>CM023194.1:0-1200000 GCA_013167095.2 Daphnia sinensis
CTTATTGGCATCTGTAGGAGTCTTGACTGTTTGCTTCCTAATGTCTCCTTTGGTATTCAAAGCCCAAAGAAATGCATCCGGAATGACAAACATGCCAGAATTGTTAGTCCTTCAGCAAAAGATGGCAGATGCTAGACAATCTGGAAATGCTGATCAATGTACTTGAGCATATGCAGTTTACGTTGTAAAGCTTAAGTATTTCTGTCTTCTTTCTACGAGGCACACAGATGGCATATGAAATTCAACAGTTCATGAAGGAGAAGGGATTGAGTCTGTTTAAAAATTTGTCAGTTCCTCTGATCCAGGTATGCAGATACATTTTTTATATCCAGTGTGTTTTAGTTTATCAATACTGTTATTCTTTTTGTCGGTTCTTAAATTGCAGGCACCTGTGTTTATTAGTTTTTTCTTTGCTTTAAAGGGCATGTCTCAGTAGAGAGCATGAACGATGGAGGGTTGTTTTGGTTCACTGATCTTACATTCTATGACCCATGTTACATGCTGTCGATGCTAACTAGCATTACAGTGTGGGCTACCATTGAAGTCAAGTCATTCTTCGTCTTCGACCGGCAAATCATTTAATCTAGTATGTTGATGACATTGCAGTTAGGAACCGGTTCTGCCTGGCTTTCAGCTCAAGGCTCACTCCTGCTTATTTATTTCTTCAGAGCCATACCATTCATCGTGTTTGCTATCACCATCAATTTTTAAGGGTATATTCCGATCACCTTTTTTTTTGTCGACAGTAGTTGGAAAGTTAAATGTTTTCATTTCTAGGCCATTCTCTGCTATTGCTGACGACAAACATAACATCTCTAGTACAAGTCAATTTCCACCAGCTTCCTAACCCAAAATTGTGTTTTGGGCTTTTGAGGAAAATCAGGAGGTCCCAGGAAACCAATCCATAGAAGGATTGCACAGATTGATGTTTTATCTTAGTTCCACGAGTTAACTTTTTTTAAATACTGATTTTTAGTTTGCTTTCTTCTTCTAGATAAACATTTTTTTATGAAGTGGGAAATGGGGGCCAGCCTTTTAAAAAGCGCTGTATTTCTCCCTTTGCACGCATCAGAAAAAAAGTAGAGGGTTTCAGCAATAACCCTGGTTTCAGAGTGGAGCGTAAAAAAGATTTTTCGCTTGCTGCGATCGCCATCTGGCTACAAATCAGACTCTGCTGCAACACACCCACCAGAGGCGCTCTCATCAGGAAAAGGTAGTGCTCCAAAAATGGTCACCCTTTTTTTTTCAGAGGGAAAAAAAGGCAAAGTGGAGCAGCCAGGGATCTATGTTACTGCATTTCCGGTGAAACACTGTTGCCGGATTTTGAAATAAAATGAATTAATTATTCGTAAAAATAGTTATATAAGTATGGCAATGATGTAGTAATAATTCGTCTGCTCTCCACATTTTACCGCCAATAAAAAGTCTTCACACAGTGTCAGCAAATAGTACGGGTATTTTTTTTTTAACAACATTAAAATAAAAGAATCTTATCCCCTTCTTTCTTATTCTAAAAATTTGATGTCTTGCAAACTACAGGATTATGGAGCTATTCCTGTCTTGCCTTTTTTGGCGAACATGATGGCTGAAATTTTGCCATCTACCAATAGGATTTGAGGAGGGCAACAGGCTGGGTAAGAAAAGTGGACAGACATTTTGAGATTCATATTCCAGTCGCCATTTTGTTTGGACAGGTTCAGATTTTTCCCTCTGTATTTTTCAGCCAATGCAGACAGTCAAGGCTTCACGTACAAGTTTTCAACGTCAAACCTTGCAGTCAACGCCAGCTGAGCCTTTCAGCATGTACGCCAGAAATGTGTTGAATGGACCATCACTCACCAGTGCACCAGCTGCTTCTACAACAAGCTCAGTAAACATTGTGTTTTTGTTTGTTGTTTTCTTTTCTGATCTTGTTATATTTGTCTGTTAGGTATTTGTTGACATACCTGCCCCTCCGCCAGTACCAACACCAATGGAAGCGATTTCAGAGGCTGTTGCCTTAAGCGCTTCGGTAAAACTTACATTTGCAGTAATAGCTTAAGGAGGGATATCACCAAGTGGCTTATTCAAACTTGTTTGGAATGGTTGCACGTTGAGTTGAATATTCCTGGTGGGCTTGTATTGCATTAGGTAAAATTGTTGCTATTCAGGCCCATTGCTTTCATAATAACTTATTGGCATCTGTAGGAGTCTTGACTGTTTGCTTCCTAATGTCTCCTTTGGTATTCAAAGCCCAAAGAAATGAATCCGAAATGACAAACATGCCAGAATTGTTAGTCCTTCAGCAAAAGATGACAGATGCCAGACAATCTGGAAATGCCGATCAATGTACTTGAGCACATGCAGTTTACGTTGTAAATCTTAAGTATTTCTGTCTTCTTTCTACGAGGCACACAGGTGGCATATGAAATTCAACAGTTCATGAAGGAGAAGGGATTGAGTCTGTTTAAAAATTTGACAGTTCCTCTGATCCAGGTATACAGGTACATTTTTTATATCCAGTGTGTTTTAGTTTATCAATACTGTTATTCTTTTTGTCGGTTCTTAAATTGCAGGCACCTGCGTTCATTAGTTTTTTCTTTGCTTTAAAGGCCATGTCAAATTTCTCAGTAGAGAGCATGAACGATGGAGGGTTGTTTTGGTTCACTGATCTTACATTCTATGACCCATGTTACATGCTGTCGATGCTAACTAGCATTACAGTGTGGGCTACCATTGAAGTCAAGTCATTCTTCGTCTTCGGACCGGCAAATCATTTAATCTAGTATGTTGATGACATTGCAGTTAGGAACCGGTTCTGCCTGGCTTTCAGCTCAAGGCTCACTCCTGCTTATTTATTTCTTCAGAGCCATACCATTCATCGTGTTTGCTATCACCATCAATTTTTAAGGTATATTCCGATCACCTTTTTTTTTGTCGACAGTAGTTGGAAAGTTAAATGTTTTCATTTCTAGGCCATTCTCTGCTATTGGCTGACGACAAACATAACATCTCTAGTACAAGTCAATTTCCACCAGCTTCCTAACCCAAAATTGTGTTTTGGGCTTTTGAGGAAAATCAGGAGGTCCCAGGAAACCAATCCATAGAAGGATTGCACAGATTGATGTTTTATCTTAGTTCCACGAGTTAACTTTTTTTAAATACTGATTTTTAGTTTGCTTTCTTCTTCTAGATAAACATTTTTTTATGAAGTGGGAAATGGGGGCCAGCCTTTTAAAAAGCGCTGTATTTCTCCCTTTGCACGGCATCAGAAAAAAAGTGGAGGGTTTCAGCAATAACCAAGGCCTACTTAATGGATAAGGCCTGTAAGCTTGTATATTCCCCATGAAGGCGACAGAATTCCCATCCCTGCCCCTGTGAGAGCCAATCAGACGAAAAAAGGAGGCGAAGACTTCGCCATCTGGTGCTCAGAATCCACAAATAATATAAATGTTGAGGCATAAAATGAAAATAAGTGGCAGCGATGGGATTCGAACCGATGCCTCCGAAAGAAATTGTGCCATGAACCTGCGCCTTAAACCAGTCGGCCACGCAACATGGTCTCACTCCACATGTACCACTTAGTACATAACCATGGCTGCACTTTTGCTTGCGGCCTGAGCAGGGGCCGAAGTGTGCGAAGTGTCCGATAGGGCTGGCTGGGGTGACCGGGTGAGCTATGCGTACGCCGTTCGTCAATTGTCTTTTTTGTTATTATTTTCGTTGTCTGCTCTTTTTTCGTAATGTGAAATCTGCGTAAAATGGACGCTATGAGCAAAGAAATTCAAAAAGATCTTGTATCGTTCCTTAGATTACGAGAAAGAAGTGACAGATGGAACGAAAAAAAAAGGCGTGATCGCATACTAAGTGCATCTGCGGAACAGGAATGTGATTACGTGGTCTTTATCAAAAGACAAAAACCACTCTTTCAGTTTCGAATAAAAAGAAGAAAAGTTCTACTGAATTGACAGAACAGCCTTCATGCCCATCAACGGTAAATATTCCAAATACTTCGAAGAGCTCTTTAAATGAGTCTGAGTGTCCAAATACGTTGAAGAGCTCTTTGGTTGAGTCTGAGTCTAGTTTACCATCAGTTGACAATGTTGCTGAGATCGTTATAATCATGTTAATGAAAAAGTAAATTTCATTGAAAGCCAAGAGTCTTACATTGCTGAGGAAGCTGAAGAAAGTACAGATCCTAAATCAGACTGGACTCACAGAATGAGTGAAATTCACCAAGACTGGGCATCTGTAAAGCAGAATTTTCTTGAAGCTTTCGTCTCTTCACAACATTTTGTAGCTTCTTGGTGTGCTGATTGCCAAGATCCAGTCTTGCAGCACTACATTTGCTGTAGCAGTTGTCGAAAGAAAAGATGTGAAAAATGTGATCAACATTTTCATAAATCAGAACCATTTCATCTGCGAACCATGTACAATGAAGATACTTACAGGATTCTCAAGCCAGAAGAATTTATCTCGTGTGGTGATGTTGTGACTCGTGGTGTGTATTATAAAGTAACTCATCATGTTTATTGCATTGTGATTTTAAAATTTATATTACAGATATCCCAGTTCCTTGCTTCTCAGCCTCATTTGATTGCAAGAAGTGTAAGTGTTTAACAGCTTATACAGTTACAGCTGGTAAAAAGAGAGTAGTAATCATTACAAAAGACGGTATGTGTTTTTGCTTTGTTTCATGTTTTTTTAAATATTATCTTTTTTTTTATTATCCATGCAGGCAGATTTGATCTTCATTTCCCACAGTTCAATTGTGTTGAATGTGGGGAGCAACAATTTGCCAATGAGGCAGATTTTGTCGTGTCTGGATGGTGGCCATCCTTAGCCAAAATTGGCTCTTATTTTGTGTCAACTTCGTTACTTGAAATGTGGCGTCATTTGAAGCATCAAACTCCCGGCACATCAGAAAGGAAGTTTGTTCAAACTCTTTCGGAAATTTCAAAAATGTCCCATAGAGTAAAACTTATGCATAAAAAGAACTTTTTGAACAGTGTCTTATAAACCTATTTTTTTTCTTTTTATAGTGCGCAACAATTGATAGAAAACTGTTTGGTATGGCAAGCCGGCAATACGACCACCTTAACTTTCTTCTGAACACGGAAATAAATGGACAGGAACTTTTTAAATGCCTAGCATGTGGAAAATGTCCATTAGCTATGCATGCAGATGGGAATATGAAACTTTACCGTTGGATGTCTGCTCTTGGGTGAATATATATACTTTTCTTAATAGTTTTTTTACATTTAAAATATTAAATTAAATTTTGAAGAGTGGATCTTCCTCTCTTTTCGGAGATGTGGGTATTGTTGACACGATCAAGTTTTTGGAATTCGCCACAAAAATTAATTCAGCAAAAAATCCATCCAAAAAAGCATACAGAAGAAATGATTCCATTCCTTAGCCGATTTCACGGTAAAACTCATACGATGTTTTGTCAGGTAACCCTAATTTTAAGACCCAATAACGGATATTTCTTTTAAATTTCTTCAAAACTTTTCATCGCATGTGTAGCTTTTATACGGAGGCCATTGGATGTCTGGGGCCGCATCAACCACAGGAGAGACCACTGAGCAGACAAACTCAAAAATGTCCCGTTACGGATCTACAACCAAACACATGAGTAGCTCCAGTAAGTCCATACAATATTCAGTCTTATTTCTATAGTAATATCTCATTTATTAGATAGAAGGGACCATTTAACCGATGGAATGATCTACTGGAATCAAGAAAAAGAAAACGGAATGGCCAAGCAACTTACGAAGTTTTATAATGCAGTACGATTTTTCCCTTAAATGTTTCATCAGTACATTAAAACAACATCTTATACAACATGAATTTCTAGGCTCTCAGTGATACTGGACGTTTCGAAAAAGAATTTGAAAGGCAAAAAGAGAAATGGCTAGCTGAAATCAACGATCAATTGTCTGCAGTCCATGAAAAGCTTTCTGTGGTACATGTTAATTCATCGACATAATCGATCCAAAAATATCTAATCTCCTTGATTGATAGGCTCAGCAAGCCATCATTGATATTCCATTAAAGCTAAAAAAGTTAATTCAAGTTAAATCTCCAACTGAGAAACGAAGTTTCACCTGATTGATGCATGGATGCTATTTCAACGAAGTCAAGAAGAGATCATACAAGTAAAACAGGAAATGGGTCAATTCTACAATGGACTTGCTGAAAAGAAAGATGCAATTTTAGACGAGATAAAGAGGTGTTCAGCTGCGGAGAAATCTTTTGACAAAGGAAAGGCTAGTCTTTTAAGAAAAGAGTTGGCTAGAATTGATTCTCTCTTAGAAGACGTATCCTCTTGGTTTTGCGGCATTATACCTTTAGCAACGTGTGGCAGTCAAGTTATAAAGAGTAACGACTTCGCGCAATATTCTTCGGATTCTGATTCGCCTGATTCTTTGGATGATGACGTTGAACGTGATTTTGTGAATTTCGAAGGAATTGATAGTGAAAAAACTAATTCTTCCGAAGATTTTCCAGAATCCGACTAGTTTTAAAATGTGCAAGAGTTTATTAACTTAATCAATTCATAGAAATTGAGTGTATGTTTGAGCTAAATAATAAACTTTCGCTTATTCCTTATGTGTAATCTTTTATTGATTGGGTAAGTCATAAAACTATTGAATGAAGATTGTCTAGTGAAACATAAAGATATTTATGAAACATAGCGTGTCTTTTATCACGAAAGGCGTGTGTTTTTTATTAATTTAAATTCGCTGCTCGAACGATGGGTGGAAAGAGTCTTCAATTTCATTTCTTTCCCTCCCCGATTCTATTAAAACCTTCAAAGTTATTTTGTGGGCGAAATAAACCTCAAAACTTGATAATTTTTGCATCAAAATTTTGAAACTGAAAAAACACAAGTTTACAAGATTCTGTTTTTTCCATTTTTCCGATCTCGAGCCATACGGGACCCAACCGATCAAACAGAAAAAAAAAAATTCTTTCTGAAGCTTTTTCCAGTTTCAAAATTTTAAAATAAATTTCACAGAAATCGATAGCCCTTATCACGGGCTATCGATTGCTGTAAAAATTATCAAGTTTGGAGGTTTATTTCACTCACAAAATAGCTTTGAAGGTTTTTTATGGATTTGGGGAGGAGGGGAAGGAAGTAAAAATGACGAATCTTTGAACCGATCGTTCGGTACTTATACTTCGTCTAAATACGTAAACAATATAATATTTTTGTTCCTCGAGATGTTAGGAACACGGAGGTATCAAGATATAGTTTTATATTTCTATTTCTTAATCAGTAAATGTCGTTTGAATAAGTCACATTTTTGACGTTAACAATGGCGGCCATTTTTTTAAGGCGCTTAATTTGAACTTCGGAAAAACCCTACCCGTTAAACCTTACTCATTAGTTCTTGCAACTCTACACTTAGACTAAAATACTGAATGTATTACCTCATCTGCCATGGTGGTTAACCTTAATAGGCTAATCGAAATCATTTATTGCATATTTACTTTTCAATTAATTAAAACACACGAATACGAAAATACCTAGTACATTTTATTTATTTTTACTTAAATTGACGTTGTGAAGAAACACATACAGAATAAACCAGCAAACTTATCATCATACATTGACAACAGCACATTACAATAAATTACAGACTTTGGATACATGGCACGTTATTCCCGCGCCACATCTATGTAATCATCCAACTTAATTTTTTATCAACTTATATCGTCAAGGTCTCAAGTAATCAAATCAACTTCAGTTTTTATAGTTGAAAAATATTTCTTGTGCACAAGCTAAAAATAGTTGGATGAAGTGTCAAATTTAACAAAACACTGGGAATGACTTCATCGAATAATGTCGAATTACGAAAACTCTGGAACGGAAACTTATTTGCTGAGATTTATTGCTGGGTTTTGATATTTCGAAACTTATTCGATGAACTCGTCCCTAGTATTCGGTAAAATTTGACTTCCATCCAACTATTTTTAGTTTGTGCAAAATGAAATCATACCCAACTTACAAAAATTGAAATAGATTTGATCTCCCGATCGTTTGATCGATAAAAAATTAGGTTAAGCAATTAGGAAAAATTAAATTAGGATCGATCACGGTACACACACAGATTTTTTTAAATTGTGGTCATCCAGTAAGTTTCAGTTACAAGGGTTTCCGGCTGACCAATTGAATAGGTACAACACCAGCTGGGATAGTAAGCACCTTTTTTTAATTTTAACACTCCTCTTCATTTGATAGTCGTTCCCATTTCTTGAGTGGAAATAGATCCGTTGTTATTGACGGATTTCCTAATTAAAAACAAAAAAGCGTTACATTACGAATATAAGAAATTAATAGAAAATTTATTTACGGGTATGTATTCGATACGACATTTGTTAAACAAGGCGTGCTCTTACTGCTGGTAAGAACAGAGTTATCACCACACAGTGAAGACACTTTGACCATTTCCTGGATTTGAACGGCGGAACTTTCAGATGGTCCTCTATTTTTATGAGAAAATGCGCTACATTATGCTTTATTCAAACAAGATTTTAAAAGATAATTTACCTCGGCAGTTCAATGGTACTTATTGGAAGAGTCAGGGGTTCACTTATTTCACCAAAAGGTTGACGGGAATCACTAATTGTTTTGTTGGTTAGATAACCTCTGATTTCTTCACCGGTTTTCATAGTGCGAGATGGTGTAACTGAAAATCGCTCCAATTCGTTTGTGGATGTGACGTTAGCTTTAGTCGACGATGATGATTTTTCTTTGATTTCGGCATTGTTCTGTGACCTGATCGTCTGTTGAGATGAAATTGGCCTCAGAGTTAATAACTCATCGTTTCCGGCAGGAGATTTATTTCTTTCCGTTTCGTCACACCAATCCTCAAATTCAGCTGAAATAAAAATGTTGTAAACGTAATTTTGAACTTACGTATTATGAGATAAGGCACATTTATACCCAGAATGTCGGAAACGGTAGGGCTGAAAGATCTGCCGTCAATGGTATCTGGACCTGGAGGCTGATTGACAATTTGTTGGATAGCTTCAAAGCAAGCAAAGTTTCCTTCTGATGGTTTTCTGTCGTTTTCAAAACAGAAGATTGCATTACAATACAATATTTATACATAACGAATCGGAACTTAATATATAGCTACACTCGCTATACCTTGACAGTAGATTAGCACAGATTGAAGGATTTGCGAAATCATCTTCAACCAAAATTTCTCACGTTTTGACTAGAGCAGATTGACGACGGTGCAGTTTTGAAGCCTGCTTGGACGTGGGACAGATTGAAGTTTCTTCGACAGTCTTCGCGGTGATAGTCGCAGTCTGGCCAACCAGACATTCTGTCGATCCAGTTTTTGATAATGTGAGGTTAGAGTTCGATGACGTTGTTGTTATTACTGACTGATTTTCTTGCAATTCTGGGTTATTGCAGTTTGGCAGATTGATTGATTCTAATAAAATCTGTAGTCTGGAAGTAAGTGGGTCATTTCCAGTAGCAGAGTTATTTGCTGTTCTACATGTATCAGGATGTTTGTCAACTTCACCTAAAATAAAATTTAAAAATTGTAAATCAACTTATCGAGTTTTATTGTAGACTATTGTAGACAATTATATGTCGACTAAGTTGAGTAAATACTAAATAGCCTACCCAATTACCAAATTTAATTTTAAAGGTTTACCTTGTCCAACTGGGCAAAGTGAATTTACTTCACCATTGTTGTCTTCACAATCTTTCTACAATTCTTTCCCATTCATCGCTTTAAATTACCACATTAGCAGGCGAAACTTCACCGAAAAAAAAAAAACAAAAAAAACAACTGACGCACGCGGCACGCCCGTTTCAGAAAACTATTCACCCACAAAGGTGGCACTAGTGGCCATTCCAGAACCTCGGCTGCTTGGGCCATAAGGAAAAGTACAGCCACGATTATGGACTAAGTAAGACATATTGCCCCGCGACCAGCCTGCGGCCACGCTACTTCATATCGAATGTATGTTTAACCAGGGATAAATAACCCTAAAGGATTATGAGCGCCAGATGGCGAAGTCTTCGCCTCCTTTTTTCGTCTGATTGGCTCTCACAGGGGCAGGGATGGGAATTCTGTCGCCTTCATGGGGAATATACAAGTTTACAGGCCTTATCCATTAAGTAGGCCTTGCAATAACCCTGGTTTCAGAGTGGAGCGTAAAAAAGATTTTTCGCTTGCTGCGATCGCCATCTGGCTACAAATCAGACTCTGCTGCAACACACCCACCAGAGGCGCTCTCATCAGGAAAAGGTAGTGCTCCAAAAATGGTCACCCTTTTTTTTTCAGAGGGAAAAAAAGGCAAAGTGGAGCAGCCAGGGATCTATGTTACTGCATTTCCGGTGAAACACTGTTGCCGGATTTTGAAATAAAATGAATTAATTATTCGTAAAAATAGTTATATAAGTATGGCAATGATGTAGTAATAATTCGTCTGCTCTCCACATTTTACCGCCAATAAAAAGTCTTCACACAGTGTCAGCAAATAGTACGGGTATTTTTTTTTTAACAACATTAAAATAAAAGAATCTTATCCCCTTCTTTCTTATTCTAAAAATTTGATGTCTTGCAAACTACAGGATTATGGAGCTATTCCTGTCTTGCTTTTTTGGCGAACATGATGGCTGAAATTTTGCCATCTACCAATAGGATTTGAGGAGGGCAACAGGCTGGGTAAGAAAAGTGGACAGACATTTTGAGATTCATATTCCAGTCGCCATTTTGTTTGGACAGGTTCAGATTTTTCCCTCTGTATTTTTCAGCCAATGCAGACAGTCAAGGCTTCACGTACAAGTTTTCAACGTCAAACCTTGCAGTCAACGCCAGCTGAGCCTTTCAGCATGTACGCCAGAAATGTGTTGAATGGACCATCACTCACCAGTGCACCAGCTGCTACTACAACAAGCTCAGTAAACATTGTGTTTTTGTTTGTTGTTTTCTTTTCTGATCTTGTTATATTTGTCTGTTAGGTATTTGTTGACATACCTGCCCCTCCGCCAGTACCAACACCAATGGAAGCGATTTCAGAGGCTGTTGCCTTAAGCGCTTCGGTAAAACTTACATTTGCAGTAATAGCTTAAGGAGGGATATCACCAAGTGGCCTTATTCAAACTTGTTTGGAATGGTTGCACGTTGAGTTGAATATTCCTTGGTGGGCTTGTATTGCATTAGGTAAAATTGTTGCTATTCAGGCCCATTGCTTTCATAATAACTTATTGGCATCTGTAGGAGTCTTGACTGTTTGCTTCCTAATGTCTCCTTTGGTATTCAAAGCCCAAAGAAATGAATCCGAAATGACAAACATGCCACAATTGTTAGTCCTTCAGCAAAAGATGACAGATGCCAGACAATCTGGAAATGCCGATCAATGTACTTGAGCACATGCAGTTTACGTTGTAAATCTTAAGTATTTCTGTCTTCTTTCTACGAGGCACACAGGTGGCATATGAAATTCAACAGTTCATGAAGGAGAAGGGATTGAGTCTGTTTAAAAATTTGACAGTTCCTCTGATCCAGGTATACAGGTACATTTTTTATATCCAGTGTGTTTTAGTTTATCAATACTGTTATTCTTTTTGTCGGTTCTTAAATTGCAGGCACCTGCGTTCATTAGTTTTTTCTTTGCTTTAAAGGCCATGTCAAATTTCTCAGTAGAGAGCATGAACGATGGAGGGTTGTTTTGGTTCACTGATCTTACATTCTATGACCCATGTTACATGCTGTCGATGCTAACTAGCATTACAGTGTGGGCTACCATTGAAGTCAAGTCATTCTTCGTCTTCGGACCGGCAAATCATTTAATCTAGTATGTTGATGACATTGCAGTTAGGAACCGGTTCTGCCTGGCTTTCAGCTCAAGGCTCACTCCTGCTTATTTATTTCTTCAGAGCCATACCATTCATCGTGTTTGCTATCACCATCAATTTTTAAGGGTATATTCCGATCACCTTTTTTTTTGTCGACAGTAGTTGGAAAGTTAAATGTTTTCATTTCTAGGCCATTCTCTGCTATTGGCTGACGACAAACATAACATCTCTAGTACAAGTCAATTTCCACCAGCTTCCTAACCCAAAATTGTGTTTTGGGCTTTTGAGGAAAATCAGGAGGTCCCAGGAAACCAATCCATAGAAGGATTGCACAGATTGATGTTTTATCTTAGTTCCACGAGTTAACTTTTTTTAAATACTGATTTTTAGTTTGCTTTCTTCTTCTAGATAAACATTTTTTTATGAAGTGGGAAATGGGGGCCAGCCTTTTAAAAAGCGCTGTATTTCTCCCTTTGCACGGCATCAGAAAAAAAGTGGAGGGTTTCAGCAATAACCAAGGCCTACTTAATGGATAAGGCCTGTAAGCTTGTATATTCCCCATGAAGGCGACAGAATTCCCATCCCTGCCCCTGTGAGAGCCAATCAGACGAAAAAAGGAGGCGAAGACTTCGCCATCTGGTGCTCAGAATCCATAAATAATATAAATTTCCCGTAGGGATTCTAGTCACAGTCGAACGAGGCTCAGTTTCAACACGCCACCGCTACGATACAAATCGCTATTCAAACGTAAGAAAAAAGGTTGTATTCTTCAACACGAAACGTACGGAATTGTTACGCAAAATGCCTTCACTTTTTATAGACATAGATTGCTCGCAGAAATCTCTTTCAGATAGATGTAATTTCCAGGGGTATCTGTGTTGTTACACAGCGTTTTCCCAGTAAAATCGCAGTCGCCAAAGACGCGCCACTAGCTTTCGATGGCCACCGCTATTCCCGCCAAAGACGCACTAATCTTTATTTTATGCCGCTAGATGCGCCACATTGGGGCTCATTTTCCCGGCTTGAAGCGCGTCAACCCAAGAAGTTAGTTTGCAGGCCTACTAGAAGTGAGTTCGGTAGTAGTTTTTACGGCTGTCCGGCGGCCTTGTATATATGTAGATCCCCACCCAACGTGAACAGATAAGCGTCCGGTTTGTTTGTTTACGTTTAAAAGCAAAGCAAGTTTTACTACTGGTTTAGACAAACAAATTGGTTATTTACACATTTTTTGGTATGCCTTAAGTCCATAGATATGTAGAATTTCAATTTTTTAGTGTGATCTACCACAATTGACAAACATTTCTTACTGAAATATTTTCCTTTTTAGATGCCTGTAGAAGTTGAAAAGGAAGACGAAGCTGAGACTTTCACATTCCAGGCCAAGATTGCTCAGCTTATGAGCTTGATTATCAACATGTTGTATAGTTGATCTCCAACTCCTCAAATGTCCTAGACAATATCTGTTATGAATCCGTGACTGACCCAAGCAAGTTGGACAGCGGTAAGGATCTTATTAGAATCAAGATTGTCCTTAACAAGAATGACTCACTCTCATGGATACGTAAGTAGAAAAATTTTGTTCCTCCTATTTGAACATGTATTTAACTGTTCTGTTTCTCTTTAGTGGTATTGGCATGATCATAAGGCCGATTTGGTTAACAACTTGGGTACTATTGCCAAGTTTGGAAGTAAAGCTTTCGTGGAAGGCCTCTCTGCTGGAGCTGACATCTCCATGATTGGTCAGTTTGGTGTGGGTTTCTACTCTGCTTATCTGGTTGCTGACAAGGTGACAGTTCATTCCAAGCATAATGATTGAAACCTCTCTGCTGTCATCTGGTTTCTCCCTGGAAGAGCCAGCCGTCCATGCTTCTCGCATCTCCCGCATGATCCCATTGGGTTTGGGTATCGATGAAGATGATGTCCCTGCTGGTGGTGAGGAAGCCAAAGTCGAAGAAGAGATGCCGCCATTGGAGAATGATGAAGATGCTTCTCGCTGGAGAAATGCGATTACACGTGTCAATTACTGTTCTAAAACACAAACTCCGTTTCTTTCAATTGTTGTTATTTCAGCGTTTTGGCGAACTGGAATGAGGGCATTCATATGATAAAATTAGTCTTATGGTCTTAAAATCATGGCTTCACTTCATTGTGATGCTCCCTAATTCTTGGCATTGTATAACTACGTGTTAAGTGTTTGCATTCAATACAACCAATCGCGGTTTGCTGTATTAAAGCTTTGTTTGATTTCTCTCCATACCCCTGCTTGTGACATCCAACGACATCGACTTTCGAATGGAAAAGCGGTACATAGAGCTTAGGTTTTTGGTTATGAGAAATGTTTTTAGAAAAATGGAAGCGGAGTGGCTTGACGAATGGAATTGGTTTTTCGTGGAGGATAATTTTATTAGGAAAAAATGGAAAAAAAAACCACACAGACCAGCAAATTTTACTCGATTCCTCATTTCATATATTTGTCTTTGTCTTGCGTCAGGATCTCGGCTGATGATTTGGCATCGAGACTTCTTTTATATCTTGATTGTTGATGGAAGAGCGGCCGTTAACGTTTTTTGGAGATAGGCAAAGCATTCCATGTCCTGAAATTCCATTGATATTAATCAATTATTTTGAATATTTGTATTTAGATTCGTCTATTACCAGCAAATGAATTTCGTCGATGGATAACACGTCGGGTACAATTCCCTGGTCAATGTACTTGTCGACTACTCTGTTGATTTCTCTACTCAGCTTGTCTACAATTAAAATGTAAATTTAAATCTTGGCAAGCATTTTATAAGTATGAAAATATTACTTGTTATCTCTTTTTTTCGGCCTCGTTAACTGTCTCATCATGGAAATATTGTCTCGGCCTCGCTGATGTGAATGGCCATTGGCCACGTCCAAATGGTATAGGGTGACGTCTTGGACAATGTCTTTCTTTTTGTGAACATCGCCTTTGGGAAGAGGGACATATTCTTCGGCTTCGAGATCAAACTCGGTGGCAAACGTATCGAATCGGCCTTGACGTTTAACCGCTCCGTTATAAGCTTCAATGTTTATGATGTCGTCCATTTCAACATGTTCCTTCTGGAGACATTTGTAGATGAAATATGGAAGGATCCAACTTGAACTGCTTTGTTCCTTTAGCTGTCTCTAGTACAATGATTAAACATGACTAACAGTTTTGCCACATCCTGCAAAACAAATAACTGGTAGTAAGATTGGACATAAAAATCAACCGGGTCAACCATACCACCCATTTATTCTCAGTTTCAACTGGGGTAAGTTCAATGATTTCTTCTTCATAAAATTAGTTTTGTTGATACAAAGTCCAATAGCTCTACGAAAGTTTTCCATTAAAACTTCAGTTTTCCTTTTTTTCAGTACTAAAGACTTCTGATCCCACCATAGGACAAAAATGAACCTGTTTAGGAAACATTAATTTTAAAATTTCTCTATTTTTAATGTGACGGATGGCAACACAGACGCAGGAACAACTATACCAAACGATTCATCACTCTACCAGCCTGTTCCAACGCGCGTCGATTTAGCGTCCTTAATCTTGCAAGCCTTACAAGTCACTAACTTCGGGAGCTGCTCAACCAATTCCCTATCGAGAGAAACAGTTTCTCAAACGCAAACTGAAAATGAATGGTACCCGACCTTACAGCAGCATTCACGAAACTGGAAACTGAATCGAAAACAACACGCTGCATTCCTCCTGTGCGGTGCCGCTTTCCTTCAACACTTGTACACGACAAACGAAACACCCTGTGCTCGCACGCACGAGGGAACGTCGCAAATCGATACAAAACTCCGGGGTTTATTACAAAAGATTTTGCCAAACGGTAATCAACTACGTCTTCATTTAGCAGGATCGGGCGGAACTGGAAAATCTAGAGTTCTGGAAGCTCTTATGGAATTCGTTAAAAAATGGAAAGCGCCAGAATCAATTATGGTAACCGCTTCCTCTGGAAGCGCAGCAGTTCTGATCGGCGGATCAACTCTTCATTCTGCTCTGGGCATACCACCTGGCTTAAATCCTCCGCCCCCCACAGAAGTAATGCGAGCAACCTGGTCACAAGTTGGCGTCCTTTTCATTGATGAGTTTAGTATGATATCACCGAGTTTTTTCACTCTTCTCGATAAACGTTTACGACAGCTAAAAGTTCGCCCAGACGTCCCATTCGGCGGAATTCATGTAATCTTCTGCGGGGATTTCTTCCAATTGCCTCCAGTCGGAACGCCAACCATTTACAGTACTCTCAACGAATCGCTACACTCCGACACCCGAACAGCCTTATTTAATTGGAATGGAAAAGAAATGTGGAAAACGTGTTTGACAGATGTCGTAGAACTAACGGAAAACCATCGATTTCAAGATGATAAATGGGCAGTATCATTAGAACGATGGCGGATTAACCAACCATCAGCGGATGATATTGCAGACGTTAATAGTCGCTTTATGGCCTGCACATCCACCACAGAATTACCGAAAAATACCATTATCGCTGTCCCTGAGAACAAAACCAGGGAACAAGGCATACGCTTCGCTGAACAAGAACTTCTATCCCGGCTTGGAAAAATTACAGAATCAACTTCAACTTGGGAAAAACGAGGGGTCTTACTAATACAAGCAACTGTAACCGCAACATCGAAGAAATTCAACTTCAACCCTACTCAAGACGAAGAAGAAAAGATTCGCAATTTCAATGATAAACAACTCAAAACTGTTGGTAATTTATACGGCATATTGGGTAATACCTACGTAGTAGGAAAAAACGAAAGTGTTGTCAACGGTATTGCGAACGGAACTCGAGCAATATTGCAATCCATCGTTCTTAAAAACACGGCACAGATTCGCGTATTAAATCTCGAAGGCAGCAAACAAGTTCACGCAGTATTTGCACACGACGTGCAATGCATGGTTTTCAAACACACGAAAACAAGTTGGTCTACAGCGGATACTTTCAAAAGCCTGCCTTTAGGATGCTTCCCCATTACAACCACCACCCAAAACATATGCTGCCGAATCGGTTCTGAAAAAAAAAAATGCACTTTCCGCATTCGGCAATTCCCATGTGCCAACGGACTAATCATGACGGGACACAAAGTCCAAGGACTTACCACGGACACCATCGTATTAGGAGATATTTCTAAACGCCACCAATATGGCTCTTCTGGTTGGCTATACGTAATCCTCTCTCGAGTTCGTACGCTTCAAGGACTGACAACACTAACTCGATTAACAGAAGACTCATCAAAATTCAAACAAAGAAAATATGTTCTAGACGAGATGCAGCGCCTCAGACAAATAGAAGAAAAAACACTCCATCGTTTGTCAACACAGCATACTCAAACTGAACATCCATAAATTACTTATAAATTTTTCTGTACTTCGCAAATGTTAGAATGAAAAAATTGTATCAACTTCATTAAACAAGAATACATCATGTCAAAAACAAAAATTAAAAAATTATTACATTACGACAAATTGAAATAACTCAAGTTGTAGAAAACCAAAAATCAGAAAATATTACGGCAACATTTTTCAGCTACACCTTACTAGTAAAACTAAAAGTCCTTAAACTGCATTATGTATAAGAATTTGCATTCTTATCATTTTTAAACATTACGAAAAAATATTAGTCTACAGTACTTGTTTTGGCAGGCGAGAGGGTTAAATAATCATGAATAGCTCTATTTTTTGTTAATAAGATTGATTTCCCAATGTAGGCACTATAATTTAAATGAATTTAAACAGGAAAACATAAGGCCGTACTGAAATAACCACAGCGCTAACAGCGGTAGCTTTTAGCACTACAGACATAAAGCAGGTAGAAAGCTTCAGTTACTATGGTTACATCGACGCCTCTCTAATGTCTTCTGCACCTGACGTAAACTGTCGAAAAATTTCTACTTTTGACAAATAATATCGTGTTTCATTTGTCCCATTTATGATTTATCAATAACATAAAATGGAGATAGAAGAAGTTAAAAGAACGGACAAAATTCCAAGAATTTTGGCACACAGCCACGTGAAGGGTCTTGGTTTGGATGAATCTGGAAATGCCTAACAATGCTGACGGCCTTGTTGGCAAAACGTAAGCCGGAGAGGTAACACACAACACAATTCTTTTCAATTTTCTAACAGAAATGTACACAGCAACTGTTTGCGCTACATTTCACATGCAGCTGGATTGGTGATGGGTTTGATCAGATCTAAACGTATGGCTGGAAGAGCGACTGTTGACTTGCCGGGCCACCAGGAACTGGCAAAACTGCCCTCGCCATGGCTATTGCTCAAGATTTAGTCAACAAGGTCAAACCTTCTTTAACTGTTATCAAATTAAAGAAATTTAAAAATTAATGTTTCCTATACAGGTTCCTTTTTGTCCTATGGTGGGATCAGAAGTCTTTAGTACTGAAAAAAAATAAAACTGAGGTTATAATGGAAAACCTTCGAAGAGCTATTGGACTTTGCATCAACAAAATGTATTTTATGAAGGAGAAATCATTGAACTTACCCCAGTTGAAACTGAGAATAAATGGGTGGTATGATAGGTAAAAGATAGAAACCCAGTTGATTTTTATGTCCAATCTTACTACTAGTTATTTTGTTTTGCAGGATATGGCAAAACTGTCAGTCATGTTTAAGCATTGTACTGGAGACAGCTAAAGGAACAAAGCAGTTCAAGTTGGATCCTTCCATATTTTATCTACAAATCACTCCAGAAAGAATAAAGCGAAAAATTACAAAAAGATGATGTGAAACGTAGTGACAAAACCAATATCAACCCAAAACACAGCAATAACAGATGATCAATTACTTAAATACCCATACCTATAGTACCAAAATTCAAAAATAACAAGACTCATACCTTAGACAACCCCCATTACACATACATCAACTATCCATACACCTTAACCCTATAGATCTAATAACACTTACATGTATTACTATTCATTCTAAGTAAAAAAATTTAATGTAATAAACAATTATTATATTAAAATATGGATGTACGGAACATTTTGAAAATCAACAAGTCAATAAACTAACCGTCCAGTTCAAAACAACTTTTCTTTTGTACCAAGCTTAAAACAAGCAGTCAGCACCACAATTAAACAAAAAAAGACAGTTCATTTTCAAAGAAATTTACATCAGGGATTTAAAAATGAAACCAATTTCACAATCTTGTGAAGAAATTGCACCAGCCAAAGACGCGCCAATCTTTCTTTTATGCCGCTAGATGCGACACATTGGGCTCACTTTCCCGAATAGATATGCGTCAACACAATTGGGTTGAAATAGGAAATAGTTTGCAACAAAGGCAAGTAAAATTGAAAAGGCAAGCAACATTATAACTCAGCAAATTTTCAATCCTTGTTTATGAGTTAGTATTTCAGAACTCACATAAAGGAACAAAATAAAAACAACATAGACACACTACAACAATTTCATCACACCACACTCCCCAAAAGACCCGGAGGGAAACTGGCGACGCTAGGCGCGAGGCACAATGTTGAGGCATAAAATGAAAATAAGTGGCAGCGATGGGATTCGAACCGATGCCTCCGAAAGAAATTGTGCCATGAACCTGCGCCTTAAACCAGTCGGCCACGCTACTTCATATCGAATGTATGTTTAACCAGGGATAAATAACCCTAAAGGATTATGAGCGCCAGATGGCGAAGTCTTCGCCTCCTTTTTTCGTCTGATTGGCTCTCACAGGGGCAGGGATGGGAATTCTGTCGCCTTCATGGGGAATATACAAGTTTACAGGCCTTATCCATTAAGTAGGCCTTGCAATAACCCTGGTTTCAGAGTGGAGCGTAAAAAAGATTTTTCGCTTGCTGCGATCGCCATCTGGCTACAAATCAGACTCTGCTGCAACACACCCACCAGAGGCGCTCTCATCAGGAAAAGGTAGTGCTCCAAAAATGGTCACCCTTTTTTTTTCAGAGGGAAAAAAAGGCAAAGTGGAGCAGCCAGGGATCTATGTTACTGCATTTCCGGTGAAACACTGTTGCCGGATTTTGAAATAAAATGAATTAATTATTCGTAAAAATAGTTATATAAGTATGGCAATGATGTAGTAATAATTCGTCTGCTCTCCACATTTTACCGCCAATAAAAAGTCTTCACACAGTGTCAGCAAATAGTACGGGTATTTTTTTTTTAACAACATTAAAATAAAAGAATCTTATCCCCTTCTTTCTTATTCTAAAAATTTGATGTCTTGCAAACTACAGGATTATGGAGCTATTCCTGTCTTGCTTTTTTGGCGAACATGATGGCTGAAATTTTGCCATCTACCAATAGGATTTGAGGAGGGCAACAGGCTGGGTAAGAAAAGTGGACAGACATTTTGAGATTCATATTCCAGTCGCCATTTTGTTTGGACAGGTTCAGATTTTTCCCTCTGTATTTTTCAGCCAATGCAGACAGTCAAGGCTTCACGTACAAGTTTTCAACGTCAAACCTTGCAGTCAACGCCAGCTGAGCCTTTCAGCATGTACGCCAGAAATGTGTTGAATGGACCATCACTCACCAGTGCACCAGCTGCTACTACAACAAGCTCAGTAAACATTGTGTTTTTGTTTGTTGTTTTCTTTTCTGATCTTGTTATATTTGTCTGTTAGGTATTTGTTGACATACCTGCCCCTCCGCCAGTACCAACACCAATGGAAGCGATTTCAGAGGCTGTTGCCTTAAGCGCTTCGGTAAAACTTACATTTGCAGTAATAGCTTAAGGAGGGATATCACCAAGTGGCCTTATTCAAACTTGTTTGGAATGGTTGCACGTTGAGTTGAATATTCCTTGGTGGGCTTGTATTGCATTAGGTAAAATTGTTGCTATTCAGGCCATTGCTTTCATAATAACTTATTGGCATCTGTAGGAGTCTTGACTGTTTGCTTCCTAATGTCTCCTTTGGTATTCAAAGCCCAAAGAAATGAATCCGAAATGACAAACATGCCACAATTGTTAGTCCTTCAGCAAAAGATGACAGATGCCAGACAATCTGGAAATGCCGATCAATGTACTTGAGCACATGCAGTTTACGTTGTAAATCTTAAGTATTTCTGTCTTCTTTCTACGAGGCACACAGGTGGCATATGAAATTCAACAGTTCATGAAGGAGAAGGGATTGAGTCTGTTTAAAAATTTGACAGTTCCTCTGATCCAGGTATACAGGTACATTTTTTATATCCAGTGTGTTTTAGTTTATCAATACTGTTATTCTTTTTGTCGGTTCTTAAATTGCAGGCACCTGCGTTCATTAGTTTTTTCTTTGCTTTAAAGGCCATGTCAAATTTCTCAGTAGAGAGCATGAACGATGGAGGGTTGTTTTGGTTCACTGATCTTACATTCTATGACCCATGTTACATGCTGTCGATGCTAACTAGCATTACAGTGTGGGCTACCATTGAAGTCAAGTCATTCTTCGTCTTCGGACCGGCAAATCATTTAATCTAGTATGTTGATGACATTGCAGTTAGGAACCGGTTCTGCCTGGCTTTCAGCTCAAGGCTCACTCCTGCTTATTTATTTCTTCAGAGCCATACCATTCATCGTGTTTGCTATCACCATCAATTTTTAAGGGTATATTCCGATCACCTTTTTTTTTGTCGACAGTAGTTGGAAAGTTAAATGTTTTCATTTCTAGGCCATTCTCTGCTATTGGCTGACGACAAACATAACATCTCTAGTACAAGTCAATTTCCACCAGCTTCCTAACCCAAAATTGTGTTTTGGGCTTTTGAGGAAAATCAGGAGGTCCCAGGAAACCAATCCATAGAAGGATTGCACAGATTGATGTTTTATCTTAGTTCCACGAGTTAACTTTTTTTAAATACTGATTTTTAGTTTGCTTTCTTCTTCTAGATAAACATTTTTTTATGAAGTGGGAAATGGGGGCCAGCCTTTTAAAAAGCGCTGTATTTCTCCCTTTGCACGGCATCAGAAAAAAAGTGGAGGGTTTCAGCAATAACCCTGGTTTCAGAGTGGAGCGTAAAAAAGATTTTTCGCTTGCTGCGATCGCCATCTGGCTACAAATCAGACTCTGCTGCAACACACCCACCAGAGGCGCTCTCATCAGGAAAAGGTAGTGCTCCAAAAATGGTCACCCTTTTTTTTTCAGAGGGAAAAAAAGGCAAAGTGGAGCAGCCAGGGATCTATGTTACTGCATTTCCGGTGAAACACTGTTGCCGGATTTTGAAATAAAATGAATTAATTATTCGTAAAAATAGTTATATAAGTATGGCAATGATGTAGTAATAATTCGTCTGCTCTCCACATTTTACCGCCAATAAAAAGTCTTCACACAGTGTCAGCAAATAGTACGGGTATTTTTTTTTTAACAACATTAAAATAAAAGAATCTTATCCCCTTCTTTCTTATTCTAAAAATTTGATGTCTTGCAAACTACAGGATTATGGAGCTATTCCTGTCTTGCTTTTTTGGCGAACATGATGGCTGAAATTTTGCCATCTACCAAGAGGATTTGAGGAGGGCAACAGGCTGGGTAAGAAAAGTGGACAGACATTTTGAGATTCATATTCCAGTCGCCATTTTGTTTGGACAGGTTCAGATTTTTCCCTCTGTATTTTTCAGCCAATGCAGACAGTCAAGGCTTCACGTACAAGTTTTCAACGTCAAACCTTGCAGTCAACGCCAGCTGAGCCTTTCAGCATGTACGCCAGAAATGTGTTGAATGGACCATCACTCACCAGTGCACCAGCTGCTTCTACAACAAGCTCAGTAAACATTGTGTTTTTGTTTGTTGTTTTCTTTTCTGATCTTGTTATATTTGTCTGTTAGGTATTTGTTGACATACCTGCCCCTCCGCCAGTACCAACACCAATGGAAGCGATTTCAGAGGCTGTTGCCTTAAGCGCTTCGGTAAAACTTACATTTGCAGTAATAGCTTAAGGAGGGATATCACCAAGTGGCCTTATTCAAACTTGTTTGGAATGGTTGCACGTTGAGTTGAATATTCCTTGGTGGGCTTGTATTGCATTAGGTAAAATTGTTGCTATTCAGGCCCATTGCTTTCATAATAACTTATTGGCATCTGTAGGAGTCTTGACTGTTTGCTTCCTAATGTCTCCTTTGGTATTCAAAGCCCAAAGAAATGAATCCGAAATGACAAACATGCCAGAATTGTTAGTCCTTCAGCAAAAGATGACAGATGCCAGACAATCTGGAAATGCCGATCAATGTACTTGAGCACATGCAGTTTACGTTGTAAATCTTAAGTATTTCTGTCTTCTTTCTACGAGGCACACAGGTGGCATATGAAATTCAACAGTTCATGAAGGAGAAGGGATTGAGTCTGTTTAAAAATTTGACAGTTCCTCTGATCCAGGTATACAGGTACATTTTTTATATCCAGTGTGTTTTAGTTTATCAATACTGTTATTCTTTTTGTCGGTTCTTAAATTGCAGGCACCTGCGTTCATTAGTTTTTTCTTTGCTTTAAAGGCCATGTCAAATTTCTCAGTAGAGAGCATGAACGATGGAGGGTTGTTTTGGTTCACTGATCTTACATTCTATGACCCATGTTACATGCTGTCGATGCTAACTAGCATTACAGTGTGGGCTACCATTGAAGTCAAGTCATTCTTCGTCTTCGGACCGGCAAATCATTTAATCTAGTATGTTGATGACATTGCAGTTAGGAACCGGTTCTGCCTGGCTTTCAGCTCAAGGCTCACTCCTGCTTATTTATTTCTTCAGAGCCATACCATTCATCGTGTTTGCTATCACCATCAATTTTTAAGGGTATATTCCGATCACCTTTTTTTTTGTCGACAGTAGTTGGAAAGTTAAATGTTTTCATTTCTAGGCCATTCTCTGCTATTGGCTGACGACAAACATAACATCTCTAGTACAAGTCAATTTCCACCAGCTTCCTAACCCAAAATTGTGTTTTGGGCTTTTGAGGAAAATCAGGAGGTCCCAGGAAACCAATCCATAGAAGGATTGCACAGATTGATGTTTTATCTTAGTTCCACGAGTTAACTTTTTTTAAATACTGATTTTTAGTTTGCTTTCTTCTTCTAGATAAACATTTTTTTATGAAGTGGGAAATGGGGGCCAGCCTTTTAAAAAGCGCTGTATTTCTCCCTTTGCACGGCATCAGAAAAAAAGTGGAGGGTTTCAGCAATAACCCTGGTTTCAGAGTGGAGCGTAAAAAAGATTTTTCGCCTGCTGCGATCGCCATCTGGCTACAAATCAGACTCTGCTGCAATACACCCACCAGAGGCGCTCTCATCGGGAAAAGGTAGTGCTGGTAGTGCTCCAAAAATTGGTCACCCTTTTTTTTTTTTCAGAGGGAAAATAGGCAAAGTAGAGCAGCCAGGGATCTATATTACTGCATTTCCGGTGAAACAGTGTTGCCGCCTTGCCGGATTTTGAAATAAGATAAATTAATAATTCATAAAAATAGTTATATAAGTATGGCAATGATGTAGTAAAAATTCGTCTGCTCTCCACATTTCATCGCCAATAAATTTCTGTCTTCTTTCTTTTAGGCGGAGAGATGGTGATGAAATTCAACAGTTCATGAAGGGGAAGGGATTGAATCCGTTTGAAAATTTGACGGTCCCTCTGATCCAGGTAACCAGATACATCTTTCATATCCAGTGTGTTTTAGTTTATGTATACTGTTATTCTTTTTTCATTTCTTAAATTGCAGGCGCCTGTGTTTACGAGTTTTTTCTTTGCCTTAAAGGGTTTGGCAAACACGTCAGTAGAGAGCATGAAAGATGGAGGGTTGTTTTGGTTCACTGATCTTACAATCTGTGACCCATATTACATACTGCCAATGCCATCAAGCATTACAGTGTGGGCTACCATTGAAGTAAAGTCATTCTTCTTCTGACCAACAAATCAATTCACCTAGTACGTTGATAACATTGCAGTTGGCAACCGAATTAGCCAGGCAAAATTCAATTAATTGCATTAGGTAAAATTTTTGCTTTTCAGGCTCATTGCTTTTATAATAACTTATTGGCATCTGTAGGAGTCTTGACTGTTCGCTCCACAATTTTTCCTTTGGCAGTCAACGCCCAAAGAAATGCAGCCAAAATGACGAACATGCCAGAATTGCTAGGATGATGACATGCCTTCAGCAAAAGATGACAGATGCTAGACAAACTGGAAATGCCATTCGATGTACTTGAGCATATGCAGTTTAAGTTGTAATTCTTAAGTATTTCTGTCTTCTTTCTTTTAGGTGCAGAGATGGTGATGAAATTCAACAGTTCATGAAGGGGAAGGGATTGAATCCGTTTGAAAATTGGACGATCCCTCTGATCCAGGTATACAGATACATTTTTTATATCCAGCATGTTTTAGTTTATGTATACTGTTATTCTTTTTTCATTTCTTAAATTGCAGGCGCCTGTGTTTACGAGTTTTTTCTTTGCCTTAAAGGGCTTGGCAAACACGTCAGTAGAGAGCATGAAAGATGGAGGGTTGTTTTGGTTCACTGATCTTACAATCTGTGACCAATGTTACACACTGTCGATGCCAACTAGCATTACAGTGTGGGCTACCATTAAAGTAAAGTTATTCTTCGTCTTCAGACCAACAAATCATTTAATCTAGTACATTGATGACATTGCAGTTAGGAACCAATTCAGCCAGGCTTTTGGCTTCAGGCTCACCCCTGCTTATTTATTTCTTCAGAGCCACACCATTCATCATGTTTCCTATCACCATGAATATTTAAGGGTATATTCTGATCACCTTGATTTGTCAACGGTAGTTGGAAAGTTAAATGTTTTCATTTCTAGGCCATTCTCTGCTATTGGCTGACGACAAACATAACATCTCTAGTACAAGTGAATTTCCACCAGCTTAACAATGAATTGAAATACGAAACAAACTATAAAATATCATCTGAAAACCCAAAATGGTCCGGAATTTGATCTGATACTGGTGGTGCCATACTTGAAAATCACGCGGATGATCCCGCCAAGCTGCCAGGTTTGTTAAATCGCAGTACTAAATAACGTAAGAAAACTTGAACATATCGATTTTCCGTTAAAACAAAAATCCTTTCTCCTTAATATTTCATTGCCAAACAAAAGATCCACAACCAAATCTTGTTAAGTTGTTATAATTTTACTTCTCTTTATCTTTTTAAAACCATTAGATAAATTAAGTTTAGGCAACGCAGCCTTATTAGGAGTTACCGCTCAATTTTTCAACAAGGAAACATTGGCCGCCCGCCCCAGTTCAGTCAGATTTCCGCTCTACAACTGGTTGCACCAGGGTATGGTTTGCACATTCATGATCTAATCCTACTCATCACAATTCAACAGTTCATGATGGAGAAGGGATTGAACCCATTTAAAAATTTGACAATTCCTCTGATCCAGGTATACAGATACATTTTTGATATCCAGTGTGTCTTAATTTATCAATATTGCTATTTTTTTTTGTTTCGTAAATTGCAGGCACCTGTGTTGATGAGTTTTTTCTTTACCTTAAAGGGCATGGCAAACACGTCAGTAGAGAGCATGAAAGATGGAGGGTTGTTTTGGTTCACTGATCTTACAATCTGTGACCCATATTACATACTGCCAATGCTATCAAGCATTACAGTGTGGGCTACCATTGAAGTAAAGTCATTCTTCTTCTGACCAACAAATCAATTCACCTAGTACGTTGATAACATTGCAATTAGCAACCGATTGAGCCAGGCAAAATTCAATTAATTGCATTTGGTAAAATTGTTGCCATTCAGGCTCCTTTCTTTTATAATAACTTACTTGCATCTGTAGGCGTCCTGACTTTTCGCTCCCTAATGTTTCTTTTGGGAGTCAAAGCCCAAAGAAATGCAGCCAAAATGACAAGTATGCCAAAATTGCTAGTCCTTAAGCAAAAGATGACAGATGCTGGACAATCTGGAAATGCCAATCAATGTACTTGACCATATTCAGTTTAAGTTGTAAAAGTATTTCTGTCTTCTTTCTTTAAGGCGAAGAGATGGTGTATGAAATTCAACAGTTCATGAATTGGAAGTTATTGAATCTGTTAAAAAATTTGACGGTCCCCCTGATCCAGGTATACAGATACATTTTTGATATCCAGTGTGTCTTAATTTATTAATACTGCTATTTTTTCGTTTCGTAAATTGCAGGCACCTGTGTTTACAAGTTTTTTCTTTGCCTTAAAGGGTATGGCAAACACTTCAGTAGATAGCATGAAAGATGGAGGGTTGTTTTGGTTCTCTGATCTTACAATCTGTGACCCATATTACACACTGTCGATGCTAACTAGCATCACAGTTTGGGCTACCATTAAAGTAAAGTCATTCATCGCCATGTTGCGTTGACACAAAAATCCTTTCTCCTTAATTCATTTTATTTGCCAAACAAAAGATCCACAACCAAATCTTGTTAAGTTGTTTTAATTTTACTTATCTTTTTAAATAAAATTTAGGCAACGCAGCCTTATTAGGAGTTCCCGCACAATTTTTCAACATAGGAAACATTGGCCGCCCGCCGCCCCAGTTCAGTCAGATTTTCGCTCTACAACTGGTTCCACCAGGGTATTGTTTCCACATTTATGACCTTGAACATCACAATTCAACAGTTCATGAAGGAGAAGGGATTTAATCAGTTTAAAAATTTGGCGGTTCCTCTGATCCAGGTATATAGATATTTTTTTTGGAACCAGTGTGTTTTAGTTTATCTATAGTGTTATTCTTATTTCGTTTCTTAAATTGCAGGTCGTTGTGTTTGAGTTATTTCTTTGCCAAATCAAGTACTGAGGTAGGTTTTTATTATTTCTTCTTTGAAAATGAAAAATTTCTTGTATGAATGATCGTTTTTTTTTTCTAAATCAGTCTAAGAATTAGTAAAAAGAAAAAATCCCAGGACCAAGCAGTACGTTCGCTGCCGTTATTTGATCGGTGTCATTCAAGGTCAAGATCAATTTATGAAATTGGTAAGTAAAAGATTTTCTTTTTATTAAAGAATGTATGATAATTGTGTATGAACTTTGTTTCGATAGAAAAAAATTTCCTGGCACGGAACGGGTACATTAAGGAGGTAATTGGATAGTTTCAATGTATAGTATTATTAGAAAATTTTAGCTTCTCTTTTCCATTAACATATTAATGTTTCACAATTGTTGCAGATTAACAAACAACGCTCTTGCGGAATGGTGTGACGTCTGCGAAGCAGGAACATACAGCAGACAGGTCGTCTAGAATCTTCAGCACTGCTCAGCGGATTCACATCTACAGGTGTGTAATAAGATTAATTCGGATCAGAAAATAATGATTAAAGTTCACCTCTATAGGTTAACGAGCTAACAATTAGCTATAATCTAGAGTAAAAGTATATCTATGTTAAAAAAGAATGACAAGTAAGCACAAGTATTAGCTTACATAAGTTTTTAACAATTTTGTAATGTAAGTTGTAAATGTGGTAATTTCAACTAACGATTAAGTAACAATGGAATGGAACACAGACTTACCTGTCAATTGTTGGTAGATTTGAATCAGCTGGATAGGTGCAGTGCAAGATCCAAGCATGACTGAAATGAAGAATTGTATATCGCCTTATATACACACGAGACACGTTCCACGTCCACTGCCTTTCCAGGAATTGAAGTTATTGGGGTAGAGGTAACCAATTTTGAAGGTCAACAGCTGTTGCAAGAAAAATGTTGTATTTCTTTCATGTGCGCTCGGGGATATGGCCATTCCCCGTCGTTTGACCCGATATTTTGCATTCATCGAGAAAAGGTGAATAACCTCGGGCAATTCGTAAAAAAAAAAGGCAGGGGTTGGGGGATCAAGACCACGTTTTACTTTTTCAAGATCAGTATTCAGTAGCTCGTCCACCTGCACGTTGTGCACAAGTCTAGATTTATCGCCGGGTGTAGTAATTCACACAACTTTTGCACGTGGTTTTAGTTCTGTAATTCTGTAGTAGTTACAAGCTAGATGTGATTCAGAATTTGTAGATTCACCTATCACACACTAATAACGCACCGTATCAGCACCAAAATTTGCCTTTGCACTGGTTTTGTTTAGTTGCGTTTGCAAGCTGTGTTTAACTGGGTAGTAATATAAGTCTAGATAAAATAGAACTTCGTAGATTAAGTGTAGGATAAGTAAGAATAAGTTTCAGTTATGACTACCTTTTCTATTTTAAAATAATGCCTAATCTAAACTTGTTATTTAGGAATAGCACTACTTCTGCCCTTTGCCATCAATCCATCCCCAAAACCTCCGACTTCTAACCAACGAAACCGAATTTGTTTACAGTAACGTTAGAATTAAATGTTATTGAAATTTGTTTCACGATATTTGTTCGAATTGTTAAATCCGTTTTTTCTCTGTTTTATCTCATTCAGGAGGGAACTGAAGTGGACTCTGGAATTCGCCGATGGTAGCCGAATTAACCGTTGTTAAGTTTATGCCATTTATCTTAAAAATTTAATTATCTTAACGTATGCGTTTTTTTTTTGTTGTGTACTTAGCGGAGTTGTAGCGCCCCCTGAGGGAGATTGATAGATTTCAAGGATCGTTGGCAGGGCCACTAGATTAATAGCAGCAGGAAGTTGAAGGTTATTTAAACTCTAAAATGTTAATTGATGTAATTTATGGGTTTTCTAGATAGGCTCATAGCACCACCTAAGAGGACCATTGGATAACGGGGATTGTTGCTGGAGTTAGTCTCTGCGGGCCGAAGAGGAAGTTGGGACATTGAGAATCATCTCCGGAGCTATTAGAAGGTTCACTTGGGTAAGTTCATGTTTTTTTTTTATTTGGTGGATATTCATTTTTTGTGTGTGTGTGTATGTAGGAGGGAAGTACCGAGAACATTATCCAGCATTTTAAAGTGTAAGTTTTAAAATTTAATGGTTTAATCCTGTACGTTATGTATCTAGGGGAGTCGGTAATCGTAACATCACCGAAATGGATAGGGTATAGCAAAGCACGACCGAAGAGGAAGTTGGAAATCGAGAATCGTCGTTGAAGCAACGAGGTCGTTCTCCAGGATTGTAAGATATAGGATTTAAATTTTTTTTATGATGTGCGTAATCATGCCTGTTGTCTTATGTAATTAGGAGGGTGTCATCACCACTGATGCGGACACTTTGACGGACACTATTGAGGATTGTCGCCGATCACTAAACATGGAGGCTTATCGCCGGAAAAAAGTGATCTTTGCTCAAGATTTTTAAGTATAATATTTTAAGTTTTTAAAAAAATGTATCTAATCATGCTTGTCTTGTGGAACTAGGAGTTCACTACCACTGAAGAGGACGCTGAACATCAAGAATCGTCGCTGGAGCAATGAGATTGTTGACAGGATTAGTCGGGTATGTGTTTTAAAATCTTATTTTCCTACTACGGATGTTTAGTTCATTTATTATTGTTTGTTTTTTTTTTCAACTAGAAGGGACTCATTACCACCGAAGAGGTGTTGGTAATCGTGGATACTGTCAGGTCGCCGAATTATTAAACGTCAAGGTTTTACCATTTATCTTAAAAAATGAAATTGTCTTAACGTGTTCGTTTTTTTTTTTTTGTGTATTTAACGGAGTTGCTGCGCCCCTTGAGGGAGATTGCTGGACTTCAAGGATCGTCGGCAGGCCCACACTAGAATTATCATCAGGGACTTGAAGGTTATTTAAAGTCTTAAATGTAAATGAATGTTATTTCTGGGTTTTTATGTATCTAGATAGATTTATGACACTACCGAAGAAGACTATTGGATAGTGGGAAATTGTGAATTGTCGCTGTGCTAGTCTCTGCGGGCCGATGAGGAAGTTGGCCGTCGAGGATCATCGAGTCATTAGAGGGTTTTCTTGGGTAAGTTACATGTTTTTTTTTTTTATTTCGTGGATATACATTTTTTGTGTGTGTATGTAGGAGGGAAGCAACGAGAATATCGCCCAGCATTTTAAGGTATAAGTTTTAAAAATAATGGTTTAATTTATGTGTTATGTATCTAGAGGAGTCGGTAGCGCTAACATCACCGAAATGGATAGGGTATAGTGAAGCACGACCGAAGAGGAAGTGGAAAATTGAAAATTGTCGCCGAAGAAACGAGGTCGTACCCCAGGATTGTAAGGTATAGGATTTGAGTTTTTTTTTTCTTCTTTTAGGACTCATGTCTGTTACTTTATGTAATTAGGAGGTTGTCATCACCACTGAAGCGAACACTGGATATCGAAGATCGTTGCCGTAACAACGAAGGTTGGCCAGCATTTTATGATGTGTGTTTTTAAAAAAATTATAGTTTAATAATGTTTTATGTATCTAGGGGAGAGTTCCATCAACACCCATGACAGAAATGTATACGTGCAGCTAGGAGGGGCTTACCACCGCCGAAGAAGAATTGGACATCGAGGATCGTCGCCGGAACTACGAGATCATCGACCAGAATTTTATGGTATATGTATAAAAAGTTGATTGTTAAACCTTTTTATTTTTGTATGTAAGTAGGAGAGCCTTATCATCACTAAAAAGGACGAAGGACATAGAGAATCATTGCCGGAGAAACGTAAACTTTGCTCAAGATTGTTAAGTAAAAAATTTTAAGTTTTTAATAATGATTTGTCTTATCATGCTTGTCTTCTTGAACTAGGAGTCAACGACCACAATCATTTTCACAATCATTTTTTTTTCTGTAAGTAGGAGAGTGTTATCATCACTGTAAAGGATGAAGAACATTGAAGATGATTGCCAGAGAAATGAGGTTTTCACTCAGTATATTAAGGTATAAAATTTAAAGTTTTAAAAAAGAAATGTATAATAATGCTTTTTGTCTTGTGAAAACTAGGAGGGTTTCTCCACCACTGAAGCGGACGCTTAACATTGAGGATTGTTGCTGGAGCAAGGAGATTATCGCCTCGAATCCGCCAGGTTTTTTTTAATATAATAAATTATATAACTATGTTCGTTGTGTTTTTCTTATATCTTTTTATATTTTATATATCACCAATAGGAAATCACTGGCTGTCTAGGAGTGTCGTTGCTATAAAGAGATTCGCCCACTAGGACGACAAACAAAAATGGGACAGATAAGTATTGCCAAATTGGCATTTTTTTATTTCATATTGTGCTTTGTTGTTATTTTCAAGATTGTTGTGTTGTGCACAATTCTAGATTTTATGTAGATCACTGGGTGTATTCATAGAACTTTTGCACGTGGACAGAGTTCTTTAGTTCTGTAATAGTTACAAGTGAAATGAGAATCAGAATTTGTAGATTTATCTATCACACACTAATAACGCACCGTATGAGCACTAGATTTGGCCCTGCACTGGTTTTGATTAGTTACATATGCAAGCTGGGTTTAACTGGGTAGTAATATAAATCTAGTTGTTAAAGTAGTACGTAGATTAAGTTTAAGATAAGTAAGCAAAAGTTTAAGTTGTGACCTTCCTTTCTATTTTTAAATAATACGTAATTTAAACTCGTTATCTAGGTATAGCACAACCTCTGCCCTTTACCTGAACTGTTACATTATTTATGCGATATTTGCCAGAAGTATTTGTTGGCAAATTATTGTATGCAATTATCATGTTATCAGCTCTTCTCGCAATTTGCCAATCCCCTATTAATCCCCAAACCCTTCCAACTAACGAACCCAAATTTGTTTACAGGAACGTTAGAATTAAATGTTTATAATTTGTTACACGATATCTGTTCGAATTATTAAATCGTTTTTTTTCTCTGTTTCATCTCGTTCGGGAGGGAACTGAAGAGTACACTGAAATTGAGAATTGTCGCCGAAGCAACGAGGTCGTTCCCCAGGATTGTAAGGTAAGAGATTTAAGTTTTTTTTATTATGTACGTAATCATGCCTGTTGTCTTATGTAATTAGGAAAATGTTATTACCACTGATGCGGTCACTGGATATCGAGGATTGTCGGCGGAACAACGAGGGTTGTCTAGCATTTTAGTTGATTTGTTTAAAAAAAAAAATAGTTAAATAATGTTTTATGCATCTAGGGGAGCATCATCATCACCCATGATAGAGATGTATACGGTGGGAAGGGAATATTTCCGTTGGTATCTCCGCTGGCATCAACCTAATAGTCTTCCAAGGTTTGTTTTTGCGTTTGTGTTCTAAAATTTATTTTTCTTATTACGAATTTTAGTTTTTTCATTGTCATTTTTTCCCCGTGCAACTAGGAGGGGCTTACCACCGCCGAAGAGGAGTTGGACATCGAGGATGGTCGCCGGAATAACAATATCATCAACCAGAATTATATGGTATATGTTTAAAAAATTGATTGTTTTTTTTTTTTTTGTTTTTTTTTGTTTGTTTTTTTTTTTTTTTTTTCATGTAGGTAGGAGAGTTTTATCATTAAAAAGGACGAAGGACATTGGAAATCGAGAATCGTCGCCGAAGCAACGAGGTCGTTCCCCAGGATTGTAAAGTAGAGAATTTAAGTTTTTTTTTTTTAATGATGTGACAAATCATGTCTGTTCTTATGTAAGGCGGGGTAAGGGCGTTATCACCACTGATGCGGATACTGGATATCGAGGATTGTTGCCGGAACAACGAGGGTTGTCCAGCATTTTATGATGTGTGATTTTAAAATTAATAGTTTAATAATGTTTTATGCATCTAGGAGAGTCTTATCATCACCCATGATAGAAATGTATACGGTGGCGGGCACTGTGTCGGACACTGAAAATTATCATCCAGCCGGAGGAAAGGGAAAATAGAAGATGGCACAAGTTAAGTATTGCCAAATCGGCATTTGCTTATTGTACTCTTAATTGGAATTAATGAATTATATATATAAATGTGTCAATTCCTTTCCCCCCATCGATGTCAATTTTCGTTTAACCCAAATCGTCAAGCACTGTGGGTTACGGTTATACCTTGCACGGAGTAGTGAAATTCACTGCACTTTAACCCCGTGGTTCGGCCAGTTTTTTAGCTAGATTTTATGCACCGGTTAGAAATATTTGAATTAAGGTAATGTAGTTTAGTTTATGACAATATTAGGGTTGATCATGTACCTACCAAAAAACTAACTGCAAGTCTATTGACACTCATGGCTGTTACCCTAAGAAGATGCATATATGCATTTGGTCTTTCTTTTTCATTACTGTTTGTACAGTAATAATATAAAATAAAAAATTGAAATTGAGATTTGTAAGATTTTGTAGATCTGTAGATGTGACCTATAATTAAGTTCTTATCTATTTAGTTATTTCCTTAATTAAATCACTTCTGTTTTCTGTTTCCTTTCAGGGAATTTCTGCAATTGTTTGTCGTTGCCGAGCCAATCAACTGGGGCAAGCTTACAGTAGTAGTGATTTGAGTGGTAGACATAACATCTCCACCCCAGCAAAGAACGGATTTACCATTTGTCAGCTAAGTGAATAACATCTGTAGTGGAAATAAAAGGATAAGCATTTTCCCGCTTACAGGGATTGATGAAGATGGTGAAAAAGGCTGGGAGACTTTTGAGACATGTGTCATTGAGTAGATACTTATCGTGGCGAAACATTACGCTCGTGTCCCGTGTGACGATTCAGTGGATGATTGTTCTCGTTCAACTGAAGTGAGGATTATTTTCAACCCCGCCTAAGAAGATGAGTTAGATCATCGGCTGTAACGTTTCTGGGTCAAATGGTGTCGTGTGATCATGAAAGAACATAGTTGTGTAATTCAATGTGTCACAACAAACAAGGATATTGTGCATAGTTTACATCGCACGGACTGGTACGCGTGATTTGAAATATGCGGTGGAAAATGTTGTAACAATATTTTTTTTCTAGCGTTGTTGTAAATCTGTATGGAGATAAAAAAACGTAAGGTAGATTACCATAATAAAACATATGAATATAGGAATGGTAATAAAACTGTGATCATCGTGCAGTATGAAATATGCATCTACGTCCAACGATGTAAAGTATGAGAAAACGCACAGTCACTTCCAAAAAATGCAAGATAAATATAAAACCGTTGTGATATTTTCAATGTCTTTAACAAACTGATAGTAAACAAAATTGTATGATAAAACTCTAACATTAGTTTTAAAAACTTGTATTTGGCAATGACTAAACTTATGTCTTGGCTTTGTGTTGGTATATATATTATTTATGTTTGCCTTTTTTTTTTTTTTTTTCGTTAGGGATGGGATTTCGTGATCTTGAAATCTGCGTAAAGGCCTGGATTCTGATAATTTCGGGGTGCCCCTACTGAACCAACGATGACTTTCCAATCCTTGATTTGGTAATTTGGTAGTACATTTTTGAATTACACATTTAAGAGCTACTTGTTAATTTTTAGAATGTATTTTTATTATTTATTACCTTTGGTTACATCGGTGTATCAGGTGTAGTAGATCATTGTTGTAGAACTTAATTTACCTCTTTCGGGATTGATCCTGGTACTATCGTGTTGCGTTGCCGATGCTGAACCGTTGAGCCATGAGACACATTCTACTTTTCACTATTACAAGAAAACATGAAAAGAAAATATTGTGAAGGCAATTTGTGAAGGCACGCAATTCTATTCTAATCTTTATAAATTTGTTGTCAGGATCATAGCTCTGTGGTAGAGCGTTGGATTGCGGATCTGAAAGACTCGGGTTCCAAACCCGGCATCAGAAAAGTTCGATGAACATGATATTAATTGGATTAAAGGCGAACGTTTGTATTGTAATGTATATTTATTGAGAATTGTGCTACAAAATTATTCTAAGTCCAATTTACTGAACTAAATTGACCCGAAAATATAGATGACTTGAACGTATGACTTATGGCTCAGTGGTAGAGCATCGGCATGGTACGCCGAAGATTGCAGGTTCAAATCCTGAAGGAGTCGATTAAGCTATCACTAATGTCAATTGAGAGGCTGGTTAAATTCTGTTGCAAAATGTTTATCTAAAACAATACGCACTTATATCAGTAAATCTCAAGAAACAATTTTAAAAAATCTGTTATTAGATATCATATCAAACTTTGCCAAAATATCCATCCCGTTACTTCGTAACGGGGAAGTTTCTCGACTCGACTTGCACCTGGGAAGATTGGGACCCTGACTGAGAATCGAACCCCGGACCTTGGAGTTCCTAGGCTGATGCGATACCAACCTGGCAACCCCCCCTATCATCCCCCCCAATGATAACAGATAGTCTATTGACTATCGTCTCAAGTTACGACAATGTGTTTGAGATATAGTAATTAGAAATGCAACGATGGTAGCTCAGTGGTAGAGCACCGGCCTGGTAAGTCCTGTGTCATAGAAGGTCTTGGGTTCGAATCCCAACTCATCCAACTGATAAACTTATATAAATAAAAAACAAATTGAAATAAGGTTAAAAGTATTTTATTGTCCCTCCATCCACCCACAATTCCACCACTGTTTTACATTTTACAATACAACATACAACACATACACAAATACACTTAACTATACCGTTGGCTGCCACGCCACTTAATATCTACGCTAGCTACTTTGGGGACTTGTCCGAAGACAAGTCCGGGCTGATTTTGTTGATGGAAACCTTTAGGGGAACGCACACCCCCAGGTCTCCATCAAAAAATCGAAAAGGGAAAGTCCCTATGTGGTGCGTTGCCTACGGCGCCCGAAGGCGAATCTTGGGCAGTGGCGACTGTCCCATCCCATGGCAGAGACCATGGGACAGAACAGCGCGGCCCGTCCCTATAAGCTAAAAAAAAAAGGGGATCAAGGTGGCGTGGCAGCCAACGGTATAATTAATACAAACACTTAACTAAATACAATGATACCACGACCACGAGGCGATGACGGGGCGACCACGAGGCGATGACGGGGCGACCACGAGGCGATGACGGGGCGACCACGAAGCGACGACGGGCGAAGCGACGACGGGCGAGGCGACGACGGGCGAGGCGATAATAATGGGCGAGGCGATGACGGGCGGGGCGATGACGGGCAAGGCGATGACGGGCGACAACGAGGCGATGACGGGCGACCACGAGGCGATGACGGGCAAGGCGATGACGGGCGACAACGAGGCGATGACGGGCGTGGCGATGACGGGCGACCACGAGGCGATGACGGGCGTGGCGATGACGGGCGACCACGAGGCGATGACGGGCGAAACAAAGGCGTGTGCTGGCTGGAAAAGTAGAAATATAAATGAGAGTGTTGAAATGTTGGTTGTTAACTTTTAGCAACACAACATAAAAAAAACAGGCCGGCTTTACGAAACGGAAACTTACACGAAAATGATGAGTGGGCCAAAAGTAATTTTGCATTGTTGATGACTTTCCGTCAGGACCAGCATCCTTTGCATTTCAAGTTCCACGAACTGGAAATAAATGCAGAATCATGCCAATTTGATATTGACTGCTAATATACAAGTCTAATAACTCACCTATGAATGCAACATCCTGCCACATGAATGCATTCAGCAGAAATGATGAGAAGATTGCTGAAATGGTGATAGTTAGTAGTTGCAACAACAACATATGGGGGCACTTGTCTATGTCAAATCCTTCAGGGCCAACATCCTCTGCACTTTTAGTTCCACGATCTAGGAGTATGAAGAATCATGCAAAATTTATACTGACTGCCAAAATACGAGTCTAATAAATCACACCTCAACACAAAATCCGGCCACTTGAGCTCACTAGAAGTGAGTAGAATGTTGCTGAAATGGTGATGGTTCATGGTTGCCAACACAACATATGGTGCACTTGCACACTCACTCACACTCACACTTCAAACCACAACTGAGATGAATTGCTGAACAGGTTAAGACCGTTAGCATGAGATTATGGTATTTCAACCATACAATTTGTGATTTTCGTAACCTTTCTCCACAGGCAGCATCCTTTGCAATTTATAGGTTTCACAAGCTAACTGATAAAAGAAGAAACTTTGCCATTGGATTTTGATTGGCAAAATATAAAACTAATACCTCTCCATTTAGTAATAGAATATCTTGATTGAATGCAAAAGTAGTAGGTTGCGAGCAGTTTTTTACAACTTAGCAGCTGACCTAGCTGATCAGGTTTAGCCGTTGCACCAAAACTAATCCATTTGATGTTCTCCACTTGAATAACACATTTAAGATTGAAAACACTTAAAAGTAGGTAACACATGATCGGTTTATAGCGAATTTTCCATTGAAGTGTACAGTAAACAAATATTCACACACACGTTTCACAGTGACACGTACAATACGGCAATCTAAGTACAGACTGACGGCAGCGCCATCTCGTGGTGCAATTTATAACCACAAAATGTTAGTTTGCTGAATTACAATTAGTTTGCTGAATTACAATAACAATGAGCTTTCAGTTCCAAGTTCCAGTTCCAGCTTTTGTCTGAGCCCTTGTACTTTAGTGCCAATCCTACGGAAACTTTGTCCAGTAACCATTCCACTAATCCGCTCCAACATTTACCATGCTGATTTCTTCCCATGGTTAGCTAATTCTTCAAATGCATGAAATGCCAACATTGACTTATCTGTTACATCCGGATAACAAACATACTGGTGCTGAGCAAGAAAAATAAAAATAAATATTCATAAGGGAAAAACTGGTGTGAAAAGTAAAATTAATGTGACTTACAGAAAAACGTCAAACGCCAGTCCAACAAAGCCAAATACAGAACCATTTTAGGGCTATTCAAGATGCGTTCCGTTAATCAATGTACAAGGAGCCATTCACTAAGACGGGCATCAGTAGTTGTACTTATGGACAAATTCAACCAGCAGTAATTGAATTTTTTCATCTGCAAACTAAAAGTAAGATAATTTTCGAGAACAAAATATGTTAACATTATTCATGATCGGCAAATAGATTGTGTACCTTTTTGTGGCAAAATTCCAGGTGACGTTGATGACTGCCACGATTATCCTCCAGTTGGAAGTGCTATGTACGACAAAGGTTGTCTAACAAATGCAAGAATAATGATACGGATGTGGTTGCTGACGCTGCCCAAGTTAGAGATGTGGGCACCACAATCAACCGGGGCAGTCCCAGTAGATTGTCAGCAATCTGAAGATATTCTGCAACAGTTCCCAGTAGCGTATAAGGCAAATGTGAAAAAAGAGTGATACTTTCCCACACTTCAACTCTCAGTAAAGGTATTTGATTACAGTGATAAAATGTAAAGCAAAATAAAAAACAAAAAAAAGTAACGCCGGCATTTGGAACCCGGTTCGACCGCTGCATAATTGTCCGGCTGTCCTCGACAGTAATCGATCGGGCTGGCCGTCGTGTATCGGACGACGTCGCGAGCTGTTGTCGTCGCCATTGTTGCGGTCGTCGTGATGGATGCGCCGACATGATTGGCGCATCCAATTGGGCGAGGCGATGACAGGGTGACCACGAAGCGACGATGGGCGAGGCGATGACGGGGCGACCACGAAGCGATGACGGGTTGACCATGAAGAGACGACGGGCGAGGCGAAGACGGGACGACCACGAAGCGACGACGGGCGAGGCGATGACGGGCGAAACAAAGGCGTGTGCTGGCTGTAAAAAGGCTCCAAAAAGTACCACGACATCCGATTGCCCAATGTTCATGGACGGCAATTGCATTAGAGTTGTTGGTGTCACAGCAAATACCTTCTTTCCAAGAAAACCTGTAATTTACAAACTAAAATCCGTGAATACAAATGGAGTGGCGTACTTTTCTACGAAATACTTGCCACAATCGATGGAGCATATAAAAATTTTATAGTCACTATGACACCAGCAAAAACTAAGCCTACTACAAAGGATGATGGAGGAGCAACTAGTGACTAACTCATGTTTAATTTACGCTGAGGTTTCCCTTGACATTAGAGTTCACGTAGGACGATACCTTGCCAATGTCTTTCAAATGGACCCACTGAATTGGATAGCTCAGCTGGTAGAACAATGCATTCGTGACACATAGGTCAGCGATGGCAAACATTATGATAATACACAGAGGAAGAAAAAAACAATTACATTCTCACCCAATTGAAGAAGACAGCAGGCTTTCGTTTGGTGCCACCACTTCTTCACGAAAGGCAAACAGTAAACTGTCTTGAAGTTACGTTCAAATTCCTCGTGACATTTCTGACTTTTGATTGGAGAATTCCAGTGCCAGAATTTAATAAGAACAAAGAATAAATTCATGAAAATAAATTAATAATAAATTAAAATAAATGAATTAATAATTAACAATAATAATAATAATAATACAACTTTTTGTTTAGTTTTTAATTAGAAAGATTGACACTTATACATCCCTCGTCTGTGTGTAATCAGATTTAGCAAGACTTTTTGTCTTCCCTAAAAAAAGGTATGATTAGTTAGATAGGATACTATGGCCTGGAGCAAAGGACAAACGGAAAAGCCGATGACTTTTAGCTAAGGACACTGGTTTAGCCAAATGACGATGTCGACCGCATCATTGACCATATGATGCAGTCGAGGATTAATGTGGAATGGTTCTGTTGAAGATTCGATCGATTCCTCGTTATATGAATATTGCTAGCCTATCTCATGTAACTGACATGTGTTTTACCTGTAATATAATAAATAATAAACGCATGATTCTTACCAGAATTGTTGCGGTATCCGCCAGCAGCCAGTCTTCTTTGCCAACATCCTTGATAACGAGTGATCAATTGTCATATATCACAAGTCAATGGGAACAGGGCCACCGATTTAACAAGATGCCAGACATACATCCTAAGGCGTTGGTCCTGAGAAGGAGGCTGGAACATCATCGAACTGCTTAAATGGGTGCCCGGAACCAGATAATAACAAACACGTACGTACTCGTAATATTTCCTTACTGCAAAAGATGCAAAAGACAACTGAAGAACTTGTAGCTACCCTAGAGCCATGCCCTAGCTACCAATTGTAGCTTCCCTAGACGTACCAACACTAACCGGTATTAACAATTCCATCCCTAAACACACACAACAGAAAATATCAAATTATCAAAATCTGCTTAACAGACTGTAATACATTAAGTGGATGAACTCACCATAGGGTAAGCAATTTCATTCCTGGGCAATTCGTACAATTCAAATATGTTAGCTATGTTAGCTGTGTGATGCCTGTCAACCAGTTCAAGGAAGACTGCCTTCTATCGCTATTGTACAACATCTGGTCACAGCCAGATATGGTATCCATCAATGATCAGAGGTGCTTAAGTTACAGTCAATTTCATTTGACACAGCAACATGTCCACCACCCTAATGAGAACTGAAAAAAAAGTCAAAAAGTTTGTTGTGAGCAAATCTTTTCTTGAGCTTAATTGCCTGAATGCTGTACAGTGCAGACAGATTCAAAAGTTGTCTGAACAATCAGGTATCGTCTTGAACCATTTGAGAGTGCTGACTCACCTGCCACACAAAAAAGGAAAATACAGCTATTTGTTATTTTTAATCAGAAAGATGGACACTTGTGTACCTCTCAGGCTGTTTGGGTAATGTTTCCATTCCGCTTATTCACTCTCTAGTCTCTGCCATGTCACAGAATCTGTCTGCTTTTAGATAAACACCACGAGGCACGAGCAAGCTGTAAATGTTGGGCGTCGGGGACGACTGAATTCCTCACCAGAGGGAGAATTGTGAATTCTCTCGAAAAAAGGGCTGTTTTTTTTTCAACGCGTTGGTGACTTTCAACAAGTGGAATTGTTGTCCATCAAATGCGCTATTTTACTTTAGTTGATTGAAGTTGCAAGGCTTATTCATATGCTAATCTATGAACAGAGATTGTTTCCCTCCCAAGTGACCACGTTCTGTCTGCTGAATAGTCATAGATTACGTCTAATCTTAGACCACGGAAGAGCCACACAATGCTGGGTATGTATTGGTGTGATAAGTGAATGGGATAAAGAGTTGAGGCGTATGGTAGATGACAACAAGAACTCGCCCTCGCGCACACATACAGGGTTCACGAAAATGAGAAATAAAAAAATGCTTCAAACAAACGGAAAAGAAGAAAAAAGAATAGGGGATGAATGACAGCTATGGGGAAAAAAATTGCATTTAAAAGATTCGTTACAAATAAGTTCTAACTTGCCTTGTAGAGTGCGGAATTCGGCTATGAGGGCAGGTGATGTGGCGTGAGTCGTGCAGAAGAGATCCGTCAAATAAACACCAACGGCCTCGACACACTGTCCTATCAAAGCTCGACGATCGGCTGTCGGCACCAGGGCTGCCAAGCCTCCGGTAGAGGAATCAACAAGCCGATTTAACATGTCGGCCAGCACTTTGAGCAAGTGATTGGGTTTGCCTTCAGCTTGCCAAACGACATCCTTTGCGCCGTACAGGCGATTGTAAACAGCAAAAAGACGCTGGAACGATACTCCAGCCGTCAGCATGATGGAAACGACCCAGCCTAGCAATTAAGAATAGAAACATGGATCGAAATGCATTGGAAAGAACACGAAAGTAATTGAAATTTACCTGGTGGTCCATTCCAGCGAACTGAATATGTTTCCAGGGTTTTAACGAGGAAATCCAAAGGGAAAAATTGCTCTGACTGGGCATAAGTTCGACCTAGCGTTTTCATTTTGCTACTCAGGGCGGCCAGTTTCGTTTCAGTGTCGGCATTACCAAGTTTCTTGACTTCAGCATTGATAATATTTTGCCAAATGCTGGTCACTAGGGCCGAGTCGTAATGATTGGCGCAGTGCAAAATAGCCAGTTTGCATTCCCACAGACCCAAGGGCTCAGCGAATTGCTCGTACAGTTGTGTCACGTCGAGCAAGTCGGAATGTAAACGACTGATGGTGTCGGCATCTCGACTGGGCAACCTCGAGACGGCTTCCAGCACTTGAGACTGGACTTTGGCCACGTCCATCTTCTCCTCCATTTCGTAGAGGAACTGGCCCTGAACGGCGTTACCGAACGAGCTCGTCTCAGCCGCTCGCGCGCACACAATGGCCCGCGAAAGGTATTCTATTCTCATTGGAAGACTTATGGCCGTGCTGTGGGCATCAGCTAGACGGGAAAGAACTCGTGCAGCGGCGATAAACTGGCCACTTTTTTCGTAAAATTTCCACAACAGATCGTATTTTGCAACTAAATCTGTTTGCTGCTGTTGACCAACCTACAACAACAACAAAAATAAGGCAGATTCGAATTACTCATTTGGACCAGAGTTAGGCACATTAATAAATTCAATCGTACCTGACCAACTGTTTGCCTCTTGAGGTAATTCTCCAAGTGGGGCGACTGAATTTCCAACAACTTGTCGTCCCACTTGTTGTCCGTCAACCAATCGAAAATGGCAACATGACATAGTTCGTCATCCGATTGCAAAGCAAGAGAAAGGGTTTCGTCTGCCAACCGCTGCGCTTCTAATGGGCTTAGGCCCTCTTCGTATCCCTGTGGAGTCGTTTGTACCATCGGTCCGGGTGATTTGGGCACGCTGGGAGACTGAGGATGGCACGCAGCGGCCGTGTACAGTTTCTGCAAGACAAGGCACATTTGCTGGTAGCAATTCTTACGAGCCAAAAGCGCCTCCACAGCGGCAGGATCTTCCTGTTGGCCGCTGTAGCATTGTTGGGCACGGTGCTGCGGGTCGAGCTTCTCAGCCACGACGCAGCAGAGCTCCACCACGCCTCCAAAGTACTGACAAGCGGACAACTGTTGGCAAACATGCGCCAAATTGATGCGGGCCGGAATTTGCTTACACGTTTCCAGTGTTTGCTGCAGCAGACGCTCCTTGTCCATGCGACTCATGGTGGTCGTTCGAGCCTTGAGAAGTTGCTCGTTGACTTTAGTACACAGAGCATCCTTTCAAATGAAAATTTAATCAACAATTTTGCTTCAGATTCATTGGCAAGTAAACAGTTACCTCATTGCGGTAGAGAGACGGGCAGACCTGCCGCAATTTTTCGCTGATGGCGTCCGTGCTTGCTGCATCATCCAAGTACCGATGGATCAGAGCGTTGATCAGCCCAATGCAAGTGTCAGAACCGGAAAGGATGAGGTCGCGGAACAACGTTGTCTTGAGCGACATCCGCATTTCAGCCGACAATGACTGGCCGAGCAAATGGAGCTGGTGATCGCACAACACTTTCCAGAGGGCAAGTACTTCGACGGTATGATCCAGCAATTGTTTCATGGCCAACAGAGATTTCCTCTCCTGCATTTGAGCATCCTGCAATTTTTAATTTAAAAATAAGAATTAAATATTAATAATTAAACAAAAGAAATGATAACTCATCAATTTGGAAATCTATGAAAAATGTCCAGTATACCTGAAGGCGGCCCTTCTCACTGGACTGGTAGCTCTGCGGACCGTTTTGATTGATATTAGCATGAACGAATCCTTTAAGAGCATTTAGTTATCCCAGAACAGTTAGCAATTCTTCGCTGTTGACGACACTGTCCAGCAACGGTTGGTGTGGTTTTCCCACATCTCTGGCCAGCGGCATAAGCCAAAGGGGCCTCAGTATGCGTCCGAAATAAAGGTAGAGTCCGTTATGTCGACCAGAGAATTGATAGTCTGCCAACTCTGCGCCGCCACTGCTAGTCCCCACGTTATTCGAATGGGGCGAGTAAGGTTGCATTTGGGGAGTCGAAATGGCATTTGGATTGAATGTCCCCACTCCACCAGAATCAGGTGAACTAAAAGTGAAATGCGGCTGTTGGTGGTGAAAGTTGCTGGGTGTACTGTTCAGATGACCGGGCGAATTGACGACAAATGGCGAGGCCGGTGACGAAATGGGATGAGCCATATGAGAGGGGGAAACTTTGACGTCTCCACCAAGTAGGAGAAAGGCGCAGGCAGCCCAGTCGGCCAGCTGGGAGTCTTGGATGCTCGTCGAACATGCCAAAATCAGAGCAGTGGCACAGGCTTGATCTTCTCGCAGAACCTGGAAAAAAACCCGAACGGCCGCACTGTCCGGCCCTGAAGCGTCAAACAGTAATTGACGGAGAATGTCCACCGGCCTAAGTTGGGTGACGACGTGGCAGCATTGCGTCGTTAGGAAAATGAACTTTCGAGGTGCCGCAGCATGTTGCGTTACAATCAGTGGAGGCTCAGGCGCTGGAGGAGCAAAAGTTGACGGAAGAACTTGTCTTTTGTGGCTGGGAGTAACTTCTGCCAATGCCCACGTCTTTCCGTCCAACCCCAGCGTGTTTTGCGTTTCTGACAATTGCTGGGCAGCTGGAAAAAGTGAATTGAACAATGTCCAGACTACATCGTTCTCTGAGGCTGTTGTCGTGGCTAAAAACTTGGTTCCATGAGAATAAAGGCCGAATGAACTTGTTGGGGACGCTGAGGAGATGCATTGGCCGCGTAACCAGGCGGTAGACGCACTTGAACCAGCTGAAGCGTCGCCGGGCGGCTAGAAGGCGTGGCTTCGTTGAATGCACGCCAGGGCAGAGTGCTAAAGTACAGACGGACACCTGACGCAGTAATGGCGACCAAATGCAAGTTGGTCGATTCGCTCGACTCGATGGGCGCAATGCCAACCAAAGGTCGAAAACTGGAACGATCCACTGTCCTGTTACTGGAACCTTTATTCAGTAACTTCTTTTCTATCGGCAACATTTCGTTTAATACCTGGCAATATTGACAGCAGATTGCACGATGGTATTGATATTTATGGCCGCCACTCGAGTCATGGCTTGCCCGTCTGTGCCTAAATCATAGACCTGAATGGTTCCCTTTTCAGAGCGTGTGTAGAGGATGTGTCGGGTTTTTATTTTAAAGTGGTTGAGTGGTTGATTTTACGACATTTGCGACTGAAGAATCCCTCCTCAGCCTAAGAATTCACAACCTAGTTAGAATTATTTGTAGAAAGAGGTTTTGCTGTTGGTAAAACCTGATAAAAGAATTCGTAAACGCAGCCATCTTTTGCTCCCATAAAGATACGGCCATTGGTCGTGCCAGTGATGGTTCCAATATAGGCACCGTCTGTTGGCACGTCGAACAATGGTTCAGGTAATAGGTGCATTTCTTCGTAATTAGTACTGGATCCGGAGAAACTAACCCCTAATAGAACAATTTCTACAGTTGTGGCAAGGCACAAGAGATATTGGATGTGGGGTTGGAAGATGCCTGGTTTCGGTTGAACCAGCTCGACAGCAATAATTGGTTCACTCAGACCATCAAAATAAGACAAATCACCCCTTGTGTAATGATAAAATAAATAATTAGTTTCTGTAATAGATATTCTGTAGATATGCCCTTACCCATCCTCATATGTCACTGTCAATGCTCAACCAAGCACGTTGAATGAGAGGGAAAAGCCCCATCTTGCAATAGGTTTGCATATGCCCAAAGTGTTCTACCAATTCTGGTGGTAAGGGAATTCGATTGACCAATCCCATCTGCCTGAGGAGAGGTAGTCCATTAGGGCCAACTTCCAACATAGGATAATCAACATCTGATAGACCGCTAACTCCATGTGCTATAACATACAGATTGAAACGATAGCTTAGGATACCGAAAAGAACGTTTGTCAATAGGTTAATACCTTCACCGATCTTTATCTGATCAGAAAGCGTAGGGAACTGATTATCATTCTTGAGTTGCCATTCAAGTATCCGACCAGCCAGATGAATGCCTTCCAACGAAGGAATCAACGTTGATTGGATGGTTGCAAATGGGGAAATCATTGTTTTCGATACCGGTGACATGATTGTCGTGGAGTACAGATTGCTGTCTTTTTATAGGAATTGGCACTAGCATCTGTAAACAGTGTTAAGTTGTTGGTCAAATACGGTAGAGAATAGAAACATTAAGCTCATTTACCTTATACATCGAAGAAAATTTGCTACTCGCGCCCGTTACAGGATGCATGAATGCGGAACAGCGAGTATGAAAAAAGATGAAGCAGGAGTTGTCATATTAGAATTAAATGAAAATAACCCGCTCCAACATTTTCCATGCTGGTTTCTTCCCATGGTTAGCTACTTCTTTAAATGCATGTAATGCCAACATAGGCTATTCTGCTGTGACACCTGGATAACAAACAAACTGTTGCTGAGCAAGAAAAATAAACAAATTCATAAAGGAAAAATTGGCGTGACCAGTAAAATGTGGCTTACAGAAAAAACAACAATGGGCAGTCCAACAATGACGACCACAGAATAATTCTGGATAAATTCAAGTTGAGTCTGTAAGTAAACGTACGTACAAAGCGCCATCCAATAAGAGGGCATTATATAGTAGTTGTACTTATATATGATTGGATTCAACCATCATTAAATTAATTTCCCTCATCAGCAAACTAAAAGCAAGACATATTTTGATAATAAAATTTTTTGTTATTAGAGGTGGACAAGTAGATTATGTTTACCTTTTTATGGCAGGATTCCAGATGCGTGATGACGATTTTCCCCAGCTGGAAATGCTGTGATTGAAAAAGGTTGTCTGAAAAATGCAAGGATAAAGAACAAAGTTAGGTTATATATTAAAGAATAAGTTTTCAAAACTGGATGTTGTGGTACCAAAAACCTTGGCTTTGGGTCAATATTCACCAATAAATCCCTGAATATGTTAATTGCTTACATGAATTCTATTGATATGGAATCGGATTGAATGAACCCTTTTATGGGGAAGAGAATTTCACCACTAGGACTGTCATTTGTCTTTCCTAACATTTTTTCAGCATCCATATTGCGATCAAATCCTGTTGGAAGATTGGGCAAATGCTGCAACCAAAACATAACAATCCAGGTTTCACTTGAGTTTCCAAGTATTGTCATCATCTAAAAGCCAATCGATCTAAGCAAATACTAAACTCATCATTCTTCTCTCTAATATAACATTGGGATCTAGTTATAATCACAAGACTGTCCATTTATATTAAAGTATTAAAGGATAGAAACAGTTTCCGAACTAACCTCAGGTTAAGAATTATGCTTCATCCATGTCACTTTGTAGAATGGAAGCCTTTTTCTTTTTCCTTTTTCATCACTTCTTCAGGGCATGATTAAAATTACTTGGATCAGGTAGACTAAGGCAAAATTAAGTCTTCTTCAGGATATCTTCTCATGTAACCTGAAGGGATAAAGATAGATTTAGATGTGACTTAACTACTTCTGGGATACCAGCAGTCAACTGAAGACAGTGAAACATGCATGAAGCACCAGAGAGTAGAAAATGTTTTCAAGGAAATTTCATCTCGCACACCACACCAATAGACCAACCTTTTTTTAATCGTGGTAAAATATTAAAATCTATACTCATTTGAATAACGAAGAGAAGAAAATAAGACATTACTGTTACAATTATTTACAACGCCGACCAAGCACATCTCAATTTCACACTGCAGGCTGCAACCATGCTGCAACTGTACGTGCATCGGTGCAACATGGTCTCCGCGGTGGAACCCGACCCTTCGGTGGGAGTGCGTGCCAGCTTTTCCCCCTATCTAAGTCTACTGCTGCCGCCGAACGGCTGGTGCCGCCGAAGGGTCGGTGCCTTCATTTGTGTTGTGTGTGTTTATTGTTTTTGTATTTTTCTTTTGATTGGTTTTTAATTGAGGTGTATTTGTGTTTTTATATGTTTTTTTAAGTGTATATATATGTTAAAATAGAATAAAGTTCTTTAGTGAATCAAAAAGAAGTTGGTGTATTTCATTTCTTTAGAACCACCGTTCGGCGGCAGCACTAGAATTTACATTGGGATAAATGAGAAATTGGGGGGGTACATTTTATTGTAATTTGTGGTTCTTAAACTATTGAAATCTAAGTAAAATATCATATCAAAACGTGCTACAGATAATAACGAATCTAAAAAATATATTTTCTGTTTAGTTTGGTTTATATTCATAACCAAACAACGTACCCAAAAATGTCTGTTTTTCGCCTTCCCCCCTTGCCCCTCCCCAAAATGTAAAAAAATTAAATAATTAATTGCGAGTGTAGTTTTCACTGGATTTACATAAAATTTGCGTCAATCGATAGGCATTAATAAGGGCTATGGAATCGATGAACTTTAAAAAAAATATATTAAAAAGGAAAAAATTCCCAACAAAACACATTTTTTATCAAATAAGCGGTCTAGCGCAGTATTGAAACTTAGCGACAAAACGCAAAAAATGTGTTTCGTTTGGAATTTTTTTCCTTTTCAATTTTGTTTTTTGTTTCAATTTTGTTTTTTGAAATTCACCGAATAGATAGCCCTTATTAATGCCTATCGATTGACGCAAATTTTATGTAAATCCGATGAAAAATAAACCCGCAATTAATTATTTTGTTTTATGACATTTTGGGGGAGGGGCGAGGGGGGAAGGGAAAAACAGACATTTTTGGGTACGTTGTTTGGTTATAAATATACACCAAACTAAACAAAAAATATATTTTTTAGATTCGTTATTATCTCTAGCATGTTCTGATATGATATTAACCTTCGATTTCAGTAGTTTCAGAACCGCAAATTACAATAAAATGTACCCCCCCTAATTTCCCATTTTTCCCAATGTAAATTCTAGTGCTGCCGCCGAACGGTGGTTCTAAAGAAATGAAATACACCAACTTCTTTTTGATTCACTAAAGAACTTTATTCTATTTAAACATATATATACATTAAATAAAACATACAAAAACACAAATACATCGCACCTAAAAACCAAATCAAAAGAAAAATACAAAAACAATAAACACACACAAAACAAATGAAGGCACCGACCCTTCGGCGGCACCAACCGTTCGGCGGCAGCAGTAGACTTAGATAGGGGGAAAAGCTGGCACGCACTCCCACCGAAGGGTCGGGTTCCACCGCGGAGACCATGTTGCATCGGTGCATGGCGACCATGGCGTTTCGCAAAAGCGTTAACAAAGGAGGTCGTTGATTGGTTGTTCCTTGTCTTGGAGAAGCGCGCTTGTCAAATGGGCGGGATTGTTACAAAAAAGGCAGCTCGTGTCAATTTTTTAGTGAATTAGCTCCAAATTCCTTAATCTTATTATTATTATACCTGGATAGCTTTGACTAATTTAACTGACAAATGATTTGCAAAGCCAGCACCGTCAACAGACACTGTGAAATTATCAATAAATGATTTTATGTAAGATCACAATTCCAGGTTTTCTATCAAGCTTCGCGAAAATGAACTACCAAAACTAAATGCTGATTTCAAATGAAATATTAGTTTTCTACTTAGTTAATCGATTTTTGGATTTAAATTAAGCCCAACTTTTTCACCATGGCTATATATGCAACATGGTTTTAAAAACATACAGCACAAATGCAGCTTGCAAATGTGTTAATCTGTTTACAAAAATTTTAATTGATTGCCATACAGCATGTCATTTTAAATTAACCAAACAAAATTGAAGAGGCAACATCAAATGTAGTGTTGCTAGAAATCCTGCACAGAAAATTTCACAATGAAAACTGTGAGTCTGTGACAAGTCAAAGTCAGTTGGCTGTTCTGCTTTTGCAACCGACAGGCCACAGGTTTCAATAACTGTCAACCAATCCATGTCTGCCACATTTCATACAAAGATTACTGTTACTGTCCTTTGCTGGATTGTTGCACAGGCGTGAAAAAAAATTATATTTGATTAAAATAATTGGTTTTGTTTAATTAATTAAAGTAAATACCTAGAAATCAATTTATGATTTTTGAGCTAAGGAAATCTTGCTTAAATTCCAACTTCTTCATTAAAAAGGAAGTGGGCAAATGGGCATCAAGTGGCATCATTCACCCAAATTCCAAAGAATGATATCCTTGCTAATTTCCTTACTTTGATGATGTCTACTTTTCTCCAATACCTTAAGCCACAGCTTTAATATTGTAAAGTAATCTAATCAAGTTTTGTGGTCCTATGAAATATTTGTAGTTGTATCAAATTCTTCAAGCACTTAATTTCTGTCTCCATAGCTCCCACTGAATGAGCGATGAGGGTAGTCTAAACAGAAACCCTCCAAACAATCTTTCTTAAAATTTCTGTTGTAATTTGTAAATTCAAGATTCTAGTAGGTTTTCAGTGCGTATAGTGATGGCAAATATTACTCAGATCATAACAACTCGTAGATGAAGAATCACGCTGATTCTATTGATTATTAAAACAAAAAAAGGTTTAGGTAGCATTACTTGGCACACAAAACGGCAAATACTATACCTATGCAGCTATGCTACAGTAAAAAGAATCAGAAACGGGCGTTACGAAAAAATCGATTGAAACCGATCGGAACTGAGTCCAAGAGAAGAATAGTTTCCACACAAAGAGATTCGTTCGTCAAAATCCGCTCTTGGCTCGTTACATCTCTTTTGTAAAGGACAATTTGTCTTTTATTGGAATGGTTGCTCACTCGACTGAGATTATTGCGGATGTGCTGGAACGTTGATAGAACCACTTGCGTTCAACGCAGATGATTCGTTTCGCCTCCCGCGAATGACGACAGCGGAGAATAAAAATGGGAAAGAATAGCAATTAGACGGTTGTCACGCAGACAACATAGATCACGCAGAGGCAGCAGCTTGTCTTTAATGTGGGATCGCAACTGTAGACGCAGTGAACCACAAACTGAAAAACACAAATGAAAAAAAAATAGAATTAAATACCACACCAATTCTCGTTAAAGCCGAGTGATTTCGAAATTGCATCTACGATTCCACACTTTATTATACGAAAAGAAAAAATGAAAACAATACCGAAGGATATCCTGTTGAATGTCAATTTCGTCAGTGTAATGGATGAGGCCACGCGTAGTCGCTTGCCTCTTCTTTGAAAGTCCCGATTCTCTATCACGCTGTTTGTTTAGCCATCACGGTGCACTCAAGATCCGTTCTCTATCCCTGAAAATAAAAAAAAAGCATTGAATTAATGATCTCTCGCTGCCCCACCGGCGTTAAAAGCTTTTTCAGAAAATTGAATCCATCGATCTCGAACAGATCGCTTTGATTATTATTCCATACTGCTCACTATTCGCCTTGCTAATGCAATACATTGGCATGAAATGTAATTTCATTAATTTTGATTGTATTCTGAACATACAATGGCCGTTTCTGCACTACATTTCCCATCGTAATGTACAGGCATGCGCGCAGCCGTCCCTCACAATCCAACCAACGCGTATAAAAGCCCCTGATGCTCCTCGTTAACTGTTCTTCCCAGTTGTATTTCTTGGCCGGCGAGCAACGCGCGTTTGCGTTTGATTTGCATTCAAAATAAGTAGTGTTATTTTTGTTCATCCAAAAATGGACGCGCAACAATTTCGGTCTGCTGCCCATGAAATGATCGACTTTATCATCGACTATCTGGAAAACATACGTAGCAGGTTGGTAGCATTTTCCAGCTAGTCTGGCGTGTTAGTGGTTTACACAGTTTTCCTTCAAAGTAGAAGAATTCTGACCCCTTTTTCCGTGAGCTCCACATTTCCCAAGGGAGAACGTCGCGAGTGTTATCAACTCGGGCCGCGAACCGAGGCAAATGTCAGCATCCCCCCATCCCTTTATGTCTTTCATCATCTCCTTTTGCCTTTTCATTAAAGTAATAAGCCAGTCTGATTCATCGTCCAATTAAGTTGGGATCTAGTCTTGACTGAATTATTACCAAGCTTAACATGCAACTAATGAAGTGAAGAAAATAATAATACCTTCTCGTGTTTTTCCTTCTCATCGCATGGCTTTATTTCGTTGATGAAATATGTAATGTAGGCGTGTTCTACCGACGGTTCAGCCTGGTTACGTCCGGGATATGATTCCTGAAGCTGCTCCGGAACGAGGGGAGCCGTGGCAAGCCATTTTCCAGGACATTGAACGCGTCATTATGCCTGGAGTAATTATTATTAAAAATTCACTTGTTTGATCTAATGTGTGATTTACATACATGTCAATATAAAAAACTCACTTTTAGGTAACTCACTGGCATTCTCCTCATTTCCACGCATATTTTCCCACGGGTAATTCATGGCCGGGCATTCTTGCCGACATATTGAGCGACGCTACTGGATGCATTGGATTTTCGTGGGTAATTATAACCATCTGTAAATCTGTTATTTGATGTTATCGATGGTTACAAAATTAAAAAGATATCGAGTCCTGCTTGCACCGACCTGGAAGTAGTCATGATGGATTGGCTGGGACAGTTAATCGGTTTACCCTCTCAGTTCCTTGCTTGTTCCGGGGGCGCAGGAGGTGGAGTAATTCAGGTACACAATTCATTTGTTCAAACCAAGTGTTATTTCACCTCATTACACGTGTAGGGAACAGCAAGTGAATCAACACTTGTAGCTCTCTTGACAGCCAAATCCAAAGCCATCAAGTGTTTGAAGTTAATGGATCCTAACGTCGATGAAAGCCAAATCGTCGGGAATCTGATGGCCTATGCGTCAGGTAAATTTTTCAATTCGATAAACTATTTAAAAAATATCTCCTTAGCATTTACCGTTTATTTGACATATTCCAGACCAGTCACATTCATCGGTGGAAAGGGCTGGAATTCTGGGCGGCGTCCGTGTTCGTCTTCTCCAGACCGACGAATTCTTCAGTTTGAGGGGGGAAACTCTCAAATTGGCCATGGAAGAAGACAGAGCCAAAGGATTCATTCCTTTTTTCGTACGAAAAAATAAAAACAGCCTGATAAACATGGTCAAGTCAATAAAGATTTATGGAATATTTAGGTTACCGCAACTTTAGGTACAACTCCTTCATGCGCTTTCGATGACCTCTCAGAGATTGGTTCCGTCTGTCAACAGTTCCAAAACGTTTGGCTCCATGTTGATGCCGCATACGCTGGTAACACTGGAACAAGCAAATCGAAAATAAATCATGTAAAAAAAACTGTTTGAAAATAGGCTCAGCATTCATCTGTGACGAATATCGCCATCATTCAATCGGCCTTGAAATGGCTGATTCTTTCAACTTTAATCCACACAAATGGCTATTAGTCAATTTCGATTGTTCCGCCATGTGGTAACGAAAACTTACTCAGAAAAGACATTTAAATATTACCAGCATCTGTTGACAGGTTGAAAAATGCTAATGACGTAGTTGACGCTTTTAACGTCGATCCTCTGTACCTGAAGCATGATCGACAGGGACAAGCTCCAGATTACAGGGTAGTCATTGCATGAACTTTACTAAATATGAGAATAAACTTTGCACTTACACGGTGTCGAACAGCATTGGCAGATTCCCCTTGGCAGGCGTTTCCGTTCATTGAAACTCTGGTTTGTGATGCGCACCTACGGGGCAGAGGGCCTGCGGGCTCACATCCGCCAACAGATCGCGCTAGCTAATGAATTCCACCAACTCGTAGCTAAAGATGACCGTTTCGAAATTCCTGTACCACCTGCCATGGGCCTCGTTTGCTTCCGGATGAAAGTATCTTATCCTTTTCCTTTATTATAAAAAAATTATTTCATTAAAAACCATGAATTTAAAAAGGGAGAAAACAGCCAAACCGAGGCACTGTTGAAAAGAATCAACGATTCAGGACGCATACATATCGTGCCAGCCAAACTTCGTGGACAATTCGTTCTCCGCTTAGTCGTCTGCTCTCGTTACACTGAATCACGCGATATCGTTTATGCTTGGCAAGAGATCAGTAGTCAAGCTGACAATCTCACGGGTCAGCCAGAATTGTTGTAACAGTCACGACCATTCCTAAGTGTTACTTGATGTTATTTTCCTTCATCTTGCTTACAATTTATGAATACAGCAACCACCAAAAACACATTGACTTCCATCTTTTGAAACACCATTTAAACTGCTTTTAAACTATCCATTAGGGGAAATGTCGAATTGAAACCACTTACTTGTACGAATGTGACTCCAGTCCAGTTGATTGAATGTAACTAATACATCCTACTTAAGTATAAGTACGGAAGAAATGTCTCTAATCAACCGGAGTTGAATGTATCGTTGTTCCATGATAAAGGGAAATAATGCCTATCGTGTTTTCAAAATACTAGGCAAGGAGATTTCACATCCCCAACAGCTTTGTGCCAAGACTTGCCTGAAATACAACCCATTAACTATTTGTACAAGATTTGGGTAATCGTAAGTGTTGCAAAAACAATACTGAATTACCAATGAATGACTATGGAAATCCCCACATCCCAGAGAGGATTCTCCAGTGACGATGCACGCATCACATTAGACGAGCAAATCCTAGCAGGCCATAAAACGGTCCCTGCCCCACTAAAGTTTTACAATCTTTCCCAACACCATAACGTAAAAGCCCTTCCTCTGGAAATCTTCTAGGACACTTTTACAACTCACCGAATAGGTTGTACTTTTCTCCAGTGACATTTAGAACATTTATATTCAGGCCTTGGGAAGAAATTTAAAAATTACATTCAAATTGCAAGTTAATGGGAAACAATCTCTAATTGCCTAACATTACAGCAGGATCCTTTGCTTGAAAAGGCGTAGGTACACTCAATATTTCCACCGTTGCTACTTCTAAGACCTTTGTATACGATAAGTACCTGCAATCACAGAAACCAATCGTCATTTCACCAGAGTATAACACTTACAAAACTAGGAAATGTTCAGTACTGTTCAAAAATAAAATCTAACTAGTTCACAATGCTGGAAAACTAAAAATTGAAATGAAATGCAAAAAATCTACAGTTGTAAAAGCCATCAAGTAACCAATTTAAGTACACATAAGATGCAATTTGGTACCATATCACAAATATCTGGACCAAGTCATTTAAGAGTTTCTATAAACCTGTAAACCAAATAACAGTCTACAAGCTGAAAAGCCCAGCCAATATAATTTCATCTTTAGTAATTTTGCTATTTGAATGAGTAACAGCAGATTCATTAGAGGTTACAGGAAACTCATACTATATAGTTAGATTGTTATACCTCTTATGATGAATGATCTTTCAAACTTGATTTGATGTTTCACCAACTACAGAAGACACTCATGAATTGCCCTCTAGCCAAGCACTTGAATGGTCTGTGATAACATAATCAATGAAATTCTAGCCACATTATGTAAATGAACTTCAAGCAGGACATCACCTAAAATGAAAAAAATATTCAGTTGATGCCTAACAAATTTAGGAAAACCTTAAGCAAAACTGAAAGAGTATCTTGATACACAAAGCTGAAATGCCAGTCTATGTGCTAACGTGCCAACTCAATGTAATTTCACCTCTAGTATTTCCACTATTTCCACTGGGAAATGGCAGATTTGTCAAGAGGTTTTAGAAGATGTATGTACGAATTATATTCAATACCTGCTTGTTCCAAAATGGAGCATAGATCTTCCAACACATGGACCACATAATTCAAGAAATAATGACCCAACAGGTACATGTCCTTTATAGGCAAGTCATCACCTACAGCAGAAAAAATTTGTTAATTTCAAACAGATCCACAACTGCAACAGATACAGAATGCTGAAATGCCAAATCATTTTCAGTAATACCAATACTTCAAGATGAAAGCAGATGTAGAATAACACTTATAGATGTAATAACAGACTGGTTTAGACTTACTTACAAGCTCGTTGGCTAGAATGTGTCACAACTCAGACGAGACTCGCACATCATCCAGGTTTGGCATTTGAAACTCAGCGTGGAATGGTCTCGATTATTGGTCACACAAACTGGTTTGTAGCCACTCTAAGTGAAGAATTTTCCAAGCAGCATCTGTTATACAAATTTGTAGAAAGTGTGAGCTTATTGCTGTCTTAACAAATTCATAAAAAGCTCTAGTGTAACTGAAAGAGTATCTTGATCCACATAGCTGAACTGCCAGACTACATGCTAACGTGCCCACTCAATATAATTTCACCTTTCATTGCTCCATCATTCCACAGAGAAATAACGGATTAATTCAAGGTGTAAGCAAAAGGAGAAACAAACTGAGGCTATACATAAATAGCGTACCTTGTCTAGGAAAACTTTCATTTTGATTTACAGTAGATTTTCCCGAGAATGGAAGGTTCCTTGCTTACGAGACTATTCCAACCAATTCGTTTGAGCTATAACGATCCGGAAAATGAATCAAGCTTATTTATATTACACAGAACTTTACAATAAAACTTTACCTGGATAATGGCGACCGCTGTACCACGTGGGAAAGCCATGGTTCGAATGCCCAGAAAGAGAAAATCGAAAGCCGTCAACGGCTCTTATACAGCATTGACATCTGGTGGTTAAAAAACATCATGGTTAACTTTTGTAAGCAGTTAAATTACAATTTACAAACAAAAATTAATTTTTCATTTTTCAAATGTTGAAAAGTAAAAAGATTTTAAAATTTCAAACAACTATGGTAATCTTTGTATTTAATTGATCGATATAAAATGTACATAAAAACGATGCGGCATCAGTGTATTGTGTCCTTGAATCACAAATCTGCAATGTGACGAACACATTCGCAGGATTTGGTCATTTCTATTTACAATTAAAAATGGATAGATCAAAGAGGATTGACGACTGTAGTGACATCGTCAGCACAATACCCTTTGTTACGATACCCACTGGAACTTATTGTTTCAATTTCCTCTTTGACTTTCTCTTTTTCCGTACACTTTTTCTGGTAGCACTTGTATGAAAAGTTGATAACTAAGAAAACGAACAAAATGGAAGTGGTCATGATGATCTGGGCAATGGCTGGCAAAGCAGCAATATCGCTGTATGGAGTGGGAAGTGTTGTCTTGAGTAAAACGAATGCAATATTGGCATTTTGCATGGCTGTTTCCAAAGAAACGGCGATAATTTGTGGACGACCGAGGCGCGTGATCCAGGCAAAAAGGGCGCCAAAAAGGAAACCTGCCACTGTTACTACCAGCCCTGCTGTCAGTAAGATCCAGTCCATAAGAATGAAGATGTGCGACATACTGTAGAAGCCCAACTGTGAAGAAAATAACCACAAAGAACCATGGTTTGTTGATGTTAATATCGCCATCAATCTCACTTTAAACTGTTTTTCACGCGGCTATACAGACTTACTCCAAAGATGAAAATGATAAAGAAGACCGAGAATTTCTTGAGAATTTTGCCGGTAAGAAATTCGGCAAGAGACAATTTGAAACGACGAATTAAAAGTCCGATTCCCAATGGAAACGTCAACAGGATTAAAGAAATGGCCATGTTGACATAGGGCACTTTAACGGACGAGCCTTCTGGTAAAAAGAATCCAGACAGCAACCACAACCACAATGGCATCATTCCTATTGAATACAGTACAACAACAATTGAATAAAACTCAATTTCAGAAACTGACGTTTTGACTGACCCATGGCGGCGAGGGATGAAACAAACGTCATGGTGATGCTGAGATTGACATCACCATCTAGAAGCAACGTCCAGAAATTAGAGGCTATACCACCCGGGCAAACTCCAATCACCAGCAGTCCGAAACCCATGAGACGGTCCGGTATTAGCAGCATTGCTACACCAAATGCAACCTAATATGCAGAGAAACGCGAGAATGATTTACCTGTCAGATGGAGAATGAAGTCATTCCACGAAAGACAACTCACCAGCGGCATAAAGGTAAATTGTGAAATGAATCCAACTATTACTCCAACTGGGCGGATAATGTTTTGCTTCACGATGGCCATGTCAAGCGCACAACCCATGTTTATCAAGTTGAGCGCCGCCATGATAACCATGATTCTGTGAAATTGAAATTTGTTTTTTACAATTTTACAGGTGAATCCATTGAACAAAGACATTTTTACGTGGTGAAAACGGTGTCCAGCGTATCACTGGCTCGTACCACAGTCACTAAATAGCCAGAGAGAACAGGAATCGACTCGAACGTGATTGAATCATTCCCTTGGTGGGTCTTGACCGGTAAGATGTCCAGGACAAAGTTGAGACTGACATAACCAATGACTTGTCCAGTGATTTCGAGGGTTTTGCTGCTGACATTAGCGTCCACGATGTCATCCCATTCAAATTCGATTTCCTGACTGTTGCTGAATGCCACTGTCTGATGGTTGGACTTTGAGACTTTGACGACAAACCTGTACGTTTGGGGTGAAGTGGCGTATTTCGGAGGTGGATCGCCATGTTCTCCGTTATACGTCAAAGTTAAATTGATAGTATACGGAGACTTTTCGGTGATCCTTTCGAGTTTTGGCGGATCAGCGACCAGTAGCCATGGGCTAGTTTCCGTGCTGGACAACGTTTGATTTTCTTGGCCATTGCAATTGACTGAAATGAGCACTAGAATAAGAAGGGAGCAACACGTCGCACTTGAAGAACACGCCGACCACATTATGCACAACATAACCAGAACACAGTCACTGAACTACTAGCTACCGGTCGGAATAACTAACAGTAATAATACGCGTACAGGATGAGGACAGAATGTGTGGCTAGTTGGCCGACTTTTTTTGTTGTTTATTTTCTCATTGTTATGCTCACGCGAATCCTAAAACTTTTGTACTCGCAGTTCGTGACCGAGAAGAGCGGAACTGTCAAATAAGCGATATCCTGTTAACAAAGAACGCTATTTTTTGCATTTCCGCAGATTAAAGGGAATTGGCCAACTCACCTGCACGACACCTGTATTCTCCAGTTTCTTCTACGTAACTGCTGCATACTATACTACGCAAACTTGGAACCACCGATGCCCCTCAGCTCTTCTGGATTCTTTGCTTACGGCGTCGAGCTGTTCTTACGTCCCACAATGTGAAAGTTGCACTGGTGAAAGTCTGGTATACTTTCTCTTTTCTCTCGAGAGACGTTTCGAATAAGTAAATAGCTGGCTTGGTCTTAGGTGATGGCAACACTTTTGTTTCACAAAGAACTGGCGAATGCAACAACAATTCTGCATTTGGAACAAGTCCGGTGGGAAATTGAGAACTCTAATGGACTCAAGCCGAGACTTAAAACTGACATGACAGACAACTGAGATTGCAAGGTGAAATAACCTGCTCTCAAGGCAATCGCCTCTAGCAGCCCCCATCGACAAACATGTTTTCGTCATTTTGCAACAGATGCTGTAGACCTAAAGTTATGGCAATTAACGAACGATGCGTTGAACTTGCCAAGAACTTCCGTTAATCAAATGAGGTAAAACATTATTTTCAAATTTTTCTCGGCCGTTTGCATGGAGAACAAGAGGGTGTGGAAACCACCAGAGGCAGCAGTCGGGAACCGGTTGCTCTAATGGGAGACGACATAAACCAAAAAAGAATGTGTTAGAGAGAGTTCAACGACGGATAAACAAACTAACAAGATGACGTCGTTAAAGAAAGCCTTTGATCAGCCTAACCCCAAATTTCTTCACAACCTCAAAACCTTGGCAACCACAGCAGTAAGAAATCTTGTTCGGTTTGTTGAATTATTCTAAACAACATCATTACATATTTTTCACAAAAAAGGAAGCGATGCATTAACGGCAACGGGACAGGTGCAGTAGACGATGGAGAAAGAGAGTGACATCATGTTAATACTTGGAATGAAATGAGTAGCAAGTGGATTTGTTACAAGATAAACTGGGTTAACCAGTGGCAACGACATCGTCCAAAAAGGATACTTGCCGGTTGTCTTGGTGACGCATCTAAACAAAACAAACCAGAAAACAGGGACATCCAACAACTGAGACGGAAGCAAGAAGATAACCAAAATGGCGTTGAACTACATCAAGGAAAGAGTGCTGGGTCGTGGATCTTTTGGAACTGTTTACTTGATCAAGATGAACGTCGGGACGACGGTCACGCAAGGATTACGAGTGGATGGTGGCCGTGGTATCAAAGCTGAACACGGAGCTGCAAATTACGTGCTGAAAGAGATCTGCATTCGCGACGAAAAACAACGTGAAGCTGCCCGTCAAGAAGGCAGACTCTTGTCTCAGTTGAATCACGTCAACATCATTCGTTACTTTGACTCTTTCGAATCGCCTGTCACTGGAAATTTGTGCCTCGTCATGGAATATTGTCCTGGTGGCGATGTCGCAGCTGTCATTCGCCAACGACGAGGTGTTCCATTCCCCGAACAACAAATTCTCGGTTGGTTTCAGCAACTCGTTTCAGCTTTGGATTACCTTCACAAGCGGAAAATTCTGCACAGGGACATCAAAACGGGCAACATTTTCGTCACGGCCAACCTTTTGGTGCTTAAACTGGGCGATTTTGGGGTGGCCAAGGTGCTGGAACGGACGGGACAAATGGCTCGAACGTGCGTCGGGACGCCTATATACTTGTCGCCCGAGATTTGCGGAAATCGCCAGTACAACAGCAAGAGCGATATCTGGAGCTTGGGGTGTGTCCTCTATCAGTTGATGACGCTGCGGCCACCATTCACGGGACGTAACATGAATCAGCTGTTGATTGCCATTGTACGGGGCCACTTCCCTCCAATGCCGGCCCGTTACAGCTACGAACTACGTCAGACTGTGGCGACCATGTTGCGAAAAAATCCCGAAGAACGGCCGTCAGCTGAAGCACTTCTCAGGAAACGTCTTTTCTCAAGCAAACAAGCACATCAATCGTCGACGAAACGAAAGCTACTGGCCAGCTCCTCTTCACCGAACCGCAAAGGCCTTGGCTTACTGTCTGTCTATGCCAACCCTTTACTATCACGACCTGCCAAATCAACATTTGTCAAAGGCAAGAACCAAACAATAAAGACCAAAAAGGATCCTCGTAGACGGTGGAACCCTCCAACGCAAACGTTAATTGGGGCCCTGAGTTCACTTACCGTGACAGATGAGGCCACTTTCACCTTAAATGATTCTTCGCGATGGTCCCTCGATCACCTGTCCGAGAACACTTACGAAGAATCGGATGAGTCACAGCGTTCCGTCGATTCGGACATTATTGGCAATCAACAGACGACCGTAATGAGGGAATCTGATGAAAGTCCATTTCACCGGCTGGAACGATGGATCGTCTCCCTGGAAGCCGTGCATGGGGTCGCGTTGCTGAAAGATGGTAGGTGTCCCTCTATTTATTTTCACGAACTCCATGGGACTTAACTTCTTCTTTAAAGTTAGTAGACGGCTGGCCAATGCAGCAGCAGTGGAACACGTCGTACGCGATCACCTATTCAATAAAGTTCCTTCGTCTTCCGTCAACGAGCTGGTGGATTTCTTCGTTTTCCAGCGCCGACTTTACCTCAACGACCACAGCTTTAAGCGTTAGACGTTTTCTTGAGAACTGCAAAAACAGGAGGGATAACCTTTATTTCATGACCTAACTGACTTGAGTTGACAGACCCAGCAAATGGCTTTCCCCTCCCATCAAGCAAGATATCAACAAAAATTCAAATAGGAATGAGAGAGGAGAAAAACCAAACTGAAAAGATTCCAAGTTACTGTTTCTGAGTCGATTTTTTTTTTAGCGAATGGACATTAAAGGCCACATCAAACAAAAAAAAAGACAGGTCTCTGTCCCTTTCCATCAAAGACCCTTTTCTGAATGACTGCACGTTGCTTTTAAAAAGAAAACAAAGAAGGAAAGAATTAGAACACATAGATCTTAAAAATTGGTTCCCTCTGGTGGTTGGGGCAGCTTCATGTTTTCTTTAAGCGTCATCATTCGTCTTAATTCCTGGAGTAGCGTTTTGATCGTGTAGTTGCGCTGCCATTTGACCAAAATGGAGACCATTCGTTTGTCAACCTACCAGAAGTTTATAATAAATTGAATTCTTGGCTAACAATGTGACGGTTGTCTATTCCCTACCATTCCTGTCGTGTTGTGAACACCATTCATATTGATTCGAGTTGTAAACCTGATCAATGGGCATTCTTCTGGGTATTTCATACCACACTCGATTTTCAAACTGTACATCCGGTTTTCAAATGCAGTCTAGGAAACAAATTTTGAGCAATATTTTTTAAAACACAAAATTAAGCATTCAAAAGAGAAACTTACTCTAGGAGGGCCAATGATCATGCCAGTCCAATGTGATAGGGTCATATCACTGTCATCTTCCAAACCCCAGCTGATTGTTCCATCACCTACACCCTTTTGTCCTTGTTCAAGTTCCTCCAGTAATCGAAAGTTTCGTGGCACCACCACATCTGAGGAAAGATGAAAGAAATGCCAGTTAGTTAAGGGAAAAAGTAAATCATGCAAGATGGAGAAAAGAAGAAGTACAGAAGTGGAAGATAAACAACACTAATACATTTCGACACTATTTTGACAGAACTGACAGCGTACGAGTCGTAAAGCAAAACAAGTTATCGGCCTCAAAGCCGATACGACTTTGGCTAAATATTGAACGCTTAAACTTAGTTGCCAATGAACTCAAAAGAAACAAGCATATTAACTTTGTTAATTACAAGTAAAATTTTAATTAGTAACCGAACTTAAGCTATTTAAAATGAAATTTTTGCCAGTAAAAAATACCCGCTGATCCTACTCCTGTGGTTGCCATCTTGAAATGACAATTTTTAGTCCGCCGAGTTGCCAGATTGCTTTTCCTAAGCCAAACGATGCAGACGAGCCGACTATTTTTTACTATATTTTACGCATTTAGATTTAACTTGAAATGGTTAAAAGTAAAAAAGATAAATATTTTGTAATTATAATTGCAAGGAAATCCATGGTTCATTTATTGGACAACAAGGTGAAGTTTAGGAACAAGAACCCCAAGGCGAATCACAAGTATTTGAGTATACTATTTGACATAACAACAACAGAGGGATTTCAAAGTGCGGAATGACAGAGGAAGAGTCCTTTTCCGAAACAAAACAAATGGGAGATATTAATCAGTCAAGAGCAATGTTTATAGACCAGTAAATATAACTAGTAATTAAAAAATCACCATAGCACCACAATAATGAAGAACGTTGTTTTCAGTTTACCGCATTCGACTGAATTGTTCCATAAGGTCTTTTCCAAAATGGGTAATCACATAGTCGTGGTAATACATCATGATGCAGAGCGGTTGACCGAGGATAAGCGACATCCACACCAAAACATTACCTAGGCGCTGACCAGCTTTTTTTTCCACAAACTGGGACAAAGCCGACAGTGGTATCTTTCGTACAAAGAAACGAGAAAAAAAGTTTGATTATCTCCTTTACAATGGATTAGAAGACATAAATACCTGCATCATCATTCCGCAAAAAGCCCACAAATTGAACATTCGTAACGGGACGCTGACCAGATACTCGTGGAAAAACGCGCTGAGGAAGAAGACCGATACTGAACTGATGGTTTTGCCATAACCTCTTTCAATCAGCGGCATGTACAAATGCCTTAAGAATCACCAAAATTAAGCTTGTACCCAAGACCTGATTGCCAACGCAATACCTGACGGCCCAACGATGAATTGGCATGTTCCACGAGCGCCAAAACACATCAATGTTTGTTGCGTTCCACCAGTCTCCATAAAAATCACGGTCGGCGAACCTAAGGACTTCGCCCAACATATTGAAATAGGAATGGAAGCAGAGATAAAACCAGACCAGCCACAGCAGATGATTTGGAATCTGTTGAAACAATCAAAATAACATTACAATTACATGTTTACTATTTGAATGTGTTTCATTACCGCTAATTTCAACAATCTTTCTGTTGCTGGTATTGGCTCCATTTTCTGCACGAGAAAACAAACATACAGGAATTAAGGCTACGTTAATTGAATAATGTTACAAATGAAGATGAGTATCAATACCGAAAATGTTTGAAGTGAATTTTTGACGCTGGGAATAATCCATTGCTGAAAAAGACCGAGAACGACTTGCATTCCGAGAAACACCTCAATCGCACGCTTAATCAAGAAGCGTTTGCGAATGCGTGAAGTACGTGGAAAATTGAGCTCGTAACATAACGTCGGGACCGCCATGAAAAAGTACAAGTCACGGATGCTCAAATTGTTTGGATAGGACACCATTTCGTCCACAGCTTTTCCATTGTCAATATCAGGAGGATCTGAAAACACAGTCAACAATGAACTTGTGTTGAGTGATAACCGGTTTCCCATGATAATAAGTTGGCAAGGCGCCAGGAGACGTACATGGGTGAGCAACAGAGAATGCTCTGCGACGGTGCTGACTTTTGCTTCGGACGAGGCGACACCAATAATTTACGTGAATGTAAGACCACAGTTTCAGGAATGTGATGGTGTAAACAGTGCAAAGCAGTGTGAGTCCCACTGGAATTAAATTCATTTTTGGTTATGTTACTATAGCCCAATCAAATATAACAAATTACCAAGGCCAAATTTGTCTTTGAGTGTCCAACTGGAAATGACTGGGATAAGTATTATCAAAAACAAATTGCAGGCGTGAAGCAGCAAGGCTTGATTCCATACAATTCGTTCCTGGATGTCGGAATAATTTTTAAACAATTTCAATTATTACAAACTATTTTCAATACCTTGACCAACAGCTTCTCAACCCACAAGGTAAATAATATATGGACATTTATATCTAGAAAAAAAGGATCAGGAATTAGTGGTTTATCACTTATTAACAGTTTATAGATAAAAAAACCCCACTTACATATAAAAAGAAAGACTGAAGGATTCTCGATGCTGAACTCGGCAGTTCCGCCGTTGAGGACAATTAACCACTGAAAAGGATCGATACGGATTCCATACCTATGACGGTGTTCAGTGTTTGAGAATAACTTGTTATTATGACAAACAAAATTACAACAGAAAAATAAAAAAAGAAAAGAAAACATAATAATAATAACATAAAGTAAAACTTAAATGTTTCACATACTTGAGCAGATTCTCTAGGGAAAGTCTGAGGCCACCCATGAACAGGAGCAAGAAACCCCAGTTGACAAGTCCTGTGAAATCACGAAACTCAGAAGACCAAGAGAACAATGAATCTCTAGGCCTATGACACCTGCATATCAAATCACAAATAAAGAATCAACAGAAAAAATTAAGGCAAGGATTCGAATTAGCAGTGAACATAATTGTATATCTCTTTACGGTTTATCTGGTTGTGACTTCCTGACTTTTTCAGCTTCTTTTGTGATTTCTTCTGCCCTGGCTACAGATTTCGTTCTTCTCAATCTTAGATTTTGTCTTCGGCTATCCTCAAAAAGGTATGTGACAGTCTTTTTTCCATCTACATCATCTGTTGACACACTTGTTATTGTTGTTGTTGATGTTGGATCGGAGGGCAGCATTCTGACGTCTCCCTCACTTGGAGGTAGCATTTTGTTTTTGGACCTGTTTGCCAACAGAACATGTGTTTTGGCATGAATTCAATTTGAACTATTGCTAAATATTACGAGGTTAAAAATTTAAAACATTGACACTCACTTGTGTGTGTCTAGAAGAAGAGAAAGGTGACGTAATAACGCTGATAATATGAAAGTCGTGCGCCAGCGAAGTGGAAATGTTATTGGAGAATTGCGACGAGCAACAATAAATGCCTTTTAATTTTGAGACGACGTGCTGGAATGACTAATCTTTTTTTGAGATCAATAAGTTGTTGACTCGTGTCCTCGCCGATCCATGGAGCTAGAAAGATAATATCGGTATGTAAATAGTAAACAACGGCTCGTCTTCAGGATAACTTTTCCAGGGTCGACAACTTTATTTAGATTTCTTTTGCCGATTCAACACAACTTATGATTAGCATAGGAAGGAAAATAGGTTAAATGTTTTAGTGTGTGAAAGAATAAATGTATTTTAAAAATTTCGACTACCATTAAGTTTCTTTGCGTTAAAAAGGGAGTTAAAAATAACGGTTCAAGTAGTCTAACACGTCATTTTTCTATTGATAAGATATGATGTTATCCTAGTACTGTTTTCTTGTTGTTGAAACACGAATGTGTTTTTGGTTTTGCGGTCGCCCAAAGGCTTTGGTTTACAGTAATCTTCGTCTAAATAGTGATAATGACTCACGCTGAGGAGGGCTGGAGAAGATGACTGTATTTGCTCACTGAACAACAAAGACAATAAAATCACATAAATACAAGATATAAATGGCGGGTAGCGAGCAGTTTGGTATTGGCACAGATAACTCAAATAAACACAATGACACGTGTAATGATCTGATATGGCCTTGCAGCAACACATACTTGTCTCTCTCATTCGACAACTAGCACATTTGCACGTTCGGTAAAGACGATACGTCATGATTATGGAAAATGTCTTCTTTAAACGGCAGATTAAAGAAAATTTAATACGCAACAGATGATTAAATAACCAATAAAAATCAAATGGGAGGGATATATTGATTTCTTCACGACGTGAGTTCTTCAAGAATCTCTTCAACTGTCTTATTTTCTTTTCGAAAATGATCCATATACTCACGTGGTATGGTCCAGTCAAGAAGGATTTCAATGTTTCCTTTAAGCAGGGATCTGGTGTCGAGTTCTGATCCGTCGACAGGTTTGCGTCCCGAACTTTCGATCGATTTCACCAGGACAATGTCGATTAATTTGGAACCATAGCCAAGACGTCGCAGTCGATTGGGCGTCGAAATGCGTTTGAGCAGAATGGCCAACAACATACGCATCCGTTCCAGTGACATCAGCTGGCCGTTTTGGACGTTTTGCAATTCAATTTTGGTGCCATTGGGCAATTCAACCAATTGCGTTTTATTGTTGGCCGGTTGCTCGTTGATTGGCTCGTTGTTGACAGAGGTATCGTCGTCGTTGTCCACCTCCTCCTGATCCTCTTGATCTTCCTGATTCTGTTTGGCATTGTGTGAGGCGGTGTGCACCGTCAGCTCGTTTTTCGTCTGGAAGAATTGATTGCACGGCAGACAAACGTACGGACTAAAGAAATGGAAAACATGAAACCAGTCGGCTGCAACAATTAGGAAAGAACACGAATTACCGATCTTGCTTGTGGATGCAACGCATGTGTTTCTTGAGGTGCGGCAGTTGGAGGAACGAGGAAGAGCAGAGCTGACACTGGAAAGGCTTTTCGCCCGTGTGCAGTCGAATGTGCAACTTGAGGGCCGTCGAGTGCGAGAATGCTTGTTTGCATATTTTACACTTGTACTGTAATGCATAGATAAAGACTGGTAAATGTAATTTTCTGCTTATCGCCATCTTATCAACGTGATAAATGAAACTGACCGGTCGCTCGCCAGTGTGCGTTCGCATGTGGACTTTGAGCTGGGATCGCTGTGCAAAACTGTGGCCGCACGTTTCGCAACTGAACGGCTTTTCATCCGTGTGGGTACGCAAATGTTGAAGGAAATGCCCCTTGAAGGATCGCTGGCAAACGGGACATTGGAAGGGCTTCATCCCGCCGTGGTAGCAGCTCAGGTGTTTACGCAAACCATCCGAACGGGCAAAAGCTTTGCCGCAAACTGGGCACGGGTAATTCCGTTCGCCCGTGTGTCGTCTCAAATGCATCTAAACAAAGTAAACGTTTTACGTTTTTTCTTTTAGTTGATGAAAGTGGACTCACTTTGAGGTTGGTAGAGCAGGTGAAACGTTGATCGCACTGGTCGCACTGATAAGGCCTTTCACCGGTATGAGTCCGTTCGTGCTGTAAAAGTTGGCCGCCCCGTGCAAATTTTTTCCCACAGTGGCTGCAGGCGTACTACGAATGATTAGATAAGAATTTAAATAATGGCAATTTTTTAAATAAAAATACACTTACGGGTTTCTCGCCGGAATGGACGCGAAGGTGGACAATGAGACGCTGTTTGACGGGGAAGGCCTTGCCACAGATTTCACAACAAAAAGGTTTAAGGCCCGTGTGACGGGCCAAATGGGCCTTGAAAGTGCCCACCTGAGTAAACGCTTGTTGGCACACGTCACATTTGAACCTGTTGAACCAAATACACGTATTTATTTAAAAATGAGAATGTGGGAAATGAAAATAAATTACGGTCGTTCGCCAGTATGGATGCGGATGTGTTTTTGCAGGTCGGATTTAGCACCAAAACTTTTGTGGCACGTGGGGCAAACGTGTTTCTTTTTGCCACTTTTTTTCGTTCCGGCTGTTGACTCGTCGTCCATTTCTTCCTCGGTGGACACCATTCCATCTTCGTCTTCCTCGTTTTCTTCGTCGTCTTCGTCATCTTCCTCGCCAGTGACGGACTCGTCCTCCTCCTCTTTGGCAACGTCTTCTTCTGGCGAGTTCGGCCTCTTCTGTTGTTGCACTGTGCGGTTACGCAACCGTTTCGTTGATGCCATAATCAAATGGTTAGTTTTCCCAGTCTTACGGTGTCGGCATGAGAATCCCGATAAAAGAAGGATCTGCCAGCTACAACCACCACCAACCACCAGAAGAAAGAAGAAAAATGTCAACAGTTTAGAGAGAATGAAGCTGCCACCCTAAATTGAAGTCCGTTTTCAATGAACCAACTAATTTGTGTTAAAACATGCAAAAAAAATTGTGGTAAAGAGAAGACTGAATAAACTAAAGCTGAAAAGATAATCAAAATAAATCTCGTTAATGAAAGAGCTCAAAATGAAAAACGGAAACGAGTAAAAAGAGATGTCGATGGGAGCCGCAGCCGCCAACCACCAAGGAAAAAGTCCAAAGTGAAAATATAAAAAAAGATCTGAACGAACCGATCGACTGCAGGACACAAGTGGGCGAGTGGATGAGAAAATATGAATCCCCCCCCCCTCTCTGACCAAACGAAACACAGCGAGGAAGGGAAACGAGTGTTGAATTTCGCTCGTATAGTAAACGACGGTGCCACCAGCACACAACACCACATGTGCGTTCGTTTCCCCCTCCTCACTCGTCCACCCGGCCAATAAGATTAGGGAGGTATAGCGGGAGGGGCGAGTTCGTATCTGGAGCACACAGTGCTCCTACACACACACACACACACCAGAGAAGGAATATTCTGATAACAGCCACACACACACAGATGCAGCCAACAAACATGCAGACAAACAGAAATGCACAGAAATCTTTAGTTTGAAAAAAAAAAGCATTTCCTTATTTCACGTTAGTTCAAGGAAATACTTTTGTAGTTTTGTGCCATGTTCAATAAATAATTCTACGAAATAAAAAGGTTGTTCCAGACTTACACGGCGAGTGGTCGAATGGGGTGGAGATCCGCGGAGATGTGAACGTACGGCTGACGGGCGACGGCGATGAACGACGACGACGGCGGCCATGAAACGAACCACGGCGTCTGCGCGTTTACACCGCATTTCCCTCCTACTACTACACACCACCTCCCTCCCCCCCTTCTCCAGACCCCACTCGACTCTCTTAGAGAGAGAGAAAAAAAACGGGGGAACCGTGACGCCAAGCGCTTATGCGCATGAGCTTCCTTTCGTTAACACCGTCCATTTGGAATTCAAAAAATGAGGGGGGAAAAAAGTATTGTTTAAAAATAGGTCTACTAAATATCCGGAGACCAATCAACATTGTTTTTTTGTAATTTCAACTCTCTTTCGGTGCATCTCATTTGGCTCAATATCCTCTAACGGGGTGGGTGGGGTTCTTATCTCAAATAATACAATCTATAACGGTAACCGTAGCGACCATTGACCAACTGAGAGCGAGAGGAAGTCCCCGTGTGAAAAGCGGCTGGCTGCGAGATAAGATAATCAAGCCCCGTTTCTTCTTTTCTTATTTGTTGAAGCAAAATTATCAAAAAGGGCAAAGAACCATGGTGGCAAGGTCAAAAGAGACTTGAACGCCACAGGGCTGTGCAAATAATAATGAGAATGACTTTTGTATGGGATTGCCAAACCAATAAAATAATTATAAGGTAGATAAAGGACGATCCAACAAAGTTATTGCTTTGTCTTTTCACCGCATATTTACCGACGTCCACGCCCGTACATGATCCAGAGTAACCTTAGGCCGACAACGGCTGTGAGTCCCAATAACGGCCACAATGGGCTAATCAGGTGGCTGGATGGCGAATCACGAGAGCTGCTTTGACTTTCATTTGCCAGTCCGGATATTTGACCTTTTTCGAGAGCTTCGGGTACGTCGGGACGTTTGGGACTAGTTAATGGTTCGCTCATTAGCGAAAATTTGCTTGCCGAAACGATGCGAACATCCACCATTTTGCCCATGTAGTCAGGATTCATAGGTACCAGCACCTTGTCATATAGAAAGTCAAGAGGTATGTGTTATTAAAGAAATTGTTTAATGTCATTTTCCCAGAGTACCTGGACGTATTCTTTGTTGTGGCCGACGTAGTAATTCTTGTCGTGAGATATGTCAGTTACCAGGACCGATTGTCGTTGACCAACTTGATTGTCGTACGGCTGATAAGATTTGAACAATTCACTCAGCCTTTTGGTTCGATTTTTAACCTGGACAGAGGGAAAATAAACAAGTTAGTTTGCCATTATATTCGTTTTTTTAATTAGCACAGACCTGTTTGGTCGGGACACGCTCCATGCGATAGGCGGGCGTGCCTTGCCGTGGAAAGAATTGATTGATAAATAAACTTGGAAAACGGTATTTAGAACAAAGTTCCATCGTTAAATCAAAATCTTGTTCGGTCTCGGTCGGGAAACCACAAATGATGTCCGTGGCGATCGATATGCCTGGCACTCTGTAAATTTGAAAGAGTTCGTTCGTTGAAATCTTATCTTTTTAAAAACGAGAATAATTCGTACCGATCACGAAGGAAATTCACTACTCTCTCAAAGTCCGCCACGCAATATTCTCGCTTCATATCAGAGAGGACAGCATCGCTCCCAGACTGGACAGGTAAGTGAAGGAAAGCATAAACTCGAGGATGATTGAGGATCTCGGCAATCGCCTATAGAGTCACAAAGTCAGCACAATAAAGTAAACCAAATTCTAATAGAATTTTGAAATATTACCTCGAGATGTTCCAAGATATAGGGAGGATTAGTCATGCCTAATCGTAGCATACATCCATCTGGAATCACCTGAACAAGTTGTCTCAAGAGTTCGGGCAAGGAAGTGCCAATATCTCTGCCGTAGGCGCCTGTATCTTCTGATGTCAACCAAATTTCACATACGCCTTCTTGGAAGGATTGAACTGCACGAGCCACAATTTCTTCCGGTGGATAACTGCCCAGTTCTCCTCTAGCGTGCTTCGTCTTGCAGTAAGTGCACTGATTCAAACAGCCAGTATTGATGGGGATGATTTCTATCAATGGATTCTTGCGAATTTTCGGCAACAGCAACGATGCACCTCCGGCTTTCTTCTTTTCTGCGTCCTTCTTCGTGCCCAAAAGACGTACAGAATGTCCTGACAAGTGAACTTTTTCCAATTTGAATCAATAACAACATACAAGTGAAAATTTACCTTTCAGAGTTTCCTCTACAACTTCGACCACCCTGTCTATTTGCTGAACGCCGATGATGCTCAATCCTTGCAAATAATTTGCTTTTGGTTGCCCCTGTGGAACTGAAATTTAAAATTCAGGTTATCTGAAGAGGTGTTGGACTCGGAATTGTTATTGCTTACCACATCCTGCTACGACAACTGGTGTTCCTCTAGCTCTACCATCATCAATTTCATTTTTAAAATGATCCTCTGCTGGGGTTTTGACAGTGCACGAGTTCAGAAGCCACAAATCTGCTTCATATTTTGCATCTAGTAGAGCAATCTCTAAAGTTAGTTCTTAAATGAGTAAAAAAGATAAATGTTGTTTACCAGTCAATACATAGCCATAGGCTGCGAGTTGGCCTGCCATGTACTCAGAATCAGAACTATTGTGTGCACACCCTGGAATGAGGCAAAACATTAATGCAAGGTTTGTTTCCTATCCCATTTATTAGATACCCCAGGTTTTCATCCAGATTTTTTGGGTTCCAGGAATCATGCTTCCATTTTCCTCTGACGGATGATTGATGTGGTTTGCTTTTACTGGATCTTTGCAGCTGGGGACTTTCTTGACTCGTTTGCCAACTGCATTAGACCTGGCCATAGATCTTTCTAATCCTGTCAAGTCTCCTTCTCCTACAATATCTTCGATATCGTCCAACGAATCATGGCAGGAGTCTGACATTTTAAATGTACAATCTACCCCTGTGAATACGAATACGCGTTCGGGTGTTGGGAAGAATGTCTGCCTGGCTTACCCTGTTATTCTGAGTAAAACAAATACAACTCAAAAATCAATTGCTAACTATTTTGGCGGCAAATCGTTAGGAACAAGAACATTTGTGCTTGTTATTTGTTCTTAAAAAGTGATCTAGCAGACTACTTTCCACGTGCCTGACAAGTGACAACTACACATTTTTCTGCGAAGCCTCTTCTGGATCCGAATGCTCAAATCAGGGTTTCGGGGCGGGGTGTTAAATATTTTGCCCCGAGTCCCATCGGGTTTCAATAGAGGTTCGTATTCGGGGATGTTGCAGCTTGCAGGGGCATAAAAGAACGACATGTTTTCAATTTTTCTAATAAAATCAAGTCCCTTGTCTCAATCATAACGAATTCTATGCATATTTTAACCCTGTTTTAGCTGCCATTTCGAAACATAGCGACGGAGCTTTTCTGGGGCATCCCTGGTTTCACCCCGCCACGTTTAAAGAATTTGTCATCCAAACGTCACTTGATTGAAATTTTTTCAGGGCGTGGATAGAACGGGGCTCTCGAAACCCATTCAGGGACAACAAACGGTTGTTTGTGATCGGGTTATGCACCGCGATAATCCGATAAAAACATGACGGGGCACGGGGCAAACAAAAACCGTAACCTGTCAGCAACAAATCGATCAAATCGACGTGGAGCCTTCGCCAGTTAAGATGCAGTCAACGGAGTTAAAGATTCTAGGTGCTCTCAGTTCGTTGTATTTGCAAATTCTGTTTAGTTTTTTTTTTTTTTTTTTTATTCTACCTGGAATTCTGATCTGGGTGGGACAGCATTCCAAATGGAAGAGTGAGACAATTGAAATGCGCCCCAATATTTTTTCCAGAATTTCAGTTCAATTGCATATAAAAAGGGATAGGGAATATTAAGGTACAATTTTTAAATTTGAGTTTCGCCAGACGTTGGTAAAGTTGTGGCGGCGTGAAGAAGAAATCATACTGATACAAAAACGACAGTATTTAGAAAGAAAGAAAAAAGAAAAGGACGGAAAACACAAAAGAAGAACAAAAAAGAAAAAGACACATAATTATGAAAAAAAACGAGCAAGATTAAACTATTTGTCTAATCCCAATAATTGACTTCTTAATAATTGACACAAAACAAATTCCCTGAGATGGAGATCATAGATACATACATGATTTTCCTTAATTTGTGTTTGTTTAGATGAAAACCTTTTTTTCAAACTTCAAACTGATTGAGCACGCTCGATTGCAGGCTAGCACGTTTTGGGGATTAACACGGGTCCGTGTTAATCAGCTCGTCCCGTTGCCGCTTTGAGGAGTATCCAGCACACCTGTTTCTTGTTTGATCCAATCGGCTGGAAATTCCGACTCTTCCGACGATGCCAAATCAACTTCTTGTATCGTGCGGCCTTGTCGTAGCCTCGAGTCGAATTTGGAACACATGTTGTCGCCATTGGTTGTGGTGGAGGCGATGTGATGCCAGCTGCGGTCGGCCGCAGCCAATGGCCGATCGCGTTCGTTGGTCAAACTCAAAAAGGCTGCCTCCTTGGCCAGCCGGTAATCATCGGGATTCTGGTCCAAGGGTTTCTTCGTTACAGTCCCTCCTCCTATACGGTTGTAATAATGATGATGGTGATGGTGCTGTATCGTCGTAATGGACGGTGTCGATTTCCGCTGCTGCGGTTGTACGGGCGATGGTTGTAGGGCAAGGACGGACGGCGATGCCAGAAGAAGTCGTTGATCGGCCGAGTAAACGGCGGTGCGGATGGACGGGAAGCCGTCGGGCGAAACTGGAAGAAAGCCAGTCGTCGGTTTGCCCGCTTCCGGCGAAACGACGGCCAAATGGTGTTGTTTGACCGACGGATCGTGCAGACTCAAATTCAGCGGTTCGTTGGCAACGTGTTGTCGATGTTGCGGTTTCTGTTGTTGCCTCTGATGTTGTTCTGGTTGTTCTTCTGGCTGACGTTGTTGTTGCTCTTGCCGATGTGGCTGTGGCTGGAATCGCAAAGCGGATGGAGTGCGGATGGCATCCGTCGGAGATTCGGGTTGAGCCGAGTCGTACGGCTGCAGGCAAGCGTTGCATTGGGTGGCACCGGTGCTGGCGTCAATTAACCGGGTACAATCGAACGACCGATAGCGATAATCCGGAAAAGTGAAATAATTCCGGCTAAGCAGTCCCTCTTCCTGCGACACAATTCCTTTGACTTGATTAGAATTCAACGTTGATTAATAAAAATGCGATGTTACCAATGCGTCTTTGGGTCTGAAATTTTCAATTTCTTTGATGTAGGTGCCACGTCCGTGGCAGACGGTGACGCCACCGTTAAGCAAATTCAGAATGGGTTTGACAACTTCCGGGTCGATGCCACCGCAGGTGAGCGAGCGGAAAGATCCGTTGCGCATGCAGTGGCCGAGAACTTCGAACCAAAACGACAAGTGATGATTAACGAGTAGCCTCATTAAATGCGTGCGATAGCCGAACGAGGGGACACGGAAGGTGGCGAACGAGGGCGGTTTGATTTCCAGCCAAATGTCGCCCCGATCGTCGGCGTATTCCAGACACGACAAACCGTACGATCGCACCATGGTCAGCAAAACACCGAATAAACCTGTTCAAATTATAATGAAGATGAAATGTGGCGGATAAGGTGAGATGATGGATGTTGAATTATACCTGGCGGGAGAGGTTCCAGTCCCGGTACAGATGTGCTGGCCAGTTCTTTCCTTTTAGTTTTTAGCAGCGCCGAGACGGTTGTTGCAACAACAATAACAGACAACAGTTGTTTGGTATTTTTATTGTGTGTTAGTTGGAGATAAACAGAATGTGGAGGTGAAATGAGCGACAACATCCATAAATAGAAGAGAAAAAAAAAAAAAGAAAATGGAAATGAGTAACAGTGAACGTCACTTTGTTCATTATGAATTTATTCATAAAAAAACAGAAATGGAAAATTCATTTCGTTTTGAAATGATCAAAAATGGGATGGCGTCTGAATACAGACTTTGTACTCGTCGTTAAAGAAAGCAAACTAACTTTCTTGCTTAATTTAAAAGGAAATGGGGGAAATCCAAAGGGAGAGGTGTATCGTCACCATCGGCCAGAAATTCTTTAGCAAAAGATGCAGGAAAAAAGAAGAAGGAAGGAAGAATAGGGGGGAGGGAAGGAAACGTTCCCCGTCTGTAGACTCACGAACGTGTTTCTGTTCAAGAAAAGGAACGTTTCAGATCAAGATTGAGCCCTTGACTGGGTTGGGTTTAGGGATGTCACCGTTGCTCATCGCAGTCGTCTCGAAACACCATCATCCGGACTGTGTCAAAGTCAACGACAGGCCAATCAGACCAAATTCAACGAAAGATCCAAAAAAAAAAGGAAGGCACAATAACAACAACTAAAAAAAAACAGGTCCCTATTTGAGAAAAGATCCCTAACATACACCTATGGCTCCATTAAATCTTAAATAAAAGAAAGAAAAAATGGGACTCACTCTTCGTTGTTCGGCTGTTGTTGGTTCTCCAACGCGGCGGCAGCGGCTGCGGCAGCGGCGGCTCGGGTGGACACCAACACCGAACGTCGTTGCGGCTGTTCCACCACGATCCCTCCTCCAGTCCCTCGTACCGTGCGGCCGTCTTGAATAATCGATCGCGACGTTTCCAGTGGTTGTTGTTGAAATGCTGTCGTAGTCGGAACGAGAGCAGCCTGGAACATGCTGCCCGAAGCCTGCAATGACGACATTTTGATTGATTTTGTTTTTGATTCAATATGATAGACTACAGAGACTAACGTACCGGTTGATGAAAGGTGGGAGACGTGAGATGGGCGCTACCGCCAGCCATTTGACGATTGTCCCTTGGAACAGGATCCACTGGACGGGAGCCATTGTTACCGCGATGATGACTACTCACGGGCGATTGATGGTGGTGGCCTCCAGTGGGCCGTTGGGTGGGACTGTAGACCTCGGTGGGCGAAAAGGCCAGGCTGTTGCTGCTGCTGGACGAGTGATGATGCATGCGGTCGTAATGATCGGCATAACTAGCGCGCTGATGATGATGGAAATCATCCATCGAAGAAGACGAATGCGCTGCGTGGAAGGCCGAAGGGCTCACGGGGGGTGGGTGGTGAGCAGACGATCCTGCCGCGGACGCATCCGGAAAATTGGCCATGAGTGAAAAGCTTTTGCCCAGTTCCGTTTCGGGATGTTGTGGCATCGACAGATGGCCGCGCTGCGGATAAATGATCTGCTCCATACAAAATGTATACCAATTAAAATGACTTAAAATTCAAATAGAATATGGCTGTTACATCTCTATCATCTTCTTCTTCTTCGTCTTCGGCTTCTTCTTCCTCCTCATCGCGCCGGTGGTGGTAATAGCCGCCGGAATGAACCGGATAGCCAAACGCTTCTAGCGGTGGAGGTGGCAGCAATTGTTGTGGTGCGGCGGAAGAGGACTGCGACGGTTCATTTGCCGGATGGTGCGAAACGTACGAGGAGGGTCCACCGGAAGATGAAGCGACCGCCGCTGCCGCCGACACGGAGGCGTACCCTGCCGGATGAGGCTCTGGGGTTGTTGAACCTTGATGAGCCCCGCTTCCACTAACTGCTGATCCACTTTTGCGATCCGACGTCCCTTTTGATTGCGGGCCCTTCAAAATCGTAGAAGATTGAAATTAATACAGTCACAGTGGGATATGAAGGTATTTTGGAAAAAGAGAAACTTGACAGGTGAGACATTCGAACGTGACCATTAAAGCTGTTGTTCTCCACGACAGGTAAAAAAAAAATAGGGAGAAAAAAACACGTTGGGGTAGGACAAGTTGCCCCCACTTCCCACACCCCATTTCAGTAATCAATAGACCATGTGAAAATTGTTCTAATGGGCCAAGGAGGGGAGGATATTTCCTATTCATGTCTACAATCGGAAGGTTCAGCCGAATACAACCGGCCAAAACAACAATTCCTTATCTATACGTCTCGCTCGACCTAGTTAACGTTCGTTCCTGACCTGACAATCCACAAAGCCTAGTGGCCCAGGTCCGAAAAAAAAACAATGTACTGGGTAGTGTCGGTTTGGTCTCGTTAAACTACGTGCTGCTCTCTTTATTTTCCTCCAAAAGCGGATGAAAAAAACGCCCCACAGCAACAGGCATCGATTTACACGGACCTGCGTGCCCTACATTCTTATTGGAAAGGTCACATGAGGTCGTACGTGGACCCGTATGTGGGGGAAAAGAGGCCATCGTCAGGCTAAAAAGATGAACACACGTTGAATAAAAAAAAAATGAAAGAAACTCACGATGTTGTGAAGACGCCGGAAACTGTCGAGCCATCCGTTGGAAGCGGCAAAATTAGGAATGTTCAATCCGCGGGCGATGCTTCTGGCCTCCCGCTGGAGCATCGGCCCAGTGACTTTGATGCCGAGATTCTTCTGTCTGATGTACCAATCCCACACTTTTTGGTTGGTCTCTTCGTTGCCCGTCCGCCTGGATCGCCTTTTGCGAGCGCTGATGTGCGGATTGGACTCTGCTTGTTTCTCGTCCCACTCCCGCAAATAGGAATCGCGTTGGCCCAAGATGTTGAGGATCTGCGTCTTGCCGCAGCCAAATTGCAGGGCCAATTGACGCATGCTCTTGCCGCATGTGCGGGCCTGGATGACCTGGATCCGTTCGGCGAAACTTAATTCTTGGCGTTTATTCCTGGCCGCTGGTGTCGTCGTCGTCCCGGCAGCCGCTCCCGTCGTTGTCGTCCCCGTCGTGGCCGTTGTGGCCGATCCGGACGATCCAGCTCCCTTGGCCGATGACGTCGATGAAGGGGTGGATGTGGTTGTGGATGCGCCACCAGGTGAGTGTTGCTGTTGCTTCTGTTGAGACGACGTCGAAGGTAATGGAGGCGTCACGGATCCACTCATGATGACATCTTGATGATGATGATGGTGTTGATGTTTAGGTTGTTGTTGTTGTTGCGAAGAAGAAGTTGAAGATGACGTGGGCAATTCTTGTTGAATAATTTGGGCCGATGGCACTGATGGTCCAACTAACGGAGGTGATGCAGCCCCAGACGGACTGCAAGATCCTCCTCGATGTGATGTCATGGCGCAGTTGAATAAAGATCTATTCACAACCTAAATAAACGATAGTTTTTGTTTTTTCTCAATTCAAATGAGACGCGAGATGATCAACCACAACGAACACCAAGACAGAGGCCAACAGACGTAGCAAGACGTAATTTAATTCACGTACACCAATTTTCTAAAATTCGACTAATGTCGACGAATCCTGATCAGATGGTGCCCTCAAAAAATCAAGAATGGGGTGGGAAAGGAGGACTGACAAGTGAGTCGAAAGACGACCGGACAACGACTGGGAAAGAACTCTATGGGAAAAGATGACCTTTATGAAGGAGGAGAAAGAGAAAACGAACAACTGAGGGCGTCCGTTAAAAAAAAGAGAATCCGTGGTCAGTTTTTTCTGGCCAAATACCAAGAGAGGTCAAATGGTGTGAAACAGAGGTCACTATGGTTCGGGACGGTAGTACCGAAAGAGAAGAAGAAAATGAACCTCTGAAAAAAACTGAAGAGAAAATTCAAAAAAAAACCTTTATGAAAGGTCCTGAAAAAGCAATTGGATAAATATCCGGAAAAAAGTGTGTGACACAGACGCGCAGAAAACATTTGAATGTCACACTCGAAATCTGGAAATCAAAACAGGAAAAGTACTAGAAATGGAAATGATTTGATATTACCTGGCAATGCCCCGCGGTGTTGTGAATATTTTTCTGCAACCGAGACCGGTCCAGACGAGTCTGCTACGGGTTTGGCGGTCACATCAATCCGCAGCAGACGGGGAAAACGCGACGTGATGACGAGGCATTCAATTGCGCCACGGAACAGACCAACTGAACAAAAATTCCATACGTCATCTGCTGCTGTATGGCACCACATTACACGTAGTAGTACACCGTTGGACGAGATTGACAAAACGTAACAAACATCGAGAAAGCAAAACGAAAATTATCACGACACGCTACACTCCACCACTGCCATCAATTAGAACAACGCCAATTAGTTCTAGAAGAATCTCTCACTTCCGTCTACGCTGCTGCTGCTGCCGCACACGTCTATCTAATCTGTGAGACAAACCACGAGGTGATTATTGCCTTTTGAATTAAGACATGCCTTACTGACCCCACCACCCCACTGCCCACCTTTTTCTTCTTTTTTTGGGGAGGGAGGGAGGCTGGGGACGAGTACGTCTGGACGCTCTACCAAACTACCGACCTGGCCAGACAGACGGAGACAAATAGAATAAATTCGATACCGCGCTTGCTACCCACTACCACTATTCACAAAACTGCCTAAAACTGGCTTGCAAAGGGGACTGGCTGTACCGCGGGCGGGAAAGGATGGGGAAGGTAGCAGCAGGTAGCGACACTTGAGGCAAAAAAAAAAAAAAACGAGGAGGAAAAGAAAAACCAGACTGGCTAGCTGTTTTGATACGTGTCGTACGATCCGGTCTGGAGGCCGGATTTACCCAACCCCTTTCGCTTTTTCCCCATCCAATCACCTGCCATTTCGTTTTTCTTTTTTCCTCTCTACATAAGTAAACCAGACCATTCATAAGGATTATGCAACCGAAAAACGTGAGGTTTTTGTATCGACCGGCCTTTCGTCTCAAGGCCATTCCAATAATACAGCCACCACGTAAGGTGTTACGTCACAGCCAACATTGTCGGTATGTCTGTTTCTTCACTCATACCGGAGGGGATAAACTTTTGATTCACATGGGGACAAATTATATGCACTAAACCATCACATAAAACTTGCTGGAGATTAACTGTTACGTCACGTAAGAAACGTGGCATCATGGTCAAACGTTTGTTGTCAACTAAATATCAATTCGTCTGCTAAGTTGGCAACATGTTGTCTTCAGTAATCAGTAGTTTCTCTTTATATCGCTTCTGTTAAATATTAACCACGCTAATATCCCCCTGACGATTGATTTCTTTGGAACTCAATGTTGATTCGATGCTCGACCCCAAGGATTTTGGCAATTTACCGTTCCACAGATGCTTTTATTAGGTTGAAAAGTTCCAAGAAATCATCCTCCCCAATAGTTTTAAGCGTTTACATGCAGCGTCTCATGTATAACATCACTAATATTTTACTTTTCATTAACCAGGTCAAATATTTGGAAAAAAACCTTCCACAGCACAGCAATGGCCAAAAGCAAATTCGAGTATGTGAGGCTGTTTGAAGCTGATGATCGCTGTTTACCCAACACATGTGGGTGGTATATCTTTTTCCATCTAATTGTTCTACAATGTTTTGTAACACACTATGTTACATAAAGTATTTAACCAGGGATTGTTGTCAGAGTTGATGGAAAGGGATTTCACAAATTCTCTACAGAGCATGAGTATGAGAAGCCCAACGATATCAAAGCTCTATCGCTGATGAACAGGGCAGCAACATCAGTAATGGAAGAGTTCAAAGATGTATGTTTGGCCTATGGGCAGAGTGATGAATACAGCTTTGTCTTTAGGTATGATTGCAATATTTCCTTGAATTACATTGAATTTGTCATCACTGCTGTTGTTGTGTAGGAAGGAGACCCAAGCCTACAGCAGGAGAAGTGCAAAACTCTCTACCAATGTATGCAGCCTCTTCACTTCGGCTTTTGTGTATTACTGGAATGAATATTTCCCTACTAGCAAACCACGTTATCCACCCGTCTTTGATGGCAGAACAGTACTTTACCCTTCAAATCAAAACATAAGAGATTATCTCAGTTGGAGACAAGCAGATTGTCACATCAATAACCTCTACAACACAACTTTCTGGACCCTAATTCTGAAAGGAGGTTTAACACCTGCTGAGGTAGATTTATTGTTCTATTTGGATTAATTTAAAACAACATTTGATTTTCTTTTTGGCCAGGCCGAAAGCAAACTGAAAGGAACCCTTTCGGGAGATAAAAACGAAATTCTGTTTTCTCAATTCGGCATCAACTATAACACAGAGCCAGAAATGCTACGCAAAGGCACAGTTCTGGTGCGTCGGAAAGTTCCGGTAGCCTTACCTAATGGCGGGACACGGGAAAAATCTCAAATTGTCCAGGAACATGTTGACATAATCGGCGATGAGTTTTGGAATACAAATAGCCACTTGCTGACTGTAACATGAAAGAAAAACATCCAATACAAAGATATTTGAATTAACATATATTTACACACCGAATAAATCTACAGCCACATAGACGAATTACCAAATAGTGTTAAAAAGCAACCAAGAAAGGGGAGGTGTATAGAATGCTATATAATCTGATTTTAACGACAGGACAATGGTAATAAGATAGCTATTGAACGTGGGAAAGAAAAAATAATAATAAACAAAAGTTCATTGGCTTAGATGGCTTGTTGGTGCATTTGTAATTTAGAAAATCGGAATGTAGTTGTCGATTTTAGCGCGATGCTTCTGAGCTACGCATTCGGATATCCAGACTATGTTGCGACATTCTTGCTCTTTAAGCTTCAAATACGAATAAAATACACCAAAATGGAATTGCTGCATAAACCCGTTCATGTTCAACTTAACCTGGAAATTATGAATTAAGTTTGGATTAATTCAATAAATGACGATTAGAAATGAAAAACGTACTTCATATTCAAAGAACTTATCCTCAAGAGTCTTTTCACCGGGATTATTACCGGAACCATCAAAAAGCTCCTTGTACTCCTGCAATAAAAATTGTCGTTCAAGATTTCTAGAATATCTTCACAATAAATCTAGATCCAATTACCGCATAGTATTCGGCAATACCACGAACTTGCTCGAAATCGTCAGCACGCGCTAACGCCGCAAGACCGTCAGGATGGAGCCGACCACATGTCGGGTACAACTTTACTCGATCGTCTTTGGAAAGCTCAGTGCCAAAAGAGTTGATGGTGATGATCAAAGCACGGCGATCAGCTTCAAACTAATAACAAAGATAAAGAATAATGTAGGGAAACCGAGAAGACTTTTCATGTGAATAAAATGGGGGAAAAAGGAACTCACTGCTAAAATTTCACACATGACCTCGGCTGTGGTCCCACCCAGTGTTTGGCAATACTGGTAGAATGATTCAAGATATGCTTTGTATAAAGTATTACGGATGATTTCAATGTTCATTTCATCCAAATCTTGCTCACTGATGCAGTCAACAAAGAATGGGGCCAATGGAGTGTCAACAAGCACTGCGTTATAGAGTTCAGCTGGCGTGGAAGCCACATGAATAGCTTCCATTTGTTCAAAACTTCCTAATGGATGGCATTTGCTAATCAGCTCAGTAATAGGTCGATGATGAAGAGTCCCCGTGATCAAGAGGATGATGTTGTCAATCATATAGCTGTACCTGTATTCGTACACAAAGCAGAAGTGAGATAATGAACAGAGCAATAACTCAGAATTGTTTCCTACGTAATGTAATCCAAAAAGGTGGCAAGAGGTTCAACGGCATGATTCCTCATGTGCTGAAACTCAATGACAAGTTTTTCTCTCAGACGATCGTCAATAACAGAAACTGCCAATGGACTAGGTTCATTGGCCAAGAATTGTCCATAATCAGTACTCTGCAAATGTAGCTTCAAATCTTGCAAGAGGACAGAAATAAACTTTAAATTAAAATAAAATTTACATTAAATATTGAAAACTTACCATCAAGTGTTTCACATTGCACCAGATTGATATAGTCTGCCTGTTTCAAGACTCCATTCTTAAAACCACGGCATAGCCCCTCCAAATAACCATTGTCGATGTTAAATTCTTGAAATCTCATTTTTCACGTAAAGATGTTCTGGTGACGTGCGTGACTAAGTAAAAGCTAAAGAGAAAATAATCAAAAGAATTTACCAGGATAAGGACTTTTGATCACAAGGGATGGAGACAGACAGACACAATCACATGACACATGAACACGGTTGTCATTAAAACTTTATTTGCTATAAATATTTGCAAAGAACAAAAATAGTTGATTCTTTTTTCATGCTTAAAATTTTTTATTCGAGCAAATGTGTAGTAATAGCTTAGTGTATTAGTAAATTAAATTAATTCAACACTGTTCAAAATTGTTCAACATCTCGCAACGTTGTTGGGCTGGTATGCGTCTTCAGTTTTTAGGCGCTACTTTTGCTTAATTTTTGGTACTGGGTATCAGTCCTTGCTTCTCGTTCCAAAAATATTACAGGGTGAATTTATTTTAAATTATTCGCTTCTCAGAGATCGTTTGAATTAATTTCTTAAATTTCTGATGCAGAGTGTCAAGAGCCATGCACTCTTCATTTCAGGTTTGAACCCAAATTCGATAAACTGCATATTGTGATCTTTGGGCTAACCAGAGACACAAGATAAATCATGGTGCATCTATTTTTTCTGCTATTTGGTTCGAAAGATCCCCAAGAACATGGAATCAGCAGCTTTGTTGTTAGGCGTACCATTTGTTAGTCGACAATATATGTTTTTCTTAAACAATCAACAAATCTTTAAAAGTCTCTAGCGTTTTCTATAGTCGCGTCATGGTATATACCATGGTCGCGTTACAGTTCTGAAAGTTAAAGTTTGCACTCGTTACAGTGGCCCCCTGGCCTTCCCAGTATCGACTCATTCCTTTGCAGACTTTTTACAGGGTTGTTGACTTGTTGGCTGTTGCTCTTCTTTTTACGTCGTAACTCGTAAGAAATTAAGAAGCCAGTCAACAATCTAGCAAGCACAGGCTTCCTGTAATAGAACTCTCTTAGCAGAAGACAATGAAATTTAATGGAATTTAACAACTTAACTTACGACATGTATTATTTCCTCATGAATCGTCAAGGTTAGCATCAAGTTGATTATGTATAGCAGAGTGGACACGTGTAATCACGATCAAAATTGTATTCTTCTCGTTGAAGGGGCGGGCCAATGAATTCGTCGTCAGATGGCGTGATGCAGACGAATACTTATATAAACTGCTGTAGACCACGTTTACGGCCTCTTTCAACTCCCAACCATCGTGCAAGTATTTGTAAGTTCAGTCCCGTGTCCCGAAAAAATCGCATCATGAGCAAACCAGCGTACAAAGTTGGCAAGTGAAACGTATATTGATAATCTACTAAGTGGCTATACTGACAAAGTTTTATTTTTGATCTTCAGCTGACATCTCTTTGGCCGATTTCGGTCGCAAGGAAATCATCTTGGCCGAAAATGAAATGCCAGGGTTGATGGCAATTCGCAAAAAGTACGGCCCATTGAAGCCGCTAAAGGATGCGCGTATCGCGGGCTGCCTCCACATGACTGTTCAGACTGCCGTTCTTATTGAAACCCTCATTGAACTTGGTGCTAAGGTATTATACTCTTCAAAATTCTCATTGAGGTTAGCAGTTGGATAATATTCTTATTGCTTTCAGGTAACATGGTCAAGCTGTAATATCTTCAGTACACAAGACCACGCAGCTGCTGCAATGGCTGCAGCTGGGGTCCCTGTCTATGCGTGGAAAGGTGAGACTGATGAGGAATACATCTGGTGTGTAGAACAGACAATCTTTTTCCCTGATGGACAGGTAATAAAATCATAATTATTTAAATCATGCATCTGATAGAATATTACTAAATGTTCAATAGCCCCTGAACATGATCCTTGATGATGGTGGTGATCTGACGAATTTGGTGCATGACAAATATCCTGAACTGTTGGAGGGTATCAGGGGCATCTCCGAAGAAACTACAACTGGTTAGTCTGATTCTTTATCCAGTATTACATGCAAGTCTCTAAAAACATTTGTGATTGCTCACTGCAGGAGTTCTCAACCTATACAAGAGGGTCAAAAATGGTACTCTGAAAGTGCCTACATTTAATGTCAATGATTCAGTCACTAAGGTAAGATTTGTTATAGTTGCATAATCAATAAAATTCATACTTACTATATAAACAGAGCAAATTCGACAACTTGTACGGGTGCCGCGAGTCTCTTACTGACGGTATCAAGCGAGCCACAGATGTCATGATTGCCGGAAAGACCTGTGTTGTTGCCGGATACGGTGACGTCGGCAAAGGCTCTGCTCAATCACTGAGGGCATTCGGCGCACGAGTGCTAATTACCGAGGTTGATCCAATCAACGCCCTTCAGGCTTCCATGGAAGGTTACGAAGTAGTAACAATGGATGAAGCAGCTTCTAAGGCCCAAATCTTTGTCACTGCCACCGGGTGCAAAGGCATCATCCGCTCACATCACTTCACCGCCATGCGAGACGATGCCATCGTCTGTAACATTGGACACTTTGACTGTGAAATCGATGTCAAATGGCTGGAGGCCAACGCTGTGGAGAAAATCACTGTCAAGCCACAGGTTAATCCGTCATGACCCTGAGATATCTCGATATGGTTCTAAATTGTTTCTTTTTCTGCTCTTGAACATTTTAGGTTGATCGTTACCGTATGGCCAATGGCAACCACATCATTCTTTTGGCAGAAGGAAGGCTGGTTAACCTTGGCTGCGCCATGGGACATCCTTCTTTTGTTATGAGTTGTTCCTTCTCCAATCAGGTTTTAGCTCAGATTGAATTGTGGACCAAGCCTGGCCAATACCCCATTGGGGTACACATTCTTCCCAAGAAGGTAAGATACATAAATCTAATTAGCGTGGTACATTTGATTGATATACCTTTTTTTATCTTCACAGTTGGACGAAGAAGTCGCCGCTCTGCATTTGGAGAAACTTGGTGTCAAACTAACTGTTTTAGAGGAAGAACAGGCCAGTTACTTGGGCATTCATCACGAGGGTCCTTACAAGCCGGAACACTACCGATATTAAAGCAAATTAAATCGTTGTTTTAATTAAACAAACCCTTTGTTTTTCTGTTAACTTTTTACGGTGCTGTTCCGTATATTGCCGCGCGTCAAATATAAAAAACCAGTTTCTTTCGATCACCTTGTGTAAGATAGTGCCGCAGGCTTTTTCCTCTAGTGGTGGCGTTGGCCTTCATTCGCTCAGTTCCTTGTTCTGTTTTTTCGAAAGCTCAGTTCGTTGTCCGCTCTCAAGTGGTTCACTTGTCGTTTAGCTATACTCAACTTTTTAAAAAGACAATGAAGGTAGTCTTTGTTCTAGCAGCTTGCATTTTCGGGCTTATTGAAGCCCAGAATGGTTTGCAAGTGGACGTTGTATCTCTGCCAAGCAACTGCCAGCAAAAATCGCAAAATGGCGACTTCCTCTCGATGCACTACACCGGTACTCTTACTGATGGCAAAAAATTCGACTCAAGGTAACACTTAGAAAAACAAAATTCAAAGAGCCTAATTTAATTTTCACCATCGTTCAACAGCTTTGATAGGAACCAACCATTCCGCTTCCGACTTGGCGCAGGTCAGGTGATTAAAGGCTGGGATCTGGGTCTAACTGATATGTGTCCAGGTGAAAAACGCAAGTTAACGATTCCCAGTTCGTTAGGTTATGGCCAGAGAGGAGCTGGTAACGTTATCCCTGGAGGTGCTTATTTCCATTATGCCATAAAACCAATTTGCGTTATAATAATACCTTATCTCTTGATGCAGGCGCTACTTTATTGTTTGATGTCGAACTTGTCAGCATCAGCAATTCATAAAGAATAACTTGGCTACATGTTCCAGCCGATATGAGAGGCGATAAATGGGGCAGCAGTTTTGAAGAATCTCGCATCTTGCTGTGATCATTAACCTAAAACGAAATAAACACACTTTATCGTGTCAATTATCACGTCCATTTACGGTTGTACCTCATGCTGTTAGCGACAGTTTGGCATGGCAATATCGCATTGGGTATGTGGTATTCCCCTTTCTGATCCACACCGCTGATTAGGGTACACAAGGTGTTGCAAGGCTGGCTTGAGTAATGTGTCCTGATAAAGGAATCCAAACGTTTCCTTGTGCTCTTTTAAAAACGACTGCACATTCAGAGAGTAGGCCAGTTGACAGGAACGACGTGCCAGGTATTGATTCCCTAAAAGGTAAGAAAAGTACAGCAATAGTTATTAATACGTTAGTCTATCTTTAAGTTACAAAGTTAAGAAAGCGTATTGACAAATTGTAATGCCAATGCGATAAGAACTTGACACCATTTTATAAAAACTATTTACGGTTAAAGATGTCGGAATCATCTAGACGAATCTACAGCCTTTTGCAGTTTATTTTTGTTTTCAACGCTCTTTGGCTTGTGAGCGCCCATAGCAGCTTCTTTGAGTACGTTTTCGACATCATCTACTTAATCGTAGTGAGATTTATGTAAATTTTGGTATCCTATAACAAACAGGATATCATCACCTTGGGTTTGGGTGTGCAAGGAAAGCAAATGTGTACGAACAAGGGCATCAGAAACTACACAAGGCCAAGCCAATGCCGTTTGTAAATTGACTTGTTATGAATCGGCAACTTTATGGCCATTGCCGACTGTTAAACCGACTTTGTCGAAAGATGTTACCGCCTTTTTCGCCAGCAATGTTCGAATCACTAAGCTAACATCAAATTCATCCAAGGTATTTGATTCAAATTGCATTAATAATCTCAGAACTAAGATCCAAATTCTTACCTCAATTTTGAAAGACGGATGAAATGTTGAGAGAGGCAGTTGCCATCTTTACAAACTACATCCAGCAAATGGAAAGTAATGGACTTGGAGATTCGACGCGCGATTGTGTGGTCTCTGCCAACACGTGCAAGTCAGCATCCTACGTCGCAGCCCAACATTTACTGAACGTCGAAGTCATCGTCACCCAAGACACGGTGCAGTTGGCTCTAGATACAGACGAATCATACACGTTGGATGTCAAAACAGAGGACACGGTTACAACAGCTTACATAGTAGCAGAAACTTACTTTGGCGCTCGTCATGCGATGGAAACGTTGAGCCAATTGATCACCTGGGATGAGCTGTCCAACAGTTTAGTGATGATACAAGATGCACATGTTGAGGATTCGCCCGTTTTTGCTCACCGCGGTTTCAGCATCGACACATCACGTAATTATGTTGAAATTTCCTTGCTGAAGCGAATCATTGATGGCCTCTCTTATAACAAACTCAACGTCCTCCATTGGCACATAACTGATTCGAATTCGTTCCCATTCGTCTCATCTCGGGAGCCTCTAATGGCCATCTACGGTGCTCATTCTGCCCGTCAGGTCTATCGATCAGCCGATATCCAAGAATTGGTGCATTACGCTCAAGTGCGCGGAGTCAAAATTATTCCCGAAGTGGATGCACCAAGTCACGTCGGTGCCGGATGGGACTGGGGTCCACTCTATGGTATGGGGGATTTACTCTTGTGTTTCGACATTCAGCCGTGGGACGCTTACTGTTATCAGCCGCCGTGCGGTTTCTTCAATCCAATCAACGATAAAGTATACACCGTCTTGGGTAACATTTACAAAGACATGGCAGATTTGTTCCAGAACGACATGTTTCACATGGGAGGCGATGAAGTCAAAATGAAGTGCTGGAATGAAACAGAAAGCATTACTCAATGGCTGGCTGACAAAGGATGGGATCAAGAACCTGATCCTCTATTGAAGTTGTGGAGCCACTACCAGAATCAGTCGCTGGCAAAACTTGATGAAGCTTATGGAAACACGCAACCCGTCATCTTGTGGAACAGCGATTTGACAGCAAAAGGTCACGGAACTTCCTACCTAGACAGAAATCGTTACATTATTCAGTTCTGGGACAGATGGAACGATACAACTTTGAAAAACTTATACGAGGACGGTTTTAAATTAATTATAAGCAATTACGACGCTTTGTATCTGGACTGTGGATTCTCTGGTTGGGTTGGTGAAGCACTGAACAACTGGTGTGCCCCCTATATTGGCTGGAAGAAGATTTATGAAAATAGTCCTAAAGCCATGATTGAAAACTTTGGCCTAGAATACAACAAGGACCAATTCTTGGGGGGTGAAGCAGCTCTGTGGGCTGAACAGGTATTACTCTTTTCCTTATGCATGCACTGAATGCTAGTAACAACAATGATGCACGAAAACAGTCTAAAGGCCTAGCCCTGGAAGGAAAAATATGGCCACGATTATCTGCATTAGCTGAACGTCTTTGGACAGATCCAGAAACTGGATGGAGGCTAGCTGAGACCCGTTTGCATATCCAGCGTGAAAGGTCAGATTCCTGATTTTGGTTCTTTGGCATCATCTACTCAGATCAAATGTCTTATGTCACACTAACAAGATCTAAAATTAATACAGAATGGTGGACCGAGGTATTACAGCTGATCCATTGCAACCGGAATGGTGTATGCAAAACGACGATAGCTGCTTTTTATAAGCTGTTCTCAGCCAGTAATTAACATTTCAACTAAATTGGTTGATCAAATTATTAGCTTTAACTGAGACGAAACATAGTTACCTCACGCAAATCAACACTCGTCGTAACACATGAGCGAACGTACGCCAACATGTTGCTAAAATTCAAATACCACCAGTTTCGTCTGCTAATAATTTAAATTCCCAATGAAACCAACAATTCGCCACCTATCCGCAGTCAAACAATCCAAATAAAACATTAAACATGTTAATGATAAACCTTTCCGTATAATTTCTAATTTTCGAAAAACGTAAAAAAAAACCCAATAAATTCTAAATATTGAACATTACGACTCAGTGATGAGTTTTCACATAGAGTATCCCCACTCTCGTATCCATCCTATACTGTCGGAGCTGGCTTTCGTAGGTTTGTATTCACAACCGATATAGCCATCGTAACCAAGATCTTCCAACAATTTCAAAATATAGCGATAATTGATTTCTCCTTCGCTATCTGGAGAATCACGATGTGGTGCTTGAGCAATTTGAATGTGGGCTGTGACAGATTACAACATCATGAATCTCAGTTTCATAATCCACTAAATCCTTTATAAAATTACCAGTGTATGGTAGTAGTTCCTTGATCCAGTTGGTCAAGTTGCCTTCCAGCAATTGTAAGTGAAAAATGTCTAGTTGAAGTTTCAGCGAATCACTATTGATTTCTTTGACCAATTGGAAAGCTTAAAAAGAAATATTATTATTGGTTTCTTTGAAACAGAAATTTATGTCACCACTGTTTAATATGAAACACACCTTTACTGAAGGAATTCATGAAGTACTTGGGAATAACTGCATCCGAAATGGGTTCAATTAGACCAATCAGGCCTTTTTCTTGAAAAATTCTCGCGGCATACTCTAAATTGTCTTTGTAAACATCGTCCATTGCCGTATCCACAATGCCGGCAAACTTCTTTCCGGCCATGATATGAATTCTGGAATTAACCCATAATTATCTGCTTAAAATGTTTCTGTTGTCAAAGTTGAATAGGTTGAGGCAGTACTTGTTGCAGTTTAATGCTCTTGCATATTCAATGGATTTCTCAAGGCTTTCTCTGAATTCATCCCGTCTTCCAGACATGATGGCAAGTCCCAATTCACCACGTTCTGTGTCACCTGAAACACCAACAGTGAATGTGTTAAAACTTACGATCATTTAATTAGTTATTGATTTTTACCTGGAAAAGCATTGATTAGAATCTGGTCCACATTAGCAGCTGATTTTGCCTGAAAAAGAGGAACAATACAACATGGCTCAAAACAACGGCAAGTGAGAGAAAGGATTAAGTTGAGCTGTGATTAGTCTGTTACCTTGACTACATCTTCGACGGGATATTGGTATGGGAAAGTAAACTCAACAGCTTTGAAACCGGCTTGCGAAGCTAGTTGGTACCTCTCAAGCAAATTATCCGTCGTTTCTGTAAACATTAACGACAAGTTGGCGCAGAACTTCAGAACCATTTCTATGATTAAAATGTTGGGGCTTTTAATACAAGGTTAACTGTTTTTTGTAACTCGTACAGATGCCTGGTGGCTGTGGCAAGTGTGGCAACGTATTTTAGACGTTTTTATCCCCGACTATCCTTGACAAGGCCCATTTAAATGATCTCTTATAGCCTTAGAGAAAAGCTCTAGCGTTGAATAACGAAACCATTTGTTGGCTTCAAGATCAGCATGGCATTATGGAACCTAAATTGTGAACAATATTTACGTGTGATGTGTAATGTGTAATTAGTGAAATGTGTAACGTCAAAAATGAAATCGAGAAAATGCCATCGCCATCAATTACAGCAGACCAGTACAGACCCGCCATCGCATACTGTTCCACAACGCTAACAAAAATTTACATTCATTTAATTTGAAATCAATTAATCTTCAGAAAAACTATTGAATACTGTTCGAAAAATATTAATCTTTTTAATACAGAAAATAATTCCGTTATAACTTTGAAATCAAATTTTTAAAATGCAAACCAGTGTGCTCAGTCCAACTTGCAACTTCAGCCATCAGGAAAAGAGATATAGGGATCAGCGATATCCGTTGAAAATATCGAAGTTTCTTAAAGTTTTCTCCTCCAAGAGAACAAAGCAATTTCAAAATGGCGTTTGCGTTAATTTCGTTGCTTTATTCGCGGATAAATATGCTGTTTATTAAACCAGAGCCCAGAGAACAAGATCCAGAACCTCTGATTCACCTGGCTGACGAAGAAACCCACCAGACGAGGAAATGCAGCCCACCCCCATCGTTCTTCCACCATGAGAATGGGCGATTGCTAACCCCGCTGATTCCTTCCAAGATTTATCGGGAGAAAGCGGCGCAGGAACATGCAGAAAACCAGATAAGCACATCGATAAAATCCAAACCAGAACTTACGCCTGAAAGTCCCTTTTCACAAGGTGACATCCATGATGAACCAGATTGTCAAAATGGACCTCCGAATTCAGTAATGCCACAAGAGACTGAATCCCCAGCTTTTGTGGAACGACTAAAATTACTAGAAGAACGCATTGCGGAATCGGAAAGGATTGGCTCCATTATGTCTCACGATCTAAAGAGAACACAATTTGAAATGCTGGAGCTCCGCAAGGCACTACAGGCTTCGAACGAAATTATTAAACAACTGGAACAGATGCTCGGCAACGTCGTGTTAACTCGGCAGAGCACGACTCCCACCAGCTATGCCGAAGAGCAAATTCACCACATAGCAAATGCACCATCACAGCAAGTTGACGATCAGGCCTACCAAACCCCCTATCGACTGATAAAGGACAAAGGCATTCGATCCTCGGCTAGACCCGTCCTTGCATCGGTGGCAGGCTTTCCACCACCAACTCCAGAGGAATTTCAACAACGGATCTGGCCAATCCAGGAACCGATTGGAAACATAGAGGTCTTTATCCCGAAGCCTTTACCAGCAGAGGAAATTCTGCCTTCTGAAACGAAGGAAAATCCCAATCGACTGGTAAAGGACAAAGGTATGACATCCGGCCCTAGACCCGTCCTTGCATCGGTGTCAGGCTTTCCACCACCAACTCCAGAGGAATTTCAACAACGGATTTGGCCAATCCAGGAACCGATTGGAAACATAGAGGTCTTTATCCCGAAGCCTTTACCAGCAGAGGAAATTCTGCCTTCTGAAACGAAGGAAAATCCCCATCGACTGGTAAAGGACAACGGTGTGACATCCTCCCCAAGACCCGTCCTTGCATCAGTGGCAGGATTCCCACCGCCGACGCCGCTGGAGTTCCAAGACAAGATTTGGCCTACACAGGAAGAGTTTGAACATGTTCATGTTTTCATCCCCAACAATCCACCAGCAGAAGAGATTCAGCCTTCTGTCACGAAGGAAAATCCCCATCGACTGGTAAAGGACAACGGTGTGACATCCTCCCCAAGACCCGTCCTTGCATCAGTGGCAGGATTCCCACCGCCGACGCCGCTGGAGTTCCAAGACAAGATTTGGCCTACACAGGAAGAGTTTGAACATGTTCATGTTTTCATCCCCAACAATCCACCAGCAGAGAGATTCAGCCTTCTGTCACGAAGGAAAATCCCCATCGACTGGTAAAGGACAACGGTGTGACATCCTCCCCAAGACCCGTCCTTGCATCAGTGGCAGGATTCCCACCGCCGACGCCGCTGGAGTTCAAGACAAGATTTGGCCTACACAGGAAGAGTTTGAACATGTTCATGTTTTCATCCCCAACAATCCACCAGCAGAAGAGATTCAGCCTTCTGTCACGAAGGAAAATCCCCATCGACTGGTAAAGGACAACGGTGTGACATCCTCCCCAAGACCCGTCCTTGCATCAGTGGCAGGATTCCCACCGCCGACGCCGCTGGAGTTCAAGACAAGATTTGGCCTACACAGGAAGAGTTTGAACATGTTCATGTTTTCATCCCCAACAATCCACCAGCAGAGGAAATTCAGCCTTCTGTCACGAAGGAAAATCCCCATCGACTGGTAAAGGACAACGGTGTGACATCCTCCCCAAGACCCGTCCTTGCATCAGTGGCAGGATTCCCACCGCCGACGCCGCTGGAGTTCCAAGACAAGATTTGGCCTACACAGGAAGAGTTTGAACATGTTCATGTTTTCATCCCCAACAATCCACCAGCAGAAGAGATTCAGCCTTCTGTCACGAAGGAAAATCCCTATCGACTGGTAAAGGACAACGGTGTGAAATCCTCCCCAAGACCCGTCCTTGCATCAGTGGCAGGATTCCCACCGCCGACGCCGCTGGAGTTCCAAGACAAGATTTGGCCTACCGAGACGCGGTTTGCTGAAAACGTAAAGATATTAACCCCGACGTTGGAAAATCCAATTCCGTTTTCCCTGACACTGGATGAAAGTTATGTCGATGAAAATGAAACCCAACTAACTATGACATTGAAGGACCCCCCAAAGCGACAGAAACGGAGGTGGTTTTTTTTCTTCTAACTTCAACTAATGCCCTTTCCGTGGGTCACCTAACGACACAAACAGCAAATTTAAGTGCCTGAAACAGACCCCGCACCACACTATTTCAACGAATTTGTGCATTATTCAGAAAAGCGAACGAGAAAGCAACCCAAAACGAAAAATGTTGAGAAAACGAGACGAGCCCACACATAAAGGACTTAACTCTGCGAGGGGAGGGTGAATTTTGAATTCCTTCAGCAGCCGTTTCACGACCATATCGGCCCTTTGATTCTCCATACAACGACACAGACTCTGCGATCCGATTCATGTTAGGTTAAGTTTAGATTTAAGTTAGTTTTAAGTTAGTTTTAAGTTAGGTTAAGATCTTGAATCGGATCGTAGGGTCGTGTTGTGGTATGGGTTTCTAGACCGACATCATTGGTGTGTACGTGCTGTCGCTGCGGCACGAAGGAGTTTTAAATCTCGTCCTCCTCCCAACGGGTTAGGTCCTTTACTATCCTTTATTTACTTTGTTTCTACTTGGCTCGTTTTCTCGACATTTTTTATTTTGGGGAATTTCTCGACCTTTTCTGAATAATCCACTTTTTCGTTGAATTCTATTCCAACGCCTGCGTTTCATTTCGATTGTGATTAAGACTTTCTCCCCTAGTTGAAATTGGCGGGACGTGCTAACACCAACGATGATTGAATTTTTCAACTTTCAGACGTGAATTTTGAATTATTTAAAAATCGTTGGTTTGGTGCCAGTGCTGCCTAATCTTCCGGGCATGAAGAAAGTCTTTTTTGCTAATCTGAAGTTTCGCAGGCCATCAATAAATCTGTGTAGTCTGTTTCAGGTAGTTTGTGTTCGTTTTTTGCTGTCGTTTTGTGGTCGTTATTCGTATTTTCTTGGATTCCTGCAATACATTAATTCTGTTTAATGTTATTTTATTAGTTTGTTTCATTCATTTCACATCTCCTCACAATAATTTGTTTTTCTGAATTTAGCACGAGTTACATAGCTGGATTATCCAATTGATCCATCAAAGAATGCTTATAAGGGTATTAACAGGAAAGGGTTAAGTATAGACTTAGGGGGCGCTAGTGTTTTTTAACGCTTTTTGTTCGCTATTTGAGCCCTGCAATCTTCCAACACAACCGATGCGAAATTTGCTTAATGTTTCAATGATACCCAGCGTTGACCTTGAAAAAAAGGTCTCGTGAAATTATGCAAATGTAGTCAGGTAAGAAAATCTTATTCTAAAAATGGAAAAGCCCCCGAAGACTTGGGAGAGAAATATTTTAAACAGTGAAGGACAACAAGATGAACGTAGCTGGGAGCCTAGGAAGACCTTCCACGTTGCGTTGTCCATAATAAAACTTCACATAAATTAAGCCTGCCAGGCGAGAGAAAATGAAAATAATACCACGCTAGCTGATGTAAAGAACAACTTTGTGTTAGGCATATGCTGAAATCGTTCAAATTTGACACGTTAACTCGTTTGTTGTTTCTATCCGTTAGTCGTTGTCAGTACGTTCCATTAGCCAACTAGCACACATGTTAAAGAGGGAAATTCCCGAATTCTCCTAGAGATCAAGTCTTGTTCTACTACTGCCATCGATGGTAAACCACTTGTTGAAAGTAGATTTTAAAAAATAAAAGTGGAATGTTTGTGATTGTTAACAGTAAAAAACGCTAACCAAAAATGCTTGTAACGTATAAATGGCGTTCACGTTTTGCAATCAACTTTCACTATTACACCGCAGACACGGACAACCTGAAAAACTTGGATTTTAACCAACTACAGCGCCGAATGTAGAAAGTGAAAGGAGGCAAAAATGAGAGAATCGGGAAAAAAGCCCGAAGGCAGTAACGAAATTCCGGCTCTTCATACATGTCAAAAGACTAAACCCAAGAGTTCAGGTGTGTTAACAGTCGAGTGCCGACGTTCCAGTCTGTTAGTCACACGTAAGGCAGTGCAGATGTTTACCTGATCCAATTCAATTTCTGCTAAACATTCGGCAAGGAAAATGTTATCAATTCGAAGGTCGAGCAAAAAAGATCCAGCCGGACAAGCAGAATCCGGTGGTTACACCAACGATGCTTTCATCAAGGATGAGGGACCACCGACTGGCGACAACGAACGTGAAATTGAAAATTATCGAAGATCGACCATCAAGAAAACAAGAAGCGATACTTACGGTGCGTTTCAGTTTCGCGAATCTAGTGACGAAGATGCCCCACAGGCCAATCAAAGCTCGAGCCTCCGTAAAGGCAAAAGCCAACCTTACCACCGCCAACATTGCGCAAAGCGAAAATTCAAAGGAAGCCACCGTCACAAGCGCTCACACAAAAAAGCCTCAACGACGAAAAAAATGGCCGAAGATGACGAAATGGAAAACCAGACGGGCCACCGATTGAAACGGGCGTTTAGCATTTCTAGTGAATCAAACACGAGTCATACGGATATGCAAGGCATCGACCACAAGGAGAATTTCTCTTCCATGCCTTGGCACGGTGGATGTTCCATTTGGTTGCAGCAAATGTTGGCCGTGGCCATTGAAGATTTGATCAACACCAAAGAGGCGTCAGTCATTCGTCTTTCAAAGCCCTTTTTCGACGATTCAACCGACGAGTCTGTGTGGTGCACAATGCCCGTTGAATGCCGAGACATTGGCACTCTATTGGCCGCCTTTAGAGGCAATGTCGCCATGTTGAAGTGTTTTCTTGCCCTTGGAGGCGATGCCAATGCGGCCGATATGGTGGGACGATCGGCCCTTCATTATGCAGCCAGTTCGTCCAGCGCCGATGCTGCCCTCTGTCTTGAACTCTTAATCGAACACGGTGCCATCGTCGACACATGGGACTTGAACGGTGAAGCGACTCCGTTGATTTGCGCAGCTGCATCTGGACGTATCGAACTGGTGGAAGTGTTATTAAAAGCCGGAGCAGACGTGAATGCTGGACTGTCCGACTCGAAAAATTTGGATGGTTCCAGCCCTTTGGTGTGGGCCGTACGGGCCCGGAGTTTGGTTTGTGCTACGCGATTAATTGAGGCCGGTGCTGCAGTCAATAGCATCCAGGTGTACAGTGAATCGCCAATTCACGTGGCCGCTGTTCAGGGTGACGTTGATTGTCTGAAATTACTGCTGGACAACCACGCAGATGTGCGTGTCCTGTATGGAGCTGAACGGCGAAATCCACTTCATTTGGCAGCTTTCGAAGGCAACGTCGATTGCATTCGTTTGCTCTTGCACGCCAGTAAAGCGCAGGTGAATGCGAAAGATTCTTTGGGTCGGACACCTTTACATTTGGCAGCGCTGTCCCAATCGGTGGATTCCGTGGAAGAATTGCTGGACAATGGAGCGGAAATTGATATTTGCGACGAGATGCAAGAGACGCCACTTCACAGTGCCGTCGTCAAAACTCGCCAATCCATCGACGTTGTCAAATTGCTTATTACGAAGGGAGCCAATGTCAACGCGAAGGATCAGTTTGGACAAACACCTCTTCATATAGCGGCTTTCAATGAAAATTCGAAATTGGCTACTTTGTTGATCCATTCCGGCGCCGATTTGTCGGCTAAAAATAGAGGGAAAATATCAGCGTTGGCGTCGGTTGTTCGACGCGTTCCAGATGCGTTATCGGCCATTCCGCGTACATTTGATTCAGCCGTACAAATAGTGGACAACGATCCAGCTGATCCAGATTGCCAACTTCGGTTAGACTTGAGGGTCTTAGTGCCTGCTGGCAATCAAAAACAGGTGGGCGAAATGGGTTTGTTGACGGCGTTGATTGCGGCCGAACAGCGTCACATACTCCAGCATCCCGTCATCGGGGCTTTTCTTCATTTAAAATGGATGAAAATTCGCAGCATTTTTATCGGCTCGCTCATCTTCCAACTCTTTTACGTTCTTTTCCTGACGCTCAACATCCATTCGATTTTCGTGGTAGAAGTTAATGTTGGACTGGCCAAGAATTCAACCGGAAGTTCTGAGTTTATCTCTTGGTCAGAACCGTGGAAGGCAACGCTATGGTGGCTGACGATCATTGTTGGTTCGGCAACCGGTTGCAAGGAAATTTTTCAGCTGTACTGCAATCCAAATGAGTACATCAGAGATCCGGAGAACTATGGGCAAATTATTTCGGTCGTCGGAATGGTTCTCACGCTTCTCCCGACTCATCCAGAACACGTGCAACAGGGTGACGCTAGTGATTGGCAGCACCATTTGGCCGCCATTGTTGTTGTCGTAGCCTGGATTAATTTGATGATGCACGTCGGACGATTCCCAGGTAAATTTTTTTTTTTATTTTTAATACATGTTAAAATTGCTAATACCGTTCTTTGATGTAACAGTGTTCGGTCTGTACGTGCAAATGTTTACCACCGTTGCACGAAACATTGGCAAACTGTTGGTGGCTTACGTGAGTCTCATCGTTGGCTTTGCAATGGGATTCGCCGTTCTGTTTCCGGAAACGCAATCCTTTTCACACATGCCTTATGCACTCCTAACGGCATTCGTCATGATGGCTGGTGAATCAGATTACAACAAAATATTTTACGAAGCAAATGAGGGTATCAAGTATAGTGGTACTACTCACCTCGTCTTCCTGGTTTTTATTCTCTTGATTTCCGTCGTTTTGATGAATTTAATCGTCGGTTTGGCCGTTTCCGACATTCAAGGACTCCAGAAATCTGCACGTCTAGACCGGCTCGTCAGATTAACGAAACAGATTGCACGGATGGAAAGTTTCATTTTCTTTCCATGGCCCATTCATTTCTCCAGTCTGTGGTCCAAGTTTCCTAAACGTGAATCCATGCGGCGACATGTCCTGGTTGTGTCACCAAAAACAAAAAGAAATTACAACTTTAGGCCAAACGATCCACGAGACCATCACTTCCCAGCCGACATTAAAGAGAATCTGTTGAAAATTGTTGTGCAGAGAGTGACAAACAAGAAAAAGGGCACACTAAAATCCCACGTCCCCATTATGCGAAAGGTGACGACACAAAAGATGGATGACATCAACGAAGAACTCTACAATGCGGTGCTAAGCAGAGTTGACGAACTTTTTCACACTTACATGTCACAAATTGTTTTGATGAACACCAATATCGAAGAGCAACTCACCCAAATGTCTAACCGTCCCACGTGGTCGTCGACTCGATCATGGCAGCAACGACCGTCTTGTGATTGCTCTATGATTCACGAAGAGTCTTTTACTCGTAAGAGAGCGTATTCAATCGCTGCAGAATCACTGGCATGATCGTCGTTTGATGTCATCAATTATGAATATTTGCTGCTCAACAAATATTCATTGTTGCACTACGTGTAAAAGGTTCATGTGGAAAATGTAAAAATTACTCATAAAATAACGCTTATGTTGTCACCGTAAACTTGCCTACAGAACGAAAAACCATTTGCGATCGAATCCAAGAAAGAATTTAAACAAATGATGATATGGAGCTAAAGAATTTGAGGGTGTAGATTTCGATGGTGAACAATGTGCCAATAACCACGAGACTTTCTTCGCGCCTTCGCCTTGTAAGTCTGTGCAGGTCTGCAGGAATGCCAGGAAACGATCACACTGCCCTCTACGTTAAGGATAAATTAATCGATGTAAAGTTTACAGTGAATCGATTTCTTGGTTCGAATCCGCGATTATTGGAGGGAATTCCGTCTGCAATACAATTTGTTCCAAAGTGTATCTGTAATTTAAAAAATTATTATTTATAAATCCAAAATTCGATCATAAAATAAAAATTGAAATTTTTTTGTTACACAGATAGATTTAGCACTAAGAGACGTACGGAATGAAGGCCAGACGTATGATTTCTGGCTGAAGGGCTTAATGAACCAAAAAAGGTAAAACCTGTTTCTTCAAAACCAGACTTCGACCAGAGTAGTAAGATTTTCTTGCCATAATGGATTCAAATAGACTAAAAGCTTTCGTTCAAATAAAATAAAAGTCATCCTTAAAAACAGCATGTGATCACCTGATTGTTTAACTATGATACCGTTTGACATTTGTGAAGCAAATCAGACATTTTCTAGCACCAGAATCTTTGGGGCAGTCATCTTTTTAAAAACTAGTGCTTGACGGAATCCGAGGTACAACAAACATCTTTGACACTAGCGCCCTCCAGGAATTTAGGGTGGAATACGTGCGACCAGAGGCTTCATCCACTGTTTGCCGTTATTGCCAATGGCACCTGTGGCCGTATAAAAGGCGCCGGGCTTGACCTGTTTACTTAATGTTGGGTGTCGTTCGTGTTCAATATCATCTCCGATCATTTCGTTCGTCTCCCAAGCCTTCTGATGATGGATACGCTGAGATATGTTTGTCTTCAACTGTTTCTCACGATCAAAGTATGTTTCCACAATACCAAGCAATTTCTCGTAGAAGCCTGCAGAACAGTGAAACCACTTAACGGTAAACAATCTCAATTTATGTCTGTTTGTTTTTCATTACTGGTTTTCTTTGAATTTGGCCAACAGATCCTGTCAATCGCCAGGGCGAATACGCCGTCATCACAGGTGGAAATCGAGGCATAGGTTTTTACACAATTCATGGTTTGCTGACTTCTGGCATGAAAGTTATTGCAGGTACTACCATTTCATTGAAAACTTAATTGTCAAAATTGGTGATAATATCTGATGAAACATACAGGCTGTAGAGATGGAAGGAGCAAACAACAATTGTTTGACAAACTTGCAGAAGCTGGCTTTCCAACTGATTCAGTTGAATGGATAAATCTCGACTTGTCTTCCTTGGATTCCGTCAGGAATTTCGCAAAGACTGTTCTCGACAAAAACGTTCCCATTAGTTTACTCGTCAATAATGGTATTTGGTTTCCTCCCTTTGTTTTAAACCACGACTTATAATGGTATTTCCATTTCATTTAGCCGCCATCGTGTTCGCGCCATATGCCTTGACAAAAGACGGTTTTGAACAGCTGTTTGCTGTGAATTACCTTGCACATTTTCTCTTAACTCATCTCTTGTTACCACGATTAATTGAAGCAGGCGAAAAGAACCAAAAACCTTCACGAATCGTCAATGTCTCGTCAGATGCGTCTTTCCTTGGATACTTAAAGCTCGACGATCTCCAAGCCAAGTAGAGTCCACTAACATAATGTTGTCTGCTATCGGCTGATTATCTCTTATTTCTCTAGATCTTTTTACAACAGCTGCTGTGCCTATTCTCAATCTAAATTGGCACAAGTTCTGTTTACTGAAATGCTTGATACTCAGTTGATCCAAAATAATCATCCTGTTAACATTTACGCACTTCATCCTGGTGTTATAAGATCTAATTGGTACAACAATAGTTGGCATTTAAGAATCTACATTCTACTCGTCGGTTTTTTTTTCAAGGTATTGGTCCATTATATCGTTTATGTCAACATGTTTTAATTTTATTTGCATAGACGGAAAGTGAAGGAGCACAAAGAGTCTTGTATACCTCCCTATCGCCTGAATTGGAAAATTCGAGTGGAGTTTACCTGTCAGACTGCAAAATTATAAAATCTCCATCAACTTTAGTATGTCCTACTACAAGTGTAAAACTGTGGGATGCAACATGTCAAATGCTCAATATCAATCAATTCGGAAAATGTTAATTGAACTTTTTTATAACTTGCTTTTGTTTAACCCAACTTTTTTCTTTGAAATGTTTCAATTGGTAAAAAAAAAAGATGTATAAACGGTTCACAGCTACAATCCATCGGTGTAATAGATCGTAAAGCACAGAGAAACAGTCGAACAAAATCAAAAGTTTTATTCGTCGGCTTCGCCAGATGCTTCCAGTTTGGAGAGGAATGCCTTCTTCTTGGCAGCAACGCGAGCCTTGCGTTGCTTCAGGGTCAGCCTCTTGGCGTTCCAGCGCTTCTTCGTGATCTTGGATGGATCCTTGGTAGACTTCTGTCTCTCGGGGTCAGCTCGGATAGCTTCATGGGCTTTCTTGTACATGGCTTCGATCTATAAAAGTATCAGAAGTTTAATAAGGGATAACTGTTCGTAAGATTCAGCACTTACGGTATCGGCAACTAGTCCGTGCTTGATGAACTGAGAGAATTGCTTTTTGTAAGCTTCTTCATCTTCATCCAACAACTGGCGCATGTAATCGGCAACATGGGAGCCCATGATGTGCTTGCGGTGAACCTCGGCATTGAAATCCTTTGATTCGGAATCGTAGCCGGGGAAGCGTTTGGTGCTATGGGGCACGTCAATGCCACCATCGACGGCACCCTTCATGGCACCGAAGACGCGAGCACCGGTGGTAGTGCGGGCCAAACCGACATCGAGACAAGCGCGGAATGCACCTGGTCCATCCTCAACATCCTCAACGTTGTAAACTCCACCAGTAACTTCTGTGCAGCCTTGGTAGATGGTGTCTAGTTTAAACTTCTTCAAAAGCTGGAACGAAGATAAAAAGAAGATCAGATATAGGTTGCCATCATCTTTCATTTGTTTGTCACTTACTCTTCTGGCGAGCAAAAGTCCAGTACAGTACGCTGCGGCATAGTTTGTCAACCCAACCTTGACACCGTAGTGAGGAAGTTCATGACTGTATGCAGCACAAACAATCACGTCTCCTTCAATACGAGCGTACGCTATCTGTACAAAAATAATGGACACAGAGTTAACAAATAATAGTCATTAGCAGAAGAAAACAGAACATATTACCTGACAACAAATGTCTTTGTTGGTGAAACGAACAATCATGCGGTACTTCGGGGTGTTATACTTGTTCTTATCTTGAACTACAAGACGACGGCGGGCATAGTAATCGGTCTTTCCCTCACGACGCCTGCGGAACTTGACTTGGAACCTCTTGAAGTACGCTTTGTTCTTGACTACTTTAATAAATCCCTGCGATTAAAGGCAAAAACTCTAAATCAATCAGCATGTCAACAAGAGCGAATCTAACTTTATCTACGGTAGATGACAACATCCGTCTCTAACCAAGTAACATTGTGCATTAAATAAATACATTCTATGAATTTCAAAAAATATAAAACTTGCCATGTTGGAGATTAATTAAATAGCTTCGGTTTAAGGGCGAAAAATTGCCGAACCTGCAATGGCTTCGACTCGACGGCGAGGCCGGACTGAATGAGAAAGAATTACTCGCCAGATGGCTGAAGTCACATATGACGTCTGACAGTGTTGCCCATCTGGCCCATAGAATATTTATTCCATTGAATTTTGTAGACATTTGTTAAAATTTTACGACTTGGATTCACATTTTACAATGAAAGGAAAAAATATTATCATTGGATTGAATTCAAAAATGAAAGATACTTTTCCGTTTTTAATACTTTTTTTTACACTGGCAATCAGGCACACAGCTGGTTGCCCATTGCTCAGCTGTTCACTGTAGTTTCCGCTATTGGTGCCAGAAAATTTGAAAGTCGCCAAAAACCATATTGCGCCAAGGCCTAGGAATAGTTGTTCTCCTTATTTTGCCTTTTTTTTTGTTCAATCTCATTGGTTACTCTAAATTGTATTCATGCAGTTTGACTATAGTGCAAAATGGCTATGGGAGTCAAATATGATGTTGATGTTGGTTGGACTTGTTCTAATTTACCTAACTTTTACGGTGATGGAGTACTCAAAAAAGAGGGTACGTAGGTAGCAGAAAATTATGTGTTTTGTCTGTAAAGTATACTTTGATTTTATCTCCAGAGACTCATGAAACAAAAAATTAGTTTCAAATTGGATCAAGTAAAAAAAAATCTAGCCAAATTAGAAGAGGAACTTGATAACAATGAAAATTCAGTTGTTGCCAAACGGAAGCAAATAGTCAGGTTTCCCATAGAAGAACTGTTGAAAAAGCTTCAAGCTGGAGAATTGAATTGTATTGAAGTGCTGAAAGCATACCAGGCTAAGGTAGCTTTAACCACCATCTTTTCTAGCTTTGCATACTTAATTCACATAATAATTTTAGGCCCTAGATGTGACAAAGGAATTGAACTGTGTGACAGAGTTCATCACAGAAGCTGAGGTCTTTAAACTCAATATCACCATGGTACAACTGGGACTTTTGTTGAAGCTTATTAATTTTTATCCAGGAATGGGCTAAGGAATTGGATGCTAATTCTGCAGCAACAGGAAAAAGAAAACCACTTCATGGCCTCCCATTTAGCGTCAAAGATAACGTCAGCATTGTTGGTTACGATTGCACCGCTGGAATTTCGAAATTTATCAACCAATCTGCCATCGAAGATGCTGCATTGGTTTCTGCAATCAGAAGCCTCGGTGCGATACCATTCTGCAGAACGAACGTCCCCCAAACTTTGTTGAGGTAGTAGCAATATGTGCGATTCGTTCCATTTATCCTAAAGGATGTTGGGTGTTTTGACAGCTTTGGATGCAGCAATCCGATATGGGGTTCGACGAAAAATCCCTGGTGTAAAGATCGAACGCCGGGAGGTTCCTCTGGTGGAGAAGCCACTTTGGTTGCTGCAGGAGGCTCACTGCTTGGTAGGGTTTTCAGCGTTTTATCATAATACTGCTCTTTATCTTAATATGGTAAATATCTGTAGGAATCGGTAGTGATATTGGAGGAAGTATTCGTATTCCAGCAGCTTTTTGTGGAGTTTTTTCTATCAAGCCAACTAGTTTCAGACTCAGGTACGAATGATATTGCTATTGTTTACTTTGCTACGCAGGAATAGACAGTTTACCATATTTATTCATTTAGCTACAAAGGATTCAGGAAATCTGCCGTTGGTTGTATTGGAAGTAAGTTTAATCCATTGCAATTTCATTATAAATTCATATCGTCATATTTAAAAAATTTTTAACTTCTGGTCAGTTCCTTCTGTACCTGGAATATTGGCCCGAGATTCCAAAACTGTGATTTTACTCTGCAAACTACTGCTTGACGATGGTTACATCCAAAGATACTTTGATCCCGATCTTCTACCAATACCCTGGAACGAACAAGTAAGAAAGTATTCTTCTTTCCACTTGATAAAGTATAATTGTATTATTTAAAAAAACGTAGATGTTTAGCGTTTCGAGTAAGCTGCGAATAGGCTATTACGAAGAATGCGACTACTTCCCCTGCACGCCTGGCGTCCGTCGCGCCATCAGGATGGCCAAGGAAAAATTGGAGGCGTTAGGACACGAATTGATTCCGTTTTTGCCACCGCGAGTTGACTATGTTATTAGTTCAGTCATAAGCATGTTCTACGCTGATCAAGGAAGATACGTTTTGGAAGCACTGTAAGTCCAGCATCCATTAATTGATGGAAGCCATTCCATTGTCCTAAAGGTACTAGGTACTAAATTGATCGTTTTCTTCTTTAGTTCAGTTGACGACATCGATCCATTACTCGCTCTTCAAATTAAGGTAAATTTAATTAAAAAATTGTGATCTTTGTTTTGAAATCTGTACCTTGTTGTTAGATTGCTCTGAAGCTACCACATCCTGTAAAACAAATGATTCGACCGTTACTCTCTTTGATTGCACCTCGTCTCGAACCCTGCTTCATGGGTAAATGCAATTATTTTTACCAAAAAGAAAAACGCATTGTAGATTTGATTACTTAATGACATCAGCTGCTGCGGGCCACCAATATCGACACTCGTACCAATTGTGGCAGGGGGTCTTGAAGCAAAGCGAATATAAAGCGAATTTTCTCTCCGATTGGCGAAACCTGAACTTGGATGTCTGCATCGGCCCATGCTTTGCTTGCCCAGCTCCATTAGCCAAAGACACGGGCCGGCTTTCACGTAAGTGATTTGACGTAAAAATAATACTACCCGAGCATTAATTCAATCGTGTTTATCTTAACTGTTAGCCGCGTTTGCATATGCTTGTCTTTACAACTTTTTGGATCTTCCTGCTGGCATTGTACCCGTCACAAAAGAAACGGAACAAGATCAAACGATGCTGTTGAATGGCGGCTACGATTTTAGAGATTTGGTCTGCAAACTGGTGAAAAAGGTGAACAGGTGTTGTCTTTACATCTCGGTAATTTTAAACATTTGTGTTTTTGAATATTAGACTACCAAAGGAGCTATCGGTTTGCCAATACCAGTACAAGTTATTGGACTTCCGTATCAAGAAGAAGTTGTACTTCGTGCAATGAACATTCTCGAATCTGCAGTTCAAAATTGAATTGTTTTCCAAAATTTATTCCAGGACTTAAGTGCCGCATTTTTACCGTCCACATAACGCACAACAAAACCCATATTCTTTCTTATACTCAAAATTATTCGATTTGTTTCAGTTTAGTTAAATGTATTCAAACGAGAGGGCGAAAAAAGGAGTTTACATCAAGTGCACTAGATGGCACTCAGATCACAACCCAAACCAGTGCATGCGTTAACGCCGGCACGGTACGATTGCTTCTTGTTGGTAGAAATATTTGGTCTATCTGTTGTTTTGTTTTCCATAAGGGGATCATAATTTTAATTACCTAGCAACGTCTTATTTAGTATTTAATAAAATAAAAAACGAAGTTTTGTCGTTTGGTTTTGTTTGCGTGACTTTTAGTCATCGTACAGGTTTTTATGGCAGATTAGATTGTACGAGTGAGATCAAAAATCAACATTTTTATTTACTCATGAAAAGCCAGCATTTCATGTCACATGAATATGGCTCTGCGATTAATTTTAACCAACTAGACGATTCTCTCCGTAACGTCATTACCGGAATATTAATGACCAACAGGAAGGGGCAAAAAGACAAGAAAAGTTACTAAAGAAAAAGCATCAGGTGTGAGTTAACAGTTGCCACGCCCGAATGGAAATAACGAGAACAAAACGACACGTTGTAACTGGAGCAATCACCGCCCAGGCGGCCATTTAGTGACTTTCAAAGAATTTTCAGGCGGCGATGTGCATCTTTAAAACAGCTCTTAGAAAACATGTTTAACGTTTCATTTGAATTCATGTTAAACCGGTTTTTCGTAATGATGGCGTACCCGGCCTATTTTTAATTGGGTTCAATTTGGTACGAATTCCCATGTTCTTTTGTTCTTATCAGACGAATCAAATAAATCGTCTGCTGCCCACTTTGCCGTTGCAGCTCGTCATTCGGACAAAACGTGTCTTTTTTGGAAATTTGAGTAACATTTAGTCAATCGTATCTTGAGATGCTGCCTGAAAAGAAATCAGGGCAAGTTTCGAGAGTCGCCTTTCGTTTAACACGTTAAATAAAAATAGAGAGGACACAACATTGGAAGGGGAAAGAGGAAATGGGGAGAAGGCAAGATGGAGGTCTGGGGCAGGGTAAACTATTTTTAACTTGTGATGGAGGGAAGACGACGTGAAGCTGAAGATTACTTTAGCAGTTGGACGAAGCAGAGTTTTGCCAACGACGTGTGTTTTCCACGTCTTCGTTTTGCCCAATTTGCATCTCGAATTCAAAGATGGATGAAATTGATGGACTTGGTCAGCTCACCGATTTCCGTCGACTTTGCAGTGATCTCACGTTGCAGACGAAAAAGGAAGGATTCTTTAAGGTAAATTATCTCGAAACGTGTTGAATTAGACTTTTTATGAAGGTTTGATACATTCCAGCAAAACTTGAATAACAAAGCACGTGCTTTGACTATGTCTAATAAAAGTTGATAACGTTGGCCATAAACCACTTTGACAGGATTATTTGGCGGCCATTGTTGATCAAGTGAGCGAGGAAGAATTTCAAGAATTCAGCAAACAACAAACGGATTATGATCGCATTCGTTATTGCTGGACTCTTCCGGCATTGCACAAAACGATGAAGAGCTTCCGGCCTTCTTATCGTGGGAAATCGGCCGATGACTCAGCCAAACGACGTGAGCAAGGCAACGAAGCTTTTAAAGAAAAGGATTATCGCAAAGCCTTGGTCATGTACAATCAGAGCGTCGCCTACGCCCCATACAGTATAAATTCCATTCTTATTTCAATTAGAATCACCTCTATACTTGTTAATTTACAAAAAATAAAGGTTCCTTGTTGGAGAAAACGACATTAGCATTGGCTTTAGCTAATCGTTCGGCTGTTTTGGTCCATTTGAAAGAATATCAACTGGCCGTTCGCGACATCCAACTCTCCCTGCAATCCAACTACCCCGAAAAGCAACGATACAAACTGTACGATCGAATGGGCTACTGCCACCAGCAACTGGGCGAGCCGGCCAAAGCTCGCGTGGCTTACACAGTGGCGTTAGATTGCCTCGCACAAAGCGATTTGGAGTTGCACGCGTTGGAACAATGGCGTCAGACGATCGAAAAGAGTCGATCAAAATTAGCATCGAGCAACAGCAACACGTCAAACACAACGACCGTGAACGAGCTGCCCGAATTGTTGGGTGGGGCCCATCCTACCATTCCGAACGCATCGCGGAATTTATCTTTAAAAGTGGATGATGATTGCGGCCGTTATTACGTGGCCGCCGACGATATCAAACCGGGCCAGACGTTGGTGTGCGAGAAACCGTACGCTGCGTGTCTCCTTCCTGGAAAATTTACAAGTCATTGTCATCACTGTTTCGTTCGGTAACAAGTGGAACACGAAAGAGGTTAATGGAAATATGATGAATGTAAAGTAATACGATACGAGGTCAAGCGTGCCATTGAATATCTTGATATACATGGTGGGGGGGGGGAGTGAGAAACAATGAGGAAATGATGTAGGGAAACATTGAGGCCGACGAATTTCCAATTTTAAAGCCATTTCTTTTGATTTCCTTTGAATTCAGATTGATTGCTCCGTTGGGATGTATGACGTGTCGTGCTGTCTTTTATTGCAGCGTCGAATGCAGAGACGAGGCCGGCTCCACCTACCATCAATACGAATGTACACAATTTCCATGTGTTCATCATTATACACATGCGTGAGAAATAATTAGAATCTCCTTTTACAGGTGGGATCGTGGATATCTTGACAGCGTCTGGCTCTTCCATCCTCTCGTGGATTGCCTTGAGGATTTTGACAAAAGGCAAATTGGAAGATTTCCTGGCAGCGCGTGAGCAGCTGGAAAAGGGGGACGGGAGGCTTGTCCAGCCAGCAGACAATTACAGCTGCATCTATCATCTTGCCACGTTGTCTCACCTGCGTTCAGACAAGGATTTTTTCGATCGTACTTTTATGGCTTTGTTCCTGTTCCAGTGTCTGAGAGCCTCTGGATTCCTACCGACACGCCATCGTTACGAAGAAGACGCGCTCAACATCAGCGACGATGAAATTTACATAGCTTCTTTGCTTCTGCGTCACTTGCAGCTTTTACAGTTCAACGCGCACGAAATTCATGAATTCGTGTAAGCCGCTTAGTTCCCTTTCTTCGAATTTCGTTTCTTTTTAACCGGTTTTTCTTTCAAGGCAACTCAACGAGAAGAATATGAGGAGCACGAAAACAGCCTACATTGGCGTGGGCATTTATCCGGTATTTTACTTTATCAGTTAACCGTGTTTATCTTTTACTGAAATTTTTCGATTGATGCAGACGGTGGCCTTTTTTAATCATAGCTGTCGACCGGATGTGGCAAGGTCTACGTGATTTATTTTCTTTACATAAATAATATCACACTCATTTAACATTTAAAAAACAGGTATTTTCTGGGCACGGCCATGGTTATCACTTCGTCACGTTCCATTCGTCGTGGACAAATGGTGGCCGAAAATTACGGACCCATTTTCACTCACAAACATCTGACTGATCGACAGCAAAGTCTTTTAGGAAGGTATTGGTTCCAATGCCAATGTCCCGCCTGCAAAAACAATTGGCCCATCTACGACGGCATGCCCGACATGGAATCTGTCCTCATTTGCTGTCCGCTATGTCGAGGACCTGTTCAATCCGTCAACGCGTCTTACGCCCGTTGCACCAAGTGCAAGAAACAATCGTTGTGGGAAGCCATTCGACGGCCTGTGGACGAAATCTCTTCGCTCTACCAGACGGCCATGCGGATCATGGACTTGGGACAGGTGGATAAAGCCATCCAGGTCCTCAGTTTATACATTGAAATGATGGAGACGTTGGTGGACGACTTGCCCATTCGCGAACTGTTCCTGGCCCAAGAAGCCCTTCGTTTGTGTCTCGGCACTTACGGCACCAAATACGTGGCAACGTCGCATCTCTCTTTTAAAGCAGCAGGCAATCCAAAAGTGTAATGCGACATTTGTATTGCGTGTCGAGTTGGCCTCATTACACTAGACAAACTTCTACCCCATTAAATTTTTTTAATTAAATGTTTTAAGTGTTAAAAAAAAATTTATTGGGTCCTCTTCTCCAAAATGTCCAACACCTGTCGACATTGAGCGCGGGCCGTTTCAGCAACTCGATCGATCGCTTGGCGTGTTTCCGTCTTGTACGTTTCGTCCTTTAGATGGGCGTTTGACAAGTTAATGATGACGTTGTCCCTAGCCGATTGGACGGCAGTTTTCAAGCAACGAGCTGCCACCTGGTCAAAATAAAACACGTTACTCGTGATTTTTAAAAAGCCTGGAACACATACCTGTAAATCAGACTTGCAATTGATGTTGCCAACGGCTGCCATTTCGACGAGCGTTTGCCAGACAGTGTCGACATGTTTGGCTAAATTAAGAGGAACGTCTATGGCTTGGCGCAATCCAGCTTCCATGGCCGCTTCCCGTCCGTCTGTTGACAGCTTCATTGCCATCTGTTGATTTATACATGTGCCCAGCGGGCTTATTTTCTTTTAACTTTTAAAATGAATAATGGTTTTAAAAATGTAGACAGACCATGTAGTCGTTGAAGGCGTCCGTGTCGGCGTCGATCATTGGAATCGAATGAATCATGGCGTCGTGTAACGGCGGCAATAAACGACGAACAGTTGAATCGACAAGTTCGAATTGGCGTTTGCCATAAGTCATTTGGCCCACCATCGTTGACAAGCCGCAACCCTAAACGTCAAGATAATATGAACTTGCAAAATGTTGTTTTAAAAATAAAAATATTATATAGTACTAATGCGGCTAGAAGGGCTGCGACGGAGCCTCCGCCGGGAGCAGAAGTCCTGGCACCGACACTCAAAATGAATTTCTCGACGGAGAGACGGGCAAGAGGACCGACATTGGTGACATCCAGTCGATATTCGATAATCCTCTCCCTGTTGATTAAATTTGAACAATAAAATGTTAATGAAGAAGAATGCTTGTAAAAATTACTTTGGATGAAAGGGATGGAGCGCCCCCAAGCCGAGACGGTCGATGGCCAATCGAACCTTTTGCTCTTCTTCCAAGAGCATCAATTTCTCTTTTTGGATGTAATAGTCGGCCGCTTGCAAAATGGCCTTGAGTGGAACGAGGCCGACAATCTCCGAGCCCATGATGGCCACGTTCAGTTGGTGGGCGTCGTTGCGTGCCTCCTCGTAGGCCGCGTGGATGGGCGTCACATCGTGATCCGTCAAGTTGAGAGAAATCTGAGCCATTTGAGCCTCTTCGAGCCACCAGCCGATGCCCTGGACGGCCTTGAGTCGTCCAGGCTCACTCGGACCTCTTCCTTGTTCACGCAGATTCAACGCGATGCGATGAGCCTGTTCTTTCGTGCCCAGCACGTTAATGTTGAAGGCGATGAGAAATTTCCGGACGCCCGTGGCCGTCGCCCCCCATCGTGAAACAAACTCGGACGGCCCAAAATCAGGTTTCCATTCGTCCTTGTTGATCTGTGTTGTCGTTTGAATTAGTCTGACGTCAGCTGAATTATTTATGAAACGATCACCTTGTCTTTGATGGCTTCGTATTCGCCGGCCCTGATTTGCGGCAAGGTGATGCGATGGGCCCCTTTTTCCGCGGCCATTCCGTACAGGTAGACGGGCACAGAGAGTTCATCGGCCAGTCGACGTCCGAATTCTTTGGCGCATTGAATGCAATCCTCTACATCGACGCCCTGTTATCAATGGCTCTTTATTACACGTTTGTGTTAACATCTGACGTTGTGTTACCTGAACGGGGATGAAGGGACAGACGTCGAGTGCTCCCATACGTGGATGTTCACCTGTATTCAAATACGAATTGCTTTTTCATGAGTTTGAAATGATGAAACAAAACAAAAAAAGACTTATTCGTGAGGACAGAAAAGGAAAACTCATTTCCAAGGTAGAATTCGAAAGAAGAGATGGGAGAGTCTCTATATACGGTGGGCATTCGTCACGAGTGACAGGCTCATTTATCAGCCCGTTCCATCTTTCCCTTTTTTCGACGTCCATTGGCACATCCTACGTGTCTTTTCTTCTTTTTAATGTACGTTACAATCTTTATTAGTCTCCCCCCCCCCCCCTCGAAGATCGGAAGTCAGACCACGAAACCTACTCTCGAGAAACGAGTTAAATGTTTTGGTTATAAAAATACCTTTGTGACGAGCCATGTCGATGAGTTGATAAGCGACACGACTAGCAGCCAAAGCCGCTTCGACCACATCACATGGCGAACCGACAAACGTATAAACCTGTGTATCCCATTTCATCACAATTGAAAAAAACAAATATAATTCAAAGGTAATCAATATGTATGAAATAGGCAAAAGGAATGTTACGGTGCGGTTAGTGGAAGTGCCCGGATCGACATCGAGCAGTGTGACGTTGGCTGTGGCTCGAATAGCAGACGATATGGCTTCGATTATCTTTGAAAAAAAATTCGAGTTTATTTTTGAAGATTGACAAAATAAAAACAAGAGATCAACTAACCTGCGGGTCACGACCTTCAGAAAAGTTTGGTACGCATTCGACAATTTTCGACATCTTGAACTCGGTTGCAGAATAAAGACGACGAGACTAGGATCGAGTCAGCATGGAAACGCAACCGACTACGACGTAAGCAACAACTGGACTGTCTGAAAACATTTGTTTTTTTGCCTTATTTCGACTTTCTCTCCATGTTGGAACCCACTCTGTGTGTGTGTAAGTATGGCGAAAAAAAGGGGAAGACGAATTCCCATTAAAGACAAGTAAACGACCTTCAAGTTTAATGGCCGCCCTAAGGCCCTGGTTTGCACTCTGCCCAACTTTTTTCACGTGTTTTCTCTCCCGTTCGTGGCAACATCAAACTAAATAGAGTTTCTCTTTTCCATTACCCATTGTACTGAACACAAAAAGACTTGTTAACGTGGAAACTCTTGCAATTTAGACGCGCCAAAACGTCGTCGACCTTTCGTTTTTTTTGTTTTGTACGGTGTTGCCAGATCAAGGCGATAGGTGGCGTTTGAAAGATTAATGGCCAGAGAGAAAAAAAAACATATCGATGATAAACTGACGACCGAAGACGATGTAATTCCATCCCCGGTCAGGTTTTTCCCGAGCGCCAATTCCAAAACAAATCACACGACGACGACGAGCACAGTTCATTTTTTAGTTTTTCTTCGTCTCCAACGATTTCGAGGAATTTGCTCGTCTTCTTTATCGTTGTTTGGCCTCACGCGTTCACAGGGGTTACGCAAAGTCGTTCAAAACAAAAGAATCGACACGTTTCGAATTTGCACAAGGAGGAGGAGAAGACAAAAGGCGACCGGAAGTGACGATAAGAAGAAAAAAACTTTTGGGCGCGCGCGTACGTGTGACGATTGTGTCTTTGTTTGTTTCGTACCCACCCTCCTTCATTTACATGTCCACCACAACAAGGCTGATGAGGTGGTGTCCATTTTCGCGCGCAAAAAGCCGTGCCAAAACAGGTTCTAGAAAGAAGAAAAACAGCTCATTTAAATATGAAAGACAAATCAAAGTCGAATGCATATTTGCATATGGAAATGAAGCGCGCCACAGTTTTTGCCGATCGCTCCTCCCACTTTCTCGTCAGTTTCCCTTTTACTTTTTCCCACTGATTAGCGCCCTCTCCTTCCTTCGTGTGTTGCTGAAGCCCTGCTCATTCGCTGCTGTGCATATGTGTGTCAGCAAGGAGTGGAGTAGGGTGGGCAGACATTGCCACAGTCTGTTGGCCCCACTTCAGTCGTTCGCCTCACTTGGTTGCGTGAGGACTCGACGATCCACCGGTCGCCATCTTCCTTTTTTTTAAGTTCCCCTTTATTTTTACTTGTTTTTTCCATTTCTATCTGCCAGACTGAAAGTGAACGGTGAGAATCTTTTACATTGGTCAATCATTTTTGGAATGAAATTTTTGGAGGGAAAAGATGAACCGGCTTTGAAAACAATGGCTGGCACCAACACGTGCCCGTCGACCACTTGTTGGTTTTTGAAACAGTCGTGAATCAATTTCGAAAAAAAAATGTATGTGTTATCTATTCAAAACCGGTTACATTGTCATGTCGTCCAAAGAGACGCAAGAAAATGGAGGGAATGCCCTCCATTTTGTTTAGGGGTGGGGGTTGTTTGTTTGAGAACTGATTACATGATTTGTCTCTCTACCAAAACAGGTTCGTTGTAGAAGAAGCCACTGGACAGGCCCCGAGAGCCCCCAAGAGACAATAACAGAGTGTCGTGGCCGTGTGTGATTTTCTGTTTTGTGTGTGTGTGTCCGTGTGTGTGTGTGTAGGTGTCCGAGTGACTGATTGTCGGTGACACCTGAGCTTTTTTTAAAAAAGGGGAAAAATTGTCCAAGAGACTTGTGTGCCAATTTGCGAGTGTTCCGTTGCGGTGCTAAAAAGAGAGCAGACGACGCTGGGCCCCCTTCCGGGTGTGTCTCTCCGCACGTGGACCATGAAGAAATCTGTTGCTCCCGTTATCGTCCTGGGCCTTTTGCTGATCGTGGCCCTCATCAACGCCTCCAATCCACAGGTATGTTCGTATTCTGTGTGATCAGCCTCGTTATTATGCAGACGGGTTTAAATTTTGTACGAAAATGAATGGCACATTGATCAGAAACGGTAGCCAGGGGCGAGCAACGAGTCGAGACAAACTTTTGATAACACACGAAAGAGGAAAAGATAGGAGAAACGAGTAGTTTAAATTGCATTATGCATGTGGACCCCCGCCATATTTGGTCATGTGTCGGGACTCTCTCTCTCTTGAGATGCCATCAACCTTCATCTTTTCTTTCATTTTCCCACTTTTTATCCGTTTTGTTGGGGCTGTTTTTCGGTCTTGCACGTTGGCTCGCTAGAGTTACACGGCCCTTTGTTCTTCAATCATTTTTAAAACTAAATATTTTTTTAAGGGGGGTTGTCGGTGTTCAATCACGTCAAGGGCGGGTCGGGTGGAGTCGATGAAGCATCTAATATTTTATGCCTCTTCTTATACGGGGGGGACTTTAACTTGAATTGAAATTTTAAGTTGAAAAATAGCGTCTGCTCCGTGGCCTCGTTTGCCTTATCGTTTTTTTTTGTTATCAGTTTCATCTTTTTGATATTTGCTCCGATGAGATAGGAATGTCTGCGTGCATCGTCGGTGAGCGTGACTGTTTCTTTCGATAATTGCACTTCGGAATCATCCTATTAAAGTTGAATAACGATGGAATGCGGACCGTTTTTATTTCTATAACTCTTGTTTTGCTCCTTGATGTGCGAGATTTTTGTTTACGGGGCGTGGTCTCGGCTCTGACCGCAGTTGAACTCTTTTTTGTTTCTCGTTTACACAAAAGAAGGATGTTGGCAAATATTGGTCGGGCCTTTTTTTTTCTTTTGATGTTATTCTTTTGATGTTAAAAGGCAGCACTGTTAAAACAAACAAGAAAAAGGTCGTTGACGAAGGTTCGTTTTCATGCAAACATGGACATCATTCACGCGTGAATAGTCAATGAGGCAATTTTTTTTTGGAATTGCAGCATCGAAATTATTTTCAATTTCTATTTAAGTTTACCAGACGTTTGGGGGGGTTGAAAGGGCCATAACTAACAAGGATGGGGGAACGCCCCTTGAATTCGTGTGTTCCACCGTTGGCCAGCGGTGGAACAGTGTCGGATAACATATTCTGGGTTTTTCTGATTGGGCAATATAAATCAAGACGTCTGGTGAAAGAAAATTATATTTAATCAAGTCTGGAGGACTTCAAAAAAAAATGCAATTGCTTTGCGGCGCAGACAAAGGGGCGCCTGGACGTTGCATGTGTTTGCAATAAAGAGACGACTTTTTATTTATTTAGAGATAACGAGCATTCGCACAGTCTGTTGGATACAGCAAGTCGACCTCTTCTAATTTCGGAAGGATGACGTCATCCTTTTGTCTGCGTGTCTTTCTCTTGTCCGCATCTGATTCTGGCGCCACGGCCAATGATTCGTCATCCGATCAACAGCCAACTGTTTATTCCTTAATTCTTTTTACTTCAAATTTAAATCGTCACTTCATCGCAGTCGATTGTTTAGCGACGAGGTGTGTCTCTATGCAGAGGGGGAAAATGGAGATGTAGATGCGATCCTTCCTGTCGAACGCGAGAAGCTGCAGCTGTTCATCGATAGGTTGACAATCGATGATCGGGAAATCTCGTTTTTCACTTTTCCTGTCCCTATTTAAATGAGATAGGACCGTAGGCACCTTTGATCTCGAGCACTTTGATTGCGTCTCCAGGTGGCATGTATTTCAACTGCATAATGAGCCGTTTAACGTCATTTCCGTTTAAAACAGCAGCTGCATCTTTTTCTTGAACTATTTCAATTTCTTTTTTTTAAAATCTCACGATGATGTTGTTGTTGATTAATTAAAAAAAAAAGAAACTGAAATAGTTTTGGGTTAAGAATGTGGACGACTGGCATAGCGCGGCGTACCTTTGGCTGCGTAATCCCTGAACGCAGTCAATCTCGTGCGGGAGGGTTTAGACGATATAACGTCGACAGACACACACACGGGGGGGGGGAGGGGGATGTAATCAAGTAAGAGTCTATTTTCAGCCTCGGCTTGCTGCTGATGTATACCAGCAGTCGATGGCACACGACCTATCCCGGACAGGATTCTTTTCAATTTTGACAGACGCCCTTTCCATTCAGATTTTTTTTTTTTTTTTGTGTAAATGATTTCAGAACGATGTGAGAGTAAATGAGTGGACTTTTTTTTTGTCTAAAACATTATGATGTAACACTTCTTGATGATTTAATAGAGGGGTCATTTCACATATTATTTTGAAGGAAATCAAAAATTCGAAAGAAAAATGGCGTTAGTTTGATATCGAGGGAATATGAGGTCGGAATGAAGGGAAAAAAACATGGCAGCTGTTTTATTTTTGTTTTGAAAGATAAAAAGGTACTGCGGAAGGAGGTCGTCGCTATTTTCAGACTCGAATGCCCCACCGTTTTCCTATGTACTAAACTTTAATGTTTTTCACGTCATTTCGGGATCTTGAATTGAATGTTGCCGAGCTGTCTAAACAAACAGGCCTAATTGCGCTTCGCTTGTTGATGTGTGGCGCCTCTGATGTTTAGCTCAAAGTAGACGTCGTTTTTCGAGATGGCGCCGTTTTCAGAAAAATGCGGGACGTCTTGCATCGCAATTGAAAATTGGATTGGGGAGGACGACATGGTTAAGTTAGGTTCGAATACAAGTGCAACAATGTAAGACACGCCATTTCTAAGGATTGCGAAATCGATTTTTTGAAAATGGTTGAGGAACACGCGAGAGTTTAAATTTTATGAATAGATAAATGAGCAATTAGGCCGGGACAACGCCCATCTGGCGGCACTTGAAAAGACCAGGCCTCTTTTTTAAATCGAAAACTTGAAAAATGTTGAATCAATTTTTAAAGATGTTTTTTAGTTTCGCGTTTCGGGCATCAAAAAGGTTAGGCGATAATGAGGGTGTGATTATTCATACATTTATCCAACCGACTCTTTAAGAGATTCCCCTACATAAAATGAGATGACTTGAAAATAGCTATTGTATTTTTTTTTCGGTTTGAACGCGCGTGCTCACGCTGACATCCGATTCATTTCCATGTGATTTACACACCGTCGCTGCGAAACGTCGTTCTCGGCAGAGGGTAGGGCATTTTAAAAGATAAACCCATAGATCCTTTTTTTTATTATTTTTCTTAGTTCACCTGCCGACTGTGGGGATGGGCTCACCTTCAAACTCTCCCGTGATTCCAACATTCTCCGCCTCAGGGTCTCTCTCTATTTTTCGTGCATTATCAAAGAAAATAGAGATAAATAAAAAAAAAAAATGAAGGGAATAATAAAAGGTGTACGAAAAATGCCAGGAGCGGAACACCATTTAAGTTTTTTTCTCATATGACGCTGTAGATGCAAATGATGTTGTTTTCGTGTTTATAAGGAGACGTGGACCGCCCGGGTCTCTCTTAAAAAAATATGTTCATAAAAAAAAAAACGCTTGAAACGACAAAAAACATTTCTCTTTTAAATTGCGAAAGGTCGGAGGAAGGAACGAGACAAAAGAGAACTTGTTGATTCTGGTTAAACATTTTTTTCCAAGAGCTACTAGGAATTATTTGGGAAAGCTAAAAAAAAAACTTGATTTGCATAGACGCATTTTTTTTTTGAAATAATAGACAAAGTGTTTTCTTTGTTCGGGACTCGGCTTTCTCTCGCTAAAACACATTTTGTTTTATTACTTTTAAAACATTTCGAAATTCTTATTTTTATTGAAAAAACAAAAATGTTGTCGAATGACATCCGTCATGAACGACTAGCCATTTTCTTATATATTCATTCATTATTCATCACATCGTCATGGACACATATCCATAAAAAAACGAGTTGCTGGGCGATCCCGTCCGTCTTTTTTTTTCACGTGACGTAGGCAGCGTTTCACGATGTCGTTCATCATCACCCTATTTTCACGTCTCTCTGCATTCGATTGCCTTAAAAGGATCGATTCACCAGTTGGTACGTCCTAGATGCCCCTCGACATCAGTTAAGGACATCACGTCTGTTGCATTTTTTTAAATTTTCATTTAACTTGAAATGGCCAAATTTTTTTGGCGCAACGTCTTTTTGAATTAGAACGTTTTAGATGGCCGGCCCTAAGTGTGTCCGTCTTTGACTTTGTGTCCCTTATCTTTTCTACAAGTTCATGTGTTTTCAAGTCGAGTTTTTCTTATCTCGAGCCAAAATGGCGGCAGGCGACGTCAAGTTTCCGTTGAAACAATTCAAAAAGGTGCTAATCAAATTTTCAAGGATGGGAGGTGGGCAACGCAAAAGGCCAAAACTGTCGACTCATTAAACGGCCTTCCATCGTCATGGATTTATTCCCTACCTCTTTACTTTTGATTACGTGTCCACCCTTTTTTAATTGCGCCGTTTTAAATAATTTTTTTCCGTCCGTATCAGATTCCCTAAAAAAAAACACTGGAAAGGCTTTATTTTAATCACAAACATCATCGTGTTTGTAACGACGTTAAACGGTTATCCTCCCCTATTCTTTTTAAATGGGCAAAAAACGTTCCAGGTAACTTGGCTTTTATTTGCTTGACGTTATCGTCCCCTTCGAAAGGGCACTGGTCAGTCGGTGTCACACAGCGTCCCCCCCCTTCCAAAAAAAAAAAAAATACGACCAGCATATTTCTTGTTGGCCGGCATATTATTATAATGGCGCCTTCTTTTCTAAAAAATAATAAAATAAATAAAAAAAAAAGCTTTGTGTGGACCCCTCCCGTAGCGCTGGTGTAATAACACACGGCTTTATGTACGTATCGGAGAGTATCGTATTGATGACGAAGCAAATGGCCAGGCCAGAAAGGAAAATACAACACACAGGGAGATCTTTTGCCTGAAAGAAGAGAGAGGCCGACGCATATAGACTTACGTCATTCCTTTTCCCTCCTCTCCTACATGTTTTTTGGAAAACGGCCGTACACGTTATCCCGTTAGGTGTATACTGTTTCGTGTTGTATAGGAGCGAACCGACCAGCATCACATAAAAAAACGAGTTCTTTTGACCCTCTTTCGTTCTATGCGTCATGCCCATAATTCTTTTTTTCATTTTTCTTAAAAAAAGGTTAGTGGTGTATGAACAAAAACGTGAATGTGCCGATGGTCAATAGCCTTATAATCAAAAGAAACATCTGGTCCGTTCCACTTGAGCAGGAAGTGACACAATCGACCAAAGGTGTTTGAAATACGTGGATACCTTTTCATGCAGGAAACTGATTTTTTGTTATTAGGCAATTCTTTTTTTTATTTTTGAAAACGACGATGGTGGTCCAATTGTTTCATTGTGTGGCCGTTAGATGGCGTTGCTCGCCGGCCCCGTCCAATTCTCAAAAAACAAACATGTGCGAATGCAATTTGAATGTGCGTGTCAACTACAGACATTTGTATTTGCCAACCTACTCGTCTTTTTGCGAGAATTAGACGTGCGACAAACTTTCTCAAGTGCCGTCTGTCGCCATCTGATTTGATAATGGACTTTTTTCTGAGCACTCGTTTCCACAAGTGGAGTGGGGGGGGGCACTTGAGTATGCACACCATCTCAATTTTCCTTACATTTTCACAACTCGCAATAAAAGAATTTTCACCAGAATTTTCAAATAAATTTCAATTTGATTTAGACATTGATGACGTCATCCTTAAGCCCGTCTCTCTTTTTTTTTTAAATTCGGATGTTGACTCGTCTTGTTTGTTTCGGTCATTTCAAACTGGCCCGAGTATAACCAAGTCACAACGTCAATATTGACCCCCCCTTCTTTTTTTTGTGTGTGCCCGTGCAACGCCCTTTGTTTGTTCAAGTGACCAAAAGTGTGTAGGGATTTTTGTAACCCTGAAAAAATCTTTTCTAAACGTCCGTTTTTTAAAGACGTCTATTCGTTTTGATAAAAAATTAACTGTTTTATTAGGTGCCTGTTTTGCATGTTTTTAAATATTACGTCATTTGCTGTCGTATCGCCCACTCCGCCCGCTCGTTGATGACGTCGACGAGTGGGCGGGAAAGGAAGTGGCACAACTTTCGGTTTCTTCTATTTAAAATAACAAGAATCCGGATGTACTAAACAGTTTGAACTGCAACACGCAAAGTGTTGATATCACACGTTTTATTTTTAAACGTGCGGATTTGCTATTAATTGCTTTGAAATTCGTGAATTTCCACTGAAAGCGGATAAATATTTAGCATACATGAATAAAATGCACTCGATAAAAAAAAGTATGGCTCCTCTTCAGCCTCTTCCGGCTTATATTCAGCGTCACTTTGATGGATCGGCTGCGTTAAATATGTATCGTCGTTGCTGCTGCGAGATTTTGAATAAATAAATAGCGGAGTGCGCTTTTTGATGACTTAATTGAAGAGCGCATAGGCGCATGTTTTGCAAACAGTCCTCTTGAGATGCGCTAAATGGCGCCCGCGATCCGTGGGCGATAAAAACAGATGCAATTGCGTGTGCGCAGACACACAAGAAGGAAAAAAAATGTTCCAGTTCCTGTTCCACTGCCTCTCTCTCTCTTTACGATCGATATCTCGCAACTCTTTTGCCCGACTCTATCGGTCCATCTTCCAAAAACCTTAACAACAAAAAAATGGCTGGCGTGTCGTAGAAAGCCGAACACAGACTACCATAAAAATAAAGAAACTGAATAAAAAGGAAGTGAGATGTCGAGGGGGGGATGGCAAAAAAGATTGAAGATGTTGGCCCGCGTTCTTGGCCGTCTCCCAAAACAAACGCAGAGAGACATATAGTTGGACTAGCATGTAAAACAACGTTGTACTACACGGGCCGTCTCGTTTTTTTTTTGTCTGTGTTTGTTTGGCACGCCGACATAATTGGCTGAAATCAATTCATTAAAATGTTCTTTTAATTTATACAGGACGATAGCGACTTGGTTTTCGATGAAGAAATACTGTCGGAAGGTGGGACGTCGGTGGCCGGCAGCCGCGTGAAACGCGAACCTCCGCCGATGTTGGAGGAGCGTGGACGACATCGTCAGTCCGTCCACGGCGGCAATGGCAGCAAATTGGCCGCCAAAGGCCTTTGGACTGGCCATCACAAGGCCAACGGCCAGGTGAAGAAACATCACGACGCATCATCATCGACGACGGTCATGAAAAAGAAAGTTGTCCAGCCGGGCCTGAAGAAGAAGCACACGAAACGCAACAGCAAAGCTAAAATCATGAAGATTCAGGCCGATGACGAAGATATGCTGGCCGATGGATCGGGTTCAGGAGACGGGCCAGTTATTCCCCAACCACCTCCTCAGAGTGGTGGTGTTTCAACTCCCGGCACTCGAAGTATATTATTCATAAAAATTCAAATGATGATTTATTAATTTGTTTATTATTCACAAACAAAAATTGCAGAAGTGTATCGATGCTCGTTGCTGATTCAAGAGCCTTACAACGAAGAGTTGGGCGATCGATTCAGCGATGATTTCGGTGACATGTCTGAGCGTTTCAATACGGCCATTGAACAAATCTATCAAAATGTGCCCGGCACTCAGACGGCCACCGTTCAAACCTTCGAGTCAGTTTCCTTTTCCTATTTTTATTTATTTTGAAATTTAAGAAGAAAAAAATAATAATCTTTGGATTGGAAATATTTAAAGGCGGACGAGCCAATTGTCGCTGACGAAAGTCAACTTTGACGTTGAATCGCAAGATTTCGACGAAGAGAAACTGATCGAAGAGACGCTGCGTTCGGCCATTCGAAACGGCCGAGTTGGTTCGTTTTTCGTTGAGAGCGACAGTTTCACATTCAGGCCCGTCACCGGTAAATCTTTTTAATTTTATTTATTTTTTGAAATCATTAAAGGCTCTTTTAAACGGCGCAATTTTGTTGGGTCTTTATTTAGGTCCGTCGATTAGTCCCATTGATCCAGAAGATCCCGAGCTAACGGAAGATTGTGACGTTCCATGTCAATCGGGTGGCGAATGCGTTCGCTTGGACCAGCGTTGCGACGGCACCGAAGATTGCCGAGACGGATCGGATGAGTTTGGATGCCGTAAGTCCCCCTCCTTTTTTTTAGATATCGACCACGAACAATGGTGGGCGTTGTGGAAGAGCTATATCTCTTCATCGTTACCATCCCATCTAAGTTTTTCTTTTTTATTTATGTCTTTTTTGGGGAGGCTGATTTTGATTGTAATCATCTCGAGTTTCATCCCTCAACGATGGGTCTCTCTATAGACGTGATCATAAACAACACGTCAGGATTAAAGGGATGAGTCCCCCCTAAACAAAATTTTGTTTAGATGGCTCTCTTTAATATCGATAATGTAATGAAATAAAGACAGGCGATTTGTTAAGTGTTGAAAGAGAGAGAGCAACACCCGTCCGGCTTTGTTTGAATCTATCGATCATGAGTGGCCACATTCAAACGCCGAAAAGAACTCCTCCCTTATATCTAACAATTTAATTTTTTTAAAAATGTTTGAGTGTTTCAACGAATAGAAAATAAATGATTACATTCAATACAGAGGCGCCATCGCAACCGGGTCAACCACCTGAGCCGTTGCCGGAGGAGTTGGATTGCCGCGGCGACATCAAATCCAAATGCCGAGGATCCAACAATCAATTCTATTGCGAGGAACATCAATGCGATGGAATTGTTAAATGTCCAGAAGGCGACGACGAGGAGGATTGCCCGAATTTAGTGTCCAGCACCAGCCCCCCGGCTCCACCTCCGACCACAGCCCCAACCACAACAACAACGACACAGGCTCCAACGACAACAAAGAAAACTACACCGGCCCCCACAACAACAACAACAACAACAACTCCAGAGCCTCCCCTGCCAACTGGTAATTTAAATTAACCTTTTTTTTTTAAATTTAAGAGGATGTTAGAAATGAACAGGACGCACCTTTTTAAATTTAAAAATCGGATGGGGCGTTTGAATGGTGGGCCATCACCTTTATGTTTATGCGCAAATGACTCATAGGTCACATTGAAAGAAAAAGGGGGGAGTGTTTCTAAAAATGCTGGCCGGCTAGTTTATAGAGATGTCTGCTGACTCGTAGGTTGGACGCGCGGGCGTCGGTGCAAATGAATGATGGACGTCCTCTTGCGGCATTTGTTTACATCAGCATTTCCGTCATGATGGATGGATAAAGTCCGGCATCGTTGCATGCTCATCCTTTTTTTTTTTTTAATTGATTAGCCCTTTAAATGTCCGGCGAATTATTTTTCTAAATAATTACTAAATAAAAAAATGTAATTGAAAATAGGTTGCCCGCAGGACCAGTTCAGCTGCGACGGCCGATGCCTTCCCTTCTCCGTCTTCTGCGATGGCCGGGCCGATTGTTTCGACGGAGGGGACGAAAGCGATTGCCCCGTCATCGGTAAGTGTTATTTCGTTTAGATTGGTCAGTTAAGAGTCGCTTTGACGCCATGGTCAAAGGAATGTCAAGAGGGTTCGAATATCGTTACGTCGTCACCTGATCTGCCCATTTTCTCCTACACACACACACACACGCAAGAATGTTAGACGTCGGCTCCACCTTTTCAATTCACGTCAGCACAATTTGAAAACTTCATTCTCCAACGTATCCGCCGTTTGTTTTCCACGGCGCCCGTCCGGGTCAAAGGTCATTTTTTTTTCACCTGCCGAAATTAGAATTTTTTTGGGGGGGAGGTTGGCAACGGTTCACGTTCTAAATGTGGGTCTCTGATGCGACTGGAAAAGATTCCATCCAACCAGCCAAATGTCACGAAGACACGAAATGTGTGGAACGCGGGTCCCGCCAATGAGTCGGCGAAATGAAGACAACAAATTTTCGGGAAAAAGGGCGGGGTGCGGGAACGTCTTTCTTCCCACCGTCGTCGTGTGTGTAGGTCAACACACCGAGTGTTTCGTCGTTGATTCTTTGTCGAATGATTTCAAGTGGCTGCTTATATACATACATGTGACGTAGGCAATGTCACATCATCCAGCCGAATAAAAAAAACTAGGCCCAAGCGTGAAGAAGATATTCGATGCAATTTTGGTGGAGTAGACGATGCGCAGCAGCAAGTCCTCCCTTCCACACACACACACACACACACACACACACACACACACACACACACAAAATAATAATAATAAAGAAAAGGGCGGGTGCTCGGCTGGGTTCATCATCTCATCAGTCCGACTCTGACCGTCTCGAGCTCCGCTTTGCTCCTTTCGTTTCTTCTTCTTTTCAAGTTGTTCTCACCTTGATTTCGTTGACCTCAATCTCAGCCGCTTCTGTGTGTACAGTGATTGTGTGCCTCCTGAAAAACGATTCGTCTATAAATCAAAAGGCATTTTTCATCGAACTAAAGGGAGGATGGATCATTTTGAATGATGATTGAACGCTAGACGGGGGGGATTAAGAATTCACCTGGGGCGCACATATTTAAAAGACGAGACGATTGTGTGTAATGGGACGCAATTGAGCCCCGCAGTGCGTTACTCTGTTGTTTCTCCTTCATTTGACTCTCTGCGCTTGTGATTCGTGATTGTTCGTGATCGGCCTTTCGCCAGCCGATCAAACCTTTCCTTCTTATTATTTTCTTTTTCTAAAATTTTTAAATGTTAAACTCACGGGGAATCACGCGTGATCCGGCCTAATCTTGGTCCATCGTTGCATTTTTTTTACGTGGCTCTGCTCCGACTCCCGAGAAATAATCACGAATTTTTGTGTTGTTGTTGTTTCCAATTTGCTGTTGGAAGTCAGTTTTGGAGGGGGGTGGGTTTCAACTCGCGTTCCGCATCCATTTACATTTCTGATCGGATTCGGTTTGAACGAGACGGGCCGACAGAAATTTAATTCCGCGCCCGCCACTGTGCTCTTGAACTGTGCAGTCTGTGATCCAATCGAATCTCCCCTCCCCTACCCCATTTTGTTTTTTATGGTGGCCCAGTTTTTGTGTGCACGTCGGCGTGAATTATTATTATAACGGACGTGAAGTCAGTCAGTCCGTTTCTCGTATCCTTTCTTCTATAACAAATTCGAATTCAACGGGGCAAATTTGGGGCCGCGTGAAAACAAAAAAGATGAAAACATCATTCGGCTGGTTTTGCGTGATTGCAGCGGTGACGTTGTGGTCGCCCGTTGAGGCTCAGAGAGGTCGCAAAAATGGCAACAATGCCAAACTCATTCGAGGTATTTTCGTGAGCACTCTCCCAAATTCATTGCGTTTGCATTTTTCAGATTGATGGCCGTTTTATAAAATGTGTTTTAAAAATATATTCTTGTATTCAATTAGAATGTCAGAGTGGCGAGTTCAAGTGTCGTAACAACCAGTGCATCTCCAACGACCAGGTGTGCGACAAGTACGCCGACTGTCCCGACAAGGAAGACGAAGAAAACTGTTCATTCGGTAAGTCCTTCTTTTTTTGATTCAATTTATTTAAAATCATACGAGGGGGGAATTGATTGCCTGAAAACTGACATTGCCAAGCTTATGTCTTTCTGGCCCAATACAATATTGGGCCAGAAATAAGACGTGTCCGTTGTGTGTTTATCTCGTGTCTGTTGCTTGTTTGTCTTTGTAATTAACACCTTCGTTTAACCATCAACAAAATGCATGGGGCTGCATCCCAAAAAAAAAAAAAAGAACCTCCACCGGCCGTTTGCCAAGGCTTTCAATGTGCTGACGGATCGACGTGCCTGAGTGATGCCTCGCTGCAATGCGATGGCCGGGCCGATTGCCCCGACTTTTCCGACGAGTTGAACTGCCCTCAACCGCCAGCCCCAGGTACGTTTTCCTTTTTTGCTCGATGTGTGTGTGTTCAAGCTTTCAAAACACCTGCACACAGCACCGCTGGACGGGTAAGTTTAATATTTTTGCCTGTTTTGCATTCGAGAGATATAATGGCTGAAAACAAATGTGCTTGTTGCATGGATGAAGCTAGCCAATTGATTTTAATTTTTCTAGAAAATTAGAATGTTTGGAGTTGATGTTAACGTTTGTTTGTTGTTGCAGGACCCGAACCGTGCCAGGCCGGCGAGTTCCAGTGCAAGAGCGACAAGACTTGCATCGCCATCGCCCAGCGTTGCGATCGAAGGGCCGACTGCCGAGATGGTAGCGACGAAAGTGGATGTCGTAAGTGATTCATTTTCATTTAAAAAGATGAGTTTCATTCAACTGATGTGCCCTTTCCGCCTTGTCTATCCCAGCACCAATCACAACTGATGTGTTGGGAGTCGTGATTGTTAACATCCCTATCGTCCAATCACGTTCCCTTTTGATTGATTTAAAAAAATAATATTTCAGTTACAGTTAATGTGAATTGCACTCAAGCGTTAGCAATCGAACTAGCCATCCATCTCTAGAAACTAATGTGATTTTCTTTCGATATTTTCATCTAAAAATGAAATGTTTTCTATTTAAATAGTGTGCACGACGAGCGAATGGCAATGCGATTTCGGCTCGTGCATCGACGTGAAACTGCGATGCGATGGCAAAGTGGACTGCCCCACGGACCAGTCGGACGAGGCCAACTGCCGTAAGTCGATTCCATTCATCGTTGCTCGCATGAATCGCCTATTTACCGTAGATGATGTTACAATCCAACTTTCATTTTGGCTTTGATTTCGATTTTTGCATGCTTTTCGAATTGAACGACTGGCTTTTTAAAAACGCTAACAGCGTCGGTGTGCCCCAGCAATCAATTCAAGTGTTTGTCGTCTGGCCGGCCGGTGATGCTGGCCGCCGGTGGCTTCACCACCAAAGCCCAATGTGTTCCGCTGTGGCAAAAATGCGATTCAATCGCCGATTGCGCCGACGGTTCCGACGAATTCGATTGCGGTACATCGACACCCTCTCTTTAATTTCAAATTCAACTTCCTCTTTGTTGGCTTTCTTTTTCATTTTTAATGCTTAACAATCAGTGGCTTTTTTTTTTCTTAATTTGACTTATATGACGTTTGCTGCATGCTGACCGAACCTCTAAAAAAAAGTATAGACAGAGACTGCCCCGACAATCGAGACGATCTGTTTAATTGCGGTAACGGCCTGTGCTTGCCCGTCTCGGCCCGTTGTAATCTGATCATCGAGTGTCCCAACGGAGCAGACGAGTACCTTTGCCAGGGTACATTTTATATAACCACGTTTAAACGCTCCTGCCCGTGCTTCATTTTTGCCGGTTTTTTCGGTGGTTGGGTTTTCATGTCGATTAGCTTTTGTTTTTCACGATCTTCGTGAGTGAACTCATTTAGTCCGCCCTTTTTCTCGAGTCAGGTAATTATGACGCATTGTGCGCGTAAGTCTGATGATGTGATTGTGAGTTTCAAAGTCTGAGACGGGGCGGGGAGAAAGCGATCCCCACTGGATCCGATTTCGAATAGAACCGTAGTGCTCATTCTATCGGAAATGTTGACCTGAATTTTCTTGTGCCATGGGGTTCAGCAATCGTTTTGGGATTTATATTACATTCTCTCTCTCGCATATATACCCTACTAGACGGTGTAGGACGAGAAGGGTGGGGGAGCAATAAAGAAAGCGGATGAAGCGCGTGCATCTGACGGGGGCTTTTTGATCGTCTTAATCAATTTGGTTGCCTTTCTTTGTTGCAATTGTTGGTGAAGTTTCCGACTTCATCAAGTTTCAAATTTCTGAAATATTTTTTTAATACTCTCTCCCATGCTGATTATCGATAGAATTTCATCAGTCAGACGTTCTGTTTTTTTTAAAGGCTCCTTGTAATTTAACTGAATTATGCCGTCGATTGATTATTTCAAAATAAGATCTCAATAGTAGGTGATTGCATTTAGACAGAAAGTGCGGACTAATGCGGTGGAGGTTAACGATGTTCACTTGTTTTTCCAATCTTAGTGTCGCATCTCTAACAGCTTCGTTTGTCTCACGTTTTGTCTTGCGTTCCACGTTCCATGTTTCGTGTTGCTTAAACCCAAATGTGTTAACAACGTGTACGCGAGTGTAGTGGCGGAATGGACGACGCCTTCGAATGTGATGCCGACCGTAGCGGCTCCAGCGCCCAGCGTCGATGAATCTACAACAGCAGGAGGAGGAGGAGGAGGTTCATCGACCGGCGATTGTCGTTCGGACGAGTTCCAGTGCGACGACGGGTCGTGTGTCGGGCGACATTTCCGTTGCGACAACGTGCCCGACTGCAGCGACGCCAGCGACGAAGACAATTGCAGTACGTTTCTCTCTCATATGCCATCACCCTCCAACGCCATTTTCTTTCTCAAATATTTGGGACGGCCATTTCAATTTCGAAACGGTTCAAAGTTCGTTTTCTGGACGATTCGAATTTCGCTGATGGCAGCGCTCTCTCTCTATGTTTACGCGTTTGAGTTGCAGCCGTAGACGGATCATGTTTGCCCATTCAGCGGGTCGTCCTATTTCCCGACTCTACATTTTTTTTTTTTTTTAAGACTCTCTTGCGAGTGCTGGAACGTCGGCACAAACTACTCAGCCCCGAGATGACAAGCGCCATAGCCGTATGTTTTGAAATTGCAGCGTCGTTCCAGCAGATGCGTACACAGTGACATACGTGTGGGGGGGTAGGAGGTTTTTGTTATTTTGGCTAAGTGGCTGTTCGCCTACACTCTGGCGCATTGAACTCGAATATTTAAAAAAAAAGAAAGCTGCGAAATTCATTAGAGAGTCAACTTAAGTGGGGGGGGCCTTTTTCTCATATTGCGATTGTAAGCCGGACTTTATTTCCATCCTTCTACGCGCATGTGTTATTGTATAAATTTTCTTCTTCTTCGAGATCCGCTTCTTCTTTTTCGTTCCATGACCTGAAATGAGGCGAAAAAAAGAGACTCTCTCTCGATCGAGCATCGAGCATCGATTTTTTGGAGGGGAGAGGAGGGGAGAGAGTGGCGGGGAGGGATATTTCCAAATGTTATTCCAGAGATTGCGAAGAGGGGGGTTAGGCTATATAACGTTTGAATTCGGAAGCAAGGCTTTGGAAGAAAGCCAATCGGGCGGCCGGAAATCTTTCTTCTTTTTTCTTGCGAATAAAATAAGAAATAATTCGCCCTCGATGCAAGTGGAGGTCACCGACAAATCGACGCAGGATAGATCAACGTGCTCGAGACGATAATGACGTGTGTCGACTCGTTAAGTGTGCACTTGGCAATCGATTTCGTATTTTCTTTTGAACCGCTTTCCCCTTTTTTTCTTTGATCAGCTGCTCGTGTATGTCCCTCGTTCACACGCTTATTGACGTGTCCGCTTTATATGTGTGTGTGTCATGATTTTGTTGCTTTTTCATGTCATCGGCCCGGGCTTCGTTTCATTGGCGAAAAAAAAAAAATTAAAACCCTTCGTTGGCGGTTTAAAACGAAAGGTTTAACGCCACCGTGTTCGTGGCCGAACCCTTTCCGGTGCGGCGACGGCAGCTGCATTGACGCCGGCACTCAGCGGTGCAACGGCGTGGCCGACTGCGCCGACTCTTCCGACGAAACAGACTGCGCTTTTCGTAAGACGATGCTTTTTTGTTTTTTTTTTTCTTCTTTCATCTTCATCTATATTGTCTATACGTTATTTATTTATTTATTGTGTGTGTGGGTTGCTTTGATTCGCGTCAGCCAGAAATCAGATCGATTGATGCCGATTCGATTGATGATCATTGCATTTTGTTTTTGATATTCTTCTATATTTGTTGTTTGATCGTCTTTTTTTCGTCTGTATACTAATATGATTTTTTTCCATTTTCCATTTATTTATATGGAACGATTTAATGACGGCCAAAAGAGTGCCCCAGCAACGAATTCCGCTGCACGGACGGCACTTGCATCGACATCCGGCGAAAGTGCGATGGATACGCCGACTGCCGTGACCGATCCGACGAAATCAACTGCAGTAAGTGCAATCTCTCTCTTTTTTGCGGCCTTTGTTTATGTTGCTTGCCGCTTCATCCACTCGGAAAGAAGAAAAAATAATATATCAAATAGTGGATGTCATCGACTAACCGTTAGCCTCCAAATGCCAAGATGAAGTGCTCGTCACTCTCTCGTCCAATGTTCCATGTTCCTAACTCAAAAAGAAAAAGATCCACTCTTTCCTTCACACCGTGTCGTCGGGTTCGCTTGCTACAAGTATATATATTCAGTTCCATCTCGCCAATCAATCATATCTTTTATAACAGTATTCTTTTTTTGTTTTTGTCTTTTTGGCGCATCTCGTTGTGGGGGGTAAGAAAGAGACGCAGCTTTCACGATGATTGCCAGGACGGGCTTGTGCGTGGCCAGCATTGGGGAAGCGATTCATTTTTTTTTCTTTATTCTCTTTATTATGCGACGTTTTCTTTTCCATTGCAGATGTGTCATCAAAGGCAATCGTTACCGGTTTTTTGTCTTTTTAGATTTTCTTGGCTTTCCGCACACGTACAGTTTCCATCTTTAGACATATCAAATTGGGTTTTCTTTGATTGTCTCGATATCAGTCCCTTAGCGAAATAGGATTAAGGTTCACGCACGAAGATGAGGGCTGTATAATTCAATCAGCTTCCCAACTATAAAAGCCGATTTCTATTCAAATGGAGAAAGAAAGGGAAACGATCAAAATCGTGTATAACGAGACGATAATCGATTTATGATTGTCAATCTTTTAATCATCTCAGAATGATGAAAACATTTTTGAAAACATTTAATTTCAATGTTCTTTTGTTTTAATACGCTTTTGCTTTTTTGCTTTGTGTGTTTATTGTTTTTATGTTTTATGTTTTGCTTTTAATATTTCGTTCCGTCAGCTTCTTGTCTACCCGATCAGTTCCGCTGCTCGTCCAGCGGTTTCTGTATCCCGTCCAATCAAAAGTGCGACGGCATCGTCGACTGTCCGGACCGCGACGATGAAGTCGGTTGTGCCACACCTCCCCCGCCAGGTTTTCTTTTCTGTTTCCTTTTTTTGCTTTATGTGACGCCCTTTTTTCTCAATTTTTTTGAATTTTGCTTTAAGTTGAAAACTAATGTAAAATTAGAATATTAATCGGTTCATTTCTTTTTGCCCCATTCCGCAACAGTTTGCACGGAATATCAGTTCAGATGCAGAGACGGCACTTGTTTGGACTCTCGCCGACGTTGCGACGCCCGTTACGATTGCCCAGACGAATCCGATGAAGAAGACTGCGGTAAGCCTTTTTCTTCAATTAAAAATTGTATGAATATGCCCAGCTTACTAATGAGCGTGAATTTCCCCGTCCAAAAAGAACTAAAACGTGTACAGCAATCAGTCGGTCGAATCATATAACATAAGAACATAAGATTAACATTTGAATGAATACCCAATAATAATGCAAACAGGGTCGTCTTCGTCGTTAGTAGAAGGCACGGATGGCAAGCGTTGCCGGCCGACCGAGTTCGCTTGCGATTTGGCCCGCTGCATCGAGTCGGCCATGCGATGCGATAATTTCTACGATTGCATCGACCTCTCAGACGAGTTGAATTGCACCGGTTCGACAACTTACCTTCACCATCTAACTTGCCTTTTGTTAAACACCTAGTTTTTGTTCTCCGTTCACTATATTAGCCTCCCTACACCGTAGACTTGGTCTTCTTTTATAGTCGATAGCTTGGCATGTCGTCAAAGAACACCTCCCTTTTTTCATTTCGTTTCTATTTCTTGTGTGTTTTAAATAATATTTTTGAATGGTTTCAGTAGTTGGGTCGCCAGCACGTTCCGTTGGTTTTGTTGTCTGCCTACAATTTCTTAATTAATTTCATTCGTTTCAATTGATTGTAGATTGCCGGACGGATCAGTTCCGCTGCGATAGCGGCCAATGCATCGAAGGCAACAGACGATGCGATCGGACTGTCGACTGTCCCGACCGCAGTGACGAGAGCAATTGCGGTAACATTCACGTTTCCGTTTTATACTTGGATTTTTTCAATGACAATTTGCATATTTTCAGGTGTTCAATGCAAGAATGGCGAATTCAGCTGCGCCAGTGGCGATCAGTGCGTGCCGTACAGTTTGGTGTGCGACGGCCGGCGGGACTGCCAAGACTTTTCCGACGAAGCCGAATGCCGTAAGTTTACATTTCATTTCGCCTAATTCATTCCAGTTCATCAACACTCATCACAGCCAATAAGACTACGTATATTAATTTCGTATAAGCTTTAAAAAAACAGATTTAAGAAATAAGATAGTAATAAGATTAGAATGGCGGTTATGTTGGTCACATGTTAAAAAAAAACGAGGCTCAAACTGTGTGTAACATATCATGGAACAATCATTGAAGAATGGACCAAGTGTCCGGAGGGAGAATTTTCTTGCGAGAACGGGCCGTGCATCCCGATGGAGCGCCGCTGTGACGGCCGAATCGACTGCCCTGAATCCAGCGACGAATTCGACTGTCGTAAGTCTTTGCTCATCGTCGCTATCAACGAAGCATAAAGAAAAACAAAAAACCTTAAAATTAAAACAAAAAAAACTAAAGCCTCTGAAAACAAAGGAACAATTTTTATGTGTTTTCGTGTGTGTGTGTGTTTGTGTGTGCAGTCAAGAGAAAAAGACAAATAACAGCGTGATGCCCATCTCTAGATATAACTCAATGTTTGCTGCTCTATCCTTGTCTTGCCCGTTTGCTCCACCCCCCTCTTCTTCTCACATTTGTCCACCATTTTGGCTTCATCGATCTCCTCTTCTTTTGCCAACTCGTGAAGGACACGCCTCTCTGTTATGTTTAAGAAAGCGCTAGAACTCGTCTACGTACATAACTCGACTACTACCATTTTAAGTCTAGGCATTTTGGCAGTGCCAACTATGATTCATCAATGATTCGACTACTTAATAGTACTACGTGTCTAGAAGATTAGTTTTCTGCTGTCGCACTAACTTGAATGTTGATTCTTATCGTACACCTCCTCACACCTCTATATCAAAAAATGTGAAACTTATTCCAAGACCTGCAATTCATTTTGAATTACTTTGTTTTTCATTTGACAGCATCCAGAAACGATGAGCTGAATTTGAAAACGTACCCGGCCGATCAGACTATCCTCCAAGGTAATGACTTTAAAATCTACTGACTTTGTTTAAATCTAGAAAAATTGTATTCATTAATCACACTTACACGCTGCCTAACATTCAAAATCAAGGCATCATTGGTGAGTATGTTCCTCCTTCACCCTGAATAATTTAAAGAAGTAATAAGCTCATGTCTGGATAATGAATTCGACAACGTATTGAATTATGATTTAGGTCGTGAGGTGGTGTTCCAGTGCCGTGACGAAGGCCCTGCCAGAGCCCCAGTGCGATGGACCCGTGGAAGCGGATTGGCTTTGCCTCCGTCCACTCGCGACAACAATGGACGTTTGGAAATGCCCAACATTCAGCCGGAACACACTGGAACGTACATTTGCGAAGCTGTCGGCTACCCGGCCACGACTCCAGGCGCCCGAGTGTCCGTCTATCTCAAAGTCGAACCTTGTAAGTCATTTTACAGATCTAATCTAAAGACTAACATGATGTGCAATGCAATCACACGCATTTTCTAACCTGGAACATTGTCAAAAAAACAAAAAAATCTAAAAAATACAAGCTGCTCTGGGATCGGCTCGTGTGGGCAATCGGTCGGGGATATCCCGGCTCGACTTCCCCTTCGCCAACACAAAGTTCCAGTCGGATGTCGATCGTTTCCTATTCCCATCCGATCACGGTAAAAATCAAAAGATGCAAACGGCCATGGAATTGCATGATCGGCTTTGGATGTTTCTTGATTTTATTCAACAAAAAAATTCGTTTATTCGAAACGCATGCCTTTGTATTTTAAATGTTCAACAAAGATTGTCATAAAAATCGCGCTAATTCAGCAATTTTGTAATGGACAGTTGCCGAACCGACGACACGTCCGCCAACGGCGTGCGGAGTCAACGAGGCCACTTGCATGAACGGCGAATGTATCCCGAAGAACGCCGTGTGCGACGGAGATTTCGACTGTTCCGATCAATCCGACGAAATGCGATGCAGTAAGCGATTTCATATTATTTTATTTTTAAATTTAATAATTAAAAAAAAAAAATCCAAAAGGTTTGTTGGGATGCCAACCGAACGAATATCAATGCGCCAACAAGCGATGCGTCTTGAAGAACTGGCGATGCGACGGCGACGATGATTGCGGAGACAATTCCGACGAACTCTACTGCAAACCAAGCCCGCCAGGTTAATTTGCATAATTTTTAAAAATTGGATTCAACTAATAATAATGATACCATTAAATCAGGATCTGCGTGCCGCCACGACGAATTCCAATGCCAGTCGCAAAACCAGTGCATCCCGCGCTCGTTCCACTGCGACATGGAACTCGATTGTCAGGATCGCAGTGACGAAATCGGATGCTGTAAGTTGATTCATTGCTATACTCGTTCAATCCGCCCTAAATTTATTCATTTTCATGTACTACAGCCAAACCGACGATCCTGATCCCACCGCCGCCGATGATCAACATCAATATTGGCACGACGATCGTCATCAATTGTACGGCCGTCGGAGTTCCCACCCCCGAAGTTGTCTGGCGTCTCAATTGGGGTCACGTCCCCTCCAAGTGCACCATGACGTCAGAGTCGGGCTATGGCGTCTTGACTTGCAACGACGCCCAAATCATCGACCAGGGCGCCTACAGTTGCGAAGCCATCAACGCCAAGGTATTCCCATCAACATTCATTTGAATTTTGAATTCAAGTTTAAATGTATTGGCTTTTGTAGGGATCGACGTTTGCCGTGCCCGATTGCATCGTCGTTGTCAAACCATCGGCCGACATTTGCATCGACGAGGAGTTCAACTCGGCCGCCGTCTCCCCGGCCGACTGTCTGCCGTGCTTCTGTTTCGACCACACGAAGGAGTGCAGTTCCAGTTCGCTCTACGTCAGCCAATTGCCACCGCCCAGCGATCAGTTCCAGCTCATCACGTTGCGCACGGACACGATCCGCTCGTCGTCCAGCGCTCGCCTCTTCTCCTCCAGAGACGCTGGCTCTTCGGGCGCCGCCAACAGGGTCTACCTCCGCTCGCCCAACGCCAACGACGGCGTCCAGGCCTTCCGACGCGACTTCAATGCCAGGAGCGAAGTGGCCTATTTCAACTTGCCGCCGTCCCATCGTGGATATCAGCTGCTCTCTTACGGCGGCCAAATTAAATACCGCCTGACCTACCGTGGTTCCGGCTCTTCCATCCGCGCGCCGGACGTCATCCTGCGAGGCAACGGCATCACGTTGTATCACGAGAGTCGCATCCGACTGGAGCCCAATCAGCCGGTGGAAGTGACGGTCCGCTTCCTGCCGGAAGACTGGACAAAGGGATCGGATGGCCGCGATTCGGCCAGACGTGAAGATTTGATGATGGTCCTCCAATCCATCGAGTACTTCCTCATCCGCGCCTCTTACGTGGAGAGCAGCGTTTTGGACACGACCATCACCAACATCCGCATGGACACGGCCATCGAGCAAAACTACAATCAGGGACAGGCCGTTTTGGTGGAAGAGTGTCGTTGCCCTCGCGGCTACATCGGCCTATCTTGCGACGTACTTTTATTCATTTTGTCTTTTTTTAAATCGACAATGAATTGTTTACTTTTTAAAATTTTCAGTCTTGCGCACCAGGATTCGTCCGTGAGGAAACCAGTTCCGGTCGCTATTTGGGCCGTTGTCTTCCTGAAACATGTGAGTTTCTCTTTTTCCTGATTATTAACGACCTTGTTATTCATTTCACATTGTGGAACTTGTTGCAAACACATCGACATACGGGGGAGGGGCCTGAATTTCATGCATGGCATTATCTTTGATCTCCAACCGCTTTTTTTGGGCCACTAGCTTGCGATTCGACTTACCAATGGACTTGCCCTAGCGATGGCACCTGCGTCGACGTCAGGCGTCGTTGTGACGGACGTTTGGATTGTAGCGACAGTAGCGATGAAATCAATTGTCCACCACCTCGACGTATACTCACACTTTTCAGGCTTTTTATTCTTTACTCATTTGCATGCCATTAACGCTTAACATTGCTCATGTATAACCTGACAGCATGCGATCCTAACTATGAATGGACGTGTCACGATGGCAGTTGCATCGACGTCAGGCGGCATTGCGACGGTCGTCTGGATTGCCGCGACCGCAGTGACGAATTCGAATGCCCCATGCAAAGTAAGATCTCTTTATTTTGAATTATTTCATTATTAAATTATGCAGCATGTGAATAACGGTGTGTGGCCAAGTAGTTTGCTAACGCCCTTTTTAAAATTAACTGCATGCTGCACGCACGTTACTTGATGATTTCGTTAGTGTGCGATCCGAGAAGCCAATGGCGCTGCGACGATCGATGCGTGGACGCGAGCAAACGTTGCGACGGTTTGCGCGATTGCTACGACTACACCGACGAGCTCAACTGTCCAGGTTTCTATCCATACGCCCTAGTTTGGTTCTTTGTATTTATTTTTGGTTTATAGTCTCTTGCTTTTATCCGTAGGTATTTGGATTCTGTAGAAAGTGGGGTAGTGGTTCGATGGAGTTGATTTATTCTATTTCTATTTCTATTTGATTTTTCATCGTCTTGTTTATGGTTGCTCGTGTCGGCTTTTTGCATGATGTCGTTGGTGGATGATTTCGTTGGTGACGTGGTTGCATAACAAAACACACACACACACGAAACTGAACGGTTTGATTGAAAGGCTGCGACGCCAAATTGGAATGGCGTTGCGCCAACAGTCAATGCATCAACGCTACTCAATACTGCGATCGTAACGTCGATTGCCCCGACGGCACCGACGAAGTGTACTGCCCCATCCAAGGTCTCTCACTAGACCCTCTTCATTCACTATACATTTTCAATTCCTTTTTTCATTCAATTTTTAATTTCCGTTTTTCAGCAACGCTTTCTTACCTGCTTCTTTCTTTTCTCATTTATCCCCCCTCACCTTTTAACTTTTTTTTTTTGAATTTAAATAACTCAAATGGGTCACAATGAAAGGGTGCGACCTGGCCACCAGGTTCCGGTGCGCCAATGGCGAGTTGTGCTTAGACAAATCGCAGCGATGCGATGGCCGTTTCGACTGCAGCGACCACAGCGACGAATGCAATTGTCCAGGTTTGTTCAGTAGACTTCCTCTTTCCTCCCTACTTTCAAATTGTGAATCTCATTATGGGGTAATGAATGATCGCGAAAAGGATGCGGATCGGATCGCCACTTCCGGTGCGCCGATGGCACGTGCGTCCATCTGTCGGAGCGTTGCGACGGTCGCGTCGATTGCCGAGACGCCACCGACGAAATCGGTTGCACTTACAGTAAGTCTTTAGATTGCATGTCTAACCTCTCCATCTTGGCCTTTCTTCTTTTTTCTATCACTTATCTCTCTCTCTTTTGCATTATTCTTACTGCACTTCCTTCGTTTCCATTCCTTTCCGCTGCGTGCGTGCAATGAAATTAACACGAAAAAAAGCATGTGACCCTCATACTCACTGGACGTGTGCCGATGGTAGTTGCATAGGTGTACGACTCTTTAGCGACGGTATAGACGATTGTTACGATGGCAGTGACGAGTTCAGTTTCACAGGTAAGTTTTCTATTCTTCTCTTTCCTATCGGCTTGGTTTTGTTTTTATTTTTTTTTTATGGCAACATCTTTCTGTTTTTTGGGGGGGCGAAGGGGACACTGAAACACGACACACTACGCACAACCAACACGACACTTAATTTCGAAAGAGAACACGTGGATGGGTAGAAAAAGATCGTTTTTAATTAAAATGTTTTGAATTTGCAATTTGCACCAAACGCAGCCCAATGTAACCAAGCCGGAATCGTCAATGGATCGTCAACCAGCAGCGGATGCATCTGCAAGGTAATGTCCTTCCAACATTTCCATTGTTTAAAGGATAAAAATTATGCGATAGTTTTCTATACATATCAAATTTCTTAATTTTTAATGCCATGCAATCACTGCGGATGGTCAAAACAAACTGGTAGGTTTTTAAGATTGAGTAACATAATTTAATTTGACGGAATTAAAATTAGAGATAAAACAAAAACGTCCATTCATAAATTATTTTAAAAACCCTCATAATGCTAAATTTGATGTTGATTGAAATTGCGCAGGATCTGGTCACCGGCCCACGATGCGACCAATGCAAACCCAACACGTTCCACTTGAATGCCGACAATCAGGACGGTTGCAATAACTGTTTCTGTATGGGCATCACCAAGACTTGCTCCGCTTCCACCTGGTTCCGTCAGCAGGTAATTTGATCATCTTTTAATCATCTCCTGTGTCGTTCGCCTATTCATTTTGAACCCTTTCATTTATTTAGATAAGCACCGTCTTCACGACTGACATCCAAGGCTTCGCCCTGACCGATAAGAGCAGACGTGAAAACATTGTCGAACGTGTCACGGTCAATTCAGTCAGTCGTGAAATCGTTTATCGGGATTTCAACAGGCTGTCCAATGAGGTAAACAACTAATCAAATAATCCTTTGTTTTGCTCATCATTCACTCGTGATTCTTGGACGAAATTCGATAGGTTCATTATTGGAAAGTCTCCTCCAAATTCCTTGGAGATAAAGTGACATCTTACGGCGGTTTCCTCAACTACACGGTGCGTTACGTCCCGCAGCCGGGCGGGCGCAGCTCTCCCAACAACGCTCCCGATGTCGACATGAAGGGAAACAACATTCGATTGTTGCATTACCGCCGAGACCCAGTCGAAGCATCCAGATCTGTCGCCATCTCTGTGCCGATAACCGAACAATATTGGCAACGCGAAGACGGACGTCCAGCCGATCGCGAACATTTGCTGATGGTCCTGGCCGATTTGGATTCCATCCTGATTAAGGCCACCTACACCACCCGCACCTCTGAAGCCTCGTAAGATTTTCTTTTGTTTTAAATCAAATTTAAATAATTATATTCTTTAAACATTTGCCCGGCATTTAAATATCAATAGGCTATCTGAAGTATCGATGGACATTGCCGAAGAGAGAAATACCGGCCAGAGTCGGGCGTATGCCGTTGAACAATGTTCGTGCCCGCGCGGCTACAAGGGCCTCTCGTGCGAGGACTGTGACACGGGATACACACGGTCCGTCCAGGGCGTCTATTTGGGTCTGTGCGAGCCGTGCAACTGCAACGGCCATTCGAACGAATGCGATCCGGACACTGGCGTCTGCGTCAACTGTCGCGATCACACGACCGGCGAAGAATGCGAACTTTGCGAAGACGGATACACTGGCGATGCCACATTGGGCACGTCCAACGACTGCCGTCCGGACGGAGGTCGTCCACCGACATGCTCTTGCGATCCGCGCGGCTCACTCCGCCCTGATTGCGCCGATGGTCGTTCCTGTGCTTGCAAAGTATTACATCGTTGCGTTTTCTTTTGCCAACACATTTGATTTAATTTAAATTGTATAATTGGATAGGCAAATTGCGAAGGACCTCGTTGTGACCGCTGCCGCGAAGGATCGTTTGGCCTGATGGAACAGAATCCGCAAGGATGTTTGAATTGCTTCTGCTCGGGTGTGACCCGTGAATGCAATTCGGCCAAACTTTACCGCTCGCAAATCACGGTGCAAATCACGGACAATCAGCACGGCTTCATCTTAAGCGAGAGGAACGGTGTCTCAGTACCCAATTTGAGGATCAACATCGATCAAAACGAAATCAGCTACACGTTCTCTTCGACGCCGGCCAGATCGCCGAAACTCTACTGGTCTTTGCCAGCTCAATTCACTGGCAACAAGGTAATACGTTTATTCCATTAAGTTTCATTAGTTCACCCGTAGATAAATGAGAATATTAATTCCAGGTGACATCGTACGGAGGTCAAATTTCCATCACGCAACGCTACGACGAACGTCAAGGCGCCGTCGGCCAGCGTTTCACCGATAGCGACGTCATTCTGACGAGTGGACGGACCTCGTTGGCCTTCGTCAACCCCAATCAAATCCGACCCGGCCAGACGGTGACGTACACCGTCCCACTGAGAGAGACGGGTGGATGGCGTCGACTCGACACCGGACTGGCCGTCACTCGCGAAGACATGATGCGCGTCCTGTCCGACCTCCAGACCATTGAAATCAGAGCCACGTACAGCTACAGCATGGCTTACGCTAGCATCAGCAACGTCGTCATGGATACGGCCGTGCCCACCAACAACGGCCAAGAGCAGCCGCGCGACGTCGAAGAATGTCGCTGTCCCGAAGGCCACATGGGGACGTCGTGCGAGCAGTGTGCTGCGGGCTATTATCGCGACCGGTCGTCGGGACTGACTGGCCAATGCCGCCGCTGTCCGTGCAACAGCAACGAAGAGAATTGCGTCCAGCAGTCGGACAATCGCGTCGTCTGCAACTGCCGTCGAGGATTCAGCGGCCGCAATTGCGAAATTCAAGGTAAAGCGAGATTGACTATATTTTCCGTTGACTGGGCAGCATTCCACTACAGGGCAGAGTTTGAAATTTGTCCGTCAAGCATGATTGATCATATATTTTTCTTCTATGACTATCGGTTATGGGTTTTTTTTTTTCTAAATCTCATTTTCGCCAATGGCCGCTGCTGCTGCTACCATCAGCAATTTCATTTTCTGTTTGATTTATAAGAATCAGATTTCCCCAATTGGTTAATTTGCCTACACTTTGTTTAGGGCATAATGATGTCATGCATCGAAATGTTGTGGGGATTCCATTGAGAGGGGAGGGATGGGAGCGCATGAAATTGTTCCGTATTTTTAGTAGACTAGTGCATGTTCTTTTTTTCTCACCCGTTCTTGTGTGCCTCCTCTTTCAAAAATCGATGAAAACGAACAAACAAAAACAAAACACAAACGTCAGGCGGAATTCGAATGGAAATGGTTCCGATGAGGGCGCAAGCGACGGCCGGACAAGTGGTCAACTTCGTCTGCGCCTATTTCAGCATGGAACGGCTCGAAATCGATATCCAGCCCATCGGCCACAATCCCGTTGACGGCAAAATGCTTCCAGCGCCTGGCCAGCACTCGGCGACGAACGCGCTGATGCTCGGCCCGCCCGTTCGTGACGTGCTGGATCGCTTCCCGTGGGGCAGCCGGCGCACCCTTTCGCTGCTCATCGACGCCGGCCATCGCCAAGTGAAGTGTCGCGTCACCAACACCGACGGCCTAATCCTCGGCGAACTGACGGCTCTTATCCAGCCAACAGGTTCACCTGTCAATCACAAACAACACACAAAGAAACGTGTTTCTTTTTTTTTTATGGCGCAAAACAAACACACAAAAAAACAAAAGATCCACAAACGAAACTCGTCCGTCGTTCAATATCGTCCGTCGCAAACCGACAACGTTGCGCTTTTTCATTTTCTCCGTCCGATTGATGTCGCCGTTGCGCTTACGTTTCACGACACGTAGTACACACGGATGAAACTGAAATCTCTTAACACCGTAATCGCTTGGCTAATCAATGTTTGCTTGTCCATGTGTCTTGATTGTATACGTGTCCGTCTTTGGCTTCATTTGTTTTGTTTTAAACATGTTCATGTTTCGTGTGTCATGTTTTGTTCACAGAGGAAAAACTATGAAGACGTTGCTAATCTGCGTTTTTTTTTTTCAAACCCGATTTTAGATGCCGATCAACAACGACCTGTTGCTCCACCAGCTCCGGCCAGCCCGACCATCGTGCTGACGGTGACGGACCCGAGAATTCAAATCGCCGAAGTGGGTTCGACCGTCCGATTCCGTTGCAGTGGGCAATCGCTGGTCGGCCGCCAAGTGCTTCTTCGCTGGGCCAAGGAAGGCGATGCGCTGCCGGCCGGTCGCGCCCAAGACGACCGCCGCGGTGTCCTCATCATCACCGACGTCCGACACTCTGATTCCGGCACGTATGTCTGCAGCGGCCAGGACGGCATTAACGTCGTCACCGAAACTGTTGTTCTCAACGTTGGAGGTGAGTTCATTTTGAATGAATGTACTACTACTTCGATCGTGTTTTCCTTCTCGATGTTCTTTTGTTTTTTTTTTCTGAACCTTACTGTTAAACTTTCACAATTTCTGTGTGTGGCACGACAGCTTTCTTTATGGATGTTGGCTCAATGACAGGTATATCCTCACGTTTTCACACGCGTATCTCATCCGTTCTCTTTATGCTTCGTTTTTATGTTTCTCTCGTTATTCATTTCAAAATCCGTTGCGATAGTGACTGACTATTAAATGACATTTGAATTGATGGAACATTAGGTCAAAGTCCGAGCCCACCGCTGGTCTCTGTTGAGCCACGCTACGTCGAAGCCCAGCTTGGACAGAGCATCGACGTGCGCTGCACTGCCCAAGGCTATCCGACGCCCACCATTCAATGGCTGTCGGCTCGCGAAATTCTCGTACGTTTTTAAATTATAATCAGCCATGATCGCATATCTACCTTACGTGTTCGCCTCGTTTTGTACAGGTACCAACGACGGATGGAGTCCTTAAGATCGCCTCTGTCCGCAAATCAGACGAAGGAGAATACACGTGCACGGCCAGCAATCCTTCTGGAACGAGCACCGGACGAGTCAACATCTTTGTCCGATCAGGTCAAACAAATTTTAAAGTTTTAAATGAAGAGACATATCGAATTGATGTTTTTTGCAAAAAAATACAGAACCTGCACCTCAACCGGAAGAAAATCCTGTCCAAGTGGTGATTGCCCCAACCGACACGACAGCCCGTCGGGGCGAAACGATCCGTTTGGTGTGCCGCGCTGAAGTTGTGGGTGATCGGGTCGTTCCGGTTATTCGTTGGACCCGATCAGAGGGTCCGTTACCCGTCAATGCCGGCCAATCGGCTGGTGTCTTGACCATCCCGAGCGCGTCACCATCCGATTCCGGCATCTACATCTGCACAGTAACGACCGTGTCCGGCTACGTCCGGCAATCGCAGGCCCGCGTCACCATCTTGGCTTACAGAGGCCCACCGACGGTGCGCATCGAACCCGACAGGCAAACCATTTCGCAAGGCACTTCGGCCGAACTCCGCTGTCTGGCCGTTGGCGATCCGTCGCCCACCGTCCGCTGGACTAAAGTGGGCGAAGATTTCTCCAGCAACATCTTAGTGACTGGACCCATCCTGCGTATCGTCAACGCCATGGTCAGCGATAGAGGAATGTACATCTGCACGGCCGAGAATGCCGGCGGAGTGGCCCAGACGTCGGCCATCGTCGAAGTGGAAAGAAGAGAACCGCCCGCCGTTGAACTCTACCCGCAGACCAAGCAGACGGTGGTGCAAGGAGGTAGCGCCCTGTTCCAGTGCCGCGTGACGGCCGGCATTCCGACGCCCCGCGCCAGATGGGCCCGCGTGGACGGCCGACCTCTGCCCAACAACGTCGAAGAACTGGACGGCGGTGTGATCCGTTTCAACCGCGTCACGGGCAACGAACAAGGCCAGTACGTCTGCACTGCCGAAAACGACGCCGGTAGCATCACTGGCGTCGCGACGCTTACGATCCAATCGATCCCCGTCGTCACCATCACTCCCAACGCCAACAGCGGACCGATCCGCGTCAAGGAAGGACAGCGGGTCAGACTCGAATGCCGCGCTCAAGGCGATCCTGCCCCGTCTGTCTCGTGGCGACGCCTCCGCACTGGATTCTTGTTTGACGCCATCGACGCCAAAGAGACGCAACAAATCGCCGTCTATGACATCACGCGCGTGACGCAATCTGACGAAGGCACGTACTCGTGTACCGGACGCAACGACGCTGGACTGACGGAGGAGCGCATTCAGATCGTGGTGGAAGCATCCAGCGGCCGCGGAGACATCGAAGAGAACGAGATCGAAATAGATGGCAGCAGCAACACTGGTGGAGGCAACATCATCGGCGACGACGTGTTCCGCGTGCCCGTCGGCGGCACGGCCGAGATGCGTTGCGTCCTGACCGGATCGCAGCAAGGCATTTACCTGGATTGGGTGCGCAGCGACGGCGGCTCCCTGCCGGCCGACAAGGAGATCCGCGATGGCATCCTCTACCTCCGCAACGTCCAGCCGGACGCTGCCGGAGTCTATTCGTGCATCGGAATCAGTTCGCAAGGCACGCAGATCTTCAGCGCCGACCGACGTCTGGAAGTCGTTGGTAAGTCATTTGGAACACATTTTAATCCTTTAATTAAATAGCGATGTTCAATGTTATGTTCTGAACGCTTTCATTGGGCTGGACAATACAGGAGATCCTTGCGATCTCCTTAATAGAGGTAAAGTCAATTAGATTTTAAATGTTCTGTTTTAAAAGTATAATTCATGATGATGATGCTTTTTACTTGAATGCCTTGGCATCAGCTCGGAAGTGTGAGTATTATTCAACCTCTTTTTTTGTGTCAATTATTTGGCTTTAATTATTTGCATATTTTTTTTTAATTCATTAAATAAATTTATTTAAAAAATATTAGCGCCGCCACGTCTTCGTTTGGAACCCCAACGTCAAGTCGTACGACCTGGCGATCAAGTGGAGATTCGATGCGAGGCATCCGGCGATCAACCCATTACCATCAACTGGTACAAAATGGACGGTGTTTTGCCACCGGCCGTCCTCGTCAACAACGGCCAATTACAGGTATACTTAACGATCTTCATTTGTTTTGTTTTTTCTCACGTTTCTTTCATTTTTCAAATTTCAACGCCGACAGTTCCGAGGCATCGCCGTTTCCGATGCGGGTCGTTACGTCTGTGCCGCCCGCAACTCGGTCGGCCAGGCCGAAGCCGTAGCCGAAGTCATCGTCAACGGTAAGTGCCTTTCTTTATTATTTTGTTGATTAATCGTTAACGTAATTGAACACTAATTAAAGGCCGTAGAATTCGAGGAGATTTTCAAATTGCGTTTTACTTTTATCTCTAATTCTTATTGAAAAATTCTGCTAACTGGAACATAAACGGAACAGCTACTGCTCCGATTCTGCCACGTCCTAATTGGATGTGGGAGTTTCGCGAGCAGCCGCCTCGCAGAGGTTAGGACAGCCAATCATTTTAGGAATTCATTTTTTACTTTTTCGGCGTTTCTTGATGTGGTGGATGCAAATCGGCGCATGTTTTTCAATTTCATTTGTACCGCTTTCAATGTTTTACATCGGTTGCATTGTTGATTATTATTTATGCATGACGTTTGACCCTATCTTCTGGAACACTTTGGCTCAAATGAAACAAAAAATCAGAGGATCGAGTGGTTAGTGGGACGACTGGCGGCCAGCGCCAAACGGACGTCTATATCGGCAGCACGGTGGAGCTGAGCTGCAACTTGGCGGCTGGAACAACTGGCCGCATCCAATGGAGCCGTGATCGAGGCCTGCTACCGCCCACTGCCTTCAAGACGGCCGAAAACAAACTGGAACTGACGAACGTGCAGCCGAGCGACGCTGGACGTTACCTGTGCGAAGTGACTGGACGACAAGGGACATCATCCGAATACGTTCTTCTCAATGTCAAAAGTAAGCCGACGTTCAACAGGGCACGTGGGGCCCAGTTCCTGGAAGCCGTAGGCCGGCCTGCCGAGGCCCATAGAGGGCGTCCGTCGCGCAAAATGAAATAATACTGCCAAAATTAACCCAAAAATAATGAGACATTATTAAAATTCTACTCCCCCTTATTAATGAAGTGCCTACCCCATCAACCCATCCTCTATTACCCTGATACCGTTTAGCCCTTTTTACCTATTTTAGACGCCAGTGTTTTCGTTTTTTTTTTTTTTAGAATTTTATTTGAGGTTTTTACAGAGAGTCGACGTCGTCGTGGAACGTGTTTTCACCTTTTTATTTCCAGCTTTTTATGATCCCCCTTTTTTTCCAAACCTTCTGGCCGTCTGAAACGGACATCGCGGTTTAGTTGAGAGACGGCCAGACGTATCCCCGTTATCAATCCTCACCAATTTTTTCCCCTTTAATCCCCTTCCGATTGTTGTTTCAATTTTGGCTCGCAGACATTTGTACGATCAGCAAACAATTTGATTCTTTTTGCAGCCACTTTTCTTTTTCTCTGTCTTCTTTTTCTTTTTATTCTTTTTTTTTCTCTCTCTAATTAACATATTTCAATTCATCTCTCTACGCTGTTCCAAAACAAAACAAACACCTAACCAAACAGACTCGAACGGTGAATACTTTCTCTCTCTTTCATTTTCCATTTTCTCTACAACAAAAAAAGAATTTTAATTGTTTTGATTGCACGATTGCACATCAATTTCTAAAACCCAACCGTTTGATGATTGACCCCTCTGTGTGTATAGCGGCAAGTGCAAGGTGCGCCCATAGCGAGTTCCAATGCAAGGACGGCCAATGCCTCAAGAATTCGACGCGTTGTAACAACGTAATCGATTGCAATGACAAGTCCGACGAGCTCAACTGTTTTAAAGGATACAGACCTCGAAAAATACGCGGTTCGTTATAACGATCTCAAACTCCTCCCCCCCAACGCCCGTTTACATATATCGCAGCTCACATTGAATTAATCCAACACGCAGAAAAAGCTTTTTCATTTCGCTGGGACCCAAACAAATTCAAAAAAACTGCAACAGCAGCTCCAAATTATGTCGCAGTGTTTCGTCCGCGTCCTATTTTTTTCAAATTATTTTCTCTGTTTCACGCGGGATTCAACTACCAATTTCAACTATTGCCTTTTCTTCTTCTGCTGCCGCCCAATTATTCTACACTCTTTTTTTTTTTCAAATCAATAATAATAATTTGGCTACGTGTATTGTGACCGCGTCGTGTCCGGCAGTCCACAACAAACCGCTGTCTATTGGCCAAACTGCTGAAAGGGAAATCTTCTTCCATGTATACTACCACTACAACGTCTCTTAATCGTTAGTTTATATGACACAACGCAGAGACGGGATCCTCACACCTCACCGTGAACGAGGCTGGTGTGTTTGCGGGTTAGACCGACTTTATTTTTGCTTTTCATTTGTTTTCACTCACGCGGAATCGGAACAAAAAGGGGAATGTGGGACGCTCGGTTTTGATCCATTGTGTTTGCAGGTGGACACAAAAAAAAAACAGAATCTAAAAGTGTAGATGCTGTTTACCTGTCTATCGATTCGAGAACGGATACCCTCCCTAAAGGTTTATATTTGCATCCTTGGAACAGACACAGCGCTAGGCATTTCTTTTTCTTTAAACAAAAAAAAACCCAGTTTGATCCAACTGTTGGGAATGTTTGCTCTTATTGGATCTTATTTACAAGCAGAAATTTAGTCAATTAGCTTTGAGGCTTTTGATTGGCTTCGTCTTGTGGTCTCTCTCGCGTGCCCTCGTGAACTATGTTTGTCCCGCGTTCAACTCTTCAGTGACGTGTTTTAATTCATTCATTTTTGTTGGCTTTATATGTTTTTTTAATTATCACACCGTCATGTTGTCTTTTGTGTTTGTTTGTTTTTGTCTTTGCTTTTGTGGACTCGGTCAGTGTGTTTGTTTCGTGTCTGATCGGGAGCATGAGCTTCATTGAATGATCGTCATCTTTATCTGGGGGAGCTTGATTGTTGGTTTTTCAATTGCATCGTATTATGCGATGTGATTGTGTCGCTTTTTTTATTGATTGGGTGGGATTATTCGTGTTCTCCATGATGGACCAACTTCGGTGTCTGATTCAATTTTCTTTTTTGTCATTTTTCTTTTCTCTCTCTCTCTCGCTTTTGATGTTCTGTGCCGTCTCTTTCGGTTGGCATCTTTGTGGTACACAGGAGCGCCCACGTTGGCCGTCAGCCTCACGCCCAACAAGGAGTCGGTCCGTCGGGGTGATAATTTAGAAGTGCGTTGCGAAGTCACTGGCGATCCTTCGGCGCTGGTCTCTTGGCGTCGCATCGGTGGCTCCCTCTCGCGCAACGTTCAAGTGCTCGGCAACCTGCTCAGGTATTCATTAACGTCTTAACGTCTCGTGTTTTATCAATTATACCCAAATTTAATGCAAATCATTTGCTCCGCAGAGTGACGGACGTCAAACCGGAGAATGGCGGCGTGTATCGCTGTCAGGTGCTCAGCACGGCCGGAACGTTCGAGGAGAATTACGTCCTCTCTATCCAAAGTACGTTCATCTTTTGTTTTTTGTTTGTTTCAATGTGTCGTTTTGTTTGAAACTCTAATCGTGTTCACGTGTCTCTCTCTTCCTTAACCTAACCTTCTTTTTTAAAAATGGATGTTGACAAAAAATTCACCGCGGTAAGTCAACCGACGGCTCTCTTTGAATGAAATTTAAATTTTTTGAAATACTAGATAATATTGAATATTAAAATCGAAACTTGATTATTATTTCTGATCTGATGACAGGCGAAAATGAAATGCCACACAATGACGACATCGCAGTGGAAACGCGCACCGTGTCCGTCCAGTCGGCCGTCATGATGGAATGCCGCACGGATTTGCGCCAGCCCGTCAAGTACACGTGGTCACGTCAAGGAGGCATCCTCCCCAAATCCGCCAGAGTCGAAGGCGTAATTCAATCATTTTTAAAATTAATTATCTGACCATTTTTTAAAAATATCCTTTTATTGAAAAACAGTCGAAATTATCGATCCCTGAAGTGCGAGCCGAAGACGCCGGCACTTACGTTTGCACGGCCCGCAATGCGGAAGAAACGATGGATCTGCCGACCGTGTTGGTAGTGACGGGCGTGGTGCCCTACTTTGCCCAGGCTCCGCTTTCCTACATGCAAATGCCCACGTTGCCCAACGCTTACATGGAATTCGACATTGAAATCTCGTTCAAACCGGAATCGCCCGATGGCCTCATCCTCTACAACGGCCAACAGGCCGGCGGCAGTGGTGATTTCATTTCATTCGGTCTCAACAACGGACACCCCGAGTTCCGTTTCGACGTCGGCGCCGGCCCGGCCATCATGAAGTCGGATAAACCCATCGACATGGGCAAGTGGCACACCGTCAAACTGTCCCGCAATCGCAAAAATGGCTCCATGACCGTCGACGAAGATGGTGGCACGTTCCACGGTTCAGCAACTGGCCGATTCCTCGGACTCGATTTGATCGAGCCTCTCTACATCGGCGGAGTGCCCAACATTCGATCCATCCACAAATTGGCCGGATTCTCGCGCGGCTTTGTCGGTTGCATCGGCCGTTTGGTGGTGGGCTCTTCGGCTCACGAACTGGTCCGTGACGCGACCAACAGTCGGGGCATCACCACGTGCGAAACGTGCGCCCTGAATCCGTGCGAGAATGGCGGAGTGTGTCAAGAGGCCTACACTCAGCAGGGATACACGTGCATTTGCCCGTCGGGATTCTCCGGTTTGAATTGCGACAAGATCGGCGAGACTTGCTATCCCGGTGCGTGCGGGACGGGCCGTTGCGTCAACATGGCCGGCGGCTTCGAGTGCCAATGTCCGCTCGGCAAAACGGGCATGAATTGCGAGAAAGATGTCATCATCTACGAGCCAGCCTTCACGGAAGGATCTTTTATCGCCTATCCTACTCCGCCAAAGAACGCCCTCAGAAAGTATAATTTTAAAAACAGAATTTGATTAATGACATTTTCCTTTCTAATGATTGTGTCGTTTAAAAAATCCAGAATGCGGATGTCGATGCGGATCAAGCCGAGGCAAATTAAAGATTCTTTGTTGGCCTATTGCGCTCAAACGGAAGAAGGGCAGGGCGATTTCTCATCGCTGGCCATCAAAGACAAGCGAGTCGAGTTCCGATTTGATTCCGGATCAGGTCCGGCTATTTTGAGGAGCGATCGCGAAATTCGAGCTGGTGAGTGGGTTCAAATTACGGCCGATCGCAGCTTCCGAGACGGTGTCTTGTTCGTCAACGACGGATCGGAGGTGCGCGGTAAATCGCCCGGCTCGACGCGCGGACTCAACCTCAACACTCGCCTCTTTGTCGGCGGATGGGATCGCCAACACGTCCGCCTCAGTCCCGGTGTCAACGTGACCAGCTCCTTTGATGGCTGTCTGTCGCAGTTCGAAGTTCAAGGCATGGAATTGGATCTGGTGAATTCCGTCATCGATTCGGCCAACGTCGAGGACTGCGGGGGCGCCAGCGCGTGCGAGCGCAAACCGTGCGCCAATGGCGGCCTGTGCACGGAGACGGGCTCGAGTCTGACCGACTACACGTGCCAGTGCGAGGAGGGTTTCAGCGGCAAGAATTGCGAAATCGAAGCCGATCTGTGCCAGGTGATTCGGCCGTGCCAAAATGGCGGCAGTTGCATCGGCACGTATAACGCCTACAAGTGCAATTGCCCCATGGGCTTTGGAGGCAGCAATTGCGAACGCAGTAAGTCTATACCGCAATCAATCGGAATTTTTTGTTTTAAAAGAAAGTACTGTACATTCATTTGTTTTTCAAATTGAAGACGTGGATGTAGCGGAAGAGGCTTTCTTCCAGGGCGATAGTTACGTGGAAATTGACAAAGCCCTTTTCCCTCACACATCGTCGAACACGGCCGAAACGATCACCGTCGAGTTCTCTACGCTGGAACCGAACGGCATCCTCATGTGGCACGGACAAAAACCCGAAACGAATAGCCGCGGCCAAGACTTTGTCGCACTAACAGGTGATACTTTCTAATGAACGTTCGTACATATTCATGGAAAATAATTTTAAAAAATTTGAATCTACGACGTAGTGGTGGACGGCCGACTGGAGTTTAGCTACGAATTGGGTTCGGGCCCAGTTCAAATCATTACGCCCGTTCGAGTGGATGACGGGAAACGGCATCGCGCAGTGGCCCGTCGCACGGCCCGCGACGGATCTCTCGAATTGGATGGAGTCATCCTGGAGAACGGCCGCAGTCCGGAAGGACCTCATCAGATCTTGAACACCAAGGGCAACATTTACGTCGGTGGCCTACCCAATGCCGAAGCTATGACAACCGGCCGTTACATCCACGGCCTTAAAGGTTGCATCCATCACTTGGAAATCCAAGAATCGGGAGTCATCAATTTCCAACGGGCAGCCCTTTCAGCCATCAACGTCGTCCCTTGTTCCAGGTACATTTTTTTTTTGCCTCTTCTTCTTCATTTGCCGGCCCAGCAAAGCCTATTGATAATGCAGTAGCCATCCAAACGCTTACAATCGTATGTGCTCTCTTGTTCTTTCTCCCCAATCACGCTGCTTCTTGTTTCTACTCTCGGGACACGTACGGTAAATGGTTTGGGTGAGTATAGACGCATGTCGATGATGCCCTCTTCGTTGGTTCTCAGTCGGGGTGGAGCTCATTCGAATTCCACCGTCATCGAAATGGGCAACGAGCATCATCAGAGTTATTACACGGCCGATTCGGACGAGTCCAGCCGACGTTCTAAAACTTACAAAAGCGGTGGGGGTAGTAAAGGGGGAGGCGGCAAAATTCAAACCGTCGGCCAGCGGGACGTGCTGAAACCGAAATCTCGAACAGCCGCGTCCGCCTCTCCTTTGACGGCCGGACGCTCTTTGCTGTATCGAATAGCTCTCTTCGTTGTTGTTTGCCAGTCGCTCGTTTTCGTTTGATTTTGGATCGAACCTTTCCATATAGAGTTGATTATTAACCGATGTACATTCAATGTCTATGTTATTGATGGCCCTCTCCTTTGCTCGTCCGTCCACGACGGTCTATTGATCTTTGCATCTTATACGCTCGGTGGCATCTCGTAGCAAAAAAATTGTGGTCTCTCGCAAACCTGTTTTTTTTTTTAAATATGTTAGACTGCAAAGTATAATGCGGGCAAGTAATGGAGTCCTCTTTCTAATATACGTATTCGCTCGAGTGCCACATTTGCATCGGGCCGTACTATATTTCAATGGGCCGCCCGTTGTTCGATCGATTGTCGGAGAGCTGTTCTAGGAAGACGAAATTGCATTTGAAATCCTCTTTGTGAAAAGAAAATTCTTATTGTGTTTTCATTCCCATCAAATGGTCGATTGATTTCGCTTCGTTTTAAATTATGTTTTTTTAAAAACATTTTGCTTATATCTTTTCTTTCATTTGTTGTTTATAATCGAATGCAGTGAAGAGCTGAAATTACTGATGGAAGACGACGCTGATGACGACTACGAACCGCCTGCCAATTAGTCCCTCAATTATCTCTTCCACACCGATGAAACGAAGAGCTTCTCTCGTAGTTTTCAAAAGAAAGAAAGCAAGGACGTACTAATATCGTACAGTTTTGCGTGGAACATCTTCTTGCGAGTCCTGTTTTTTTATTGTGTTATGCAACATGATCAATTGCATTATTCATGGGCATTTGTGTGTCAACAAGAATCGCAAAAGTACGTCGTCCATCATCTTTATTGGCTAGCAAAAACTGTTGAATATAAATGCAATCTACGAGGAGAGACTTCAAAAGATGGGGAAAGAAGAGGCCGTTGACAGCCTGTGATAAGAGGCGCAGCGAGAAGATTACTTTTTAAAAATGTTTTACACAACTAACAAATGAAAAAAAACGAAAAAAAAAATAATAAGTTTTATTCAATTTTTCTCAACTTCCTTTTTCCGCTACGTGAACACAATTTCATTTGGTGTAATCACTTCCTTTTATTTCCGTCACTGCCATTTTGTTTGCCTCCCCCCCCCCCCTTTTTTCAATTTCATTAACGAATTTTTATTTGCTGTTTCTTATTTTTCCTATTTTCGATGACCCGTGACAAGAGACATTCTGATTAGCTCACCGAAACTTTTCAATTGTTTTTTTCTTAGCCAAATCAATATTTCTCTGCCTTTCCTTCTGCGACTTAATAATGCATGCATCTTGTTGTATCGTTATTTTTGTTTTTTTCTCTTCTGAAAATATGGGTGGAAGTTGCGACGCTACATAGCTTACGTATCGCTCTACATAGACTGCTATATTATTCATAACCATAGGCATTACTAATAATAGTCCCGAGCTACACACACACACACAGATGTATATGCACAATAGATCAATGCTGCTTATGAAAAACAAAAGATATTTAGAAAAAAACACAGAAAATTTCAATAAAAAAGATAAATAATAAATTCAACTCATTAGACACTATACCAGCTGTTTTAAGACTAAAGTTGGTTGTTTTTCATTATTATTCGTCTGATAATAACACAGGTGATTGCTTCAAGCGAATGAGAAACCTGATTGCGATGTAGCCAGTGCCTTTTTTAGTTGTTCATTTGTTTGTTTTTTTCGGTCAGCATTATTGCGATAAAGTGCTGAGCAAAAGGGTTCGTTTGTTGAACGGTGAAACATCATCGAGTTTGTTACAAAGCAATCAGATAATTTTAGCAAGAGGACAATCCCCGAGACGTCTGCTATCCTTTTTGGTGCTACCACCACATTCTTGTAGGGTTATCCATCTCATTGTTCATCACAACTTGTTCGGACAGCAAAAATCTGGGCTTCATATTTTGTTCAACATTTTTTAAACAAACAAAAAATCTGCAACTTTGTTGGTCGAGTTCCAGAACACGCGCCTCAACATGCACACACACGTAGACATGAGAGATCGCCATTGAAATGATACGCGCAGAGAGAACCGGTATTTAGGCGCGTCTTTTTAAGTTTTTTTTTCTTTCTGAAATTAATAATTATATTCCTCTTTGTATTGCCCTTCGGGCTATTGCTGTTTGTAACCCTATCTGTCTCTCTTTTCCCCCAATTTTTCACTTGTTTAGCTCAGTTTCGGTATTCTGTCAATGTCTTTTTCATCCAATCTATTAATAACCAAGGCATTGTGCTATTTGCCTATGTAGATGATCTTATTATCCCTAATATAACTATAATTTGGACTGGGTAGCCATAACTTGACTTGAGCTTATACACACTATTGCTATATTATGTAATGTGAACCCAGTTTTTTGTGCCAACCATCCGTTAACAATGTTTTTATCAATACACAATACGCGTTCTTCCTTAACAGTTTTTGTTTCAAATTAATTTCTTTTCTTTTTATTTAATTTCTGGGAAAAATAACCTGAAAAAAATAAAATAATTAAATAAATAAATAATAATTAGAACAAAAAAACAGAATTGGCATCTTAATATAAATTTGGCAATGTTGACCTGTTGCTTAGGAATGTTTCTTTGGAAGTGTTCGCAGTTTGAAGAAGAGTTGAAGTGGATTGATTGCTGATTCTCATCATGCCAGATCGAGTCAGGCTGAAGAGACGTTCGTTTCCTATAAAAAATGGATCAGTTGACACGTGGTCAACGGTGTAGTCGTCCTACGTGACTGCGACTAATGCGATATGCAATAGCATGATTGCATTTAACCTGTCCAGTAAAAAAAGATGTGTCTTTCATCAAAGTCAATAACTGAGAGTGACGTGCAGTCGCCTGCCTCTCAAGAAACTGATTAACTGGACCACACGTGCCACTCGCCCACTCGGGACGATTTCAGGTTTCCCATATTTGGATTCAGCCATGTATGTCATTAAATTGCAACAGCTTTTTGTGTACCGTTGAAATTCTCAATGCTAATTTACTGTCATCCTGTTGATTTCTGTTTCAAGGGCCAACAAGGACGTCAAACTGCCTTGAGAAAGCACTGCCATCACACTTCAAGACATCATCGTTTCAGCATTCACCACCCTGATGCCCATGCTGAACTTCACAAAGTAAGCTCATTCCACCTTAATATTGCATGCACAAACTTGAACAATGCAGAATTCCAGCACAAGCACACCAAACTGGATTCTCTTATTTCACTTGATACGATAAAGGCTTGGCACCCTCCCAAAGGGCACAAACTTGCAGGTGCCCACTTCCACATGTAGATTAGACCGAACAGACTGTAGAGTTTTCAGGCCTCTTTTTATTCTGTGCAGTTTTTGAACTGGCGTGGTTTGCAAAAGGAAATCAATTCCTCATTTCTCGACTGTTTGTCGAAGCCATTTTTCTGCTTTGTTGATGATCGAATTTTTGTCTTTGTCCTTTTCGCACTCTTTTTTTTCCCGCCACAATGTCACGAACAATAGCAAATTCCAAAGATTGTTTGGGCGCCAAGTTTTTTCCCAACGGGTTTTCGCGTCAATCTTAGCCATTTTTTTTTATGACTCGCACACAGTCCAATAAATAGAAACGCAAATTGCAACAGGGTGTTAGAATGTTCTTTTTCATTTGATTACGGTGGCCTGTTTGTGTGTGTGTGTCGTCTTGTTAATTGCTGCCTTGGAAGACGTGGGAAATAACTCACGTGTCTTCGTCGTCGGCCCTAAAGCCCGAACTATCCCGAATTAGTCTTTGGGGCTTTTGGTTCTTCGCCAAGGTGGCCCCAACATTCAGCGGCATTTGGTTTTTCTTTTTCGTTTTTTTTCTTTCGTCATTTGCATGTAGCCGTTGCGCAATGCAAAGTTGCGTCCTTCTTCACGTTTGTTTCTTTGGCATTTTGTTAACGATCTGCGACGACTTGACGAGAGCAACAGGAAAGTTCAGTCGATAACGCATTTAGCTTTTATTTTTCAAGTTTATTTCTTCTTCTTCTTCTTCATGCATCGCTGCTTAATGGCCAAGTTTTCTCACGGAAATAGTTCACGACACGCCCAATCGCGTTCGACTATTGGACGCTCCATTTGGTCCCGCAAATATTTCGAAGCGACTTGCTGCATTTCAAACGACTTTGTTTTCTTGTTTCACACCCGATCGCTTCGTGATTTTTTGCTGGGGGGGGGTCCATCATTTGTCACTCTTTAACGTGCAGCTGTTTTTTACGTGGGTGCGCGATCTGTGGCAGCTTCAATTCGAGCGGAACAAACGTGGGGAGGGGTTGGATCGATTATTTTCATTCGTGTCCTTTTAAATTTTTTTTTTGCCTTTACCTTTTGACATTTTGCCGCTTTTATGAAGCCGTGGGCGGCCTCCACATGCCGACATCGTTTGAAGTCGACCTGAGCACTCATCTTAAATTGAAACAGGTTGCAGATGTAGACATCCATTTAGGCCTTTCATGTTGGAACAGTGAACCATTTTTCGAGCTTTTGTTGTAGCCCTTTTCCTGTGAGGAAATCTCATTTTGAAATTCGCCATCTCTCCCAACTTGAATTTTTAAACTCGGTTATTGATGCGGCCGGGTTTACATTCGAACACCGACAGATTGACTGGCTATACTTTTGATCCAGTCGTCCCTCATTATTTTCATTGCCTCGAGTGATAAACAAGAATTGTAATCATGGCAAAATGCGTTTTGAAATTCTTAGTGGATTTATGCGTCGATCCTTTTTAAAGCTGATCGTGTAAGAATTGCTCGGTCGTGCATCTCCGAATTCGCGTGTGACGAAGCCCCATTTCCTGTAGTGTTATTTGACTTGTTTTTTTCCTCGTGAATTTGAGTGTCATGGAGGAGACAATGGATGTGTTGCGTCCATCATCCGTTTGCTGGCTGACGGACGCAAATTTTTTCGCTGGAACTCGGTTTATTCTAATTGAGTGGGAAGCTTCTTTTGGCTCTTGTTGCAACTCTTTTGTTATTTAACGAGTTTCGTCTGGATTTCTCTAACCATTTTGCCCGTTGGGTATACTCTATTATTATTTACTTGTTTTTTTTTTCTGTTTGTTTCTTGCGATGGAGAACTTGTTTTTAGCGCCCGTTTGTTTTTTGCTGTAGAACAAGCGACTCCATTTGTTGGCAAAAAGACAATTGAATTGCTGGGTCATTGCCGTAGAAAAAAGAAACAAAAGAAAGGCGTAGGGACGGTATGAAGCGATTCATCAGCGAGGGTGGGTCGTATATAACATCTATTTTGTCCGATAGATATATGGTACATCATATTATATATTAATTCGGCGTAGTACACGTAACACTGTTTGATGGGCTGGTAAGAAAGATACACAGAGATGGTGACATCCAATTAATTGAAAGACGAAAAAAAAATGAATCATATGGCGACACACATACAACGGAAAGGGAATCAATCATTTTCATTTTTTTTTTTATGTGACGGACGGCTGGCCACATTTTTAATGTTTGACCGTATGGCTGGACACGCGTTGTTCACGTCAAGGAGGGGGAAATGGGACGCGCTTTGCTGCAAAGACGGCCAACGGCTACACATTTGCATGCGACGTGACACATAATAACGATCTCGGGTCATATTATGTCGTTTGACGTTGATCGAATAGGAATTTTTCTCGGAAAGGGGGGGGTGTGATAGACGGGCGGGCTTGTTTTCATCGCAACGTGACACACAACACAAAGAAAGAAACGGAATTTAATTGATGTGTCAACATTTGCGTAGAGAAGCCGGTTCATCAACGTTTTCGAATATGCATATTTTTTTTGAAAGAAGAACATTTTGCGTGCGCCAGAGGTACGTAACGTGTGTGTGTTTGTTTATTGATGTGGTTTGGCCGTTTTTGGGAGTGGCACGAGTGAGAGAGAGAGAAGGTCTCGTTAGACTAGCGTCGTGGCCATCATTTTGTTAATGGGCTCTAGACTGTTGTCGTGGTGCTGTTGGCCAGCTGGACAGGACGAGGAGAACGAGGCCCTCAGCAGGTGACGCGGATGCTTTTCAAAAGAGGAGGCCGGCTGCAATTGCTGCAGTTGTTGCTGCTGGTCGTCGAGCACGGTGCGCGCCTCTCGCTCCACTTCCACCTGGGTCGATGGGTTGGCAAATTGACTCATGAGGCGCGTAGATCCAGCACCGAAACCCCAAAAGGACGTGCCTATTTGACGGTCCGTCAGGTAGTTGCGCATTTTCTTGGCCAGAGTGGAGCGAACCTTTCCATTTTAAGAGAGATACGAAATGTTTTGAATCGTTTTAGAGAGTCACGTCCAATCGCATTAGATTGACGTAAGAGCCGGGCACACGCAGCGATGATTGAGCGAGCGTGACACGTACCTCTCCGTTGAGGAAACAGTAGAGCAACGCCACAAAGAATCCCTGGAAAGAGGTGAGAAAATGGGACGAGTAGGACCAGAGAGCGAACTCGGCGGCCGATCGATCCAGCGGCGCTTTGATCATCACCAGAGCGTTCGTGATGCCCAGCAACGGTAAAAGCACCATTGCCGCTTTCACCGATTTTCTTTCGTTTTTTTTTTTTTTTCAAGAGATGCGTATAGTTAAAAGAGTGAACGTGAACGCCATTTTGCCGTTCATGCAACTCAATTCTGACATTTTTTAAGTAAAAACCAAAAATACCTTAATTGCTCGGCTTCGCTGCATTGACTGTTGCGAAGTTTGGTGACGAGCACGCGCAGGATATTGAGCAGGTAGAGCAGGTTGATGAAGATGATGGTGAGCCGAGGGCCCTCTAGGATCCAGTACAATGGCGTCAGATTGTAGCCCAACCAGCAACTGTACAATCAAATCCAATTTTGTTTTGTCTTGGTTTTTTTTAAGGGGTGGGATTTTGAATGTATCATTTTTACGCTGATGTTGTCTGATGGGTGGCTGTGAACGCGGCCCAGATGGTCGTCAGGATAAAGGGGATGCCCCAGCCGAGCGCCAAGTAAAGTTTGTGGTACGTGTCCGGCCGGAAGACCATCACCGTGATCAGATTGTGAAGGAATAGGCCTTCGATGAACATCCACACGAACATTGTCGTCCGCGCGTATTCCAGTACGATGTAAAACCATTCACACAAGATCGGCTTTTGTTTTTTGTTTTCCGGTTTTTGAACGAAAATTTGCATATCAAAAAGATGGGCAGGAAAAACGTGAATAAATCTATCCTAATGGGATGTAGAGAAATCATTACGGTTTCGTGAATGCCTCCGGCGCCGAGTGCTACTGTGCTGCTGGAATCGATGAGCGTTTGACGGCCACCGCCCACCTGCAGTCCAGAAACGAAAACGGCCTGATCCATGTAGAGCGTCATGCGGATGATGACCTGGATTCCGATTGCGGCAAACAGGTTCTTGTGAATGCGGGTCCGATGATTTTGTAGACTTCTTTTAAATTTTTTTGTTGTTTGTTTGTACGGTTGTTTTTTTTTTGTTTGTCCAGGCGATGGGATGATTTGATGGGGTTTGTGAATTGCGAGCACGTCGTAATAATTTTGAAAAGAGAGTGAGATTTTAAAAAAGAAAAGAAAAGGGAGTTTGAACTCACCTGAAGTAGGTGAAAATGAAGAGGGAAATCATCAAGGAGATGAGCGATAGGGTCAGTCCGGTCAGTTCCAGTATCCTCGTCATTTGAGCCACCATCAGTTTGTCCTACAGCCAACATTTCGCACGCAATTTTGTTATTCAAAAAGAACGAGGCCGTCCATTTGATTTGATTTTGATCGTGTTCTGGTTGAAAATCAGATGCAACGACAAAATCAAATCAATGGGACGTGAACCCTTTTAACAATGCAAGACGACCGTAGACAGACAACAACAGCCTGTTGATTTCCATATAGACTTTCTCTGTCTACCCTACATTCTAACAGACACACACCGACAACAATGTCGAGGCCGTCTTTTTTTTTTTCAAACAACAATCCCAAACATGCGCTGATAAGACAAACGAAATCAATCACCTCTGCGTCTTGATGGCTTCCGCTATCCAACGTGTCCATCAGGTCTCGTATTTCAGGTAGAAAGCATTGAGTGTAGTTGGTCCAACCTTGTTGTTGCTGGTGATTGGTCATGTCCTGGTCATCGAGGAGGGCCACGGCCGCTGCGTCGCTGCCATCCGTTGATGGCGGCGGACCTTCCCAAAGACCCGAGTCCAGGCACCGTCTTTCCGCCCATTCTTTTTTTTTGCATTCGATGTGGTATATTTTAAAACGATCACAGAAACAATTTGAATAATAAAAAAATCAATGTTGATTACGAACTGGCTGCAACACAGTTGGACATGCCCTAATGTTTGCCGTGTGTATATTGCGCTCTAATCAATTTCGCTCCGTATCGCTGATGCGATTGGAGTGCTGCTCTGTACAACCCGTAAGGGTCTTAGGGAACCTCTGGGAAATCTTTGTGTGTTTTTTTTTATTTATGTATTTTTACCTCTCTTCCTCCTCTTGTTGTTCGTCGGTAAATGTAGGAAGCGAAAAGAGCGAGAAACCATTTCCCGCTATTGACTCATACGTTTATGGATTTTTCTTTTTTTTTTTTTTTTTTTAAACTTGTACTCGCGCACACTTGCACATGCAGCTAGCGAAGCTCACAAATAATTGCAGTTGATTCCCTGTGTGTATAGCGCTAGAAAAAAAAAAAAGAAGGGGGCGAACGATATACGTACGAGTCGGATCGATGCCTTTGATCGGCGGGCAGGGCAGATGGACCGTTTGGCCGGGTCGGGTAGGCGGCCAACACAAGAGCTGGTCCCACGTGAAACGGCAGAAAATCTCCAATTGATTCGTTTCTGCCCGCAGATGCGTGTGTTTAAAAGCATTTTACCATTTGTCTTTGACTTGTTTATGCAAATGTGAATAATGGGTTGGTGAAGAGGCTTACCTTCTAAGGTGCGTTGAGCTTCCTGGTATAATTGGCGACATTGTTCCATGATGAAACGATGCGGATGTGGCGCGTTGCTACGGGCAACAACGACTGCTGAGGGGGAGGGAAAGGTTATTGAAAAAGATGTGCCTAACGAGGATGATGAAGCGTGTCAAGTTTCAGCAGCCGTTGATCTGTGCGAATAAAGAATACGTTCAGCATATTATAAGATGCAAAACACGACATGAGAGGATGATGACGTAATGGCAATATAACGAGCTAGAGAAAAATTTTTTTTTCTGAGTATACACACGGAAGAGATTTGATTTGAAACGTGATGTCGTGCCGCAGGTGTTGCGTGCAGACGCGCTGATGAATCACGAATGCGTAATTCATCTTTTTTTGCCTTGTTGTTGTACATTAACCAGACGAGGAACACGCTTGCCCTGCCCTTATCATTCACCTCGAAACGCTCGAATTCGTTTTTGTTTTTGTTTTTTATTCTAGAGAGAGCGACACGATGATTGAGACTCTGGGGTAAAAAGGGAGAGAGATTTTATTTTGGCCGAGTGTGTCTAACGTTTACTCACAGTTGGCGTCAGCTGATGAGATGCACACCCTATCAAACAAACACGTCAAGACGGGGCCGGACTACGAGATCCGCACTCTCTGTACTACTATACAGACTGAAATGGCCCCCCCCCATTTTTTGTTGTTGTTGTTTCTCTCATTTTCTATAATGTGAAAGCCCCTTGGAAGCAGGATGTCCTCATGCGAATGCGAGCAGTACAGTTAATCCAGCCTTCGTTCTTGCATCGCTACTCGTAATCCTTTTGAATGTCGAGCCGCTCGGCTGCACGTCTTGTATATCGCGGCTCAGCATCAAACAACTCATCACCTTATCGCGCAACAGACAGCACATTTTTTTTTTTCTAATTCTTAACTCCCTGATGCGTCCCACAAAAATAGTTTAAAAATCTTTCGAGCTTCACCTTTTGGCGGTTGCGTTTGTTTGTTTTGCTCGGACGTGTAGGCCTACACATCCGCCATTGTTTGCCCCCCCTCTCTCGCAGTTCGCTCACGTTTGTACAGAAAATGAACTGTTTGCCGGCAGTCGGCTGTTTATACGGCCGTTTGCCAATCAGAGCCTGAATTTTTCGATGTCGATATCAAATGAATTGGACGTTTTCAAATGTAGGAAAAAAATATAGGAATGTGGTAAGCCACAAGAGGGCAGTTAGACACGGCTAAATAACAAGAAGGGCCCGATGTGTTTTATCATTTGCTTCTCTCTTTCGATGGCTGAAGGCGAGTGCCACTGCCGATGGCCGTGCGCTCCGTTCTCCTATCGGTGAGCTGCAGACGTGCGTATCGTATAGCGAGGCCAAAATAATTGTAATTCAATGGACCGCATGGCGAGCGAATCCATCATCTCTTCGGGGGGTTATATATACACGATGGAAAACAACTATCCGCCAGCCAAAATAATTTCTCTTTTTATTTTAATTTTTTTACCGCAGTCTGGCCACAAAACAATTGAATGTATACTAGTGTGTAATGAAAAAACAAAAGCCGGCTGTGATCACGTAGTCCGTGCCGGTAGCCATCTACGCCTACTCGCTTGATATTGTGCGATCTTCTCAGACATTTTACACATCCCACCCGTTCTCATTAGAAATAGATCAACTGCGCTATAGAAAATGTCACGAACCTTTTTGATTTCATTTAATTGATTTATCTAGTTTTTCTTTTTCTTCTGAAAGACGAGCAGTGCGCGAGGACGAGGACGGTGCGGTGCGAACAGGTTGCACGCTCACCGAAAACTGAACGAGATCAAATTGGCAAATCACTCACTTAATTTTCTTTACTCCAATCGCCGGCGTTTTTCTTTTCTTTATTTAGCCGCTTTTATGAGATGCGTTTTGAGATCCGGTCCAAAGCGTTTGCGTCATGATTGTCGTGAGCGCACCGAACGACACGCAGTCAAAAAAAAATGTGTGTGTGTGTGTTTGGATTGGGCCAAATGCTCCTTGATATAGTATAGATAAAGTGTGTGTAACGAACGTGTTAGCGTCTAATGCGATGCACATCACCACTGGCTGAGCGAAAACAAATGAAGAGGACGAACGTGAACGGCCATGGTCGGGTCCCGCACGAGCGTCTTTGCCAACGTCGAGTCAGTTCGGCACTCTGGCGCGTACTAAAAAGAACAAAATCAAGAACGGCGGCCTCTCGCTTCTTTCCTTTTCTTCCCGTTGGGGTTCGTCGTCGTCGTCCAGCTCGACACTCACCGTTCCAGCGAACCCGTTGCTCATTTTTATAGAATTCTCCTCTTTTTTTCTGGAAAAAACAAAACAAAAAAGGGGGGCGAAAAAAGAAAAAGACAAACGTGTGGCGCATGCTCTGCTTAAATGTCCGCCCACCTCTACTCCTTCCACCTAACCTTTTAGCATCTACACGAAAAAAGAGGGGGGGGGGGGGACTTGTAACATTTCCATAGTGACAAGGTCCTTTTCTACGCTTGCACCCCGTTTTTATTTTGAAACTTACTCGTTACACCTGTTTGAAATCGCCTGTTTTCTATTACGCCGTGATCGTCGTCGATTTATTAAAGAAATTTAGAATGATATTCAAATTAGAAACGTCGGCTAATGATGCCTATCGACAGTACCTTTTAACTCTCATCTTTAAAAAAAAACTTTTGAATTCGAAACTTTTTAAATATTTTGGAGGGGCATGTCGGTTTTTGGACGAGGGAATAAGGCAACGTCTTTGATAACATTTTGGAGATAGCGGCGACTATTGGATTACATTCTAATGATTCTATACGCGTGTCATTTGTTGTCGAATAGCTCGTTTTGTACATGCTGGATCTGGCTGGCCTTGCCTCGCGACCCGATTTGGCTTTACCAGTGAGATGCCCCAACCGAACCGGTTTCTTGAACTATATATTCCTAAATGGCGCATTTGAAATTTAATTTTTTTTTTCAAATATTTAACATTTTGCCGCTATTGATTGGTTCAATTTTTTTTCTATAAGAGTGCGAATTCGTGTTCTTTTTTTCTTTTTCTTTTTTTGGCGTGTTTCAATAAGGAATGCGGTGCTATACACACACACGCCGATCGCTGCTTGAATGTATTTATGTACACGGTGCTGTGGTCGTATCTCACGCTACCCCTGCCTCTCTACTCCGCACCGTTACGAGCCAAACCGTGTTGTTTGAAAAACGAGGCCAATTCCATCTGGCCAAAACGCGTAGATAGACTCGTATATTTCGTTTAGGTATATATAAAGCTAATCAAGTTGATTGGGGTCGAGTGCCATAAGAGGCTCACTTTTATCGGAAGAGTTGGCCGTGTTGATTCGCCTTTTGGTTATATACGACGTGTGTGTGTGTGTGTACGTGTGTGTACAGCACGTCAAACAAGCCGAGACGTGCTGTGCAAATCAGAGAATTGGGGGTTTTGAATTTTGCGTGTACGTCTTTCTAGAAATTTGATTTATCTTGATTCGATTTTCTTTTGATTTTTGATTGAAGCCGTCGGCCGTGATGTAGGCAAAGCGTATCACGCGCGGCTGACTTTTGCTGATGAAGAGTCAGGCGCTTTTTGTTAGGGGTTGCACGGTACGTACGGATGTGTGTACACACATGTAGCCCCCCTTACGTAGGCTACGTACTAGCGCTCGTGTAGGCCTTTTTTTTTTATTATTGACTGCCGAACGACAGAGAATGTTGAGCAACTGTGAGCTGAATAAACATGACACGTCTCCGTCACGTCTCCTAGTGATGTTCATCACAGATTGTCAGGGCCTCCTGCTTTCACGCAGCAATCTCTGTTTACTGTTGCCCGCTTAAGCGCTCAATTTTCTTTGGAGACATTTAAACGAGTAAGGAGAAAAAAGATTTTTCGCTTTAACTTTGTCGATGCTATACCATCGATCGGTTTCACTTTTCTTGTCTATTTCGGAATGGTTGTGTTAGTAGTACTCCGACAGGCTTGACGTTTCGTAATGGACCTTAAACAACTGCCTTCATTATTTAATGTCATTCAAATATTCACGTCGACGTTGATCGTTTCTTTCAATGGTCGTTTTTTGCAACGGGTTAATTGAATATGCAATTTTTTAATTTCCGATCTTGTATTCATTTGAATGTGATAGTCTTAAAAGTAGATGCTCGTTGAGGAGATGCTTTATTATCATTTTTTTTATTGATTGATTGTTCGCACTTTCCGTCCGACTGACGCTACATAAACAAGGTGTTGCGTCGCGACGCCAATGCGGCCAATCACGTTGACGCTCTTGGCTCACGCTCAAGAAATCGGAGCGAAAGACAGTGGGCTTCTTTTTCTTTTTCAATTGATCACAACATCGGTGCTGTGATTCAATAAGGGAGATGATCATCACCATGGCAACTAAACAGGCCTCTCTTCTACAGCTTGAATAAGCTAGATTCATAATCAAATAGAGATGACCAGCTGTTTGGTAATTCCTAGTTGACGCCCCAAGGACTTTCTTGCATTTCCTCATATTCCTCACTTGCACATTTATTTTCTCCCGGCTTTTGAAATTCGTACATGAAAACGCGCGTGTGTACCTCTAGGCGAGCGTCCAAACCAGGCGTCGTATTTTTCGTCAACGTCGTTTGTATACATTGCAGTCTCACATAACGTATGAAACTGCCATCGTCCTCTGAAGCGACCCAGCAAAACCTACTACACACACACGGAAATAAAAGAAAAAGAAAAGTCCATGAATTTAAAATGCGCCGGTTCATTGTCGGTATATTGCCAAGTTGTTGAAAATGATTCACACAAGTTTTCGCTGCCGAAATCGATGTATACTACTACGCCTGTCGCACACTCGATAAATTATATTTTGTATCTATGCATTATTGTTTATTCGTGACATGGCTCATCCACCGTCCAAACATATTTCTCCCCTTTTTTCTTTTTTAAAAATTGAAGTGAGAAATGGATCAGGTCCTAAACTGATTACACACTCACTTGATGGGTCATGTAAAAGAAAATCGTGATTTATTCTCGTAAAAAAATCCAACCCCATTTTTCGATGATTTATAGACGAGGCGATACGTTTGGCACGCGAAATCGTTTTGATGTGCAAAGCCATCAACGCTACGCAATTTCCGAATCTGTCCGCATTAAACAATTGTGCAGTTTATTTGATCTTCCTGACCCTTTTTTAAAATCACTTCTTTGAAAAAAAAAGGCGGATGGCTCAAACTTTTGGCCCAGGACGCCTCCGTTTGTCATTTGTTCCGTCTTGAAAGTTTTGCCAAGAAATTTAAGCGAGAACGAGTTGGAAAAAGAATCGAATGACGTAGTGATTGGAAAAGCCGGGCAGGCCCGCGCGCAAGTCCATATCGAATGATGACTTACGCACCGATCGCGTAGCAAAAGAGAATCAGGCTTTTCATTGTTTATTTTTTTTTAATTAAATTTTGAAATCACTTGAAGCTGATGACGATCAAATTCTTTAATTGATCACTGCGAGCTGTTAGGTATGTTGTGGTCCGTTAATTGATCTAGTGGCTGATTCACTGCATTATGCCACAGGGTTTTAAGTAAGAGACGCTTGACATATCGCTAATGATCTTGTTCAAGTATTTACGTAACGAGGGCACGAGGACAGGTCATTGTCCTTGCACTTTACTTGCATGTAACGCACTTGGCACATGCCAATCTCCCCTATCCAAGTCCCTTGATAACAACACCGGATGTTTGTTGCTGGATGGGCTCTTCACTCGATCAGCCAATCCGCTTCGCATTTCACGCGGGGCCATCCGTTTCACGTTTTGTATATGCGGTTACTAATATTATACGTGTAAGAGAGCCATCTTTGAATTATTTGTTATCCATCCTCCCCGAAAACGTTGCATCCGCTGCCGGAAGTGGATATAACGTGCGATTTTGTTTTTTTTTGTTTTCTTCCCCACCCTTTGTCAATTTATTTTTATTGAATTGCTTTTGGCTTGTGGGTCAATGGAGTCGCGAGGACGACAATCGTTTGTGTCGGCTAGACCATCGTCTATCAACTGATGCACTTCCCCTCTCTACTCCATAGTGTTGTCGAGTGTTGTGATATCATCAAGAGTGATGAACCAACCGCTTTATATTTGATTTCATTTTCGCATGTCCATTTATCTTTAACGATTCAGCGGAGCCGGACAAATGGCGAAAGGAGCACACAGAAAGGCACCATATATTTGAACAACGTCGATTGGCTATCACGTTTTTCCGACTAGACCTATACAGCCAATGTTTGTTGTAGTGTTACGTTCGCTGTTACGAAGTGGCCCAGATTTATTGAGAAAGGGGGGATAGTCCACTAGCAGCCGTCAATCGTCACTAACCAACTTCGTTCCTACGTTAACGCGGGGCTGCTGTGTTTGCTTAACCATCCGATAGAAGTTGTCTGCCGCGCGTTTCACCAGATGTGCAGCACAAGAGAGAGACCTGTCTGTGTTGTGCTAGAAATCATCGGCTAAATCTATAAATGGAACACCCTTCCATTTTTTCCTTTTTTTCGTTAAGTCAGACGGGCGAGATAAAAGAAAAATATCGACCGCGTTATAATAGAGTGGAACCATTGGAGAAATCCCGATCGAGATGAGAAAATGGGTGGGTAAGAGGGGGAAACACCAAAGCAAACAGACTCTCCGTCGACTGTTCACGTCTGTGTGTAAACGAGGCTAGACTGAGAGGCAAACTAACTGTGGTGGACGATGCCAAACTCTACGGGGTTCTTGTCAGTCGAAACCGTCCATTTGTTTTTTGTTTTTTAAACTCGGGACTGAATACGTTGACGATGATTGAAAAAGATGTCATTAGAGAATCTCAAGAAGTGTCATGAAGTTGGCTTTGAAACTCTTTTCACGTTGATTGTTTGAGGCGATAACGAGCCAATGAACGCGTCAAACAATTAGCGCTGTTTTTTGTATTGTTAGCCTGTTGGCCAGTATAGGCAAATTCTTTCAAAATTTTGAGGACATTCAAGCGGCAAGAAAGAGAAAGAAAAAAAAAAACGTTCGTTTGTAACTTCCAATATGCGCATTTGATTTATGCATACGTCATTACGTCCATTCGTGTTCGCCCTCTGGTTGTACATTTCCCCGTTAGCTTGTCCGTGAGAGGAGGCGATGACGTACTTGTTCTGATTCTTATTTTGCTGTTGGTTTTTTATTTTTAAAAATTGGCCGCTTAGCGCCTTCGTGCCCGCAATGCGCACCGCAGTTTGCAGCGCCAAAACAAAATAAATCAGCACGGGAAACTTGTCACGGAATATCTATGCGATGAGCTACGAGATATGCACTATTTTTTGTTTTTTCGTAAGGGGGGTAAGAGCGCGTGTTTTCTATGTTTGAGCTTTCGTCACGATAAGAGCGCGAAAAAACGCCGCGAAATTCGAAGAAAAAAAAAGCAAGTGAGAGATGCCGACACCTAATTATAGATGCTCAAGATGTGCAGCAGCTATAGGGCTCCTTGTTATGTAGGAGGGCAGTGTGCCATTATGAAGAACGAGCGTTCATTTCGTGCTATTCAATGAGGTTAGTCATGCCCGCCCGTCTAGCCGCCCGGCAAACCCCCCACCCGATGTGCCGTTTCGTGAGAACGAGAAGATATTTTTCTTTTTTTCGGGATCACCCGACAAAATGCAAAAGCAGTTTACGTATAGAGAAAGCTTTGTGGGCGTCTGCTTAATATTTAGACGCAACCCAGACACAATTCGCATTATTTTTTTCTTTCTTATTTTTTGAAATATATCCTTTGGCTCGGGAGTCGAACGTGACGTGCATCCAGCATCGATACGGGGAATTTCCGTTTTTTATTTTTTGATGTTGAGCGGCCCAACGTTGCGTACGATGCTGAATGCGAAAACAGAGCGGCAGCTGAAACGAGCGTGTATTGTTATTCTATGGGCCTTTTTTTCTTCCCCCTTTTCATCCTTTTCTCAACAAACCATCACATATAGTACTCGACCTCCATTTTCTCTTTTTTTACACGGTGCCTATAAATAGCATTTTGTATATCAAGTAGGCTGATTGTGTCTATATACTCTCTTTGTACTGTGGCTCCTATTTTTTTCAAAAGTCTGCTCGCGATATATGACGCCGTATAACGCATACAAGCACATCGTTTAGAAATCAAATCAAAGTCTGATGCGTTGTGTTATTTGCGAGTTTCATCTCGACTGTCTAAATCGCGCTTCATAACGATGGCGAAAGATGTAAATCAGCGTCGAGATGTTGTGACATCAGACGTTCTCGCCCGCTCTGTTATTATTGTTGCAGCCTTTATGTAATGTCCCTTGTGTGTTAGTTAATAGGGATAGATCGCATTGTGCGTACCAAGTGGTTGGAGGGGCTTCGCTATAAGCAGTTAACGTTAATGTTTTTCACTGTTTGCTTTTGTGAATGCGGACGTAAAGCCACCGCCGCTGTCTAGACGCTCGGACAATAATAACGTAAAGCCCTATGTCAATAAATCCCATTTTTTTTTTTGTTCTAACTCTTCTTTCTGATGTGTGCTGGCCTATATGTGTAAGAAAGGCAAACAAGTATTCGAAGACGAATATTAAATTCAATCGAGTAGTATCAAAAATAAAGAAAATAAGGGTCGGGCATTCGCTCTGTAGGATCAACATTCATGTGGCTCTTGTGTGTAGTAGACTTCTCTAGTCTATAGTCTTTTTGATTCGATGATGGAGCTGCTTTGCCCGGCAAACAAAAACATTCCCCGTTTTATTTTATTTTTTGTCTTCATGACTTCCATTTATTTTGTTTTGTTTTTTTATTGGGTGATATGAATTCCAGAAGGAGGAAAAAAAACTATGATTATTGTTTGCAGTATAGTTGATGGATCGCATTCGTTTTGAATTGGGGAAAGAAAAAGATAGGGAAGAACTGCTGGTGAATGTCTTGCGCTGGATGATGGCGAACCGTATTATTGTTATGGTGGTCGTAAAAAATTGAAAAATAAAAAAACGAAGCGAAACAATCGGAAATGGAATAAACGAGGCCCGCCAGCGTTTAGACGCCAGGAACAGATCGATCCTGGTCGTCAGGGTGCGCGCAGTCATCGTCGCCCATTTTCTGCGCTGCGCATCGCCCGTTTTTCTAGCGAAGCGGACGCCATTTGCGAACGCCATTTGCGAACGGAAGGAAAAAAAAAAGTTAATAAAAGAAAAGCCAATATTCAAATTTAATAATATCAAACTGAAATGACGAATGGGGGTGGGGGAAGTGAAACGGCATTAAATGATGACACTGTTTTCCCCCGATTTGATTTGATCCTTTCTTGGCATTCCCTTCGGATTGGCAATCCAAAAAAAAAATGGATGAAATGCAAAATGTTTAATTTTAAAATTAAAAATAATATTCGACTTGCATGGAAATGACGTACAACGAAATACGCACGCCTTTGATCTTTATTTTTAACAAACATTTCTTTTGTACTGTAGGATCGTACGGAGCGCGCCACAAGGAAATTGAGATTGTAATCTTGGTTGTCATCACCCAAAATAGGATCGCCATTTTACTTTGCGGCTTTCATGGCAGGCCCGCCATACGGAAACGATGGGACCGGGGAGCTGGAAACAAAGTCGTGAACATTAGATCGTGACAGTGCCGCTAACGTGACAACCTTTCAACCCAATACCCGTCCGCACATTGGCTGGCCAGAAAGCAACGACACCATCTATACTAGACGCTGATATCGCATTCGATATACGTGATGGAGGTAAAAGAAAAAAAATCAATAGCTAAACAAAAAAATTATTGATGGGCTGATCGTGGGTCTTTTTTGCCATAAGTTAAAGCGACGCAAGCAAACTTAATCGTCTGGCAGCCGTCAAGCGTGAAAATGAGATGAACGTAATCGACTTTAGCGACGGCGTATTCAACTAGGACTCGGATGACACGATCAACAGGTAAACTCTCATCGAACTATTCCGATTCAACCCCTCTGTTATAGCGCTTATAGCTCTTTAACTTTAATTCATTTATCATTGATGTGTTTAAGAGGGTCTTTTTCGCCGCACAGCTCGACTGAGCCAATATTTGCTTTTCAGTTTGCACGGCGGTTTCGACAGTTTGTTTTTCAATCGCTTATAGTTGCGCAGCGGTTTGATGTTCGTGGCCGCAGTGTACACAGCCGTCAATTTTATATATATGTGTGTTTTTTTAACCCACGATTCTCGCCTTGAGGGAGACCAACAGAGAAAACACAGCTGTTGTTTGCCAATCAAAGGGAATCGGTGCCTGTCAGTGGCCAAATCAGTTGAAGACTAGCAAATATAGATTCAGTGGCGAAATGACATAATTACGGAGAAATTGATCGTTTGATTTCGTGAGAAAAAAACAAATGAAATGCTAGGACCGTCACAAAAAAATCCGTTCAAACTATCCCATTGGCATTGACAATTTTTGATGTGTTATTGTCAGTGGCTTTCGAATTCGACCGCTAGATGGCGTTCCAGTCGTGTCCTGCGCAGTCGACGCTTTTTTTTCCATGCCTCCTCTCATCATTCGCGCTTTGCTCCCCCACACCGAGAAAACAGACTACGTTGACGGTTGCGTATAGTTGGGATTACTCTTTCTCGACAGAGCTTAAGTATTTTTTGATTGCATTGTCTAAAGCAAACAAGAAGTGATTCTGTGTGTTTCATCGAGTGTCGCTTCGAATTGATCAGGTAAATCATTGTTCGTTTCATGTTTCCATATTCCACCATTTTCTTGGAAAAATTGCAAAAATAAAAAATCGTTATGATGCTCGTTTGGGCTGAACGAAACTGAAACGGTTGGCTCGTGACATGGCAGCGTCTGGTTGTCTTCGTTCCTTAAGCCCCGAACGGTTTGTTTTCCCAATCGATTGTCGTGAAACGCTTAGATGTAACGGTAATAAACAACTGCAAGTGAAGCCTTCGTGGCAAGTCAATAAGACTCGCTAAATGCCAACAACTCCCTCTGGCTTGGGTTAACGTGTCACTCTGGATGAATAAATAATAGTTTTCCAGTCTAGTTAGTAAGTAATAGCTGCTACTAGTTAACACAAAAAATCCCCAAAATCTATGTACTCGATGATCTGACTTGTGATGGACGACTGGGCGTTTCACGACATTTGATTCACTTCTTGACGAGCAGAGAGGCTTTTTGGCAAAGATCTTGGCACTGGAGCCACCCAATCGATAAAAAACATGCCCCATTTCTATCGTCACCCATCTTTTATTTCTTTTCTTCGTCTTCTGCTGTTCGTTTCCACCATATTTGATGCACGATTTGTAGCAGACTTCAATCAAAAAACGATGGACGTGCCAAACTCGTCTGCACTTCCCCCTTCATGTCAGACAATGATGCGGTTGTTGAGCTCATCGTTAATTTTCACCTTTCCTTTTTTCCCATTGGCAATAATTTGACCGCAAATGAAAGAACATTGGGACGTGGGAGGGAAAAGCTATTAATAACGAGGGCCGGAAATGGGATGTTCATCTCGTGCCACACGTGCTCACATAAAATTCAACATTTAATTTGAAACTATTTCTTATTTTCATGTCTTTTTTTGTCGGTGAACTTGACAGCAGCTGAATCTTTTTCGAGAGAGAGCATCAAAAAGAGGAATTAAGATGTCTGAAACGGGATTTCCTGGAACCTACTCGACGACGACCGTCACGCAGACGTCCACCACCACGGTCAGCCCTAATATCCGCTTTGATCCATCCTACGTTCGCACTATTCCGGGCATGCTGAAAATAGCCATCATGGTATTATCTCTTTTCCATTTGCTGTTGGATGTGATTAACTATGATCTTACAATGTCGTTTATAAAGGGGTTGAACATTCTGGGCTTCATCTGCATCATGGTGTCGGAAGTGAATTGGCACTCGAGGGCCAACTGGTTTAACTTTTGCGCCATGGGAGGATTCTGGATCACGGGCATCCTGTTGGCCTTCTATCTCTTTCACGTCATCGAGAAACTGTACTTTATTCCGTGGATCATGCTGGTTAGTATATCTCGTCTGTGCCTTCTTTTCTTTTAAATGATATTTTGATGATGTTTTAATAACCTACCTGACGTAACAGGAGATGGGCTATTGTGGCCTGTGGTGTTTCTTCATGCTGACTGCCTCGGCTGCCTGCGCTGCCCAAGGCAGTCTCTTTGAAGCCTGGGCTGCTGCTTCCGTGAGTGTTTTCCACCATTTTTTTTTTTCTTATTTCTAAATGGAATGACCTTAATATTTTTAAATGATGGGTTATTACATTCATTTTTGAAATATTTATTTCTTGATTATAATGATGCGCAGTTCTTTGGCTTCCTCGCCATGATTATCTACGGAGTGGATGCTTTCTTCAAGTTCAAAGCTTGGCGTGCTGGAGATATCGCTCAGGGTGAACGAGTCAGGAGCGTGCAAAAGAGCGAAACCGTCGGCACTCCTGCCTATTAAGTGTCAGTTTATTCTTTACATTTCGAGCCACACCAACGTCAGACAGCGAATCCAGCCCATCAACCCCCCCATTCGCCTACCTTTTTCCCCGTCGTATGCAAATTGACTACTAGCCAAGGATTGCATTTCTTCTTCCCACGCTGCCATCTCACCGTTTTTTTTGGAACAGTTTTTTTTTTTTTCATACCAAAAATGTTTAACAGATCCTGGCCATCTAGCAGCTTGTTGACCACTCAACATGTGTTCCACTTAGCCACTAGCGCGTATCGAACATATGCTCGATTTTCCTTTCTTTTTTAAATATCGTGCGTGTGTTTTCTGGTATATGTGCCTGCGAATGACTTCTGTTTCCCTTCCATGTGTGTGTGTGTTTTCAAATTCCCTGGCAGCAGTAATTCGCACCACTAATGCGCCTTGTTTTACAGAGAAAAACAGCTAGTGATTGGAATTTTAGTCCATCGTTTATAAGTATGTTGTTTGCTTTTGCGTTTTTGTGGGGGGGGGATTCATTTCTTGTAGTCAAAAACGTGACTGTATTATCGGCAAACAAATCACTGTCTCTACCTGCAGTTCCTCCATCATTCGGGGGAGGTAAAAATAGCTTTAAAGCTTCCACACTACCCATCCGAATATTATTTAATAGCTTCCTTATTACATAGTATTCGGATGGCTATGAAATGCTTTCATCGTTTCATACGGGGGGTTTTCATATTTTCCCAGTCTTTTTCTGATGATATTCGTTTGTCTTTTGTTTTGTTTTTTTCCCTCCACTACTATCCAAACTCGTATGATCTCATCCAACTCTACCTGTGTGTACATCTGTGTGTTGTTTTGTAGGCTGGGAAGTCTTTGCGCGCCTCCATTCGCAGGACTTGAGAAAGCTAGAAAACGAAGAGTCTCATCATCACCGGTGGTGTATACATCGCAGCTTTAAAGTAGTTCAATAACATCACTGGGAATTCAATCCCCGTTCAAGTATTATGTGGAAAATGCAGAGGTTCCCTCTGGCATTTTCGACATTTTTTTTCTTTGGGTTTGCCTTTTTTGTTTTGTTTCGTTTTTAAAAAAATTGATTTTCATTTGATATCTTCTGTGTGTGTGTGAGTGTGTGTGCGCATTGGTTGTAGAAAGTGTTGTCGGGGTGGACGAGACCAACGAGCGAAGAAGTAAAACAAATCGAGACATTGTACTACTACAATCGTCGAATCTGGAGGAATACACTCCCCACCCCCCATCATCATTGTGGTTTCTTTGTTGAAAACATTCGAGCGCAAATGTGAAACTCTTTCATGTATTTTGATCGATTCATTTCAGTCATCAGCAAACGTCTTCGAAGGTCTCCTCCACATCGTTGCTGCCCAAGGATGTGACGTTTTCACCGCTGTTCTTGGACATGCGCAATCGACACGACGGGATGGAGCACTGGCGGACGCCTCGGCCCGTCTGAACAACCGGTAGCCAGTGGTGGACCGTGTTGTGATGATCGAATTCTTGGTCGCGGTCGGCGAACTCGCGCGAGCGGAACACCAAGTCGTAGATGCAGCCACGGAAGCCGGAGTGCAGCGGCAGGTCGGACGGCAATCGCGAATGGTTGAACGAAGAGTGGCCGCCCAGAAAGAGACTGGGATGAGCGTTGAGGACGGACATGAGTCCGGGCGATCTACCCGTCACCGTTGGCTGGTTGTTGACCTGAAGCCAAGCTACCCGCCCTCGCATCCCGACGTGCACTGAATGGCCGCCCATGGTGGAGACGGACACTGGCCGGGCCGTGAAGATCCGCCTGGCTCCCGATCCTAAATCCCAGGTGAGGGCCACGTGACCGCGGATGAAACTAACGGCCAGAAAGTCCTTTTTCTCTTCGATTCCAGCCAGCGTGACTTGATCGCCATTGATTGGCTGGCCGATGAATAGGAGGAGGGCCACTTGACGGGCGTCGTCCGTGACGAAACTGAATTTCAGCTCAAAGTGTTCGCGGATGAATGGCGGCGGAGTCAGACTCAGGTAAGACGAGTGGCCCATGAACGTGCCGTCGAATTGAGGACGGGTCACGTTCACCGCTGTTTGAAAACAATTGCATCGGCATTCAATGCAATAGGTAAGGTAAAAAAATAAATTGAATTAAAAATCGACTAACCAATTTCACATAGAGACCCGATACGGCCGTAGCTGCAAACGCAAATCATTTGATCGTTGGGGCTCATTAAACAGGTGCTGTTGACTTGGCACGGATTGCAAGGGCACTGGCGGATCTCGCACTGATCGCCCACCCAACCCATCGGACAAATGCAGCCGCCGCCGCTTTCGTCGAACTGCTGATCGCCATCGCGTTGCGCATGGATGTCGAAATTTGCGCGGCATATTCCGCCGTTTAAGCATCGCAATCCGCCGCAATTGGCCCGACGATCGGGACACTCGTCCAGGGCTTTGCCTTGGACCGCGTCCGCGATCATGTCCAGCCGTTGGCCGTCAATCTTGTACGAAGTTTTACATTTAAAAAATGCAATTTGTGTGTTGAATTTCCAAGTAAAATTTTACCTCTAAACTATAGGCGCATCCGACAATGCCGGGCAAGAATACGAGCTCGGCTGGGGTTGGCACTCCATACGGCCGCCCGCCTATGTGAAGCCTGCCCGGCCAGGTGAAATGCTCGTCATCGGCCAATCTCTGCTCACCGTTCATCGAGTATGAATTATTTAGTTTAACGGAGCCCATGCAGAAGCTGCTGGATGTATTCCGGTCTTCCACTTTGAGAAATCTAAGGTGATATACGAAAACCAGTTTCAAATTAACTTTGATGATTTACAGAAAATTGTAAAGGACCTCATAAAAATGGCGTGTATATCTCCGTCGCTGACGTTATATTTGGTTTCGACCAGCGTCATTTGCTGACGTCCGCAAGACAAACGGAATTTGAGGGCGCCTCTCTCGACGTAAACGGCCAGGTAGACGTGGGCGTCGATGCTGTGGATGTAGGCAATCAAACCCAAAGGTGCCATCGTGCTGAACTCGAGTCGCGCTTCCAGTACGTGCTGGTGGTTTGGATCATCGGCTTGCGTGCGATCTGCCACCGCATAACTCAGGTACGAATTGCCGTGAAATTGCGGTACTTTCAATTTCCTGTCCGTTTCGCAACGACGGCCTTCGTTCCTCCACGAACAACGGCACTAAAGTCCAAACAGTCTTCCTAATAAAATTCAATTTTTTTTTTTTTTTTTTAAATAGTTTGGTACCTGCCATCCTTCGCCGGTCATGACGCACGTCCCACCGTTCATGCAAATATTGCCGTTGCACGAATTGGCCGGCATTTCGCCCGGCAATAAACTCGGATCCATCAGCGGAGGTTCAGCTTTCACTGTCGTCGTCGTCGTCGTCTGTTTGCTGATGTCAACAAGTTCACGGGAGACGGTCGTTAACGTCAAAGATAGATCTGTCGGTAAAAACGATTCGGTAGCGTTATCTTCCGCATGGAACAACGGGTGATTATCTAATTCGATGCTGTCAGTTGTAGTGATCTCCTGTTCCGTAGCGACGTGATCAGCTTCGGGAGGCCGTCCGTTTGTAGGCAGATGGATCGTTGTGGCGCCACCAGCTGTCACATCTTCCGTGTGCCTGTCGTTGCCCAGCGTGAGCAACGTATTGGCGGCCATGGTTGCGGTGGTGGATGAGATGCCGTGGCCAAATCGAGTGGAACGGGAGATGACGGTGGTCGATGCCGTCGAAGATGATGGGATGGGAGTAACTGTAGTGCTGCTCTTCGACTCGCGTTCGTCCTCGCCCGTCTCCGGCTTTATGGTGGACTCCGGAAGGAATGGAACGAATGTCCCGATGGAAGACTGAACGGTGGTATTGAACTTGGTGGATGTTTGATGCGTCATTGCGTCCGTCACTATCGTAGTGGTCTCTAATGCATCGGTCGATATGGTGGTCGGCGTTTCATCGGACATTGTTGTCGGCAATGTCAAGTCTTGAACCATCGATCCGTTAATGGACATTGTAGTGTCTTCCGACGTGCCCACTGTCGTCCAGATGGTGTTTTCAATCTCTCGCGAAAGGTGAGTCGTAGTGGCCCATTCCGGCGTCGTTGGATCGCGATCCATTTGGTCCGATTCCAGTTCGAATGTTGGCAATAAACCCGGTAGAGTGGTAAGATCTTGGAGGGGCGTCATCGTCGTCCCTGTCCATTGTTGCGAGGTAACAACTGTTATGGATGTCGTAGTCGATGTTGTCGTTTCTTGTTGTTCGTGTTGTTCGTTTCCTATTTGATTATTGGGCGATTGACAGCGTGGTCCGGTCCTGTGTCGTGAAATCAATGAACCCGCAAGTCATTGTGTGGCCAAGTGGAGAATGACATTAGTGTTGCACGTTATGTGTCAATTTACCAAAGTGGTGGGCAAGAGCAGGAATAGCCGTCCACCTGGTCGATACATTGGCCACCGTTGAGGCATTTGGTCCCCGGTAGAAGGCACTCGTTATATTGGTTCTCGCAATGGACTCCGTGGAAATCGGGACGGCAGTAGCAGGAAGTTTGGCCGTCGTCGCCGTCCAGCCAACAGATGCCCTGGTAGCTGCAATGCTTGTCGTCGCATCGTTCCAGCGCCGTCTCGCAATTACGTCCGGTAAAACCTTTTTGTTTTGATCGATCCGTTAATGGATTGTCGAAAGAACGGTGGTAGGTTGTTATTGAAATAGTTCAAGAGTTGACACACACGCTTGGAACTATACTAGATAATGCACTGGGCCTATGCGTACGACATACCGTGAGGACATGCGCATTGGTAACTACCAATTAAATCGATGCAAAGACCTCCGTTCTTGCATGGATTGCTGCAGCATTCGTCCACGTCCGTCTCGCAATGCTTGCCCGTCCAACCTAATTTGTGTTTCAATTCATTAAATGAATAGGAGGATGAGGCATATTGCAATTGTTGTAGCACCTTCGGGGCAGAGGCAGTAATAGGCCAAACCGGGGCCTTCGACGCATCGGGCGCCGTGACGGCAGGTGGGCGGTAGGAAGAGATCACGACTGCTCGCGTTATTGTTCTGATGACGACAAACGGCCACATCTACTTGGCAAAATGCGCCTTCGTAGCCGGGCAAACAGCGACAACGATATCCGTTGGTGCCGTCCTGACAAGTGGCTCCGTTCTGACATGGATCCGATTGGCATTCGTCGATATCGACTTGACAATCGTCACCTTTGTTTTTTTGTTTTAAACCATTTATCTTTTACAATTTTCTTTTTCTGTTTTTATTAAGGAACTAGAGAACTCACCGGTGTAACCTGGGAGACAAAGGCAATGATATCGTCCAATACCGTCAACGCAGGTGCCTCCGTTTTTGCACGGACTGTTCCAGCATTCGTTCCAATCTGTTTGACATTGATAGCCGGTGTATCCGTCCTCGCAGAAGCACGAATAACTCGAACTGCATTTTAAATTTTTTTAAATGCAACACCGAAAAAGAGTTCAAACGAGGTACTATTGTTTAGGGAGGGGGAAAGATTTGGAAAAACTTACTTGTTTAAGTGATCAATGCAGAGGCCGTGAAAGCAGGGATCCGACTGGCACGCCAAAACATCATTAAGCAGTGCTGCTGCACTTGACGGAGGCGGATGGTAATGATGTAGCTCTACTTCTTTAATCAATTCCGCATCGACGATGTTGTTTCCTACACCGTAATTGGCAGCAGACGGCGGGGCCATAAAAAAGGCCACGAATCCGATGGTAACAACACAACTGTGAAATCCGACCATCACAATGGATTTACGTTTCGTTGTCGACAAACGCAAGCAGTTGCTATTAGACTTATCTACAGTTCTCCTGTCACTCTGTGTATCTTGCTTGTAATCCCGCGGCTGAACGAGCTTCACGTCGAACGCCGTGTCTTAACTCGTCTTCGTCCGTGTAGAGACAGACAACATGGCCAAGACGACACCTGAACTTTTAGCTTTTCACCCCTCCCTCTCCGTATGCATTCATAGGTACGAGGGGTTGTGCTAAAGAGGAGGGATGGGAAAAATGGTGGAGGAGAAAGGAACTGGCCACCGTCGACGTCGTCGTGTTATGGAAAAAAAAAGACCGCGGGAATCGTCGGACGAAGCTAGGGAAGGAGGGGATATTCTACAAACCTAACTGGTGGTACTCGTAGAGTGTTTCCATGGAGATTCCGGTTGTTGACATACACAAACAGCCAGAAAGGAAAAAAAGAACTAAAAAAGTCGAGTCACGCATGCATAACGTGCACGATGTCGGAGACGACGAATAACATCATATGACAGCTGCTAGTTTTCTCGAATTCCACCGTTCTACGTCCTTTGCGTTCCCAAACGATTTTACAGGAGGGTGTGTCAAATTATGAAAAAGAAGGCAAAAGTACAGGCTTTTATTTCCATTTAATGATAACCATCAATAAACATAAATGTAACCTTTAGACATGCACCATCTTTTTATTTTTTATGTTACTTTTTTTGGATTTTTATGGCAGATTAATCTGTTTGCGTACCGTCACACATTTAAACCAAAGTTGCTTTACGTCATTTAAATAGCTCGAATACGAGATTTGTTGGCGGGTGCCCCAGGCCGCAAAATGATCACGTGACATTTTTCGTTTTCATTTTCGTACGTATGACAACGCCGTTCGATTTTTCGTCTGCTGCGGTTCTTCAGTGTTCAGTCTTCAGTCGGCAATTCGACTTTGACATGCTCTCTTGTTTGTGAACCTTACGTATAATATAGTGAAAAATAACGATCATTTGTTTCCCAGTCTCATATAGATTTAGATATGTGGAAAGTTGTTACTCATTTGGCTCAGATTAGAAGCCTATCGACGTTTAGCCATAATTTCTCCTCCCACAAAGGATTGCCGTATTCAGATACCGAATACGTTCAAAAGAAACAAAGGTACAAACAAACTGAGGATTTTGGACGTCCAGAAAAGAAACATTTTAGAAGTAGAGGATCTGGCTATCAAGATCGCAATGGAAACAGCGCTAACTCTGAAAGTAGACACAACAGTTTCAGCGACATAGATGATAACAGCTGGGAAGAAAGTGCAGAGAGAAACAAGAGGTATTCAAACAACACAGATTCTTATAAGCCTGTATATAGATATCAAGAAAAAGGACAATATGGAGAACCTAGAGAACGAGGGAATGCTAACCTATCCGAAATTGGTGTTCCTGGAAAATGGAAAGTTGGTGCTGGTTTTGTCAAGGAATCTGACAGGCTACGTGAAATACAGGATAGATGTAGAGGAGACTTCAAGAAGATGGCCCAGTACACAATCAAGAGAGACCCTGGTGTAAGAAGACGGGCCAAAGCGCTTGAAGAATTTTCAGACCCAAATCTATTTCCAAGAGAGGAAGACCTTGATGGTGAAGTGGATGTCGTAAAGTTTGATAAGGTATACGACAAGTACCAGCAGGACAAACAAGACCTAAAAGAACTCAATAAATTGAGGATTGTCAAGCAAAAGTATTTTAAAGATGCTACAGAAGAAAAGACACTTACATGGTCAGATAAAGAACATATTCGATTCTTACACAACAGCGATCCACAACAGTGGACCATTGAGATGATTGCGGAACATTTTCGTATTGAACCCCATGTAGCGAAAGCAGTTGCTAGCGCCAAATGGATTCCGAAAAAGTCCAAATTACATGAAGAAATTTCATCAAACTCTAATGAAATCTACTCACCAGTTAATGGGACAGGTGAGCAGCAAACTGCAGAACGTCAATCGTTCGAGGACAAACAAAGAGTGACTTGGCAGGAAGTGGCAAAAGACATGGGGATAAAAGGTAATGCCGAGAGTAGAAACGAGTCGAATTCCAAACCAGCCAGTGTAGAATTAGAAGACGTTGGTGTCGACAAAAACTTGGTGTTTCAATATCTTTCCCGTGGATCACCTTCTAAATGGGCTTCTCCAAAGCCTAATCAAATGAATGTAAAACATGACGAAGCCGAAGAAGTTAGACAGGTTATTGAAAAGCAAATTTCTCCTCAGGTATTTTCATTCTTCCGTAACAAAAATGAATTGTCGTTAATAACATTGTCGTTTGAACCTCAGCAACGTCTAGAAATCAAAGAAAACACAGAAGATGGCGAAAATGTAGGTGATGTCTACCAAAAAGGCGACGCGTTCTTCACTTCTGAAGGAGAACTGCTTTATCGAGTTCCCAATTTATCCAAATAGTAACAATTTCTATAATGAAATAAATTTGAATTTGAAATTCGAAGTAAATAAATCGATTCCTAGGACATGACTTTGTGCAGACATCCAATTCGTAGCGTTTAGTCAAAGCAGCAAGTGGTAGGTGGCGTTTTTGTTTCATGTTTCTCTTTGCAACCATGGCTGAAGATGCACAACGCCGAGTGGAGTCAGCTCTCTCCAGTTTTGTCGATGAAATCGAAAAATCCAACCTCAGGAAAATGCAGGTATATCAAATTATCACCTATCCAGCTCTTTGACGCGTCCTGAAATTGTCTTTTGCCAGCGTACGATGCATCTCTGCGCGGCAGAGTGTTGTTCTGATAGCACGGCTTCCATGAACAGTGTCCATGCTTGTGTAGAACGCTGCACTCGTGATGTAAATGTTGCACAAAATTTTGTGCAAAATGAGATGGGGCAGTTCCAGGAACGACTCCAACGTGGCGTGCTTCTGTGTCAGGATAAAATCAAGGAAAAAATTGGCCCATCACCAAGTGATGGGGACCTGAAACGGTACAGAGCTGAGTTCGAAAGCTGTGCTATTGATTGTGTGAACCACCACATCAACCAACTCCCCAGCTTGATGGAGAAAATCAAGAAAGGGCTTGACCAAGCATGATTCCTTGGATCATGTCAATCAATAGTTGAACTCAATTGTTAGTAAAATGTAATGCTGCCTCAATTCGTATGAGTATCGTCAGTTCAGTCTATTTTTCAAGAAGTATGCAGACAGTTCCTGAAATAATTTGTAAAATTTCTTGTTACAGGCATGTCAATATGCCAAAGCATAGAATTCACAGGATTTTTACGATCATCAAAATATTGTGATTCTTGACTAAAGAAATACAGGCTAACAGCACACAACACATTTTTACCTTAATGTGATCTGCTCTATCAAAGATACATGGAAATTAATATTTGTAACATTCTAAAGCAGAGATCGTCTTGGAAAACGGGACTTGTTTCTGATTCGTGTCTGAAGTCTCTGAACCAAAAAGAACTTCTTGTGGCGTCTGCGGAGAATCAGGTGAATCGAAATTATAAATTGATTATCGAAGACGCATACTAACGTAATGTTTGGTTTTTATTTTACTTTAAGGAGAAACGTATTACACTTGTTGATTTGTCATCCAGTATAGACATCAGTCACATTGTGGAAGAAGATGATGTGAAAAGGCTGGCCTATTTTTATGTCTACGCCACAAAACTGCAGTCTTTGGCTTCTGCTGGCGGGAATAGCATGGGAATGGCTTCAGGTTTTCTTGATCTGAAACCTCTAATGCATTGGAGTGTGGTCGTAAAATTCGAGTCACCTGAATCCGTTTACACGTTGGACGCAGACACAGCGGGTGGTCTAACAGGTGCCAAATTTGTCGTTAAGGTAAAACGCGAATATCCAGAAAAAGTGCAACGCAAAATAGAAGTTGGATCGATAATTATTTCCCCGCAAGAACTGATTCAACGCGCTCAGAAATTATACCTTAATGAGGGCAAGTACGATTTCATTTTTGCCAATTGTCAATCTTGGGCGCACAAATTCTGTTGTGAGATCTCGCCAGATTTTGCTGCCAATCTGCCTGTTACAATAGGCGATTGCACGACGATAGCCGCAACCATTGGGGTGAGTGTTATTTCTTTGGGTGCCGCCGGTATTGGCATTGCATGGGCACTTTGTAAATTGCTCCAGAATCGCAAATCAAAACTACCTTCATCGGTGAACAAAGAAGAAGAAAATGATCAAATTTGGTTTGAAGTAGCCGATTGAGCGCAGTCGATGTTACATTAAAAATACTTCAACCTGTCGACAAAGTATTGTCCCTCCTTCATGAACGCTTCGTCCAGTTAATCATATTTTATTCAACAATTTATCTACCTTCGTCCTTGTTAAAAAAGTGCATTCTTAAATTTGGCCAAAACTTTACGTATTTGTACTTGGCTTTATCAGTTAATCCTTGATAATACATTGTAAATCAAAGCTAGATTTACAATATACGGTGCTGATAATCACAAGGACCTACTGCGGTCACGAATTCCTTTGAATTCCAGCAGATGACTTTCCAATCCTGGAATTGGTACCTAGCTGTTTACAAATTTTATTCACATATAGTAATAGTTTTATTTACCTGCAGTTTGTTTTTTCTTGCATACAATTTTTGTATTTATTACCTTATGAGATGTAGTGAGTAGTTGTTAAAGTTTATTGTTATTCAACTCTTTCAGGGATCGACCCTCAGTCCTTGAGCTTGCATCGCCGGTGCTCAACCGTTGAGCCATATGAGTTACCAATATTATGTACCATTACTAGAAGACTCGAAAAGGTAATATTGTAAAAGCAATTTTTTTGGGCTCGTAAAGCTATATGCTTACCTTGTTATCGCTGGAACAAGGATAACAGCTCTGTGGTAGAGCGTTGGTGTACGGATATAAAGGACTCGGGTTCAAACCCCGGTTGAGGATTGAATTGTTGAATGGAAACAAAAGATGTAAATTCATTCTCTTGTTGTGGGCAAGTGTGTACCAATATGAATTTATCTTGAATCATGGTGCTAAAATTATTCTAAGTCCAGATTTGTTAAACTCAATTGATACAAAAAAGTAGACAACGTGCTTACATGACAGGTAGCTCAATGGTAGAGCATCGGCTTATCACGCCGAAGGTTCAGGGTTCAATCCCTGAAATTGTCAATCGAAAATCAGCAAATAATAAAAATGGTTGAACGAAAATATGATGTATGATAATTATATATTGTAATATAATTGTCAAAATACGAACTAAAGTAGAAAAATTAGGATGGAATCTTTATTAAAATTATTATAGGATACAATAATGTGTATTGCCAAAATATCTGTCCCGTTACTTCGTAACGGGGAAGTTTCCCGACTCGACTGGCAGACGTGGAAGGTAGACACTTGGGAAGGTTGGAAGCCTGACTGGGAATCGAACCAAAGACTTCCGAGTTGGTAGGCGAGTGCGATACGTTCCTGGCAACCCCCCCTATCATCCCCCCCATTGGAACTGATAGTCTATTGACTGCTCTGCACTGTTACCTATGATGTGTAGAAGACTTAGCATTCATTTGGGTAACTATCATAGCTCAATGGTTAAAGCGTGAGGCTGGAGTGCTATTCATATTGGGTCCTTGGTTTCGAACCCCAGCTCGGCTAAAGCAATAGTATAAAAATATAATCAAAGAAAGTTATTTAAAATAAGATGAGTTATATTGTCCCTCCATCCACCCACAATTCCACCACTTTTTACATTTTGTTTTACAATACAATACACATATACACACATACACATACAAGTAACCCGTTGGCTGCCACGCCATGCAACCCGTAGGTTGCGTTTCTACATTTGCTACGCGCCACTCAGAAGGGGTGGTGCCAAGGGGGGCCGGACTTGTCCGAAGACAAGTCCGGGCCGACAAGTTCAAGGATACCATTCTGGGAATGCACACCCCTGGTCTCCATGAACTTGCCAACAAAGGGGAGTCCCTATATGGTGCATTGCCTAAGGCCCGAAGGCCGGCCCAAAGGCCAATCTTGGGCAGTTGCGACTGTCCCACCCCATGGCAAATACGCCATGGAGCAGAACAGCGCGGCCCGTCCCTACAAGCTACAAAAAAAGGGGACAAAGCGGCGTGGCAGCCAATGGGTTACTTTACATCACACATAACAAAATAAAACGATACCACGAAGATGAAGGCGATGACGGGGCGACCACGAGGCGATGACGGGGCGACCACGAGGCGACCACGGGGTGACGGGCGAGGCGACGACGTGGTGACGGGCGAGGCGACGACGGGGTGACGGGCGAGGCGACGACGGGGTGACGGGCAAGGCGAAGACGGAGTGACGGGCAAGGCGTAGACGGGGTGACGGGCGAGGCGATGACGGGGCGACCACGAGGCGAAGAGGAGGCGACAGGCGAGCCGATGACTGGGCGACCACGAGGCGACGGGCGAGACGGAGACGGGCGGGATGACGACGGACAAAAAACTTAAAATTTCTTTTTTGAAATTTTGTGTGGGACAGAAAAATATGGCATAGTTCTGAATGATAAATATGAAGAAAATGTACAGTAAATGAGAAATGTAAGATTGTCGATCAAATCATAATGAAGAAGGCAATTTACCTACACTTGCTGTCCAAAGCCTTCAAAAACTATATGGTCGTCAATTTTGCTGCAGAAGGTGAAGGATTCGCAGCTCTATGATGATACATTGAATTTAAAAAAGAAATATAAAACAAGCCTAAAATTTAAAATACCAAAGGGATTGGTTATGATGTCCATGTCTAGGTATGCTGGTTGGTGGTGGTTTTTTGTTGGCAACAAAACCACGAGGAATATGATGCACTTTTATCACCAAAACTGAATTTGATGACTGGGAAAGGAAGTAGGATGACACAATGATGTTTTGATTCCAAGAGTTAACAGCCTTGTTGACTTTCCTCCCAGTTAGTATGCTTCGTGTCATAAGTGTCTCGAGCTATAGATCTAGAGACAGAATCATGTCAATTGGTATGCCAATTGCCAAAGTACAAGCTAAATACTTCTTGATGAAAATAAAGAAGCATGATGGAATTCTAAGGTGATAATTTGTTGACAGGCAATTTGCAATTGGCAGCTTGCATAGCTTACAAGATTACCCGTCACACAAAAAATGAACTGTTTGGTGTACTTCACTCCCAAAAACTACCAGGGAATAAAACACTTGATTGTAGTTAGTTTTTCCACTGGAATATATTCCACATGTGGAATATATAATGGAATATATCCACTGGAATGTAACGTATTTAAAAGAAACTTTCAAACACAGGTTTCACTGCTCACATCACTGTCACAAGTATAATCACAAATAATTCCGCAGTTTGTCCATTCCGCAGTCCGCGGTCCCACTTTTTTCTGACCCTTCAGGTCTAGTCGTCGCTCGTCGGGCTCGATACAACTTCCCATCCTTCCAGCTGTGATGAAGAAAGTAAAGGAAATTAATTAAATCTTTTTTAAAAAAACATAACATGGTGCTTTTTGGGGTACTCTAAAATTCAGGGGGTCATTTGGCGTTCCACGTACCAGTGTTGCCGGAAAACACGAAAACATTCAAATAGTGTTTTTTCGTCATAATTCATAGATATATATATTTGAGTATTTGACACATGATGATATACACAATCGAAGATGGAATGTGTGTGCGAGGGGAGATCAACAGTCAAGTAGAGATTTTAGGATTAATTAGCATGTTTCTTAGTTGCTGCTTTTTGATACCGTTTTTTGGAAAAAAAAAACGACAGTTACAAGGGCGACATTGGTAAGGTTTTCAATCAACTAAAAATACTCAACAACATCACACTTGATAGAAAGATTAGGACACGAGGACATTTGGCGGTGATCTTCGTCAACATGTTCGATGGCGGCTTTCGTCTTCGTCGTTATCCTGTCATCGTCGCTGATGTCACCGATGGGCTGCGAATGGCAACCACCGCCAGTTTCCATTTGCCTCTGGACGATGAGTTGCTTGAAAATAGGAAGAATGCTCCAATCGGAGTGTTCAATTGCTGTCGGCTGCTGCGTACGCTGCTCACTTGCCTGCGGCTTACTCGAACGGCCGCTCAAGTCCTCGTTACTGTTCAATTTGTTGTTGCCTTGAGCTCTTCTCCGTCGATCACGCGTCGATTGCGACTTGCTTTTGCCACCGGTTGATCCTCTGGACCCTTTGCTGGACGACGAGCGACACGGCGTGCCAGTCAAAGCGACGTTGCACGTCGCTGTTGCACTCGTGAGATTCGGACTGGGAAGACTGGGGCTGCCAACGGGACTGGTCTTGACAGGTGTAGTTGGAGGTGTGAGTCTCATTTGCTCCGGATCGGACGGCGGGCTTTTATCTCCGTTGACGACCATCGGCAACGAATAGAGACCGTCTTCGATAACAACCACGTCTTCCTCTCTGGGCGAAGTGAACGTCGACCCTTCGTCGAAATTGACGCGAGTCGAATTGGCCTCTTCTTCTTCTTCGTCTTCTCCGTCATCGACGTCTTCATCATCATTGGGCTCGCCGTCCCGTTGGCTAATGGTCGTGTCGCTGATGGTCGGCGAATCGAGGCTCTCCAACGATCGATACTCGAAGTAGTTGACGAGCTTGTTGGCCGGATCCACTTCGGACATGTTCGACTCGTAATTGAACGACGAGTCGCTGCGGCTGTGCTCCTGCTGATGGCCGTAAGGTGCTCCAGTTTTGCAATCGAGCGAGTAGGGAGAGAGACGCGAGCGCGTGGCCATCGTGCCCTGGACCGAAAGACTTCGGTTATGGATGGGCTCGAATTCGGATGACAAAGACGTGCCATTGCCCGTAATGGGCGACGACCGGATTTCAGTCAGACTCAAGCTCTCCATCATTTGGCAACGTCGTCTTCTGGCCGGCCCGCCGACCCCCAATCCCGAGGCCGATGAGTGATGGCAAGCGCAACGCGAGACCGAGACAGAGCCCGAGCTCTTGTGGACTTGAGCGGCGCCCCATTCATCGGACGGCGAATCGGACTGCATTCCGCCGACGCCACCACCGCTGCCGCCGCCGACAACAAGGCCGGAACGGTCGGCTGACAGGTTGGAAATGAAGGATCCGGGCGGAGATTGGTGCGGCGTTGTCGGTTGAGCCATCAGCCTCGAAATGGTTCCTCCTTCATCTTTCCCCATTTCTTCTTCTCTTCCGTCGTGTGCGTCTTTGTTCGCCATCGGCGGAGAGCTGGTGCCATTGGCGTCGAGTTCGTCCGCTTGCACGACGTCCCTTGATGGCGCCAGCGTTGGCCAAAAGCAAGAGAGAGAGGGGAAAATCCATCAAAATGAAAAAGAAAAAGAAAGCAAAAGGGATTAGTAATGAAACAAATGGGTCGAATGCCCTTGGGCTTCTTCTTAGACAGATCACCAGCACATAAATCCCGATATGTATAAGTTACCACTGTACGGGCTCCATATGGCAATCGATGTTTCGTTCGTGTGTTTGTGTGTTTGTGTGTTTGTGTGTGTGTGTGTGTGTGTGTGTGTGTACTCTACAATGACAGTGGCTAATAATAAATGGAATCGAGCCGAGGACAATAGATGACAGCCTATTCCACGGATGACAGTTTCGCTCTCCTTCCTTATTCCCTCTCGGCATCAAACTGAATTATTGATACACACACACACAGACACACACATCACAACAAGGGGATTCGGGAGTGTGTACATACCTGCTGTGGCTGCTGCTGCCGCCGCTGCTGCTGCTGGCCATCAATGGAGCCTGATCTATTGTTTGATTCTGCCAGTGAACATTGGCCGGTTCAGCGTGTCGTTCGACGCTGACGCACTCGCAGCAGGCGCTGCCGACTCCTTTGGACGGGTCGGCGTCCACCGGCTGCTGTCGCTGTGACGACGCCTCATCGCATTCGAGCGTCATCGATTCATTATTGGCGGCACCGGTTGGCTGCAGATCCATCGACCTCCTCAGAACGTGACTGATGAGCAGCAGTGGGTTGCTGATGGCCGTCCACATGGCCACGCTGGCCGTGGCCGGCGCCGTCGATCCGCTTCCAGAGCCGCTCGACGTCGACTGGGCCACCGACTGTTGTTGCTGCAGCTCCTGATGATGTCCGCTTCGCACTCCCTTGCCGCCGTTCTCCCTACACACACGAAAGAAAAACAAGAGAGATGAGGGCCATTAGTCTCGTTAATGATCTTAATCAAATGAACGTGCCGCCGACCCAAAGTCCAGACAAGAGCACACGCGCCAACGCTAATAGCCAAGTTCGTTTTCTTTACACTCGGCGCCTGGTTGGTATCGAGCGCGTAGCGTGACATCATGTCACGATAGATCATTACAGTTTTCCACGCTAGTCATCAAGGAGAGAAAGGGTAAAGGACCGAGAGACTGGGACCGTAATCAGCCCCCGTCATGCATAAAAACACAGTATCTCGATTTACTTTGCGTGATGCGGCGAGGTGGACGTCGGCTCGGGCGAGGATATCAGCGAGCACAGCGACATTGTATCGGCCCCGCTGACAGACGGAACTGCACGATGGATGGCCAATTGTGTGCCGCACACATTCATGGACAAATCAGAGCAATCAAACAAAAAAGAAACGTGAAAACAAAGTATAAATAATCGATAGAAATGATGTAGTGTAGAAGTTGTACCCCTGCAGTCTGAATCGATTTTGGAGTAGGTAAACGAAGGTCCATCCTTTGCCAGCGAGTCGTTATCTTCGCCAAGTTGTTCCAAAAGTTTCTGTTCAAGATAAAAACCGGAAGAATTAAGTTGCATGTCATGAAAGTTTTCGATGTCAGCAAAAATGGGAACGTTCAAAAGAACAGTCTTTTTTTTTTTTTGAAATGAATAAATCAATCCAACTATCATCCGGATAATCTCGTTTAATCCTAAAGACAATTTCGCTGGCTGGATTAAAATGAAATAAGACTCTTATTTAAAGAAAAAAAAAATGAAACAAGGTAAAGATGATGAATGGCAAGCGATGGATAATTAATTCATAAAAAGAAAAATGATAAATGAAATACTTGGATCTGGTCGTCGAGGTTGCGCAGCTCCTTGCGCAGTTTGGCGTTGCGCGTCTTGCTCTTGTACTGCAGACTCGTCTCGCGATTTTGATTAGCGCCGCTCTTGTTCTGCCTGCCGACGCCACTTCCGCCTCCTCCCGCGCCGTATTTGCCGCCCGGAAGTTGGGGTTTCACTGTCGATCTGACGCCGCGCTTCTCGATCGTCCCCTGCGGATTCCTCCGCAATTCAATCAGCTGCGCACCGAAAAAATGGAAACGAAGCGATGCCAATCAGCGACAATGTCAGTCAGTAGTCGAGAGACGGGGAATCGAATACAAAAATGGCCATGCATCCGACACACACGCACGTCGTCATTATGCCAGTCTGATTGAAAACAACATCCCCCCCTCCTAGTTCAGAGGGTGTGTCTTTCGTGTGTAACGCTGATGCAACCGACACGCTATAACTGCAGGGTCTTTTACAGATATACGCAAATCAAAAAGAAAATGGAAGAGTTTGGCAAAGAAAAAGGAAATAATTTTCTTTTTTTTTGCCCCGCGTCGTTGTCGGACGCTTGGGCTGCATCGACGTCGTCGACGCTCCATTATTCAAAGAGAGAGAGAGAGAGACGGGAGGAAAGAAGAAAATGGAAAGGGGAGGCAAAGGAGCGTGTTAGAAGGAGCACCATCCGTAATTCAATCCAATGGTAATGATGTCGCCGTGGCCCTCCTTGCCGCTTCTCTGAGTTTAGGTTTTCCCTTTTTTCTTTTTCTTTTTTTCTTTTGCATAGACGCATAGCAAACCAAGTAGAGAGAGAGCGGCGTACCCCGGGGTTTCCCATCCGCAGCTGCTCTTCTTAGCCCTCACACGAATATTAAAAGAAAAAAAAAAGCTTTGCTGCACGCAATGGAGGAAGAATAGAAAACTAGCGAGCATTTTTCTATAAATAGTCCTACAAATATCAAGCCTGCCCAATAATTTACAACAGAGATCCTCCCATTTCTTTTGCTTTGTCCTGTCTAATGCAAGAGCCCCAAATGAAGCCAATAGAATTGATTCAAACATGTACAAGATTGGCTTCACGAAAAAGAAAAAAAGAAAAAAGAAAAAGAAGAAACCGGAAGGAATAAAGTATAGGCCCTCAGTGCTGTGCCGTGTTGGGGCTAAAGAAATGGGGGCACAGACAAGGAGTGCGTTTGCATGTCGCATTCAGTATGTATCGGTAATGGTTGGTGCGGCAGAGAAAGAAAAGAAAGCAACTGGATGTATAGCGTGCTGTTTCTCCGACCCCTCCTCCTCTCTGCTTGCTCAATACATTGTGTATTGAGTATCGCGATCGGTATTTATATTATGCTGTGTATGTATACACATGCCCCATTTTGCTTCTCAAACCCAAGACGGGCAAACCCCCCTGGAGATGCGACGGACTAAATAAAAGAAAGAAAAAAAAATGAAACGGGAGTGCGCCCGGCGGATGATGAGCAGAGAGTTTCCGCACAACATGTGGGAGAGCAGAAAAAATAAACCCAAAATAAAAAACAAGGGGAGTGGGTGTTACCTTGGGAACGAAGACGAGACACAGAGTGCCAGTGGTGCAGAAGACGATAAAAATCGATATGATGACGTAAGAAACGTCCTGCTCGTCCTCCAAGATGAACGAAACGGCTCCGCCAATCACGCACATAATCACCACGTTGTACACGCTCATCCCTGTAACGTTTGCAATCCACACACACAAGAGAAAAACAAAACAAAAAAGAGACATTTATATACAATAAAGGCTCGAAACGCATACAGGTTGGATCGTGGTTGCCACGGCAACGCCGGCTTCCAAATCCAAAACTAAACAATGGAACGTTAAAAAATGCATCGCAAACGGTGGAGGGGGGAGGCAAATACGCAATCCACTAACCGATGTATTTCGAGTCGTTCAAAGCTGGTATGTTGACGTTGCGCGTCTCCCACGCCAAGAAGCAGCCGAACGCCATCAACAGTCCTTTGTAGGCGTAAATGGAACTGACGAAGATCGTCATGTGGTTACTCTGACAGTATTCGTTTTCCGGCCGGATTTCGGCGTTGTCCTGGCTCGGATGCGGCTGTTTTTTTTTTTTTTATATCCCCATCATCAAAATCAAAATCAAATAAATAGATAGGAAAATGGAGCAGCTACAAATGGAATACTCACGTAGGGCTCGAGGAGTTTGGTCTCACGATAAAACGGATCAATGACCTGCCACGTCGTCAGGATGGCTATGTCGATGGTGAGCAGCACTCCGACCACCATAAACAGCTGATAGTCCTTGATGGCCTTTTTGTTGAGTTTGACGTCGGTGAAGATCGAGTGCACCCGCCACGTTTTCGAGAACATGGAGCCGAAGGCCAACGTGAAGCCGGCCATCAGGGTCCAGATGCGGGCCGTGCAAATGACCGGCAGGGCCGACTCGCTCGTCAGATGCGAATCCAATCCCAACAGGATGACGCTCGTGTACGTCAGCAGACAGCCGATGATGATCATGTTGTTCAAATACGGGCTCGACATTTTGATGTACCTGGAACAAAACAAAAAACATCAATCGTCACATCGATTGGACAGTCCCAAAACGAACGATGACGTGCGTTACCTTTGGTTCCTGAATCGGATGTTAATGGCCAGGAAGGAGGAGGCCAGCACGATGCCCAAGGCGGCCACGATGGTCAGCGTGGCAAAGACGGGCACGCTGATGCGTGACGGCTCCACCGTTTGGATGGTGCGATCGCGTGGCGGCTGCTTGCTCTCCGACATCCACGAGATGGCCGACTCGTTGAGGAACAACGTGTCGCTGGCGTTCTCGTACTCGGCCACGGCCACCTCGTGAGCGCCCACGATTTGCTTGACCGTCAAGCGGCCGCTCCGTTCGTTATCCTCGAATTTGATGCGGCCCGTCACGCCGTTGAAGTCGACGCTTCGCAACGCGTCCAGCAACAGCTTCTCCCAGCCCGTGTCCCTGTAGGTGAAATTGCGCAGGCTCCAGTGCCGCAACTGCGGCCGTTGCCTCGAACTGGACGACGAAGAGGCCGCCGCCGCTTTGGCCATGCGGTTCCTCTCGTGCAACTTGTGGATGACCGTCTTGACCGTCTGAGCGGCCGTCCACACGGCGTCGTAGGCGTAGCCGTGAAACTGCGAATAGGAATCGCCCCGCTCCTTGTTGTACTGTTTCTCGTACTCCTCGGCCGTCTGTCCATCAATTTCATGTTGCTTTTAATTTTTTTCGATTTAACGGATATAAAAAAAAATAAATAAACAACTAACCAATCCGGATATGGTGACTTGTTTGGAGCTGGTCAGAGGCAAGACGTCGACGACGAAGGCTCCTTCGAGGGCGGCCAGGATCTCGTAGGAGGTGCAATTGACGGCGGGATCGTGCTGGTCGTCGGCCGGCGACATCCACCAGCGCTCCTGGCGGGGTCCGGCCAAAATCCACTGGTAGCGTCCGCCGTACAAATTGATGCGCGAAACGGCGCAAAAAACGCGCCGGGCCCAGGTGGCGTTGAAACTGGCCAGGATGATGCGCACGTCCTTCTCCATGAGCTTGGCCAGCGGTTGCGTCAGGTCGTTGACGAAACCCTGCGACTCGGTCAGCTCGATTCCGGCGCTGTCCAGCAACGACACCAGCCCGTTATGCGCCTGTTCCAAATGATCATTTTTTAAAGAAATCTTCTTCAAAATGTTAACGAACGGGATGAATCGGAAACAAATAGGACACGGCAAGGAGAACAATAAGAGACGGACGTACGAAGTCAACGAACCAGAAAACGTAAAAGGCAATTGAATAACGCCGAGTGCGGCGGGCAATGTTGTTTTTTTTGGGGCCGACTGGCAACACACACAGAGAGACTGAGAGAGAGACGCGGGCGGGTAACTGGATTGACGGCCGTCGCGTACGTGACGGCCCAAACTCAATAAGATCGTGACTACTGCATCATTGCGATCTCATCTCAGGAGGGAAATGAGAAAAGACGACACACACAGAGAGAGAGAAAATGCTGGCCAAAATAAATAACAACAACATCGGGCCATCAGAACAACCAGAAAATGTTTTCTACTTAAAGACGCAAATGTTATAGTTATATGTTATAGTTCCTTTTTTAAATCTAATGCTGCATTTACTACCTTGGCCCAGTCATCGATCCGGCTGCCGGGGAGATCCCATATCCCTCCCTAACCATCCATGTGTGTGTGTGTCTGTGTGTGTGTGGCACTCGATCCATTTTCAAGGGGGGAGGTAAAGCAAGCCAGTATTTCTCGTTTCACTTCTCTTTTGCATCGTATATCCGTTTTGTTTTTGCGATCAATGTCAACACAAATAAGAATAAAGTGAAGCTAAACAGAACAATCCCCAGGTAAATGTGGGTCGCGGCGGCCTTGCGAGTGATCTCTCAGTTCGCCCCATTTTCAAATCGAATTTTTACTGCCAATCATAATCGACTTGCTATTTCAACAAGAGTCAAGAGTGAGGGGGAAGAAAAATAATAAAGAGTAAATAGCACAAGTGCCGCTTTTTCTTTTGTGTGTGTGTGTGTGTGTGCGCGAACCGCGTGGCTGCTGGGCAAAGTGAAGATGATATATCAAAGTCAGGGTACGACCGTGCGGAATCACATCAAGCGGAATATTTTCTCGGTCATCATCTCGTTACGTAATGGATGTAGATAAAGATAAGAAAAAAAAGATGGCGCCAACGTAGACGGACGAGATGGACGAATGAAACGAAGCAATCAAGCGAATGTGTCGCCTTTATTCGGCCGTCTTCCCTCCCCCCAAACTCACGTTCTATCGTATTAGATGCTCCACGTGAAAGATGAGATGAGCAAACAGATAGAGTTATAAACAACAGCCACCGAAAACAACAGACAGAGAAACAGAAAATGATGAGCAACCGACTCCACCGAGGGGCCGCCGCAGTTCGTTAGCAACAGGAGGAGGGATATGATTAGAGTCGGTGAGATAGGCACCCCCTCCCCTCTAATACCCAAGCGACGGACAAGGAAAAAGGCAATCAAATCAGGCGGCACATAGACAATGCCAAGGTAATGAACACGGCTCTATTCATTCCTCCTCCCCCTCCTTCGAAAAAAAACAAAAAAAAAAAACAAACGAAGGAGCAAAAATTAAGTGGCCGGGGAATGACGTGGGGATCTTGAAACCGCCCCGTGTTAAGCGGAAAAAGAAATGCATGTCGGCCGGCAGGTGGGCGCATAATCCACGGCTCACGTTACGGTGGGGGATGGGCCTATGCCGCTCTCAACGGCAGCGCATTGACGTCACGATATGCGAGATGATACCATCATCATACGCTGGCGGCGTCGCTGCTTCAATAATCATGTCACCTTTCATCTCTTTCTCCTTCTTTGCATCCGTCTTTTGAAATATCTAACTTTTCCCTTCGACGGCTTAGATCGTCGTGAGTTTGGGCGTCGCTTTCCAACGAAACAACACACACACACATCTATTTGGTTTTTGACTCGAATTCGTTATTGGCTGGCGTCACGAAAACCTATCACACACACGCACTTGTGCATCCCGAATGGCCTATACAACGGCATTGATTTCTATACTGACAATAGGCAATGGCGACAGTAAGGCACAAGTTATTGCTAAAAAGGACCATCCCCCCATCTATTTTTCTTTCTCTTTCTCCTCCATTCATTTTTTCTTTTTGGCGAATGAAAAAAACATTTTGCGAGTCATGTTCGCTTCTCCTCGTACACATGGAATCGATGCGGCGGCAGCAGCACGCCCCCGAAAAAGCCCTTCGAAGCGGAAACAATATAACGACTGCGACACGAGTCTGCAGTTGTCCAGTCATCCGCAGCTATTCGTGTCCAGGAGAGAGAGGGAGCGAGAGACAGATAGGGCAGGCAGAGGTCGAACGGTCAGTGAAGGGCCCCGTCCCGAACGTTGCGCGGCCATAAAAAGACAAGCGTACGTTGGCTGTTTGCGGAAATGTCAGGGCCCGTGAAACGGGACAGCATCAGTCAAACGATTGACCCGCTAACGGCCTCGGCGTCCAATAAAATAAAACACGGATAACGTGGGGGAGAGGGAGGAAAAAGAAACGAGCATTTTCGGGAATGCGGCAATCGGACTGTTGATTGAATCGATATATTGATAACGTTTTTGCCTATAACTTATACGTATAGCCGTCGGCATTGTCATAACCCGAGAGCGGAAGAAAGGAATGATTTCTCATCCATCAAACTGGGCAATAGTAAAACCCCCCCATTCCAGGGGAATAGAAAAGAACGAGATATAACTTATAGGCTATCCATCACGATCATGCGACATCACGCGGGACAAGACACGGGACTGAAGCCAACAATTTGTTTTTTTTTGTTTTGGGTTTTTTGTGAGGGTATGGTTTGCCTTGCCTTAATGGCCTTATACACGGCTTGTTACACACACACAATCTCGGTGAGAATACGCATGTCAAAAAAAAAGGGAGGAAGGGGGAAGCGTTTGGCAATGATGAATAGGCAGCGACGTAGATGGCTTTTAATGAGTACTGTACTACTAATCAATGAGATATAAAAAAAGAAAAAGAAAAATGCGGGAAAAAGGACTTACCAGGGCGAATCTGGGCTCGTTCTGGTACAGCGTGCCGACGCGGGTCCAGTTGAAGGCCTGCAGCAGTTTGACGCGGGGCGCGTTGAACGCGTTCTCGCTGGGCACGATGCGGAAAAAGTTGGGGTAACTCTTGCGCGTGAACATCGGGTGCGTGTCGGCGTACGACAACTGATGACGTCAAACATTTCGTTTTTTTCAAAAAAAGAAACAGGAAAAAAGAAAGAAATGGATTCATCAGAGAGTGTGCCGAGGCAACGCGCGGGCAACAGAAACCAATCGGTTGGCCGTTGCCCCGCAGAAAAAGAATAAAGAAATAGAAAAAAAAAATGAATGAATTGCACTTACGACGGGGATACGCCAATGTTTGGATGTCTTAGCGATGGAATCGGTGACCGAGTTACACGATCCGCCGAGGATCATCACTTTATGGGGATCCTTGTCCATCATGTCGAAAAAGGCCTTCATTCCGACAGAGGCGCTGCACTGTAAACATTTAAAGAGCATGTAATTTTCAAGTATAGAGGCAATTAAAAATCTATCAGTCGGTTGTTATGGCAACGTCCTTACATCAATGTAGGCGAACAAGCCTTCATCAAAAAAAAAAAGAAGAAAAAAAAGTGAAAGTTTCATGGGGCAGAATGAGATTTTCACGGGGGCAGGATGTGCCAGGAGCAGCGATTGCTATCAACATGTCAAATCGCTGACTGACACCTTCCAACGCCCCCTCCCCCCAACCCCTAGAATGGAACACGACGAGGAAAAATTTGAAAAAATCCGGCGGAATAAAAGTCTAAAATCAAAAATGCGCAACGTCACATGCAACTCTTTCGAGAGAGAGTACGTGATAAGAGACACCAGTTGGCGTTGAAAGAAACGGCCAATCGTCGGCTCGCCTTTTTTTCTATTGAATTGATGACAGTCTGATCTAAATTGAAAGAAGGCGAATGAAAAAGAAATGTTTTTCTTTTCTGATCAATCGTCTGAAAAGCGTCGAGTGCTTTTCACACTCGACAAAAGGACCGATTCAACCAGTAGCAAAAATAAGAAGAAAAAAAAGCTTCACTTAACAAACAAAAAAGGACAACTTTTAACGTGCTGATTTAAAGGGACTTTTCAAACGGCCCCATTTTTTTTCTTTTGGTTCGATCCAAAAAAAAATGGCCGTCCCATATTTTCGTTGACGCTTTCCCCCACGGCCGTTAACGTTCATTTTTTGTTTTCACGGGTTCTTTAATAACCTCACAGACATCCATTAAAGAAAAGCTTCGCGAGGACGCCAGCCAACGGCGTATGATTTGCGGCCTCATCGGCGAATCCAAACGGCCCAGATGCTTTTACGTCCTCCCGGCCGTCTTTCTTCCATACTCAACGACGACGACATAAAACAGCGACACACTTCCATTTCTACTTTTGGCCATCATTTTTTTTGCGTTTGTGTGTTTTGTTTTCGCATATTTTCGGAGAAAGATGACGCAGAGAACCTTGTCGGACCATCGGCTGGCACAGACCGCCGTTCGCGCGGTCCAACGACGGCCCGTCAAATGAGCAAATCCGTTCGCGGTTCGGTTAAAAAGACGGGGATTCGTTTTCCTCGTCTGTTGGACGTCGGATGAACAAGAATTTTGTTTAAAGGGGACCGCGCAAATGGCACGTGCACTGACGGTGTGTGTGTGTGCCTCATCCATAAAAAGTGGGCGAAAAAGAAAGAAGGCAAAGATCGATATTTAATATCCATCCATAGAACGACCTGAGCGGCCGCAAAATCAGCGTCGGAAAAAAAAAAAAAAAGAAAAGTCCCGGCCGCAAAGCTTTCGGCCTACTACCCCAAAAGCCTCAAGAGACTGTGTGGTTCTCTTGCTCTTTCGCAATAAACTTTCTTTTTTTTGTATTTTTTACACAAATAAAAAGTTAGGAAGGATTTCCCTTTTTCTTTTGCGCAGAGAGAGAGAGAGAAAAAAACCAATCGTGCGTGTTGCTGCAGAAAAGCGAATGAAAATCGGGACTAAGGGGGGGGGAGAGAGATTTCTAGACGGACAGATGTCGCTGCTGCCATAAGGACGGGAGGGAATAAGAAACCTGCGGCGATGCGAAAAATGCCAAGGAAAACGAAAACGAGGAATCTGATCACGAACAATCCCGAACCCAACTGGGATACAAGAGACGGGCCCAAAATCTACGCGAAGCCGTACACAAAGCTAATCAAAACAAAACCCCAAACAAAAGGTATGCTAGTAAAGAAAACTAAAATCATCTTCGTTTAAACGCTAAAAGAGAAAAGAGCCAAAGAGAAATGAAGACTTTTAGGCGAGTTGCACGTCATTCAAGTTCGAAAAGAAGAAAGAGAAAAGAAAAAAAAAAGAATTGATCTAATAAATCCGTCACGATACTATACGACCACACCAACTATAAGTTTCTGTGTTATGATGGTGTGGCACTAGCGGTGGCAGTACATATACTACTACTACGTTATGATGTAGGCCATAGAGAAACGCCGTCTAACATTTTTTGTTTTTTCCTTTTCTCCATGTTGTGTTTAGATGTACAACTTTGATATGCCAGAGTGGATCCCTGCATGTTTGTGTTTTTTTTTCTATGCAAATTTGAATTTTTGAGAAAAGGAAAAGAAAAAAAAAGAAATCCAATTCACGACACGCTACACGCCTATATCGATACTGATGCAGAGTAAAAAAAGGAAAAAGGGAAATAACTCTGGCTAATGCCGACCTATTGTGCATAATAGAACAGACGATCGACGTAAGAATAAGAGAAACAAAATGTGTTTTCCTCTTTTCCTTTTTTTTTTTAAGTGAAAAAAGAAAGAAAGAAAAAGAGTTTGAGCTTGGAAAACGACATGCGACTATCATTGCCTGCTGTCACATCCCCTCTTTGCTATTCTCCACACGAAGCCTGCACTGCTGCTGGCCAATTTTAGCCCGAATGAAATGAGCATTTTATTCAGAATTCAGTCAAAGAGAGAGAGAGAGAGAGATCCTGTAAAATCAAATCAAAGAGGAGGAAAAAGCTCGTCTTTTTTTCTTGTTCCGCATCACTAGTCTTTTGAGTTCGCAACTTTCGTCTGCGCGTCTATAAAAAAAGCCAAAGTTTTCTCAGTTTTGAACTGCAGTTTTGGCGAAATCGATTGCTTCTCACAGTCTATAATCCTAACGCAATCATTTCAAACTGGGCTGCAAAAAAAAGCTGTGCCTCGCGAATGAAAGAGGGAAAACATGTACAAAACAAGTTTGATCGTTCAATTAATATCACGCACGTACGACGACAAACATTTTCAAAGAATTCACGCAAAAAACCGAATAAAGAAGGTGGTTTGTATCCGATTTTTTGAATAGCTCGAATAGGCCTACTGCTATACCGTTGATTGAAAAATCGAAAAGCTTTGGATTTTCCCTTGGCATTCTGCAGCCGAGAAAAAAGGGACAACAACAAAAAAATAGATCAAGTTCAAGGAAAGAAAAACAGCCGACGATAATAGAAAGTCTAAAGAAAGCCTCGGGGACTCGGGTAAAAAAGAAAAACGTGCCATTTTTGAATATGCCAAAAAAGGAGACGACAAACATCTGCACAGCTTCCAACATCTTTAGCTTAAATGGAAACAGAAAAAAAAGAAAGGAGGGACGCACGTGAAATGCATGTCGCCTTACGATGTCGTTCTTATTGGCCATGCGTATATAGAAAGGGCTCACACAGCAGATATATCTATAGGAGGCGGCCAACTTGAATTCGATCCAGCAGAGTGAAATGAATGAAAAGGGCAAAAAAATAGGAAGAACGCCTCTCTGCAGCATTTGATACACACGTATATAGCGAGCTTTAGATGTAACCATATCTATTTTTTTGTTATCCCCCCCAACGCATTCATTGGCTGCTGCTCCCTTGTTCGGATGCGTCTGTCTCTTCTTTCGCAAGACGCAAAGGATCACAAGTGAATCTAGACGACTTTTCTCTTCGTCCTCACCAATGTAATAAACAGAGACGCGATATACGCCCCACCGGCTCCTTATATTAGATTCTTTTTTTCTTTCTCACATCATCACACACGCACGGCCGAACAACATTCATATCTTCTAGTTTATGTATGCCCGCACTAAAAAGAACAAAAAAAAAAGGCGGCCCGGAATGGCTATGGCCGGGCTATGGCGGCCACTGGACGTTGGATAAGGTGTATCACTCGCACTCATCTTTTACTCTCCATATAACGCCGTCAAATGTATTTTTCTTTAGTCTATATAGCGACGTTCTTTTTTTTGTTGCCATCTTTGATTCGACCCCCCTGCTGATCTCGAAATGAAAAACAGATGGGCCCTCTTTATTCTGCAACATGGCAAACAAGGAAAACATTTGTGAAAGGTTAAGTAGTTTGGTCGGGAATATAAGGACTCTGTCTACTTGAACAGATGCTCGGAATCAGAAAATTGAGAGAACCGCAAATCCATCATCCGACGATAATGATATGCCGTATTCTCTTATACTGCTGGGCTGTGATCAAAAAAATGGGACAGGCACGTACGCCTTGCCACGAATTTCGCTCGGTGAGATCGGTGAGATATCCAAAGCGAAAAACTTGAACGCATGAAAAGAAGAAGGAACTTGCATGTTCCGTCTGGGCCGACGGACAAGAAAATACAAGACGGAATCGCTTGATAAGCGGCTTTGCTTCCTCATGAAAACTGCAGCGAGATGACGGTCTCAACTACGCAGCAAAAGATAATCCAAAAAAGAGAGAAAGAGAGAGGCAAAAGTTTGGTGCATAAATATTATTGGAGGTAAATCTCGTGCACGTCAGTGCAGTGGTTTTAATCAAGTCGCTGTGTGTGAGAGCGTTTCTTGTTTCGCTGCTCTTCGGGGGTGGGTGGGTGGCGCGCAATTTAAACAACTTTTCGAATGCCAGAGAGGTACAACTGTCTACTTTGTCAAATGTTGCGTTAATCAAACGAATTCTTTAGAGAGATGCACAGAGAAAAATTGGGGGCTTCTCGCAATTTCCTTGTTTCCTTTTTTTTTCTTTTTTTGGAACATTTCGATTTCGTTCCAATTCCATTCCAATCTCCCTATTGATTCGAGTCTGAAAATGAAGTTTTGCCCTACCCCCCACTAGATCCTGAATCGTTTCTACTCCCACCACTTCAGATACCTGTCGAATAGAAAAAAAAAATGTCCCGATTCTTTCCCCAAACATCGTGAAAACCACAACATAAAAAAACAAACATCAATCAAGAAAAATAATTGTAGGACGAGGGATTTGTGAGTTCGTGAGAGCTCGTGTAAAAACAGTCAACGTAGATATTGACCAGACCAACCAACGCACAAGCCATGCCCAAAAAGAGGATGAACAGATAATCAATGGAAGCTGGAGTAAAAGCAAACGATACATCCAGCGGAAAAGCATATTGCGTTGCAACGCTCATCAATTGCTATTTACTTATTTATCGATGTGTGTGTGTTTTTCAAAAGGGAAGGGTGGCCAACTCGATTGCCAGAAGGTTGTGGCACAACTGTGATTCATTACCTCAGACGGAAAAAAACAAAATATACGTTTCTTCCGGTTTGCGCTTCATCACCTAACACTTTCATTTGTTTTTTTTCTTGGCTGCCACTTGCAGAACCTGCTGCTATTGGCCTGTTTGGCTTCGTTGCTTTGTCCACGTCCGCCCCTGTGTTAACATTCTTTGATGGAGTAGAAGCGACCCACCTTCCAATCCGCCCATTCCTCCCTCCCTGCCCCGCCATATCCGCCATGGCATAACCACCCTAAAGTGATGTATTGAATGGCCGGCTTCTATATGTGTATAGTGTGTGTGTGTGTGTGTGTGCAAAATAAACGGATCAAATTTTAAGGCTGTATATGCAAAACGAACTGAGGTATTAGAAAAAAAAAACTTGATCGAAAGAGGTAAAAGATACCAACTGCAATCCACAAACAAGATAACAAGGTTAATGCTTAATGGACAGGGATTATTTGTCCTTCGCGTTTAGATTAGTCGTCCGTTGTTTTGACACACGTTTTCCGTCTTTGTCTTGGATGCTACGAAAGCCGAATGCGACAGATTCATTTAGCCAGCGGACAGTAGCAAAACACATGAAAAAAAAAACAAAAGAAAAAGAGATGCTGTCCGGTCTTATATAATCTTTCAAAATGCAATGCCAAAAAAGCTGTTTGCGGTAGTGTGCGGAGAAGGATCAAAGAGAGAGAGAGCTTAGCCTAACCTAGTTCCATGCCCACGTCCTTTTCGTTTTTCTTTACACATTTGCTCAATTTTTTTTAAATAAGAAAAATCACTTTATGCACTTTTGAAATGTTTAACATTCAATCCCCTTCGTCTAGATTGAATAATATTCGTCGCGGTCAGTTATCTACCTTTACGGCCAAGTTTGAACGTCTTCTAAGAAGCAACAACACGCGAGAGAGGATGGCCCAAAAAAATGACATGTAAAAAAAGAAAAACTTGCCCGTCTACAATATCTTCAATGACTAACAATCAAAGCGGAAGAATTGCACATTAACGTAATTTTTCTTTTTTGGCTGCAAAATCCATCTTATTCCGCTTTCCGGATTTCCGCCATAGCAAGAGAAAAAGTAAGGGGAAGAATATGACCTAATAAAAAAAAGGGAAGCCGGAAGGAATGAGTGAAGAGCATTGGGGGGTGGGGGAGAGCAAAAGAGAGATGGATCATCCATCGACCGCACGCGAATGCAAAAGAAAAAAAGAAATTCGACATGATGTTTGTGCAAACGTGTGTGTGTACGTGTGTGTGCCACTGTGGCCTGCTTCTTGATGGATCATCTTGGCCGGCTGAATTCGAGAACACTTTGCTAAGGAGTATGAGACCCGCAGGATAAAGTCGACTATTGATTTGGCATCAGCCTTCCGTCCACGATATTTAGTTCCGTCAAGTGCCGGCGGCTGTGGCTGATGGGGCAATCAAACTCGGCATCACGACACCCAAATTTATTCTTTCGTTTTTCGTATTTAAAAAAAAATGAGAAGAAAAAAAAATACTCAAAGACGTCGGTCTTTTGGCTAACGATAATGAGATGCAAAAGGACGACAAAGGGCGTGTGCGTCTGGAAGCCTCAAAGTTATCGCGATTATAATCACAAAGTTAGGACGACTTTGGCATGACGCAAAACGGCCAAAATGCTCGAAATAAGTTATTACGCCAAGTTTGAGGCTCCTCAGCAAATATTGCAACGCAGCTGCATCTGCATCATTGTCTACGCGCGTACAGGTAGTGGCACCCCGTTGTCTATGCAAATGCTCTTTTCTCCTGCGCAAAGGTAAGACGGGCTGCAGCCGCCAGAATCAACACGCGTATAAGAAACTACTTCGATCGATGGAGCAAAAACGTTAAGAAGAACACCCCGCCTTAGACTAAAAATGTGAGACGAGGGGCGTTGCGCCAACTCCATTCCCTCCTCAGCACACGATGTGAAAACTAACTTTTTAGAAAAAACAAAACAAAGAAGACACAAGAATATATAAATGGCAACGTCAAGTCAATTCAACTTTGCCCCCTCCCCCCTACTATCAATATAGTACGGGCAAAATCGCACCCAACCTTATCAATCGAACCAGAGCAGCCATTGTTTTCATTGTCCATTGGCTGATGGACCCGACATTTGACTTTCGATAGCTTCGCTTATTCATTGTCGGATATATCCAGCAGTTGGGGTAGGGGGAGGTCAGAAAGAGGAAACTACACACATACAAGAGGAGCATAGGTCACGGACTTAAAAAAAGAAACAGATCGTGCACAGCTCACAGATCCATCGCTCTCTGCGTGTGTGTGTGTGTGTGCGTCTCAACTCGTGACGATCGATTAGTGTCGTGTTGGCTCACGCTGGCCGAATAAATATTTCCTCAAGACATCCGGACTTGGCAGAGAAAGCTGATCCAGAGGCGCGGTCATGTTTGCTGGACGCTTTGATCATAATCCAATTCATACACACACATACACATACACCCAACCCAGCCATGCCATCCATCGTCACGTCCGACTCCGCCACGGATTCAATTTCACGTTGCATTTTCTTTTCTCATTTTCTCACCATCACATCCATTTTTTATTACAACAAGATTTTTTTTTTAAAATCTTAACAATTGGCCAATTAGAAATCTAAGATAAAATCTGCATGACAAGCGAGCGAGACGTGTGAGCTTATCTCCCAGTTGATACCTACACACTCGTTTTGCATATAGTGAAAAAGCCTATTTTTGGAATCAAAGAAATCTGCTACTTTAATCAGTCGATACGGGTGGGAGGCGCCGATCCTCCCTTTCACACACACACTCTGAAAATTGAAAAAAAAAAAAGCAGCGGATCAATTCAGAGGGCGTAGCAACGAGGAAACGAAGCGAAAAAGGAAACCAGTCTCTCCCACACACACACACACACTAAACAACAAAATCCCTTTGGTAAAGTTTCTTATTCAAGAAAAAAACTCTTTCGATTGGTTCTTTTCAAACAAGTGAAGAGGGCCATCAATACTAAACATTATGCCTCCATCAAAAAGTGAAAAACCAAACGTTAAAAATGAGGGGGGGCGTTGGATAGAGCAAGACTCACTAGAGAAACGCGGTCGTAACGTAGAGGTGGCCTGAAATTTGCATATGAAGAGGTCGCCATTGGCAGACAAAAATTTAAAATGACCCAAAAAAAAAAAGAATTCACGTTTCAATCGGATCCTATTGGGGATGGGAAAAGAAACGGGAGTTTTCATCTCGAGACATTTGAATAATCAACAATAAAAAGCGCGAATGGATAGGGGGGCAAAGAGCCGTTGGGGTGTGAACGGAATTCAAATGAGGTGCGAATAAAAACAAAAGCCAGACGCGAAATAAAATACTCCGATCGATTCGCTACAAAAATCAAGACATTTTTGAAGAAACGGCCTCGCCCGGCTCGCTATGCTCCAATAAAAAATTGATATGCAAATTCCCAATCAAGATGGGCATCCAGAACAACAAGAGCCAAACGGCCCATTCAAATTTTCGGGGCAAAACAATAAGACACCGCACAAAATGTGCCTCTTCCATAAACAGATTCCCTAAACACAACTTTTGAAGAAGTCGGCCAATGTTTGTGTGTCTCTTAGAATTGCAACTCTTTTGATGTGTGTGTCATATTTCTTCTTCCCCACTGTCCGAAACGAGAAACCGATTCGCCCCATAAGTTGTGGCAATGGCCAACTTGTTGCCGCAATTCATTTAGTAAATGGGACTGCTTTCTTTTATTAGATTGCAAATTCGATCCAATAAAAAAAAGGTGCTCAATTTGGAAGGTAGACAACAAGGGGATGACTTGAGCTGATGAAAAAGCAAATGGGTACACTCTCCTCCCCCCTTGGGTGAACCCCCCCCCCTTCCCAAAAAAAAAAAGAAAAAGGGAAACTAGTTAAAATTGACTGACGACTCCCTAAAGAAATCAGATCTGTGCGTTCGTATCACGGGGAGGGCGCTGGTGGAACGAAATCTACCCCCCTTTCTCTCGTTTGCGAGCTTTTCTTTTCGTATATACATAACAAGTTTTTTGTGCGTGATGGAGCACCCTCTGGGAGCGCAAAGGCATCGTTTTCCATCAGTGTCATCGTCATCATCATCAAATGACGCGCGAAAACGAAAAAAAGGAAAAAAAGAAAAAGAAACCAAAAACGATCTCATTGAATGGACGATGGGGATGGACGCTGTCGGGGTGTGGCCGTCTGTACCTTGGTGTCGTTGTAGAGCAGCCGCAGTCGGTACTCGTGAAGGAAACTGCTGTTGGCCAAATGGCGAAGGGCCAACGTGATGGCCGGCATGACTCCTTGACCCAAGGGCGCCTCGATTTCGTGGTCGCTCAACGCCAAAAAGCCAGCGATATAAACGTCTTGCCAATTGCCGTTGCCACCGCCACCACCGCCGCTGCGGCTCACTCCCGTCGATGAGGACCGCGATTGGTGCGTCGTCCCGGCGGGCGGCCGGGACCGGATTCGATACGACGTCGTTCCCGCAGCGGCTGCCGCCGCCACCGCCGCACAATTCCATATCAAAAAGCCGATCATCGTTACAGTTGTGATGACTTGTAATAGCGACGTCATGACTGTCAGTTTTTTAAGGGGAAAAGAAGAAAAAGAAAATGGGGGGAAGACGACCAGATGAAGATGAAGGGACAAACGCAGATGTTGCGTGCACCGGATGGGCTGATCTTTAAGGTCGTCGTCGCTCCGATGCTGGATGCTGCCGGATGTGGGGCTCGACAGATCCAACAGCAGCCAAAACTTGAGAGCGGGACGAGATGGTGGCTCTGACCAATCCACAGCTGTTCCACGTCATCGGCCTTTTTTTTTGTTTCGTTTTTTTGTTTTCTAAATGTCCCTTTTTTTCTGTTTGTTCTTGAAACTATTCCGCCGTAAATATGAAGCGAACGAAAAACAACATTGCCGCGACGATAATTCACTCGATTTCACACGAAACACTCACGCACACTTACACACACTCGGCCACACACTTACAGCACGGAAATTTTTAAAACTATCATTCTTGCCTATCAAATATTTACAGAGACACTCTGGCGATATGGTTTTTTTTTTCTCAAAAAAAAATTGAATGTGGTTTTAAACTCTGTTCTTTCGGAAAATATGTACGTGTGCGTTTCAGCGTTCTCGCTTCATCCCACAATTTAAAAATCGCAATCCAAAAATCATTTTCGGTCGGTGGAGTGAGGCAGAAGTCCGTCAAAGGAAAACAAAATTAAAGAAATGCGCAAAACGGAAATAAACAGACGTTTTCGAAAAAATCAAGAAAATAATAATAAAATCCGATGGAAATGAAAACGGGAAAATTGGACATCCGGTCGCCGGCGTTCCGCACACTGACACACGCACACACACACACACACACGGAGGAAAAAAATGGACGTTTAAACACACGGCGTTAATTATGCACAGAGCTTGTCCACAGCAACTCTGTGACTACCTGTCCGCTCCACCGTCCGCGCCAGAGTGGGTCGCATCGAGGCCAAAACTCGGCAGTCTCAACATTTTCACGCACGCACGAACGAACGAAAAAAAACGTACCGCCGTACGGGTCCCGCAAAAGAAAAAGCCGCCGTAGTCAGCGGGACTGCGCATGTCAACCACACAATCTTCTCTCTCTCTCTCTCTCTCTCTCGTCCCTAGTGCGATATAAACTTCTAAATGAATGTGTGTGTGTCTTTCTTTGGTCTAAATGGTCATCCCAGCAATCATGATGAAACATAATCTCGCAAAACAAAACAAAAAAAACAAATTGAGAAACATCAACAGCGAAGCCTTGCAGTTTTCGGTTAATGGTGCTAGATATTATGTTTGTTGTTTTCGTTGTCTAGCCACTAAATTGCACTCGGAATTATGTGTCTGTATACTTTGTTTCGCTAGCCGTCGGTGCAGAACGAACCTCGTTTTGCGAGATGCTTCATCAAGTATTCAGACGTGGTCGTCGTCATCAAAACCTCCCGGGGAACCCACGATAGAAGAACCCTCCTTTTCATGGCGCATTGCTTCTCCGTTTTTGTTTTTTGTTTTATTTTTACATTTTCCCTTTTTTTGAGGGGGGGGGTTCAACAAAAACAGAAAGGCGCACGTCAAAGAGAAACGGTGCGACAAGAAAACTCGCGAGCCATGCAAGTTTTATAGATTTTATATGTAGAGATAGAGCGTCTCACTGTGACGAGTAGTGACAATACTGCCGCTACTACGACAACAAACTTACCCCCCCCCCCCGTCCCGCAAAAAACTCGTACAACCATCATTTACTTTCGATTCGTTCTTCAAGTAAACTGCAACAATGGCTTGTAGACAGACACGACTCTTTCGCTCATTGATTCGAAAAAGAAGATGACTACGAACGATTTCGTGACCTACAATGGAACTGGGGAATGCGGGAAGAATCAATGACACACCAAATCTATTGGTGATTGCAAAGTGGCAGACTAAACCAACAAAAGAAGCTCATTCGAATGAGATAAGCAAAGCAAAAGAGAGAAACGATAGCAAGGATCATGTTCCGACGTTGTCAGATCAAAACATGGGCAGTGAAGATGAGAGAAAGACAATGTGTGCGTGATAAGGACCTTGCCTGTGGCAATATTACGAGCGAATAAAACCATCACGCAAGGAGTGGGCCATAAAATCATCAAAAGCTTTTTAAACGACAACTCCCTCCCCAAATGAAAATCTTTTTCCATTTATGATGCCAAACCTCCCTATCGTATAATCGTTCAAACGACAAGGACACGATGACGAGACAGGTGTGCGCTACGTGCGATCGGAGAGGGCAACGTAAATAGAATGGAGTGGTAGAACGTAGCCCGTTCCATATACGTATACATGTAAAACATGAGCTGCAAGTCTTGTGTGCCGCTTCGATGGATTTAATTATTTGCCAGCGCCAGCTGATTGAACCCACTCCCCCGTCCCTTGGCAAGGAGGCGAACGCAATTCTCTACTTCCCTTTCCACTTTTAGCATTAGAATTGGAATTACCAAGTCCCTGTGGTAATCGGGCTTTAATGAGAAGGACGGAAAAACACGTTGGCTCTTGTAGGGGGGAGAAAAAGAAAAAAACGAAAACAAATCCAATAAGTAAGGTTAATCCTCTTGCGCGACAACGAACAGAAGAAAAAAAAAAAGGATAAATGAAAAGTAATCGTTTTACTTAATCAAAAAAACAAAAGAGGTCGTGTAAATACAAGATAAAAAAAAACAATAATTCCTTGATCCATTAATGTCGTCCACCGCAAACAATGGCAAACATCATGGCGCTGGCATCGCTAACGATGGCGGGCCTGTCCGAGCAAAACAATCGAAAAGTGGACAGTCGAACCAAGTTTCGAAAAAAAGAAAGGATTGAGGACTAACGAGACCTGTTCCAGTTGCTGTCATCATTCCACGACTGAAAACTTTTGAAAAAAAAAACAAAGTTGGCTTTCTCTCATTAGACAGTGTCTTCCTCATCGCCGAGTGCATCCCAATGTCAACTTGTTTCCCTCAACTTTACAAAAATAGATGAAGAGGATTGTCAACAACGAAGTCGACGAGAGTTCAAAATAAAAAGAGAGAAATCAACTTGAAAAAAAAAAAGAGGATTGCCCTTCAGGGTTAACCTTCACGGCAAAGGCCAGCAAAGTGTATCGGCAAGTTGACGCATCGCATTAGCCTGTTTGTATGTAACGATCTATTGAGAGAGCAAGGACGTGAACAACAAAAGGATTGGGTGGGAGGGCAGAAACTGAACAACAATGTGAGTAGTGACGGCAAGTCAGGGCGCTTGTCGATGACGGTGTCGTTTATAAAAAGTAGGTGGCCGATCAAGAATTCTGATGATGCAGGATCAGTTGCTCGTCCTGAACCATGGCCAAGTCTGGACTGCTCTCACCCGTGCCAGACCCTTCATTTAAAGGCAACCTACGCTCCAGACGTTTTTTGGAAAACGAACGAAAAGAAAAAACAAAGCAGAAGGGGAGGGTGTGACTTTGAGCCAAAAAATCAAAGACACGAAGAAAAGACTCACAAAGTGGCAGGCGTGGTGTTATCGGGAGTGTCTTGCTTGTCGTCCCGATTGTTCTCAATTTTTCGGCCTAAAGTGACAAGGCATTCGCAGTTGTTGGGTACCAGAATCAAATCCTGTCGGTACGGATAACCTCCAGTCGTCGGAATGAAAAAAAGACGAGCCAAAGTGCTCTGGTGGCAGCGGCCATGCACCAATTCTGTTTCCTCCGACCTTTTTTTGTGTGCCACCGTTTCACAAGGGGAGGGCAGAGACCGGGAGGGCAAATAGTGAAAAGCCAAGTGCTCGATTTCATGTTTTCAAAACCACTCAATTGAATCAGACGTGGAAGGGGAGAATAGAGTAATAGTGACTTACAGGCAGTGGCGATAGACGACGGGCTGCTGGATCCCGTTGGGGTTCAACTCCTGGGCGATAGGCACCAATCGATCGGTGGTGAGCGAGCGGCCGTACAGTGGGTACAGCAATCGCAGTTCAGCCCGGCAGCACTGAGGTATCCACGAGGGCGACGAAGGGCAACTTCCATCACATTCTATTTGAATACATCGATGAAATACTGCAGCTAACACTTGTGTAATACAAGGTAATCAAAAATACCTGTGTCACTGTCATCAAGTGTTGGATTTCCTTCTTGGTGGAGGTTGTTAATCAGACGAGTAGAATTCAACAAATGGCTCGAAATTTCTTTCAACCACATGGGTGGCAATTGTGTTCGAGGTATGGCTTCTGGCTTTGTCTAGAAACGGACAATTAAATCATTCTTAATGAGCTATCATAAATTATGCTTGATAAAGACATTACCCTGGACATGCCTAATGGTCTGATTGGCTTCATTTTGTCCTACAAAGAATGTGATATTTTAGAATCTCTTTGGATGTAAAAACGTAGACTACATGTTGGCAGCCCTTCAATAAAAAAAAATTACTTACCTCAAGCACTTCTACACCTGGTAGATAACAACCATAGTGCTGAGTCAAATCTCCAAAAATACCAGGAGCTACAGCTGGGCACAACACTATGTGTAAAGAAAAAATTTGAAAACTTTTTTTTACTTTTTTGCAAATGGCAGCCATTTTTGACGACACGACCACATGTCACAAAAAAAGCAGAGATAGCTACAAGGATTATGAGAAACCAACCTGGTACATCGTTCTCGCTTCTCGCCCACGATGAATTTGAAAGGAGAACGACGCAAATAGCAACACGTAGACACTGACTGATTATGGTGGCCATGCTGTCTTTTTTCTTCTGTCCAACCAGAACCTATTCGTCCCAGTTTATGACGATACCGCAGGAGAATACGTTATTAACGTATTGAACGCAACACTGAAAATGATTCTCTGTCTCTAAGGCGCTCAACAAAGTGTTTGAAACTTTAGTGAGTCACTAAGTATCGATCGAGCCTAAATGCAAATTAGCCGATTTTCCGATCATTCTTTTTTTCTTTGCCAGAAAACTGGAAATAAAAATTACTTAACAAATATCAATTGTTTTGGTATTTTAAATTAAATAAATAAATTTTTCGTAATAAAAGAACATTTAAAATAAAACATTTAAATAAAAAAGACTTTTATTTTGAAAAATGGCAACTAATTTGATTCCTTTTGATTGGAGAAAGGGAAACAGCTGATGAAGCTGGCGATTGATGGAGGAGAGACAGTAGGATTTTTAAACAAAGCAATGTATTCGAATGAACGTCTGTTTCAGGTTCTTAGTAGTCCATCAGGAATTCAATAAAACACACTATATTTTCCAGTCCTGCCATGGCGCCCGACTCCCCCACTTAACGTTGACATGGCCTGTGAGAAAATGCACTTCTGTTTGAGCCTCTTTTCATGCTGCCGGATCGTCGGCATAATAGGAGACTTAGGAAACGACTCGATAAAGATTCAACATAGAAACAATTTTAACCGGTTAAAGGAAAACGAAAAACCCAAATAGGTTTAGCGTTTGCTCTAGGCGCATTAGTTATACGTTTCTCCAGTGAATTTGTATATTCTTTGAACAGAAAATTTTCTTCGCGAATAATCAAATCTGCTTATGGAAACCTTATTTTCTTGGCTGAACGCTGGCTTTATTTTATTCTACGGTTTTCACGTGAGCAAGTTTCACATTTCATTGTGTCGTCTGCTAGTGATGTACATGTCAAGTGTAGTACGTCAATTTCCACTCCACCACATAATGATCAGCAGAAAAACGTTTAATTTTTTATTGTCTGACGTTGTTCGACAAACAGTACGCAAAATCCTTATCAATTTTATTGTTTGATTAAATCGATAGAGAGTCAAAGAATCAGGTCCCGGTAGACTGAAAACAAGATAATCGTGTTTCTCGTTTGACTGGTTTCATCCAAGTTACGGCTAAAACCTTTTTATTCACCAGGTGGCGTATTTCATTATTATTCGATATGTATATTATTTTCATCTTGATCTTCTAATGTTTTCCGCTCAAAAAGCAATCAAATCTTTTGATTTATAGATTTTTTTTTTCTGAAGAGTAAAGGAGAGAGAGTGAGAGAAAAATGGAGAGGCAGAATTTGAAATGACGTTGGCAGTTTCTCTTTGATCATCACAACAAACGGGATGGTGGCCATGCCCGGTAAATAATAAGTCTAGCAGAAAAAAAGAAAGGGCAGACGCGTTCGGCGTGCAAAATGAACAGAAGAGAACGGGGCGAGACAGTTGCAATCCAATTGATTGAACAAGAGAAAAGGGAGAGAATCTTTTAGCGTCAAAGCTAAGAAAACACTAAACCACAAAAGACAATAAAAAGAGGAAACGCATTTTCTTTTCTTTTTTATTAGGCTCTTTCGATATTCAAAACAGAATGTCGCATATTCAATATACAGCACCATTTTACAGCCAGAATTTAAATGTCTTACTTTTCTTTGACTACTAGAATTCGATTGAAAGATACAGAGAGCACAGCATAAGAAGATAGATGAGCGAAAGGGACAAGTTGGTGCGTCACAGGAATTTTAGTTTAGTCCTTTTGTTTGCACAACAGCTAAAAATGTCTCGTATTTGCTGAACAGATTGACGTGTCCGTCAACCAGAGAATTATATGTCTGACACGACGTTGGCCTCCTCCTCTAGTAAAACCAACTTCCAATTTCGTAGTTATTGAACTAACAATAACAACTAGCTAGATATACTGCAACTGAGATTTGTGTAGTCGCCCACTTCAGGCTGGAACATAATACATATTTTATTTATTATTCAATTAGGTAATAAGGTGACGAGAAAGTGCACACTACACGGTTATCACAATGCTTTGCATAATGAACTGCTACGCATTGACTAATGCATCTGCCTTGATCTTTCGAGCTGATTGTTACGATAACGATGCTGATCTTGGCAGTCGACTCGGGTCCGAGTGCTTATCTGAAAACCATTGCCTAGGCAACCAAAAGATTCTCGTCTGCTTACGTCCCATTATTTTTTATACATTAATAGGCATCAACATAGCCTCGCGAAAGGCCAAGCTTATTAAATCCAAAGTAGAAAATAAAGCAAAAATAAATCAAGCAACATCAAAGAGAATTCAGCCGTTCTGACAAGCTCTAATGCTATTATATTTAAAAAAAAACTACTTGTTCGCTTTTTATCACATGCCACTCGATCCTCATGCTAGACAAAACGAAAATGTTCTGGAAGCGTGTGTCTAAGAAGAAGCCCTCGTTGGTCCTAGATACTCGTCGGCGGAAATATTAATCAGAATAGCTCAATCTCGACGAGGGCCTTTTCTAAACATCTTTCAAGACTACATGAAAACACTCGTCAATAGGCTATTACTAGGCGATATTCATTTGAGCCCCCCCCCTCCTTCATCCATCTACTACTACCCGTGTGTATACACGGGGAAGTGCGCATCGTTTTGGCCGAGTCGACAGTTGCAAGACGTACTACAAGGGCATCATAAATATAAGCACAGCACAATATAAAGTCGACAACAAAAATGTAAGGAAGCCCAAAGTAATCTGGTGGCTCTTCAAGAGCCAAAAGCACGTACCTCATTAACGTCTTATTCCCCAAACAGTCGTCGCCTGGGTCCACCATATCCGTGTGGGCCTTGGTGTCTTTGCAGTGCATTATAGTATACAGTACAAACAAACAAACACGCGGGAGCGCGAGCCTACGGGACGTCGTGCTACATATACATATACACAGCACAGAGGGAGAGAAGGATCTTGTGTTCGTCCAAGCGCATCAGCAGCGCACGGATCGATCGATGGTCGTGTGGCATCAACCCGATGCGTGTCAGCTGCTGCTCCTTTTTTTTTCTTTTTCTGCCTTCCTTATTCGTATACATCGGCCGGTCGTACACACTCCTTGCTGCGAAAAGCGTGAGGCGAATAAAGCACGTTAGACGGCCATATATATACAAACACACACACACAGACAGAGTTCGATATGGCGCATATGTGGAATGATCCGTCTGTCGTAGTACAGAGGCGCGCCATGTTTCGCCGCAGTTCAAGGTTGTTGACAATAAGTATGCCGATATTATATTATTTACGTTCGAGGATTAAGTAGATCTCGAGTGACTATTGCCAGCACGAATGTTGCGTCCGTGATGTGACAGTTTCTCTCTCTCTCTTTGCTCCATACATGCGGCCCGTAGTTTAGACTATAAAGCGCGGCCGCGTCCACATAAACCAGTGTGGCCAACCTTGCACACGGCCACTATAGCTTCGTCCTCTATTTACACGCTAGACAGGACGGATGTATTGCGATCAATAAACGCAATGGGATATAAAATAATAACACGATATATAGTTAGAGAGACCGATCGTTCGAGCTGCGGTGGACACATGCCGTGTACCGAACGGCCAAAAAAACGCAAAAAATCCAACCATTTTCAAATGGTCCTCCGTTCAATCCACGCGGCCCCCACCACCCCACTCCCCCAATAAATGAATGTGTAGCCACCGATATACGACAGAGCTAAAATTGCCAATAAAAAGAACCTTCCTTTCCGCGAAAAACACCAAAATGAAATGTTATGGCTCCATTTAAAACGACACAGGTACTATATGGAATATTCAATACGAGTGGGCGGGCGAAACTGGCTGATCCTCTATTACACGAATATAGCCTACGTCGGGCGACTAAGGAACGGGCATTTTCTTATAATTAAAAGAAAACAAAAACAAAAAAGAATGCGTTCTATGTAAATACAGACGTAGACTTTTATATAAGAGAGGGTCGTATTTTATTTGGAATAGCCGATTGCATTGGAGGGAAGGGCTGAGTCGTTGGCGTCCACTAAATTGTCCTCGCGCAAATTGGACAGGTGATTCCACCCCTCTTTTTATAGCTGTCTATATATATAAATATATATAAAGACGGTCACGACACCTATTGACCTGTGGTTCCGCAAAAAGCGGCTAAAAGTCTAGCGGCAGCAGTCGATGGCGCAAATCCCTAACGTTTTATTATGCGTACACAAGAGAGGAAACGTAATTAAAGACCGCACAAATGCTACATAGTTTTATCAACCTTCAACAGATAACCACTGTGTTTCGTTACAGACGTCGTTTGTGCGGTCTTAATATGGTGTAATCTCTTCCCGTCATTCTTGCGCAATCATTATTTCAATAATAGGATGACTAATAGTTAACACACGTCCAGCCGAGAGCAAACAATGAAAAAGCGCGTAAAGCTTTTAGTGTTGGTTTTTCCCGGCTGAATCTTTTATCATAATTTAGGAGGACGGGAGAACTAAATGAAAATAGAAAATGCAGTTTTGCCTTACCTTCATGTAATGTCAATACTTTGTTAGGGTCCATTGGGTTTGTACACAACTTTTCGTTCTCCCCGGCAGTTTCCCCTCCATTTTTCTTTTTTTTTTTTTTTTTTGCAGCTGCAATGAGAAAAGAAAGTTTAATAAAAGTTTAGAAGGGTACGTATCCGCAATTATTTCGTTGCGAAATTGAATAAAATATTAGCGGATGAAAGTATAGTACGTACCTTCAAGAAAAAGTTCCGGTTTATCGAGGACTGCGCAGGGGATTGTCGCGTGCATAATCAAACAGTTGAAAAAGGACTTGCCACGAGATCTGGAGCGAGAAATGTTATTATCATCAAACTCAATCAGATTACGTCAAATAAAAAATACCTTTTTTGCAAGAGAGAGAGTCGTTGTTTTGGCTCTCATGGATGATAACGCTTGAAAGTATATCTCGATGGGGCCCCTTTAAATTCTTCGTTGATAAGGTCATTATTTGCAGAAACATCAAGTTGGACTGGCTGAGCTTCTTCACATTCGATATAGACTTGGCTTTTTTTTTTTTGATTCAGCCCCATCGATATAGATGGGGCCTTTAACTCAACCAAAGCGGTCGATTTATGGCTGACATTTAAACGCACGATGGCTGTTATAACATTTGCCAATATTATCGATTGACTATATCTAATGCGTTTCTACACTTATCACTGATGTTGCCATTTTCTCTTCGTGTGTCTGTCTTGTTTTACGAGCTATAATAAAAATGTCTGTAATAGAAATTTCGGCCGGTCCTTAAAAATAGAAAGTCTTTGAAAAATGTTTTTCGCAGCATTCCATAACCCACTAACTAATACGAATTACACTTAAACGCAAAGGCAATTTATCGACTGTACAGGTAAACGACAAGGAAAGTGAACTTGGAAGGAAATTGAAAGCAATTACGTATTATTGGAGCTATTGCGTCATTCACCGTACAGGGGACGGGGAAAAAAAGGTGAACTTGCCTAATCGTTCAAGAAGCCATTTAAACTCGTGATTAGAAGCCGCCACACCCCATTTAACATAGACCATCATCACGAAAAAAAAAAGAGTTTGGTTCGAACGCAACAGTTCTCAGAATCGCACCTGCTTCTACGCAAAATTATGACATAAAAAGCCTTTAATTACAACGTTATGCAAATTGAGTTAAAGCTTTCCCATGTTTCAACTCGCGACCTTTAACGTTGACATTATCCTTAAAAAATCAGGTGTCGAAAAAAAAACAGATAAGAAAGGCGAGATGATCGCCCGTTTGGCCGCATAGAATAATCTAAGGAACACTATTTGCTTAATGAATAAAACGCACGGAGCAGGTGATGCTTGGTCTGTTTCAGACTGAAGGGGAAATGGGGCACTTTGCGAGATTGCAGACAGCAGCCGCAGCACATCAAAGTTTGAAGCCAATAACGGAGAAAGCAGTTGCATAAAGAGACTTCAAAAAAAAAACAAAGATCAAGGCAAACGTTTGCGACGGTTCATATTTTTCTTCTTTAGAGGGGGCCTCTCTCTCTCTCATCCTTGTCGTACATTTGTTTAGGGTTTGCACGTTACGTGTGCGACAACACACACACACCGAGTCTGAATATATAACATGTGACGCGCATCACAAAGCCAAAGAAAACGGGAATCAAAGAGAGAGAGAGAAATGGATCGCCAACAGCAACACAGAGGTGGGTGTCGGATCTATAGCGACACATGCGCGGATCAAAGTTACATATTTTTTTTTTCTAGCGTTTCCCTGACTAAAAATACATTTTTTTTACGTTGAAATGACAGACACACGAGTTTCGCAACTCAAAAAAATACCGGATGTTCGGTCTGTACCCGACGTCGCTATCGAATCTTGAAAATGAAAGGGCTAAAAATATATAATAAAAAAAGATATCAGATTTATCCCTGGCTTAAAAGAAAAATATTGACTGGCACTTGTGTGTATAAAGAAAGAAAATGTTTCAGATTGAAATGGGTGTGTGTTGGGAGGGGATTGATCCTTCACAATATTATTACAATAGTTTAGTATTTAAAAATAAAAAGAAGAATTAGCACACGTAATCAAAGCGGCAAATCATTGACGTTATAGGCATATTACAAAAGAGAGACAGCCTCTATTTAATTAAAACGTGATGGCTAAATAAAGAGATAAGGGAATAAAAGATCAAAAGGGAATTTTTCTTCGAATAGAAAAAAGAGGGGGGGGGGAATCAGCCTATCGAAGAGCTGGTAGACCTCGTCAAAAAAAAATTAAAGCGCGTGCATATATTTATATAGCATAAAAAGAAGACAACGCAAGGCGGAAGAGAGTGTGTGTGTGTGTGTGTCGTATTGATTTAGAGCCGCTCAAAGTCGGCAAACTGGCGCTGCGATGAAGCGGCGCCCGATTTGGAAGAAGGTGTGGCTTCCGTCAGGTCGAGCTGGACGTCGTCCTCGTCCCGCAAGTAGCGCACGTCCGAATCTTCGGCCAACTGATCCTGATGGCTCGAGCGCATTTTCGGACGTCGGCGACGTCGTCCGTTAACGCTGTTGGCCGTCTCGACGGAGCGACGCGATCGCACAACGGCGCCGGCGACACCCGCCATCAACAGAACGGCCAAGCCGGCGGCGACGGCAGCGCCAGTGTACCACGTCGGCGAAGATGTTTGGTTGACGGTGCTGGGCGACGGATCATCGGCCGCGATGCCCAATTGGTCGTCATCGCCCTGTAGTCCGTCTAAGAGAATGTACATCCGCATTTAAATATCAACCCGTCTTCGGCAAATCGTGATATTCTAATTAGAAATTGAGGGAGCGGCCGTGCGTCGCCCGGATCGATTTAAAAAAGTGCGGCAACAAGTTGGTCGAAATCCCGTTGAATTGGCGTCGAATAAAAGAAAACACGAGCCATGAAATGATATGCAAATCATGACGTATAGCCTATAATCTTGTTTTCAAGACAAATATCAGCAGTCTTTCATCACCATCATTCTTTGTGGAATGGAAATGAGCAATTCATTGGCCTTTACGAGCTTCATAAAAGAAGCGTTCAACGAAATCCCGTCCTTTTTACACGTGCAATTATTTATCAGATGCAAATGAGCTGATGATGCGTCATCTATAAACTTGGGTCTTTTTGCTTTCCCCCTCCCTTCCTCCTCTACCACCCCGCATCTAAAAATCTTCAACTTGCCCATTCGGCCCTTGAATATTCGAAAAGCCCACACGGCCCGGGGAAAAAAAAAGAACAAACGATATTGCCTTAGCCGGATTATTAAAACATTTTAAAGGCTCTACGATGAAATCGAATCATCTCCAGTACACGGCCCTAATTATGGGGGGGAGGGGGGGGGGGACGGTTGGTAAATTCCATTAGATCCAGACGACATGATCTCCCTCCCCTTCATTTTTTTGGAATCAAACAACGAAGACGGTAGATTTTGATCGATAATCGACCGTTTGAGCGAGGAGACTTTGATTACCTTGGGGAGGATCACCAGTGACTAATAAACTCGTCGTCGTCGGCCTAGACGACGTCGTGACTGTCCATGTGGACACGGTCGTTGCGCTTGTGGTGCTGGTGGTGGTGGACGCCGTCGTTGCGTCTGTCGTCCTCGCCGTCGTCGCCGTGGGCACCAGCGTCGGCCGCAAAGTATCGGCCGGGATGGTGGTCGGCGTCGTGGGATTAACAGTCGTCTGTTTGATGGCCGTCGTCATGGTGGACGGAGCCGCTGTCGTTGTCGTTACCGTGGGAATAGTCGACGTCGTCGTTGAGGATCTTGTCGTCGAGGACCTTGTCGTTATTGTTGTCGGGCTCGTGCTCGGCACTAAACTTGAGCTCGTCTTCACGCTAGTTGAATCCGTCGTGGACGCAACGCTCGTCGTGGTGGACGCCATCGTCGTCGGCGCGGCCGTTGTCGTCGGTGCGGCCGTTGTCGTCGGTGCGGCCGTTGTCGTAAGCGATGGGGTCGTAGAGACTGGCTGAGTTGTGGCAGCCGTTGCGATTGAAGTGGTCGTCGATGACGCAATGGGCGCTTGCGTCGTCGTTAAGGTCGTCGTCGACGATACACTGGCCGTTGTGGTGACAGTCGATTGGCGTACGTCGGTCGTTGGCCTGACGGTCGACGTCGTATCAGTCCGTCCTTTTTTTGTTTATTTTTAGAAGAGCATCGATCGTTTTGCGGTCAGTTGTCGGACGGGAGAAAATAAAAAAAAGGGACGCGGAAACAGACGGATCAAAAATCAATTGAGATAAAAAAAGAAAAAAGGCTACGGCCGACATTCAAACTACGCCTTAAAAGAAAACATGTTTATACACCTGAATCGCCTTTTTTAAACACACGTTGGATGAATGTCATCAAACGTGTACAGTCATTTCTTTTAGCCCCTCGAGCTCGTTCAAATGGCCCTCCTTCTTTTAGCCCTTTACTAATATAAATAAGTCGACGTATCGTAGCCTATTCAAAGGGCCAAACAAGTGAACGCGAGTGGAGACTTTTAACATCAACACTCGCAAACAACAAAAACCAGTAGGGAAATGTACTACGCCAGCGCCATTACATGTCCAGCACCGGCTTGACTAAGGAGGGCTTCAAACTATCGCTTGTAGCTCTACAACACTTCAAAATGGCCGGTTGAAAGATGGGGGGGGGGTGGGGGGTGGTAGAGTGAGGCCGCATGCATCAAACTAATTCACACAATAAATACATGGCGTGCTGTTGTGTCGTTTAAATATGTACGCATACAACAGCTGGACCGGGCACTCTGTCCCTGCTCTGCTCCTACTGGCCACTCGTGTTCACAAATCACCCCCCCCCCCAACTATTTTTTTTGTGTGTTGTTGAAAAACTAGGACAAGTGGGCCAGAGATATATAAACTGCCTCCTTGCGGCCAAAACAAACACGTAAACGAAACACAAATAGTGAGAAGCGGACGACAAATAAAATGGACGCTGAGTGAGACACAGCGAGAGTCTAGTCAAGCAGAAAGATGATTGTGTATAGTATAAGGAGGGTTCTCTACTGGCAAACAGTCCGTTGGTCATTTTGCGCATTCCCCCCCCCCCTTTTTTTTTAAAAAAAACGAAAAAGCTATTGCAGAGGACCACGGCGGGGTAAGAAGACGGTTCCGGAAATAAGAGAAGAAAAACACTCGAGCATCACATGAGCAGAGCGGAAGAAGGGAAAAAAAACCAGACGCCATTGGGAAGCGCCAAACTGCCGATGGCAATGGGTCCGAAACGAATCCAATAAATTCAGTTCCTCTTCCCTTACGGGCACATCACGCCGAAAAAGAGAAAGAGAATAAGAAAAAAAGGGAGATGCAATTTTCATCCACTGGGGGGCGCTCCGGCTATGGTTAAAAGACGGGAAGGAAAAAGAAATTCGTGAACGAGTGACCCTATATATCTATTACGTACGGAGCGCCAAAGCCAACCATTATCGACCAAACTTATAGGCCCTTGCCGCGCGTAACAGCCGTAGATCACGCGCAGGAGGACAACGTGGACACCCATCCCACCGAAACATAATCAACAACGTATATAGCCTTTCGTTGTTGTTGTTGTTGTTCTAATAAAAGAAGAAAAAGAAAAAATGGTGTGTAGGGGGACAGTACCTGTCAAACAAAAGGCAGCGTAGTCGAAACAGCACGAATTCTTCAAAAGGCAATCGTCGCTGCAGCCGCACGTCCACGACGTTGTGTTGCCATTTTCCGGCTGTCGGTCGGCCGTCGCGCTGGAACATCGCGTAGCGCACGACGCGTTCGGTGATACCGTACTGGCCGGTTGAGCGGTCGATCCTCCTGGACAATAAACAAAAATTCAGCATAACCCCACACATCGATCGTAGGTGAACTTGTTGAGTTATAACGAGCGATTTTCTAGTTGGACAAACGTCACAACACCGTGTGTTATCCCCAAAAAGAAACTATTCAATTGTTTATTGCGTACAAGTGTGTGTGGGGGGGGTTTACCTGGTACGACACTGTCGGCCATCATTCGCTTAAGGGCGGCCAAGCATTCTTCACCTTTGGCCAACTGGACGTCGTCAATGGCCGAATCGCCGACGTACCCATTACCCCGAACTCCTTCAATGACCACCTGGCACACACATGACAAAGAGAATTAAAAATGAATAATAAAAGAAAATATTTAGTGCGACACAAGGGTTAGAACGTCGGTGCGCCATACATCAACAACGGGACCCGCACCGAAACATAATCCCCCGTGGCTATTACGCAGTGCTATACACGTAAATGTACCTGGAAGTTTTCCGTGACTCTGTCCAGCGAAATATATCCTTGTTTCCATTTATCACCTTGATCTCCGGAGCGGACAAAAGCCGGCCTCAGTTCCGTCATTTTCTTGCTCTCTGGTTTCACGTACACATTCAACTGACCTAAATATTTTAACAAAAGAACGTATACGTTAAGTTTAAATGTAGATACTGCAACATCCATTTTCAATCGGCATCGCATAACAGAGAAATCGGATCACCTCAGAATTGACTCAACTTAAAGACACACGTAGGATATAATATACGCGTGTCTTAACACACGATTGCATTTCATCAAGAGCCAATGGCAAGCAGCAGCTCAAACAAACGAGATAAAACCCCAACGGGGAGGGGGGCTAAAAGCTACACACAAATGGCAGTAGTCGTAAACTCAATATTCCCAGACACAATGATCAGCACACACTACGTGTAATGCTGGACAGTTTGTAATAAATACTCCGATCCACCTTACATGGCGTATAGCAATTGATGTGCCCCAGCTCGTTACATCACCGCTTATCATCGGACGATGTAACGCTGATCGCTGAGCACAGATCAAAGCTCTAACACGTTTGCCCCTGCGAGCAAGGAGCTTAATCAAATGAAAAAGACGCATTCGTATTTACTTGGCAGAGGTGGGGTTTTAGACGGAAAGTAAACACGCAGAGTACAATGAAGTAAATACAAACCGAGGGCAAACAAATGAGATGGCAATAAGACGCCCCAACTGATATGGATCGAGTGCCCCGTAGCCTATCTACGGCTCAATCCTCAATTATTTTGTCTGTTTGTGGATAGACCCACTTGCTTCGCCTAATTTACATCTACTGCATATGATAAATTAAGAAAGAAAACAATGCTAGTTTTACGGATGCATCCATTCATCAAGCCGCGAACCGGAAACCCTGCATTGCGGTTTTGAATATTAGATCTAGTACATGATTGCCTTTATTCGAGTGTTGGATCGGGTGATCGGGTCTATTATTCAAAGGGCCACGCAAAGAGTCGTAGGGAACGAAAGATAAGCCTAACGGGTTATCCATCATCTCCGCATCGACTTGAAAGAGTCAAAGGCCCCATAAAAATCTATTATTCCCATTCGTAACCGACACGCAACACACACACACACAATTGATGATCATGTTGGGTAATGGAACAACAGTCAATCTACTCGCGCCAAGCCTTTTAGAAGAAAAAAAAAAAAAAAAAATCTTTCGCTGTGTTATTCGCTATCCCGTTTGTTTAGCTACATAACACATACGCCCCCTTAACACACAACGAATGAATGAAGGTAAGGGGCATTTGGCCGGCCGCCGAGAATCCCCGCATCTCAAACATCGAACAAAAGATAATTGAATAGCGATGGATGCTAGAAATAAAACAAAAAAAGGAGCATAGGGTAGAATTGCTTTGATTGGGTCTACCCCCCCGGTTGCTGGGTCCTCATCGATTACGTACGAACACGCAGAGAAGTTGAAACAAAAAAAGAGGCGGAAACAAAACAATTTGAAAAGAAGAAGAAAAAAAGGAAGGAGGAAGTCATAAAAGAAAAGGATGAAAGGAAGCGAGAGTGGCTTGGCTCGACCACCACAAAAATGACACCAACTCGAAAAGATAGAAAAGAATTAAAAGAAAAAGAAGATGTGATTATACTCTAACGGGATGCCCAAATAAATTGGCTCGTTGTTCTTGCCGACTCGTTGCCAAAATCAACTCGGCCAACCCCAACTCTCTTTCCTTCCTCTCATCTCTCTGCCGATTCCTTTTTAATGACATCCGCACCAAGAGATGATGATGTGCAACTTCTATAGTCCGCCACCTGCCATCGATGGCGTCAAACGCCCAGGCCCAATCTCAAAAGAATCGACGATAATGAAGCACTTTTGAAAAGCTCCTTTCATCTCAATCAGCAGAAAATCCCTTTCCTTTTTCTCTTTGACTTTTTGAAATTTTTTTTTTGAAATTAGCGCGCGTGCTAATGTCGGCAATCAGCTACAATGAATACAACGTTGATTTAGACGCTTTTAAATGTAAAAGAAAAGCTCATAGCGTAGGCAATAATAATACGCCAAAGACATGCACGACCAGTCACATGTCACATCAGAAAAATGCGTCCGTTTTTCTTGTTCTTAAAGGCGCCGTTGCGTGACGGGAGGTCGTCTACCTTTCGGGCAAGATGGACAATATCTTTTGCTGTTATGCACGACGTTAATAACTGTCAACACACGGCCAACAAGAAAAAAACAAATCAAAGATGCCGCGCCCCTGTTTATCGTAAAAGACCCGAGTTTTTTTTTAAAGAGCGGCTCAATATGCAAAAATGTATAAATACGCCTATCACACAGAAAGAAAATGCGATTGCAAAGACTGGGCGTTGGCTCTTTGTCGGCTAAATGGGCTAACGTGCGTGCAAAAGTTCGTTAAGATGATCGCAATCCTTTGGATTTTTTTTTATTACGGAAATTGTATGTTTAAAAGGCTCTCCGTGTTCCAGCGCCGTTGTTCATAGGCACCCAAATAAAAATAAAACTCATTTTTGCAAGTGAAATTTCTTGTTAATGCGCTGGGCGTCATCCAAACAAATGCAAAGCCGTTCTCTCTTATTATCCGCTGTGTTTATACATGGCCAACTGCCAAAACTGTGCCAAGTTTGTTTCAAATGGCCAACAGAGTTGAACCCTTGCGAATGAACGCAATCAGATCCGTGTGTATAACTGACCCTCCAAGTGCGATAAAGCCCTCCCTTGGTGCGCGTAATTTGCATACGTCCTGCTTGACGGACATTCAAATAATGCGCGTCTACCCCGAGTGTTACAGTTCTCTAAAAAGCTCGAGACGGTTGACGTATACACATCGATCGAGTTAAATCAAAAAGACCAGAGACCCTCTTCAACAAATTCTGTCCTATTTAACGTGTGGGTCCAAAGTAGCCAACGAGCAACTTGTCACGCGCCCCCTCTTCGTTCTTTTAGGATTACACGAGAAGGACGCCAATGCGTAACGTCCAATCGCGTAAAAGATAAAGGTGAGCACAATCGGGCTTGATATTTAAAGCACGTGTTGACTGCACTTGAGGGCTTGCTGGTCCGCTTAGTTGGGGACCAAAGCTGTAGGCGGATTGGACCAAAATGGCTAAAACATTGAAAAGAAATGGATAGAAGAAACGAAGGAGGACGAGAACAAGTGGCTTTCGATGTGTGTACCGACCTATTTATTTACTTAATATCGTTTTTATTTCCCCTAAACTTAAAAAGCGATTTGAAAAAATTCTATCTACTAAATGTTTCATCAACTTTCAGGAAGAGGAGTTCAATGGCGAAGTTGAGACAATTGAAAGTTAGGACTTTGAAATTGCCAACCAATGCCACTTTAATTAGTTATCCGCAGTCTCATTCCGGCGTTTCCGGCCTCTTTCTTTTTCAACAAAAAAAAAAAAACTTTTTTCTCTAGAATGACTTGCCACATTTGGCAAATAATCAGAAAGATTAACATTATCTTTCAGTCCCTTTTTTAAACAGCCAGTTTCAACTTCTTTGATCCTGACACGCGGGCCAATTAGTAAAGCCATCGCTGGTAAAAAAAAAACGCGATTTCATTAACACGTCTTTGCGTACAAATGATTTCCAACACCAAAGCAAGAAGATGATAATGCGCGGGGTGAAACAACCAAAAAAAAGTATAAAACACTTCACAGGCGGCTGATGCCAAAGAGGGTCGTATACGTCAATTAAACATCAGCACTTTGTTCGCCTACGAATAAAAAAAAAACGACTTTGATATTCCACAGCTGACGGCGGACCCACTTTGAAAAAATAAAAACAGGGAGAAAGTCACACTCAACAATCAATAGTTCGCCTCGAAAAATAAAATCTGCCCTCTTTTGTTTTCGTTTTATTATAAAGATTGCACGCTGCTAGGCTTTGTCTTTTCGCTATATATCTTTGTTTTTGTTGGCTGGCACCTCTAACGTTGGGCGTCTCGATCGCTGAGCTGGAACATGTATCACGACGAGAAAACGCAGAGTCTTACAGGCGTCGCATTTTCTCCAACGGAAAGAAGAAAGAAATGCGAGTTATTTTCAAGGATAAACTATGACAGTATGGCCGTTTCCATTAATGGTTGGATATAGAAGAGGAGGAGGAGGAGGAGAACAACTGCGTCTGAAATGTTGCAATTTCGGCAAAGAGAAAGGGACAAATAACATCTATTTTTGAAAAAAATAAAATAAAAAAAAGACGTAGCTAGACGTTACCCGACTGGAAAAAGAAGTTGCCTAACAAGCCAAACAATAATTTTAAAAAATCCCTTTCTATTTTCTGATTGTTGTTGGGTTTAGAAGTAAACAAGTCTCCGAGTTCATCAATAGATGCGAGAGAAATGTACCGGTTTGCGTGATGGATCGGGCAAAGACAAACAAACATTATTCGGTTAACTATTCACGCGATATCTGGACGTTCGTGTCCACGCAACGCACACGAGTGATTTGCCCAGTTCATTTTGATTTTTAAGAAATAATGAAAATAAAGCCCAAAAAATGACACTTTTAAGAGACACTGTTGCCAACTCGATCAAAAAAAGAGGTCCCTAGTGGTAAGTCAAATCATGTCCACCGTCAATTGCGCAATCTGAATGATGCCCATCATCGCGCGTGTGAACAGCCTACATAATCACTGCTGCCACTTTGCCATTTTTTTTTGGCCCTCCCCGCCGGCTGTGTGGCAACAGCTCCCGCGTGAATTGTATGACCGCTAAACGATTGCTAGTGAACTACATCTTCTTCTTTTGCTTTCCTCCACCACTCTCGGTCCTTCAGGAAAAAAAAGAAAAGAAAATGTCACACGGCACATGAAGGCACAGTTTCTACAATTGTCGTTGGCTGCGCTAATAATCGTGAAAAATACAGACGCAACCGACAGCGGACGGAGTATACACGATATAACAAGCGAACAGTGGCCTCGTTCTATTTGCTAGACCATTGCATCCATCTATCGTCCATCTTTTTCGCTTCGCTATCGGCTGAAAAGGGGACCGAGATCAGCCTCCCCCAAAAGAAAATGGGAACAAGAAAAAAAGCTGCAACGACAACGCACGTTCGGGAGAGGCTCTGATTTACGATGGTGCAAACTCGATGCTATTTACGGCTACATATATCTATAGTAAATCTACTAGGACGACCCAAAGACGACGACTATACCATCGCGCAATATATACGTCTGCAATCATTCCTCTCTCGCACTCCCATTTCTTATGGCCTTTTTTTTCTTTCTTTTCCCTGTTCAAAAAAAATGGATGGAAAAAAGAGAAAAAAAGCGTCGAAGCGTGGGCCGTTTACCAAATACTGGGCCGGCCAAACCTGCTGGGGGGATAAGAGAAGAAATCAAAGTGACAGCAACGCTCACTATATCTATCAAAAGTTGCTCTCCAATGTCGCCCCTCTCCCAGCGCGTCTGTCTGTTGCCATCCAATAAAATGCGAAAATCAAAAAAAAAAATAAAAACACACAAACACGTTGGAATAAAGCGCACGTATGTGTGTGTCTTTACGCATCAACCGCTTCGAGTAAATAGGTTTCCCATTTTTTTTCTGCCTCTGATTGGCCTCCAGGCCGATACAAACACGCACACGCAAAGGGGTTGAAAAGCGAAGGAAAAACAAGTGAATAATAAACGTACGACATCAAAAACGTTCAATTGTTTCTCTCGCACAATCGTGAAAAAATAAGCAAAGCGATTGGCATTTTTCGTTTGATGTTGCAAACGTTTGGTGCGACTCGGTTTTCATCATCGCAGTTCAAGGTTTTCAGAGAATGTCACAACAAAAAAAAAATAAAAAAACACATAGTCAGATCAAATCAAAAGTAGAAACGGAGCAAAGAGTAAAACTCGCGCACACAAAAGATCGATAGCGTCATTGTTTTCGCCGAGAAATATCAGCTTTCCTACGAAAACCCATCCACCGATCAAAGCCGAATTTTTTCCCCTTTTCTAACAAGTGATTTTGCGGGGTTCGAGCGTCATAAAGCAAACATTTCAAACGAACGTTGTTGTTTTGATTCGAAATATGAAACTTTTCGCGATTGAAATCCACCGCATTTCGACGTGAATAAAAAAAAAAGCCAACAATGCAGTTTGGCAACGCCCCAAAGATGTTGATCGCAAACCTCTCCCGTTTGCACCATTTAGATTATTATGTGCGACATTACTTCGTTAGTCCCATTTATAGCGGCAAGCTAATTATACGTGTAGATCGATACGAATCGTAAAGAATAAGGACATCTTAAAAAAATAAAACAAAGTTGGCAAAACAAAAGCTCAAGATAATGATAAGAAGAAATCATCCGTAAAAGATGTACGCACAGACGGCTTCATTGTTATTAGTGGAACACCTTCAGATAACGAAGGAAAGAGTAAGAGAGGGGTCTATCCGTAATCACATCCGATAGAGGTCGTAACGGACAAGATATCCTTTCTTCTTTTATTCCACTCGGCAAAGCGGAAGAAAAAAAGAGAAACACAACGAGAACTTTATGGCAACAGCGATCCTGTCTTGGGCGAAACGAAAGGCTTTCTTAACGCACACGGATCGAAACAAGTGGCAAAATTTGCCATTGATTCAATGATATCCACCCCACCCCCCCCTAAAAAAGAGAAATATTAAGCCGAACGAAGGCGAGACGTAAATAATCAGCAGCCAATGTTATTTCGTGTTGCAATGTTCGAGAGGCCATAAACTAGAGCTCGCGTATATATATATGGCGGCTACAAATGTAGTGCAACGGACATGATCCGGCAGCCGCCATTTCTCAATTCATCCTCACAACGTCTGTCTTGCTCTCTTTGACGATGGAAGACGAGCCACTGACGACTGTGAGTTATTGCCGCGCGTAAACATTCGGCGTGTAACGCAAACAGCCCCCCTACTATTATTGGCTTGTAAAGACCAAGCCCCTGCCACAGTTTATGGATTGGCCCCGTCGCTGTTGCGGATGGCGCCACCATTCTTTACGCTCGCATGTAGATGAATTTCAAGAGTTCGGAAACGCTCAACGAAAAGACAAAATAGGTCAGCAGACAAACGAAAGGCAGACATTGATTTTCGCATTGAAAAAGAAAAGAATTTGAATCGCTTTTCACGAGTAGATAGAAATGCCCGCCAGTGAACACGTGAAAATCAATCGAATAACGATTAGACAACATGGACAGTCGTTGTTGACACTCAACACGCGAGCATAACATTCAATTCAAACATCAAATCAATCGATATCAAGCTTTCTCCATCTCACCAACCGACGGTTAGTCCCTTCTAAAACGCTTTAAAAAGATGAACGACAAAGTTTTGAGCTTTTCAAATCGGTCAACGATAAAATTGGACGATCGTCGGCGCATTCATCAAGTAAAGACGGCGCTGTTTACACGGCGAGCGCATTCAAAGTGCGCATGGACGAGCGCTTCGTCCAGCTTTAAAGAAATAATAATAATAAACTCTTAATAAACAGATGAATGCGATGCGCATGCCGTTCGCCACCCTTGACACGTGTATAGTTGCAAACCTCCTCTTTACAAAGGTGCAAAAAAATAAAATAAATGTTTGCGTGTGTGCAGACGTCGCACCCAAGGGCGCATCCAGCAGCTGGATGGTATTCGAAGTTGACGTGCATCACTATCGAACCAATCAAAAATGAATTATGCAAGAAGCCGATAGAAACAGCTGCTGCCTCACCGTTCATTTCTATTTCATGTCACACGAAATCAATGACGCAATTTTTTATTCTTCAAAAAATTGTATCATTTTCAGCTTTTTCAGAATAAAAATAATAACGCACCCGTTCAAATGCTGATCCCGACGGATGAAACGTGCCTGATCCCCCAAGAGTTTTCGCCTTTTTCAACACGTCATCGTGGCATTCAATGTCAGATGCTTCCCGCCTATCCTACACCTACACTGCGAGTGTCTCTCCAAATGTATGCGTTAGAGAAATGGGGCTCTGATTGAGGAGAACATGAAGGAGAAAAGTTGGGGGTATAACTTTCGAGAAGACTGACAGGCTTTCATTGCCGCCAGTCTCTTATAAAAGGGAGGATAATGAATTCATTTGCGAACAAGTCAAAGACTGAGATTTCGAAACTTTACGGAACAAAATCGCCCTGTCCAATGGCAATAGATTCGTTTTAAAAAAATATTTAAAAGGAAAAAAATGAATTCAATTGGATAAAGTCAAACAATCGACATTTTGCCAATTGAGGAGGTCGCTGATTCAAAAGAAAAACAAAGAAAAACATTCCTCCGGGGGTTGTTCGGTACAACGGAGGGAGGCAAAATAACAATTCATCCTTCCGGCGGATGCGACAAAATACAAACAACAAACGGCAAAGAGAAAACACGTACGAATGTGACGGGAAGAGAACCCGACAAGGTAAAATCGAATCAAGAAAATACGAAATAGAAAAAAACACACGTCGCAGCTGGGCGAACCGGCCCTCCCCTCCTAAAAAAGAAGGAAATAAGAACTTGGCCGCGTAGAGTTTCGATGGGAATTATCCGCCAAAAAGAAAGAACACATGATGACGCATCGCGAAAAGAAAACAATTGCTTGTTTCCTCTTTCAAGATGATTTTTTTTATATATATAAAGGAGAGGGAGGAGGATAAAGGAAGCGAGGGAAAGGGTAATAAGAATGCGCGGCCTGGAACGGAGTCTGGCGAGAGCCGGTGTTACAAGGAAACAAGCGGAATTCAATTATGACTTGAGCAAGACAAATAGTCTAAAGTCCGATATCCTTCAGATAAGAAAAAAAAATTCGTGTACAAAATGTACATTGCCATCGCTAAAACTCGTGCTGTCCAAATGATTGTAAATAGAATAAAAAATCAGAGGCAACGAGCGCAATTGTTTCACATCAGGCACAGCTTCGCATTCAAGAAAACGAGGAGACGGATAGAAAGATGAGCTTACATCCAACAGTGTCTTTGACGTCGATGCTCTGCTGCATCTACGCACGTCACCGCATCGCCGATCGATCAAACCAGTCAGTCAACAAATAATCGAGAAAAAGAAAAAGAGAGAAAAAAAAAAACACTTTCGATAACAGGACGGCGGCCGTTCGGCTGGAATAAGATGGAAAAACTCTAAGACTGGACCCGTTTCCACTTTCTTTCCAGTCAGCAGCACCCGATGTGTCAATAAGCCGGACTTTGCGCGCCCCGATCCATCCGCCAGAGTGTTGAATCCTCAAGTGCTTGCCCATCGAAATAAAGAGAGGACGTCACCGTCAAATAAATAATAAGAAAGAAAAAGGAGAGACGGTGATGCGCCAGACACACGAGGGTGAAAATAAAATTGAAAAAAAAAAAAAAGGGATAACCGGAGAGTCGCAATATCCGCCATATTTTATTATAGGCGGACAGGATAGCCAGCGCTATTTATACAGACTACGCCCTGTATCAACATTGCGCCCACTTTCGCCAAATACCTCCTCGCAGTCGAGTTTGATTGAACAAAAATAATCATCGTAGCAACGCGCACAACCGACTGAAATAACTTTTTAGACGAGTCTTTCGTGATTGTGATCCCGACATTCGCTCAACATCATTAATCTGCTTTGGCCTTTCTAGCGTCAATAAATACCTAATATCCGACACAATGTCCAGCCGCACAATGCCGTTTAACAAAAAGAAAAAAGGAGATCGCCGAAAGAGAGAAGAGATTAAGTAGGGATGAATGAACACTTACCAGTTGTGCTGCCGTACATGTGGAACCAGAAGGTGAAACAAACTCCTTCGTCGGTCGACGATTCTGGGGGTCCGTAAACGGGCGAGAATAGACGGGCCGTGTCATTCAATATACGTGGGCTGGAAGACTCGATGAATAGGTAATGACCTGAACAATAAAAACGAAAAAAAAAAAACAAACAAATCAGAAAACGATTTTTATCATCTGGTGATGCAAGATGAAACACGCAAGTCTATAAATCTACACTGGTGAACATTTATTGCGGGAATTAAATGTATAAGATGCACGTGTCTCCTCCTATTGGCTGATAGACTAGTCCTGATGATACTACGCACAAGTTGCAATACAATTCCAAAGTTGTTTCTTATTTATCATTTTGTCTCTCCTCTTCTTCAAAACAATCTGTATCGATCGGGGCGGCCTGTTAGTTGCGACATAGAAACTTTTGAATCCCCCTAAAATCTAGGCATTATTCGATAGTTACGTATATGGGCGTGCAAGTCGTTTGATTCCGACAAATACCCTACATTAGAATGGGGCGATGTACATTTCCATTGGAACCTGCTTACAAATTCTTTGCTTTTTTTTTTAGTCCTCCTCCCACTTGATTCGCGATCCTCTTTCAATGCAAAATAGCACTACAGTTGTTGGGTTTATATTATACAATGCTCGAGCTCGTGATGGTATATTCTTAGAGCGGGATGCAACTTTAATAGACACCCTCCGCCTTCTCTCGCAGCCCATGCATCCCGACTGTCATTAGCATAACGCAGACGGACTTAGTTCAAGTTCGACTTCCAGGGAGGAAAGGAATTGTACCATTATAGCGATGAAATGCACAACAAACTTCTTTTCTTTTGATGAAAGAAAGGGACCTTTCTTTCCATTCCTTTCCATCGTTTGCTCTTAATGGGCTGTGAGGAAGCATCAGCACTTTTCAGTCCGTCGTTGCCAACGCGGTGGACCTTGCACATCCGACCGCCTTCCTCCGATATTGCGAACGCTTTGTCGCTCAAAGAGCCCAACGATAAATCATCGACGAAGAATAAAAAAGGGAACATGTTGGCAAAGGGTGACGTCGACAAGATGATACTGACCAGCTTTTCCTTGTCCCAGGGTGTGATCGAAAGACGGGCCGGTTCCTAGGTGAAGCGACGGCGTTCCGTAGTTTTGCCACGTCCAGTCAAACTCGTCCGTCCTCGTGTCCTGCACCCATCCGCAAAGGTCGTCACTCTCAAAGTCGCACCGCGTCGCCGACTGCTGCACTCCGCTGGCTAAATAAATAAGAAAAAGCACGTCAGAAAATTGTACTGTCAAGTCGACCTCGGAAACCGAATCACAAAGTCACTCATCCGCCACACAAATTGGCCCTGCTCTTGCCCTACCCCACCGGCCATCTTATCGATGTGATTGCTTTATAGATGGGGCGCCGGCCTTACCCAACATGCACACACAGCAGGCATTCGGCTACGCTTGGTAGAATTATAATAAGTTTAGGGGCCAACTAAGATCCAGTTAAGAGCGGAAGACATTGAGAATTCAAGATCGATTGTCTCACGGCCGTGCCGCGATTCGGCGTATTTATCTGCTACGGCAACGCCATCTCGTGTTGGAAATAAAAACTTCGATCAAAAACACAACACAAATTTAAAGCAGACGACTGACCTTGGCAAGTGGGAGCTGTTCCATTCCAATCGAATCTGTCGACGCAGTAGATCATGGGCGAATGGGACGGTCTGTACCCTGGATTGCATTCCAGCCTCATGACGGCACCGCCGTTGCTGGCAATGAAACGACCTGATGGAGGTGATGGGACGCTCGGACAACCTTTGGCTACACAGAAAAAAAAATAAGTAAATCAATTGCGTGGACATCAACGAACAAAAGTTTTCGTTAACAAATATAATTAAATTTTAAAAAATCAAGAGAGGAAAGACGTGATTTGCGTTAACTTGAGATAAATCACGAGCACAGCTAATAACCCTACGACGACCAGGCCGTCTACGTGAGGTATTAGACCAACGGACCGATCCAGCGACTTCGTTTCATCTTTTTAAAATGTACTAGAGGGATCCAATTTCCAGCCGGTCGTATTTCATCTTCGTACACTTTGCTAGGTCTACCGTATTTTTTTTTTCCATTTCAATCGATAAAATAAACAAAAGGGAAGAAAACTGTGGCCCAACTGTTCACTCACCCCATGCACACAAAGCTTGAATTTTTTTTTCTTTTTTTTCAAAGCTACTTTCTTTTCTTTTCCATTTTTATTCTTGACGTAGGCGGTTGTTACGGTTGTTGGAACTGATGCGAACGTTGGACAAAAGAAATGAGGGGCTGCCTTCGATATAGAGACAAATGATCATCCGCTGGCGCACTGGTACATTTTTGCTGGCCAACTTGAAACCCCCCACCGAATCATATCCCCCCCTCAAAAAAACTGTTCAGCAACCCAGATCAATTTACGATGACCGTCGCCTTTTGTACATGGCAATCGTAAAAAGTCCATGATTCGACCTGGATTACTGCGTGTGTGCCAATACACACAACGTGAAAGACATACTGCCACTGCTGCTTGTACGCTTTGTAAAAAGGAATTTCATATTCTACTGTAACACATGCGATGTTTGGAGAAAGAGGCTACTATACTTACTAGCACAGACAGGAGGCTCTGATGTCCACTCGCCAAGTAGGCATGTCGACGTGCTCTCACCGACCAGCACGTAATCCCTATTGCAGTTGAATTTCACGACGCGGCCACCGGAACGCAACTTGGTTTTGCCATTTTTCAGCACGACTTTGGAACAAGCCTCTCGGCCGTTTCTCTTGCTGTTGTTGCCACCTGGATGAATTTGCAAAGAAGGATAAAACAATGTCGGAAGTTGAAAATGCAAACACAAGTGGCTGTTACCAGATTGCTGGGAATAGACTCCGCTGACTGCGACGATGAGGATGATTAGCACGAAGGTTGAATACATCCTCTGTCTTCTAGCCACCATCTTCTCTTCGTTTGTTGTTGAGAATCACACAAACTGTAAATGGCGCGTGAAACGAAAAAAACACAACAAAACAAACAAATCAAACAACGACGCACAAATCAACAGCTTATGGTGAAGACAATATGGGACACTTTGGACGATGATTTCCAAGCCACTGATTCGACTCATATCACGCGGACTTGCACACTAACGCCCAAGTCCACCCCCGAAAAAAGAGACAGAAAAATAATTACAAATAGAAATGACCAGTTGCTATTGCACATCAAGGGCGACTCATTTGTTTCTCTTATCGGAGTTATTCTTTAGCATCTTTGTTACTCCGGCCCTTAAGAGCGGAAACTGGTATTTATGGCCATGTAGGAGCCCGCAATCTGGTTGGAGAAAAAAAGGGGAGGGGAAATGAAAGGATGAAAGAGCGTATGTATATCAGCCGGATGCAACGCCCTTCAGCATTTTTTTTCCCTTCGCTGCTTTCGCTCCTCAAACTGGATGATTAGCTGATAAAGATGTTGTACCATAAAAAAAAGGGACAGCGACAAAGAAATCGGCGAATGAGCGACGTTCTCTTTCACACTTTCATTTGCCATCACACAAACTCCATAGCCTGCTTGATATTAGACATTCTAATTGAATAAACAACACTTACCGAGAATTTGTATGCTTTTCTGGACATTAATGACATTCAGTCGGCCTTGGATCTTGTCTCTGTCTTCGACTGTTCGTCACATTTCTGTTTCATCTTGATAATGGTCTTTCCCTGGAACATGACGAACGAGTTTGAACTTTGATATCCATCTCGTGGTATGATGGGATTTGGATCCTTTGGTAGCTTGCTTGCGTCATCAGGAAAACCTAGAAAGAAAAAAGGGGGAAAATTGTTCACAATCAAGATGTAGATGAGGTGAAACTATCGTCAGCTACGTCGTGGTTGATGTGGTAGAAAACATAAACCAAATCTATATACCATTACCGAGAATGTGCAATTGATGGTTCATTAAACTTTGGGTGGTGGAACGTAACCATGACAAACGTTTCCTTTTGACTGACTGATGGCAGATCGATGAACGAGACTTAAATCTATTGTTTGATCCTGTCACACTAGGTGGAAGAAAATGTAATACCTTCTTACATGCAAAATGTTCGTCCGGAAGTGATATTCACAAAGACGGAGTGCCTCTTTCGCGTTTAACATGGCAATTGTGTTAAATTTATGGCCAATGGAATAGGTCCTTGGGCTGTCAGAACTGCAAGTAACAAACATATGATAATAGAGCTGTTATCAAAATTATTCACAAATATCACATCAGTGTTTTGCTGACAAAACTTTTCAAAGTTTAGTTAGCATTTCCAATAGAAACATGCATAGAAACACAAAATCTCAAATCAAAAAGTGTTCCCTCTGCCAAAGAAATTGCGAAGCATGATCTTACTTGCTTGACATATGCATTCAAAATTAATTTCCCTTTTGAAATTTTCCAGCAACATATCATCCTTTTATATTTTCAATCTTTTTATTACCTTGGATTTATAAGTCTCAAGATTTGCAGAAATACTGATAAGCCACATGTAATTGGCAACAAGCATGATGGAACTTTGACTCTTTGTGCTGTTCATTCACACAATGTTTCCAACAGTAATACTTGAATAATGCATAAGGTAATTATGTGAATCACAGTTCCAATTTGACAAATCATGTCTAGCAGTTGAAATAAATCAACACAATTAGAAGACAAACACTATCAGTCAACAGGCATTAGAATGAATTACAAAATACCAGCTTAATTGATTCCAAATTTCCAATGCATTTGGCTAACACTATACCAACAGTAATGCTAAATATATAACAATTTAAGCTTACCCGTAACCCTAACAGCAGATGGGGAATGATACATACTAAATTAAAGCACATGCGAATCGCCTTCAAGATACTTTACATTTCATAATCCCGCATTCTTACTGTGGTTCTTCCTTCTGGTGCTACATATGTAAATTAACAGCGTTGCCAAATCATAACATTTCGCGGGAAAAACTGGCATTTCAGATTTCATTTCAGTTATTACTTATTGGTTTTTAAGTGTTTTAAGTTTCAACTGGAAATAAATCAATGAAAGGCTTTGATGCATTTTCAAATAAAACGTTAATAAACCTTTTCGGAAAAAGTACGCTTTAAAAATCATTAACAGCATTCCTGCAAATACAATACTTAAGGTCCAAGCTATTAGAAACATAAATCTACATAATTGCATTTGAAATATAATACTACTTCAATTTCTTTTTCACGAATTTCGTGGGATTCACCTGTAGTTTAAAAAAAGTTGCAGTTTTATGATTTTAACTGTTGGTGAATTGTGGTATCAAGGACTTTCATTCCCCGAAGAACCATCTCTTCTTGGTACGGTAATCCGATAACTTGGATTGCTAGTGGCATTCCAGTTGCCCCTTGAGTAGTCTAGTCGTCAATATAGAAACAAATATTAACAAGATATCCCATGAAAGGAACCGCATTAAGAGACTAACCGCTTTAACAAGGTTGCAAACCAAGTCATAGTAATTGTAATCCACGTTTAACTTTGACTGATCTTCCATTGTTTCTTTGTCGATCGGTACGATCCCCACTGGGAAATCAAGAAAATTGTACAGGCTTGTGTACGATAGAGCAGCTATTAGACACAAATAAATTTTTTCAAATACATTACCAACAACAGATTTCTAATAATAACTCACGGGAAAGCTTGGCAACATCCTTAGAACGAGGGGCCGGGCAGGCAAAGCACGGCCCGATACACAAATCTAGTTCTAGCTTTCGCCAATATGACAAAAATTCTTCTTTGTACAAATTCTTCTTGGTAATTTCTTTCCAAAGCTGGTGACTTTCTCGGATTCTGTTTCCTCCAAGACCTAGATTTTTAGACAAAATTTTCATTATCAGCAATGATGAAGGAATTTTAAATTAAACTCATCAATATTACCCAAGTAGGTAGGGATCAGTCGGGTAGAAAACAACGATAACAACGGCTGCAGGAGTCGCTTTACGACACTTGGTATACTCAAAAGAAACTAAAATAATTTACCTCTGCTTTACTATAACGAACAAGGAGCCAAATATTGTCTTTGGGGATATCTTACCAATGTCGGTTTTAAAACTGGATCAATGTCATCGTGAGACCTGCGTAAAATGAGCAAAAATAATATTCGATAATGGTAGACGTACTAACAACAACGAAAAAACCAAAACAATATTACAGTGCCTGCAGTAAGTATCTACTTTGATCGGCTGTCAAAATGCTGATGAAAGAATTGAGGACATAGTCGACCCGCGGAGGAACGAACGGTACAAGCTCGTGTCCTGATGCCTCTAGCGTAGTTTTCGCGATTTGAATGGCTCGACGGATTCCAGGAGTAGTAGGGAAAAATCCATCATCTTCATAGTAGCCGATTCGAAGCTTCTTCTTGCCTATGAACACCTGGACATGAAAAGTATAACGGTTCAATACCACGCTTAAATTCAACCTCTATATCGTTATACTTGTTCGTTCCACGGAATGGGCAAAAGGTCAGGATCACCACACATTTGAAGGTGATTGTTGTCGAGAAGAAGTTTTGTAACTGTAGCCACAGTGTGGGAATCTCGTGCCAAAATCCCTGGAACGGGTGTGACTGTAAGAATGAGTCAACGGTTGAGTGAGTGGTAAGTTAAGAATATATGGATGTTTAAGAAATTACTTCCGACATTTGCTATAGTGACTTTCTTTACTCCTTTTGCGCTAAATTGGCAGATATCATCACTGTTAATAAACTTTATACTTTTCGAATTAAACCGATTGATACCTGAATCTAAAAGTTGTTGGTTTAATAGAATATATTCCACAAAAGGCGGCTGGTAGACGGACACTCCCCCCAATGTCGGTCCCGATACCTAATAAAAGGTAAGGATGTAACTGTCTATGTATTATTTAATCGTCATGAAAAAATACCTAATGGGGAACCCCCCGCAGCAATGAGACATGCTTCGCCTCCTGTTGAACCACCAGGAGTGCGCTCCTTGTCCCACGGATTCTTGGTCAATCCCCATATAGGATTGCTGCATCCAAAGCTGCATAGCAATGATGCACAATAAAAATATGCATTAATCACTGAAGTGAAAACTTAGAAAATATGTACCTCATGTTGGTTTGTGGAACATTCGTTTTGCAAAATGGAATAGCTCCAAGTTTTTTTAACGCAACGACCATTGCAGCGTCCTCGATGGCAGGTTGATTGATAAACTGGGTAATACCAACTGTACTGTCATAGCCGATTAAACCAACGTTGTCTTTCACGCTGAATGGTAGTCCATGAAGTGGACCTTTTTTTCCGCTATTTGCAGCTTCTTCGTCTAGCTCTTTGGCCCACTCCTATAAACATGGTAAATAAAATTTAAAATATAAGATGTAAAATAAAGCTTTTCAATTTTTTACTCACCTCAGCCTCTAGGATGAACTCTGTAACACAGTTGTACTCACTTGTAATTTCCAAAGCCTGAATCAACAACATATGTTTCATAGGGATGTTAATGTAGTAGCCTTGATCAATTACGAAAAAGGTTAAAATTGATTTGAAACCAACCTTGGCTTGGTAGGACCTGAGAACTTCCAAACAAGTGAAACTCCCATTCTGCAGCTTTTGCAGAAGTTCAGAGGCATCTAGTTGTACACAGAGACTATTTTGGTTGGCTGAAATAAGATCTTGTTCCAATTTCTCCCTGTTTTTACAAACCTGTTTCAATTTTTCCTTGATTTTTTTTCTCAACAGCATCTATTTGTTTGAAGAATGTCATAAAAATATTTTAAATCTTGTGCATCTTTAAAAAAAACATAACTTAAATGTTAAATACTTTTTGTTTTCTGTTATTTATAGCTCGGAATGGGATGTAGATGACAACAAATCCCGTAGAAATTGCAACAACAGATAATGTCATTGGATGAAAACCCAACCGGATAATCCTTACGTATGGATTGTTGTAAATGACATATTTAATGCCATCAAATACAACGCTTAACATGTAACCCAACATTTTTTCCATTTAGGGTATTACAAAACAAATTTTTCTGTTGGAAATATTAATGCGAATCCCACGTTATCAGTTGATTTCATCACACAAAGTTTAGTCAACTCGTTCAGAAGACGAAGCTTCATAAGCTATTTTCGTAAACTTTGTTTGAATAGTTTATGTGTCAGATAAAACTGGAGTTGTTATCTCTGTTTGAAAATGTCCAAATTCCACTACTGCAGTTCCAGCCGTCTGCAGCACCAAGCACATGGCTTTATTTTTAACTTGTCTTTTGTTGCACACACATGCTGGAATGCCAGTTCACCTGATGGAATATCAATTTCTATAATAAAATAACTTGTGATTTGCTAAACTAGTGAATAAAATTACATGTTATAAAAATAAATTTTTAATTTTTAATTTTTTGGCAGCTATGGATTTTGTTTCTTGTGAATTCTGAAATTATCATACACAGATGTAAGATATTGAAAATGTACTCGTCCCATTTTAGCCTGTCCCTTGCCACCAGGCGGCGGCCATTACTTTGTTACTTTCGCATACGAGTCGTTTTCGTAAACAATTCCAGATTGAATTTTGAAAATCATTTATACCTGAAGTTTTCAAGCAGTAGGGATGGCGGTTTCCCAAATCAGAATTCATGGGAAAGGACATCATCTCTGTCTATCGCGAACTCTTCAGGCATCCTTAGAAGAAGAAATCTTCGCCGATGTACGAATCGGCGTGTTTAAATCTACTTCAATAGAGGAAAACAATCATCCCCGATTTCTACGAGCCAGTAGTGCAGTTTTAGCGGCCGCTAGCCCTGTTTTAGCCGATCTTTTAAAAGACAGAACCGAAGATGATGAAATACTCTTAGTGTTTGATGGCTATCAGTATCAAGATATTTTAAATTTACTGCAGTATGTATACACCGGGCAGGCATATGTCAATTGCCAAGGTGAGCAAGTGTTCAGAGCTCTATTAAATCATTTGCGTGTTGGTGGCTTCACCAAGATTTTACCCAAAAACACTCATTCTGCATCAACTATCATGAGTAACAAAGACCTAGGTCAACTTAAACCAAAGAAAATGATGAATGATGATTTAACTTCAAGTCAAGTTAAGAAAACCAATCTGGAAATCTTAAGGAAGAGAAAATATGGTTCTGGGAAGCACTTTAAAAAGATTCCAATTTATCCAGCAAGACCTTTGCAACTACCAAAAAATGAAATAACTCTTCAGGATCCATTATTAAATCAACTAGATATACTAAATCCAGATGTGACACGAACTGGTTCAATGCTAGAAAAATCTGTGACAAAATATAATCTCTTGACTGAAGCAGAAGCTGTTACTGGAAACTTGATTGACTATCCAAGGATAGCAAACCGTGTGGGCATTTATTTTGACCCACAACTATTCGGCTATTACCGATCGATTGTACGGTCGTTACCACCAATCCGAATCTTTCTCCACATTGAAGATGACGAGTCCGAAAGCGATTCAGATGGCGAGTTAACAACAGTAAAGAAATCAAATATAGTCTATCCACCTGCTAGGAAAAGACACATCCAACAAGTTCTTCGCAAACGAAAGAGTTTCTTTAGAAGCCGACTACCTGTTAAAACGATGTGTTGCGTTAACGGCAAGGCACACATCATATTAGATGGAGAACCTATTCCGATAGACCCGTTTATAAAAGCGATTGATTATCCATTGGTGGATAATCACAACCAGGAATGCCAACAAGTAGAATCGCAACAGGAAGACGAGGGCTCCGTACAGCTAGAAGTGGAGAATGAATCACGCCGCAAACGCATGCTTCTTAGCACGCTCAATCGTTTAAGAAAAGATCATTCTCGTGCCAAGAAAGTTGCACATAATATTTTAAAAGCTTCATCCGCAAACAATGAAGATCATTCTGAGAAGGAAACTACACAAACACCGAAGAAATCGGCCCGTATGTTTTTTTTTTTTAGTTTGATTTTTGTCGATTTATTTACTTCATTTCTAAGTGGATTCCACCTTTTTAACAGAAAATATGGTCATTTGTGAAATATGCGGAAAAGTTATTTCAGCCTCATGGATTCGCGTTCACTTCGCCAACCACCAGGTACAGGCAGTCATGAGATAATCAACGTTTTATGCCTCTCGATTAAACGACAAATTATATCTCAAATGTAACCACAGGGAGAGAAAAACTATCTATGCGAACATTGCGGGCGTTCTTTCGCGTCAGCCAATCTTTTAAAATCGCACGTCCATTATCAACACAACAACCAATTAGATATGATCAAGTGCAACATTTGCGGTAAATGCTTCACGAAAAAGTCAAGGTTTGAATTCATACTTCTGTTTTCTCCCACATCAACGAGAATTAATCAAATCTTTTCCACTAGACTTGAAATTCATATGAGAATTCATAGCGACACAAGGCCTTATCTTTGTTCGGCACCTGGTTGTGGGAAACGATTCCATACTAATGGCAATCTAAGGAAACATTCGTTTGTACATACTGGCGAAAAGCCGCACAAGTGTGGCATTTGTGATAAATCGTTTGCACAGGTAGTACGTTTGGTAACGAAATATTCTCTCAAATTGATTTTCATTAAAGAGTTGTTTGATCTAGTCAACCAATTTGCGATTGCATATGCGAACGCACCAACAGCTATTAGATAAAGGCCAAAATTTCAATTCACGCGTTCGCAAGCCAGAAGCCGTGTTCCCTTGCGATTTTTGCCCGATGACGTTCCATCGCATCAGACATTTCAATGCTCATCGCGCCACTCACACTGGCGAACCAACTGCGTTACCCTGCACGATTTGTCAACAACAGTTTCCCAATATAAAAGAGCTGAAGGATCATAAAAAAACTCAACACCCCGGAACAGTTAGAAACCAATCGTGCATACCGAACTATTGTTTGTATAATGACTACTTTTGAACCATAGGTACATCAGTGTCCTCTGTGTGAAAAATCTTTTTTTAAAAAGACGGCTATGCAACGACATCAGGCTTCGCATACAGAAGAGACGGTCTCGAAACCCAATTTTCCATGTCAACATTGCAATTCGCGATTTACGACGTCGGCAGCAAGAACGGTACATGAAAGAACTCATACGGGCGAACGCCCGTATGAATGTCCTACTTGCTCGAAAAGCTTCACTTCAAAAGTAAATAGCATCTACAATTCAAATCTAAGTTGATTTAATGTAAAATTTCTTTAATCTACTTAACTTCAATTTCAAATTATTTACCAGTATAACTTTCGGCAACATCTACGGATGCATTCCGAAGAAAGACCATTTAAGTGTGGTCAGTGTAGCAAAGCTTTCAGACAGCCTCAACATTTGAGGTAAAACGTGATGCATACATGCACTGAGGGCTTCTGATGTCCTCAATTCACTTTTTTTTTTTATTAACCAGGGCACATGCTTACACACACAAGAACACCGAGGAACCTGTGCCTTGCCCTGTTTGTGGTAATGCAGTAAAATTCTATCTAAAAAATTATGAAACTATAATTTATGAACATTGGAATTTAGGGAAAATGTTCAGAAACAAAATTTTAGTTATGTCACACAAGAGAATCCATAAGCAAGCTAAACTGGATCAGTCAACCGCAAATCAGGAGGTTCCACAACATCATGAAGCAAATCTTCAGTTTGTCGACAGCAATATGGAATTTGTGAACATATTGGTTTTGGCTGGAAACAATGAGCTCCAGAATGCAATTTAAGTGAAGATTATTAGATTTTTGACAGTGACTTTCAATGAATAAAAAAAAGTTGTATTTCTTTTGAAAAATGTGTCAGGTGCTTAAGAGTTTTAGTAAATCGGTGAGGCTTTCTGAATTGGGAGCAAGCCGAACCTCCTCTTTATGATAATTCTTTGCTGAGAATATTTATCCTCTGGTGAGAAACGAGCTGCAAGGAAAATCAAAATTTTGTGGTACAGCTCTTAACGATTTTTATTGTATAAAACATACCTGGATGGGCAGAAATTGTCGGCTTGCCCTGTGGATCCACACGCTACGGAAAAAGAACACGCATTAAAGTCAATTTCTCAGTGGCATGGATGTGTACACATACCTTTAGAGTGTAAACTCTATCACCATTTTCGTTCAAGTAATACATGAGATACATGATGAAGAAAAGATTGCCAAAAACTTGGAAAACGAGAGAGATAGAAACGCACGTGGCTTATTCGGTAAAGAACTTGCGAGAGAGTGTGCTATTGTTCACAATGCACGGCTGCTCTAATACATTTTTTTAAAGGAAACTGTCAAAAGTCAAAACAAAATGTCAGATCTGTTGTCCAGAAAGTTAGGTGCTCCGGGGTTTTCGGCAGAAATATGTAAAAGATATTTAAAATTTTTGTGTGATTTTCAGAATAAGTTATCTGGATATTAATGTTCACCATCTATGTGTACTTAATCGTTTTTCTTGTAGACGTTAAAGAACTTACTCAGAGTACGGTGGGCGGCCACGATCTGTTGCAGCACAGGCAAAAAATTCAAGCACTATCAGAGGAGACAAACCAATATCTTAAAAAGAATGTTTACCAAAATTATATGCAGTTCATTGAAACTGCAAAAGAGATTTCTTGTAAGTCCATGTGTAGTAGAGTATTAAACCCAAATTTGAATTACTTTGATAACTCCCATTGCTGTTACATAGATCTGGAAAGTGAAATGTACCAACTGTCACATTTGTTGACAGAGCAACGTTCCCTAATAGTCACACTGCTGGAAAACTCTTTACTTGGTGACAAAGCCCCTGGACTTAGGGGTGTTGAAAAACCAGAAACAAAAGCTAAATTCAATACTGAAATTGCAGTTAATTTGAATGTAAACAACCAGGAAGGCAGAAAACGCCTTACTGCTTTGTTGGAAAAGGTTGAAGGTTGTGCTGTAAGTTTTGTGTTTTATGTGCAATCTTTGTTCAGCAATTGTGACTATTTCATTTCCTTTTTTTTTTATTTTTGTGTATAGAGTGTTGTGGAGTCTCTGACAAGGATATTGATTCATGAAGGAGACATGGTGGAATTGGACCCCTCTGACAATTGCGCGATTGGAAGGGTACGCGGCTTTTTATTAAACGATAGCTTCATGATAGCTTCTTGGCTTCCCAACAAGTAAGTGTACTAATTAGAAATTTTAGAAGTTTTTGTTATTATCTTGATGTTTATGCATGAAGGAGAGGCAATATGCGCTATCAATATCAGGCACTGTACGAGTTGGAAGGCTTGGCGGTGATTAACATTCGTGATCTTGGTCCCGTGAAATATGCCTTTAAATTAATGATGTTTCCGGATACACGGGTGCTTCAATGCGCGAACTCCAGCGATAAGGTATCGTCCTTTAAAAAAGGCTAGCTATTTTGCTGTAACATGAATGCTTGTTTTTATCTAAATATTTTCTCTTACAGAAAGAATGGCTCGAAGCTTTTGATTTAGCTAAACACTTGAAGACAAAAAAAGAAATCAGTCCAACGCCGTCGGCAGAAACGAAAGACAATAGCTATGACGAGGCGTTTAACCGTAAACCTTAAGAGTTATAGTTACGTTACGATGCAGATACTTTCTTTACACACAGACTTTGCAGCTTTTGCAGATGACGAGAGCTTTACCGGTTTTCCAAACGGAACTGAAAACAGTCAAGAAGTTGCTGAATCTATTCCCGATTGGGTTGTTGAAGTGGCAGATGACATGGACGTCTATGTGGCACAACGAGACTTTGAAGAGGCGGTATCGTTAGCGGAAAAAACGCGGGATTTTTGGGATGGGGCGTCCCCTAGCGTGGTGAACCTCCATCGTGATCTAAAGTATGCATTGTATTATATCAGCTTTTTACAGTTTCCAACATTTGAATTTGTGGCAATTTAGATTGAAAATCGATAGCCGAATTCGCCAGCTAAGTGAAGTTTTAATGAACGAGTTACGCGTCTCCCCAGACAAATCTCTGCAGGGTGGACCAAGAGCGGCCTCGCGTGCTGTTCTTCTACTCTCAAGATTAGGCCAGGCATCCCAAGCCTGCGATCTGTTCCTCAAACACCGCTCCGCTCTACTGAAACATAATCTTCGTCAATTGAAGACCGAAGGGGCTACCACTCTCTACATTAAGAGAATAACTAGCCTTTTCTTTCCATTTGTTGCGGACACTGGTCGTGAAATATCGCGCGTATTTCCTAAAAACAAAGTTTGCGCATCTGGTAATTTAAACATAATTTATAATATTTTTTTCTGGAACGTTTTTTGACAAAGCATTGCATTTCCCAGCATTCGTAGTTTGGTCGCGAAATGAAGTTGGAAAATTCGGCAATAATTTCAGGAAACACGTTTTCACCTCAGGTTCGACACTGACAACTGTTGCTGAATGCGTTGCACTTGTCAGAACCCATTCTGAACAGGTATTTCAAACAAAAACGTGAACTTTATCTTATACCCCACGCACGGAATTGTGTTTTAGTTGACTGAAATTGGATTGGACTTGACCTTCTATTTGGAAAATGAGCTCCGTGGTCAAGTGGAACGATGCTTGCGCGATGCCCGTGAGAAGCTGATGGAATCGATTAAGCTACGTGCTTTGGAAGATAAATGGCGTCCCGTGAATTTCGTCAATAAGAGTGGGATTGCACGATTTGCGGACGACATGAGTGAAATAGGGGTAGCATCTATTCATTCTTGGGTTTACGGTTTGACAAACGTGACATTTGCAATGAAACGTAGTTATACTAACACATTTCCATTTAGATGAATGCTGGGTAGCCCTAACGAGCAACACAATAAATTTTTCAAAAGCGTATTTGACCTTCCTGGATGACGCGCTGAAAATGCCTTCAGCAGACAGTAACATCTTTGTAGACGAGATCTTGCTCGACATTTTCCAAGCCCAGTTAAAACATGTAGACAATTCGTTTCGCTCTGGAAAGTATAAGGGAGAGGTAATCAAAAAGAACAACGCAAGTCATTAAGTCATACTCGTTACTAAATTTTTCATATCATTTTCTAGGCAAAGTTCATTAGCAGAAATGCATCGTTTTTACTGCACACCGTCCTTGCAATAGCTCAGCGTCGCGTCTCAGAGGTTCGGCTTCATCCATGTCCTTCGTTTGCGAAATTACGCTCCGAGTTCGAATGGCTAGCTAATGATAGCCAGAAAATTACTACAACAATTAAATCCCCGGTTGCTGATCAATCTTTTATTTAGCGGGCTGTAATTGCTTAAAATATAATATACAAAAGGCTACGTTGATTGTTGAAGTTGTGATATGTGCGTCGAAAAAGCAGAAACAAAATAGCTTTATCATTGGTCTATGTGGTTATCACGTGACTGACAGGATCATCGGCATTGGTTGGAGTTTGCCTATTTTGCATCCCCTAATTTTTCGTCTGCTTCAACGATGTCAACACGTGCCATGTAGGTTGAAAAAAAAATTGCTGTATATTTGGTCATGAATCATGATATCGTGTCGAAATTGTTTGGCTACGCTGGCCATTCTGCAACGGCTCAAAGGTAAAATAATTTTGAAACATATATTTTCAAATGTCAAATAGCACTGGTATTATTTACTATTCTTAGTGTTCAAGCTGCCTAGTACTGTTGCTGTAATATCAGCCAATACTTTCAAAACCATACACGTTAACGGAAATGTTTCTGGCTATAAGAGTTTCTCTTCTTCGAATCCCAAATATCGTGCTACATCCATTAAGAGTCGAGACCAAAATGACACCGCAGGCAAAATATGTGAAGAAGATGGGGAATTACATGAAGAGGAAACTGAAGAAATTCATGGTGTCTATTTACCAAATTTCCCTAGTGAAGGGAGTGAAGTAACAGAGACTGTACTAGAAGGTGTCCCTACAATTGTTGAAACAGCAAAAGATAAAGTGAAAAAGCAAAGGCAAGTTGGGACAAAAGTTGGCAGTGAAATCAAAACATCAAAGCCAAAAGGAAAAACAGCTGAAAAGAAAATGTGTACCCAAAATTCTAGTGAAGAATCACAAGCAGCAGCTGTAGAATTAGAAAAGAAAAAAGAAATTGCTTTCCGGTTTAGTCTCAGAAGTTACCTAACAATGTGCATGCAACAGAATATGGTTTACAAGGCTATGATTTTGTTGCGTAACTACCATGCAGAAAAAAAGCACTTTAAAAGCAGTTTGGTTTATGATGCTGTACTTAGAGAAGCTTCATCCCGATGTAGCTGGAAGCTTATCAAAGAAGTTGTACTGATGATGGAACAAGGTGAAATACCCTTCAGCTTAGATTCGTTTGCCGCCTGTTTCATCTGCTTGGGTCGGAGATCTGAAAAAGAGATCGGCTTGGGAGCTCTTGCCGAGAACCTTCTGGATAAAATGGATTTTTGCGGCCTAAATGTAGAAGATATTTTTAAAAATTGTAAATTTACGGGTAATCACAGGGAATTGGCAGCGAAAGGGGTAAAATTGGCAATGCCCAATTTTCAACCAGGATTTCCTTCGGTTCCATTAACGTATACTACACCATTACTGACTGCCTTAAATGACATAACTGTTGAATCAGAGGTTACCTCCAATATAGAAGGACTACTGAAGGAAGAAAAGTACTAGTATATGCATACATTGGTTTTTCTCATTCTAATTAGTTTTTTCCCACAGTTTAACACAGTTAGCTGCTGAACAGCTCAAATCCGAAATGAGTGGCGTCGTTTTCATCAAATCGATCACAAATTCCAGCTCGGTGGATAATCAGGCCATAAGTGACATGGAGAAACTGGAACTCGAATGGCTTGAAGTGATACGCGAAGCGATTGTTCGCGACTTGTCCATGTGCAAAGCTCAATTTGAATCTACGCGACGCAAAACGTTACACATTTATCCTTTCTTGGCCATTTTGTCGACTGATGATTACGTTCGACTGTTGACCCATGAAGTGCAAATGCTTTCTGGCACATCTGACTTATTTTCACCAAGCATGCACATTTTCTGTCGCAACTTGGGTTTGAAAGTAATGAGAGAAGCTCGAATCCAACGAAAGAAAGAAAATGGGCAGCTAGAAAAATTCCAACATTTATATGACAGATATTGTCAATGGTATCTGAATCCAACAAGAAATGGCAAGCTGTTCAACCCTAGACAAATGTGGCAACAACTTCTGGTGGAATTTCAAAATGAAGGCTCTGACTTAGATTATGAAGAAATTTTCTGGCCACATTCTGTTGTTCAATCTGTTGGCCAGTTTCTCTACAATATAATCCTCAGTAACTTGAAAATTGCTGATCACACAAGCGAAGGTGCCAAGCTTTCACCCGCATTCTACATTGTCTTCCGAACCAAAGGCGTGAGAGCCATCAGAGAAATCAAACCGCACCCACAACTTGTTAAATTCTATGATGTAATCATAGAATATTTTTATTTCTTACCATTTCTACCTCCAAGAGATAAATTTTTGTTTTCTTTTATAGGAGATACGCAAGAAAAAATTAAGCTTTGACGCATCGCTGTTGCCTATGGTTTCACCACCTTTGCCTTGGCATACGCATCGACAGGGAGGCTATTTGGTGACCGATGTGTCGTTAGTGCGTTTACCGCCGTATGCCTCGCAGCAGAGACTTAGATTGGAGAACACTCCTGCTCAGCAATTGTATCCAGCTCTGGATGCTCTGAACGCCCTCGGGACCATTCCGTGGCAAATAAACGGTGCCATTCTCGATTTGGCTATCAAGATATTCAATTCCAATGGTAGCAAAGAACTTGACATACCACAACCACCGTCCGCCTTGTCTCCACCAACGCCCGTGGTTGAGGATGGGTCCCACAAAGCTAAAGCGTACAAAGGTTAGTCTGGATCGCGACAATAATCGTGTCATTTACTAAGCATTTCACTAACCTGTTTATGTCTGTCGTTTACAGAGCGAACCGCTTACAAACGTCGAAAAGCGGAAATGTACAGTTTGTGGTGTGATACCCTCTATCGCTTGTCGCTTGCCAATCACTTCCGTGATAAGATTTTTTGGCTACCTCATAACATGGATTTCAGGTTGTATCAACTACAAATTCTTAATTTCGAATTAAATCAAAGAGCTCAAGCTATTTTATTAATAAAAACATTTCAGGGGTCGCGTGTACCCATGTTCTCCTCATCTGACGCATCTTTCTCATGACATGGCGCGCTCTCTGCTCTACTTTGCTAATGGAAAACCGTTGGGGGCTGAGGGCTTTAACTGGTTAAAGTTGCACGTGATAAATTTGACCGGGACGAAGAAAAGGGAGCCGGTCAGTGAACGTCTTCGCTATGCCGAAGAAATATTGCCAGAAATTCTCGATTCAGCTGAAAATCCTTTGACGGTAATGGCGATATTGAATCACGCATTCTTTTGATTTTCAGTGTTTCGTAACGATTAATACCTATTCAGGGAAGAAAATGGTGGGTTAAGTCCGACGAGCCATGGCAAACCTTAGCAGCTTGTATGGAAGTGGCTGCTGCATTACGATGTCCAGACGGACCAGCTGCGTATGTTTGCCATTTACCCATTCATCAGGATGGTTCATGTAATGGACTGCAGCACTATGCGGCTTTAGGACGAGATCAAGTTGGGGCCGAAAGTGTCAATTTGGCGCCTGCCGAAAGACCACAGGACGTTTATAGCAACGTAGCCACTTTGGTACCGAACCCCAATCTATTCCAATGCGTAGAAGACTAAATCTCTTTTTTATTTTCATTAATACAGGTAGAGCGAGAGCGTGCGAAAGATGCTGCCAATAATGTCGAAATTGCGCAGCTTCTTGCCGGCCAAATCAGTAGGAAGGTCATCAAACAAACCGTTATGACGACGGTGTATGGTGTTACGCGTTACGGTGCTCGATTACAAATTGCTAAACAATTGAAAGGTTAGATTTATATTAATTAGTAACGTTGAAATTATCTAGTAACCTTGAAAGTTTTTAAATAAGCAGAACTTCCAGGTTTATCACCAGAACAGGTCAACATTGGAGCTTCCTATTTAGCTGATAAAACATTTCAAAGTCTGCAGGAGATGTTTACATCGGCCAAAGAAATCCAAGATTGGTTCACTGAAAGTGCAAAATTGATTTCAACCGTCGCTGGAGAAAATGTCGAATGGATCACACCAGTTGGGCTGCCCGTCGTGCAACCTTACAACAAAAATCCTTACGATGAAACTAGGTAATTCTGGTTGTTTGAATTTCTAACAACCGTATCTAAAAAATGTTTTCAATAGCCGGCCCAATGTAATGAAACAACGTAACGCTTTTCCTCCGAACTTTATTCACTCGTTGGATTCGAGCCACATGATGCTGACAGCTTTACACTGTCAAAGGAAAGGCATCACTTTTGCTTCCATTCATGATTGCTTCTGGACCCACCCGTGTACTGTGAATGAAATGAACAAGGTGGTGATTTAACTAAGTATTTCTGTGTATCAATGTCAGCTTTAATGTTTCTCCCGTCTGTCTTTCAGATTTGTCGGCAACAGTTCGTCTCACTTCACTCTCAACCCATCCTGGAAGATTTATCAAAATTTATGGTCTCACAGTTTGCCAGTAGAGCAAGGTAATTTTTTAATTAAAAAAAATTTTTTTTTAATTAACCAAAATCCATATTTTTTAAATTAGCGATATCGCTGAAGACGAATCGCCAAAAGGTCTTGCCCGACACAGACTAAATCAAATTTTGAGTGAAGTGCCTCGACGCGGCGTGTTTGACTTGCGACTCGTTTTGGAATCAGTTTACTTTTTCTCATAACATGGAGAGAAATTAAACATCGCAACATGAGTTGGTTTCTGTGCCCTTTAAGATTTAGAAAGTTCGTACGATGTGCATACGTATAATTAGTAATCTCTAGTCTTTCCAACAATAAACCCTACGTGCTAATTGCCAACCGTTTCTTTTTATACAGTACAATGTTAGTAAGATAATTGACTGTCTATACAAGTTAATCTATTGTTGATTTTCATCAAGGAAGACCCGCCGTTCAATGAAAGACTGACGAAAGAGAATCTGATCGTTTCAAGACATCAATGAGTCAACAGAAACACAAGCTTACACTGCTTGAATTCATTTTTAAAATACGGAATAAATTTTGCTGACCGAGACTGCACTATTAACGAAACGATTGCTAATTTTCCGTCATAAAAAAATATTGAGAAGGTAGAACGCTATCAATTGAGAAAAGGATAAGAAAAAAATAATGTGTTGAGTGGTAGGACTAGTGGATAACACTCGGTCTCCCCTCTTCATCGTTGATCGATTGATCTTCATTTACCCCCAAAAGTGGTTCCGAATCCGATCCGCGGCGACACTTGCACACCGAGGCGTTGATAATGTTGTTGTATACGCCCATACCCGTTACCAGTAAAGCGAAACCGATAATCTAGCAAAATCACGAGACAAAAATTAGATTTTTCTTATTGCAGTACCAAAATAAATTTCTCTTACCTGTGGCCAATAAAATTGTTGCCACTGCAGCAGTAAACTCACACTCCAGATGACAAGTGTCCGTACCGAATCCAATACCATACGGGTTGTTGCTGATAACTCCTTTGTGACGCTGACACCAGCGAAATTAAAAAATGCAATGCTTATAACAGTGCCTGGTTGCAAACAAACAAGAATCAATGTTTGAAAAAATCCGGTGGCTAATCAAGAGCGTTACTACCTGACATGGCGAGAATAATCATTGGATTATTTTTCATTTGAGTAAATCCATCCAAAGCATCTTCAAGGACCATTCTAGGATTAGAACTAAACGGAGGTCCGACCCGGAGGAAGTACATCGGTATCAGCAAGAGGCTCAAAGTGACGAAACCGAAAAGACCCTCCCATCCGACGGCCTGCAATGCTGGTACATTGTGTTTGGTGATGAATTTCTCCTCCCATACCATCTGACTGGCCGTGACAATCTGTGCCATGACAATCAACAAATCTCCAGTGATAATGCTGTTTAGGGAGTTGCTGCTGCCACCAGAGCTGAAAATGAAATCGGATGCCCCCACTACGCTCAGACCCATGATGACAGTAAGCATGCCTAACCATTCGCGTGCCTTTAAAAGCCGTCCTAGGAAGGCTGTGGACAGGAGCCCAGTGAAAATTATGACAGCACCTGAATCAATAAAACAGTTCTTGAAGGATTTATTTACCATATACTAAGAATCAAATTTCAATACCTCTCAGCATTTGGAATGAGGAAGCATATGTTAGATTAAGCCCAACATACATTGTTGATGTAGCCAACATGTCCAACATAGCAGGTGGAAAGAAAATGAGAGGATTGAAGCTGGAGATTGGATTGTCAACTACAGCTGCTAGCTCATTTGACTGTAACTTCAAAAAAAAGTAAAAATGAATTAATCAGAAAAAATTCCAAAGTAGAAGTCTAAAGACATATAATACCTGTTTCCTCTTTTTGGCAAAATGTGAAATACTGAATACCAGTAAACATAGTGACTCTCCTATGAACATAGTACATGCCTGCAGGAAGGGATGGTTGAATGGTTGTATATCTCCAGCGCTGTTTTCTGACTCAAGCTTATCGGCCCATCTACAATGGCATTTGATAGGATACATGGTGGTAACATCAAAATTTGAGAATGACTCAGAATGTCTCATCTCATCTTACTTTGTTGAGAGGGTGTTGATGGAGCCAGTGACAACCATTAAAACAGCTAACGATAATTGGTATGTTGTCCATGCCATGTTGAGTTTTTCGGCAAAACAGAAACTTATGCTTCAATAACGCGCACTCACCGGTGAATTACAACGCTTCCGCAAGCAAATTTTTCACTAGGTCAATGCGAAAGTATTGTTTGCCACTTCCTTAACGTCCTCCACCATGTATACTCCAGTAACCACTAACCTCGGAAACCACTATGCAGATTTATTTTCAGTCGATGCTGTCATGTGTCAAACAAAACGCCCATTTACAAACACCATTGCCATCTACGTATAGTCGAAACAAGTTTTCACGGCCATCGGCCAACAGTGGCGGTGGTTGGTGGGTATAAGAAGTCGTCAGAGAAAAAACTAAAAATCCAGGAAACGTTCCTACAGGAATAAATAAAAGACTTATAGTATTCACATATCACAAGGTTCTTGATAGCCAAAAGGTTTAAGATTAAAAACTGTGTGGCACCGTGCACAGTGCACGGAGGGCGATGTAGTGGAAGTGGACCTTGGGACTTGGTAGTTGGTGTAGTGCAATAGTGCATAGCATGGTGCATAGTGTCAGACCCGCCCAGAGGGGGGACAGGGGGTGTAGAAAGGTATACATTTGGTCCCGGGCACTACAAGGTATACATAGCTGGGCTCCGGTAAAAATAATGGGTTGACCTTGACGAGCTTAATAACGGAAGGTGCTGGCACGACCGTGAACAACCGCCGGAAACGCTGTAGCGCGCCAGTACATTCCGTTGTTAGCTAATTTCAAGCATTTCCAGCCAATTCTAAGTCTTACCAGAATTTTCCTGATAAGGGTTTTGTCAAAATGATCCAATATATCTAACAAATTCAAATTTTAAACTTACAAAGGATTTACAAATTTTTTATTTCTAAATTTCGAAGATTTTCGAGGTATTCAATTAGCAATAGAGCATATACCAATATTAATTTGTACACATAAAATATTCTATTTAGCCAACATGCATTATTTTGTCGCAGAAACCAATATTAGGTGTACACTTGTTTTTTGTTTACTCTTCATCTCTGGGAAGCAATCAGCATGGTTGTCTAACATAGCATTAAAATTAAAATCAAGCGTGCGAAGACATTACCAATTTACCATACCACCATACAGCATAGTTAATCGTAGGAAAAGTGTCGGAAGTTGACTACGAATACATGCAAGGAATCAGACCCATCGTAAATTAGCATAATTAAGAAATGAACCATATTTGGGATATAGTGAGATTTGGACAAACAATTTCTCCCACAGAAAATCGATATCAATATAAAGAAGAACAAATCCTAGTTAACTACTAACTGCCTTAAGAACCATATGGCACCACTTGGAATTAGTAAAGGATAGTTTGATTTTGATTCTTCAGAGCTGGTCCAACTATATTTTGGGAGTCCGATTCAATGGTAAATTTTGGCTTACTGCCAACCAAAACAACCTCAATTTCCTAAATAGAGAATACAAATATTTCAATATTTCATTAAGATATTCTTTAAATGAATGAAATCAGTGTTACCTCAAAATCTTTTAACCTCTGTACATCCCTATCTTTTCTCAGTCTTGTATTTGGTAGTTTACGTAGCCTTTCAACATACTTTGAATTCAGACCGAGTTCAGAACAACAAACAATTAAGAACTGTTGATAATTTAACTCAGATCTCTCAATTTCCACTTCAATAAAGTCTGTATCAGTTGAATAAGCTATTCGAAGCTTAAATACTAATTCTGTTTTAACAAATGTCAAGAGAACGTAAGAATTTTTTAACACAAAAAATTTAGATAGTTATTTCCATACCTTTCTGTTTGACTAGATCACTCCCATTCGGCAGAGTCAAAGATAATTTTGTTGGTTCGTGGGTATCTACTTTGTAACCTGTGTTAGACTGTGCTAAGTAATGAGGAGTTATGGTATTCTGTTCTGCTTCTTCCGTCTTAGTTCTCATCAGTGGTGAACCAAGGAGATTTAAAATAGCTGGACTTGTGGATAAATCTGCTGGAGTTTCTTTTGCAAAGCTCTCTACATTTTTCTCAGCTCCATTTGTTAATAGGCAATGCGCAACATCAAGTTGGTTTCTCTTGGCAGCCCAGTGCAATGCTGTCCTGTATTTTGTGTTGGAAAGTTAGTTTTTTAATACATTAAAAACAAAAAGAAAACAAAAATTCATACCAGCCATTGATGCTATGCTGAGAGTTAATATTTACACCTTTTTTAAGTAATGTTTTTACAGCTTCTAGATCTCCATAACAGGCGGCTTCACGTAACTTTTCTTCATCAAGTTTTGCTGACTCCATAATTTGTCTTTTTTTGAAAATGCAGGGCAAATAAACATCCGATCGAGAATTCTATCAAAAGCGCATCCTGTAGTTTTACCATGGCCTACTATAATAGCAGGCCATGAGTTTTACTAACTAACCAATCTTTTTCCCAATAGATGGCAAATCAATCGAACCGTTTATCTCCTGGAGTCGCCGACTCGTCGATCGTCGTTCCTCCTCGTTCGTTGAGCTCGAGTTTCGAGTCGTCGTCTGCTTGATCTATGATCTTGAATTCTTGATGTATTGGCTATAATAGGCCATTTCTGGCAACGTCCGAACGTCGCCGGCCACAAGTAAATTTGTTGCGGTGGAAGCAGAGTCATGACTCATGAGCTCATGACTGTGGTAGCATGTGGAAGTGGAAGCAACGAGCACTGAGCTCAGATTCAGAAGGCAGAATGTATCAGAGGCCGTGGCCCGTGTGCAGACTGCAGAAGTGCAGAGTGTTAAGACCACGTGTTGCATCCCTCAATCGTACTGCACTTAAAAAAGCAATTGAGTAGAGAAAAATTGCACATAAAGAAACCACATAAAGTACTTATTTTTTCACGAGTCCATGGTTGTGTAAAAAAGTAGCTGATTTAATCAATTTTATGTATAGGTTATCATCGAAGGATTTAAAACCATGTTTAAAACCATTAGAAGCAAAACGGTTGTGTGTCTGGAACCGAGGCACAACGTTAAGTATGTCGTTCACTGATATTAAATGTTGGACAACGTGTCAAAAATGTTTCTATTGTTCGGCTTAGTTGGGAAAAATGGAGCCCCTAATGTCGTGTGTGGTAAGCATTCGCAGAAACTGATTCCAATTGTTTGTTCTCTTTCTGGTATTTGTAATTCTCCTAAAATGTATTCATGCTATATGATTTGTTTTATCCAATGAATTTCATAACCTTTCGCAGAGGGCCAGAGAAAATCTATTGCACAGCTCAGCTGAATTCTATGCTACTTCAGCTTGTGTTGAAATAATTCTCAATAATGAGGATAGTCATCTACCAGTGAGTTTAGTGCCATCATGTAGACCAGGAGAGACTTTTCTTATAAATTTCAATAGGAAGAAAAAAATGAAGCGATTTTGTGACATGAAAGAATTTCTTCCGAAGATATTTACCTGCTCAATGGATGTAGCATTTTGAAGCAACAAGTTAAGAATACTTTGCGATTCACTAGGTTTTCTAAAGTTGACCTATACTACATTATAAAGCAAGGACAAGTAAGTTTTCTTCTGAAACCCATTATCTTTACTTGAGTGTAGCATAACTGGTGTTAACACAAACTCCTGTGAATTACATGGGTTATGTTCCATTTAGGAATGTTGCACAAATTGAAGACTAGATAGCGAGTGCTGGAATGGCACAAAGAAATAAAGAGGTGGCCCAAGCCGAGAAACGCTCCAAATTTTACCAGTCGGAACTTCGTACAGCTCAAGGGAGACTGAAATATCTAACAAATTGCTCAGGACCTTGCGCTGGTACTTGGTCAAGCGGGAGTTAGAACTTAGAACTAACTGACAAACGCAAAAGATCCGTGAATAACAATACGGTGAGAATTTTTACTTAAGAAATACACTCTGTTACAAGTTTTTGACTTCTACTCAAGGCGTTTATTTCAGGAAAAGCTCAACGAGGAGCTGTTGCGCATTGAAAGAGAAATGTCCGAAAAGAACGAGGAGCCTTTAGTAGTCTGTAATGATTACGATTTAACAGTGCGCGGAAAATTCGAGATCAATGCAAGGTGGTAATATAACCATTTTTAATGAAATCTTATTCTGAATCTGATTCAAATCAGATTGATGCTGGACCAGCAGCGTCAAAAACTTTTTACAAAACTTGGGCGAGAGGCCTTATTTTCTTCCGTAGATCAAAGAAACGATTGAATTAAGGAGGAAAAAGGGTTTGACATTGTAATTCTATACAACGTGGAGAATCCTTAGTCACTAATTTCTAACTATGCAGTAAATTAAATCGGTTCATTCTTCAAAAAGAGAAAGAGCTCCGAAACATCACTGAAGAATTGAAGGCGTAAGACTTGGAAATTGCTATTGCGGTAGGTTGGCACGAAAAACTTTACGTTTTTGTATATTCATGTAAAATCTATTTGTACCGTGTATTAACGTCAGCGGATCGAGGGAGAAAAGTTGGGAGCCCTCAATTCAGTGACATTGCTGAAACAACGCAAGCAAGACTTGCTAGTGGTGGAAAAGAGAATTATCGGATGTCACGTAAGTATCGTATTAAAGGATCCGTTTTAGTGTAGAATATTAGCTTGACAGGATTTTTTTCTTCTTTTATTAATATTAACTCTAGTGAATCATAGCGAAAAGAGTGTGGCGTGCGTGAGTACTGGAAACAATTACATGGCAATCGGGAAGGACTCGTGTGCAAACTCGATCGCGTATTCGGTAAGATCGGAATTTTCGCCTGTTTGAGTTTGCCATGTTATTACTAAATGCTATACTTCATGACTAAATCTATTATTACTGCAATCACAAGTTCTCGAAACTGTTGCAATGATACTGGACACAATGGAAAAGAAAACAGGCACCCTTGCCTTTGATATGGCATCTCAGTATCGCGGCTTACTGTACTGATCGATCAGTTCACATGTGCAGATGAAGTATGCTGTGGCGGGGTACAGGTTAGGGGATTGCGACTTTGGACCACCCGACAGTGGCCCCCTACGTTTTCGAATGGGGTCCACAGACGGCGACGAAGTCGACACCAGCCCCCCCCCCCCCCCTGGCAATTGAGGCTGGTGTCTGATGCCTACACGACACAGGCCCACCAGCCTCAATGAGGGAAAAATTGCCAGGTTTGAAACGGACACTATCAACAGCTACAACGTTTGAAGAATATTTAAATGAAGTGGTGAATATGACAGACTCCTAAACAATCTCTGGGACAAAGAAAACATCCTATCGCTGTCGAAAAAGACGTCACTCTTGGGCTTATTTAATGGCGCTCATCTGAATTGCTCAACGATGTGACAGTCTCCGATAACCAGACTATTACTGGCGACTTCGTCTTTGATCCTCTGAAATCCGGAACATCGAGTTGCAAGGTATTAAGCTTAATTTCCTCATTTCGACAGCTTCTCCGTCCCAAACGGATTTTTATTGCTTAACCAGCCCTCGGAAAACAATCCTGACCTTGCTATAATTTCATTCCGATACTTCATTTCTTTGTTGAATACTCGCCATGATTTCTAATTCCTTATCTTTACTGTTTCAGAGCCTTACGAAAGAACAGAGCCCAAGTTGTTCCCGGTAGTCCTAGATGATGCCAGAAGCATCTGCCTAGACTACACCTGATTATTGTTGAGGTATTACATCTACAGCGAACTGCTGACTAACTTGTCCTAATTACATAATTTTTGAAAATTAGAAGATGGATTTCTGAAAAATGAAAACTAAAAACGTACCATTGAACAAGAGAACGCCGAAGATGCAAACCACGATGCGTGGTAAGTTATATGCGTGCATTTTCTAAGCTGTGGTAATCCGCAAGGCGCAAACTTTGGGTGTCTTAGGCTGAATGTGAATTTAGTGAAATTCTCCAGGTTTATATACTAGGTTGGACTGAAAAAGTACGAAGCAGTCATTGATCTTTTTGCCACCCCCATTTTGACCTTAGAGTGATTGCGAATTGAAATGCTAGAAGGATAGGTCAGGGACCGATAAAAGAAACGGACAAAATAGAAAGTGGCATATACCTTGGGGATAGTGTATCCCAGGTCAACGATCCATTTCTAAGTTAAGTATCGTTTGCCTCCACCTTCCGGGTTGAATGACTTTTGATCCCCTAAAATTGGAGTAGTCTTTTGTTAGTATAGAGAAATGTTTAAATTTTATCTCTAGCTTTCAAACTTTAAAGCTGAGTTAGCAAGAAAATACTCGTTTGATGAAAGCCGGATATGAAATGATATCGAGACATAGCAAAAACATCGTATAACTACAAACGACAGAGATAAATTCTTTGATATTCCGTCAAGTAAAGTAAGTGCAGAGATTTTCAGATTATTAACATCTAAACGAAATTGTTCACGTGTAAAAGTTTACACGATGAATCAGGGAAGAATATGAAACTGTACTTACTGTTGAAAAATTTAATAATTTCTTATAAATGTATGCAGGAACAAATCAGATTATTCGATTGTTGGTTTTTTCATCATCCATTCTGTCAATGTCACGTTACGTCGGGCCTTTTCAGTTCTCGAGCTCCTTGGCTGGCAGCAGCAGTCCAGCCAAAAACGTATGCTGTTACACCTGCTTTCTTGCAATTCGCTTTACTAACCTTTCTTTTATCCTTTCAACAGATGCAGAGCATCTTCCATCACAGTTCTAGTGGACGAACGGCATTCACCGGGCCATTGAAATCTCGCGAAGTTCATCGAGCCATCAAATTACATCCCGTCAAAGAACATGCGCAAATATACCGCATCAACAATTTCCTACAGGTGCGCCGTTTAAGCATGAACACAATTTTTAAAAGCTTTCCTAATAGTCGAATTTGATTCCTAGGGAGTTTCTAGACGAGAGAAAATCTATGAAGGCTCAAAATTAGAAGAGAAATGGCCAGCTCGATTGAACAACTCCGCAAACGCCTGGGGCCATAGTGGGAACATCCTTACTTGAACGATTTTCAAACGCTGGGTAAAATCCTTTGTTTAAACATTGGGAAATGTATTTTGCATTTGCTCTTTTAGGATTGGCGCCAAGTTTAAACAGATTAATACCACAAGATGTGAGTGAAATTTTGACTTGACGCGAAGGGGTGGAGGATGTGATACGAGAAGTGATGGAAGAGGTCAATGCCATCTCGAAAGAAAGAGGTCGTGTTATTGGCTTTAAAGAGTTACTTTACGGATACTACCGAGTCAACCCGCGACTTGGCGTTGATTACACTTGCCCTTGGCGTACAAGAAGTGCCGAGGGCGAAAAAATGATATTTCCCGTTCGGTGGCACGGGTAACTTCAACAGGCGTTCGGACCTTTTCAATTGTGTAGGAGTCCTATAGTTGCTTACGAGTCTTCCAGGAGTATACATTTTGTTCTAGCGCTCTCCGGACGATTGGCCATTTGTCAGCGTTTTATGAAGAATTTTCAAAGTGTCTGCATAGAACCTGACGAAAATGTTCGATTGGTTATTGTCCAGTACCTTACAATGGAGAACGACGATCCGTCGAGCATCGTACTGGCAACGTCGTACAAAGGCGCATCTGTGGTCGGTAACATCAAGTGAAACTGACAGACAGACAAGAAGCTTGCGCTTTTGCAGCTGCTTTAGAAACAGGTAAATCGTGCATGTGAACTTCAAGACGATTGTTTGTTAGTTTTTATTAACGTAGATATAGTTTTCAAAAGAGAAATTTTGCAACGTAATAGATTGCATATGATATATGGATAGATTTTCAATCTTTCATCTAACGAATTTTATTAACGGTAATTTCAGAAATCTTTAGCTTTCTTTTCCAGCAACATATTAACATTTACAATTATTGCAGATAAACCAAGATGCTAGATAAACCGTGCACATTTCACGCTGATGGCTACCTATCTCCGTCTGCATTGGCTTCTGTGACTTCGATTAGCTGAGCTTCCATGTCGAAATGCATTTCCAGGCGGAGAGTATCAAGTTCTGACACCAACAGGATGAACACTTAGATCACTAATTATGGATCCAAAGTACTCTAAACAATAATATGGAAACCAAGAAAGAAGGGACCTAGTAACTAGCAGATAAAGAAAACATAATACCATGACAGGCACATTTCTACTGGTAAACAACTAACACTTTAATTAATTTAACAGATTGAATTGGCGTTGTCCCAGATACGTTCTTGCGGAATGGTGTGACATTTGCGAAGCAGGAACATACAGCAGACAGAGCGTCTACAATACGCAGCGTTGATCACACGTTACCTCCACAACACACGCAAGAAATGAGACTGAAGAGACTTGCCACATTTCTGCGTTAATCTAGTGTAAAGGTATACTTATGTTAAAACAGAATGACAGGTTAGTACATGCATTTGCTTACATAGGTTTCAAACAATTTTAAAATTTAGAGCTGTTACCGTGGTAATTTCAACTAACACATAAGAAACAATGGAAGCAAACGTCGACTTGCCTGACAATTTTAGTGTCCGTTGGTAGATTTGAATCAGCTGGACAGTTGCAGGATAAGATCCTTGACTTTGACTGGACTGTAGAATTGTATATCGCCTTATATACACACAGAGACACGTGCCACGTACACTGCCTTTCCAGGAATTGGAGTTTGGGGTAGAGGTACCTAATTTTGAAGGTGAACAGCTGTTGATAGAAAAATTTTGTATTTCTTCCATGTGCGGTCGAGGATATGGCCATTCCCCCTCGTTTTGCCTAATTTCTTCCATGTGCGCTCGAGAATATGGCCATTCCCCCTCTTTTTACTAAATTTCTTCCATGTGCACTCGAGAATATGGCCATTCCCCCTCGTTTTGCCTAATTTCTTCCTGTGCGCTTGAGAATATGGCCATTCCCCCGCATTCCCCCTCTTTTTGTCTAATTTCTTCCAATAAGCTAGAATATCCTTGGGCAATTCAAGAATGAAAAAACAAAACCCCATTTTGCAATTTTCTATCTCATTAGCTCATTCACTGGCACGACATGCACTAGTGTAGTTGTCTCGCTTTTTTGATCCCGGTGTAGTGATTCACACAACTTTCGCACATGGACGTAGTTTTCGTTCCCAAGCTGGACATGTTTCGCAATTTGCCTGTACACTAGTCACTCACTTAAATGAGTACTGCATCAGCACTGGGTTTTGGATCTGCACTAGCTTTGTTTAGTTGCCAACCGTATTTTATTGAGTAGCAAGATAAGTCTAAATAGAATAGGAAACGTTGATTAAATTTAGAATAAGTAAGTCTAACTTTAAGTTAAAAATAAGGCTACTTATTAAGTAAGACATAGCATAAGCGTTAGCCACCTCAATCCTTAGCTTTGCACAACTGTAGCTCAACCATTTCCCTTCACTGTTTTATGCATTCTTTACATGTGGTTTTTCGCTCGCAGACTATTATCGCAATGAATTCTGTGTTACAACTTCTTCGTACAACTTTCAAATGCCCTGTCAATCTTAACAACATCAGAATCACTAAGACACTAACTAATGAACTATTGTTAATAAAAATTTTTTTTCAGGAATATTTGTATTGTAATGTGATTGTGATTTGTGTACCTGATGTATGTTTGAGTTAGCTGCAAGTTGTCGTTCCATCATAATTTAAAATCCAATTTTTTTGTTTCCCTCTCGTTTCTGTGCAATCAGGAGGGCCATCTCTGGGGACCCAAGAGGAAGTTGGACATCGAGGATCATGGCCGAAGCCATTTTAACGTTCTTTTGGGTAAGATACGGTATATATATTTTTTAAATTTCGTAGATGCTAATTTGTGTGTGTGTATGTAGGAGAGAAGCAACGAGTACATCGCCAAGCATTTTAAGGTGTATGTTTAAAAAATTTATGGTTTAATCCTGTTTTATGTATCTAGGGGAGGTGGTAACCCTAACGTCACCGAAATGGATATGGTACGGCGAAGATAACCGCTGGAACACCATAATCATCGCCCAGAGTTTGTTTGGTATGTGTTTAAAAATCTAATTTTCTTACTATGATGAGTTCTTTTGTCATCATTTATTCGTGTATCTAGGAGAGGCCTACCACCACCGAAGAGGAAGTTGGAAATCGAGAATCGTCGAGATGTATACGGTGAACAGTGAATATCACCGCTGGAACAACGTAGTCTTCACCCAGGGTTTGTCGGGTTTGTGTTGTAAAATTTATTTTTTTTATTATGAATTTGAGTTCCTTCATTATCTTTTTTTTTTTCGTGCAACTTGGAGGGGCCCACCACCGCCAAAAAGAGGAGCTGGACATCGAGGTTTGCTGCTGGAACAACGAGATCATCGACCAGAATTTTAGGGTATATGTTTTAAAAATTAATGGTTTAATGCTGTTTTTATGTATCTAGGGGAGTCGGTAGTCCTAACGCCACCGAAATGGATACGGTACAACGAAGATAACCGCTGGAACACCATAATCATCGCACAGAGTTTGTCTGGTATGTGTTTAAAAATCTAATTTTGTTACTATGATGAGTTCTTTTGTCATCATTTATTCGTGTATCTAGTAGAGGTCTACCACCACCGAAGAGGAAGTTGGAAATCGAGAATCGAGAATCGAGAATCGTCGAGATGTATACGGTGAACAGTGAATATCACCGCTAGAACAACGTAATCGTCCCCCAGGGTTTGTCGGGTTTGTGTTGTAAAATTTATTTTTCTTATTATGAATTTGAGTTCCTTCATTATCTTTTTTTTTTTTCGTGCAGCTAGGAGGGGTCCACCGCCGCCAAAAAGAGGAGCTGGACATCGAAGATCGCCGCCGGAATAACCAGATCATCGACCAGATTTGGGGTATATGTTATAAAAATTAATTGTTTAGTAATTTTTTTTTCTTGTAAGTAGGAGAGTTCTATCATCACTGAATTGGACGAAGGATATTGAGAATCATCGCCAATGATCTACGCTCAAGATTTAAACGTATAACATTTAAAGGTTTTAAAAATGATTTTTCTAACCATGCATGTTGTCTTGTGAAATGAGGAGCTCACCACCACTGAAGCGGACGTCGAACATTAAGAATCGCCGCTGAAACAATAAGGTCGTTGACAAGGGTTGGTCGTGTATGTGTTTAAAAATTTTTTTTTCCTACTACGAATATGTAGTTCTTTTATTATTATTTTTTTCGTGTAACTAGGAGGGGTTCACCACCACCGAAGAGGAGCTGGAAATCGAGGACACCGCCCGAACAACGAATTTATCGACCAGAATTTTTAGGGTATTTGTTTAAAAATTTAATGGGTTTATCATTTTTTTTTTTTTTGTGTTAGTAGATGAGTCCTATCATCACTGAAAAGGACGAGGGCTATTGAGGATCGTCGCCAGAGAAACATGATTTTCGCTCAAGATGTTAAGGTATAAAATTAAAAGTTTTTAAAAATGATGTCTAATCATGCTTGTTGTCTTGTGAAACTAGGAGGTCCCCGAAGGACGCTAAACATTGAGGTTTGCCGCTGGAGCAACGAGATCGTCGCCTCGGATCCGCTAGGTATATTTTTTATATATATATATATATATATAATTATCTAACCATGTTTTTTGTGTTGTTTTTTACGTATCTGGAAAGGTCGATTTCCACCAGTTTTACTGGGCGTCTAGGAGCGTCGTTGGATCGAAGAGGTTAGCCGCCTATCCCCGAGATTTACGCCCATTACACACGGAACACACGGAAAGAAAAGATGGTACGGTTAAGTATTGCCAAATTGGCATTTGTTTACTTTAATTCATAGTGTGCTTTGTGTGTTGTACAAATGTGAGTGGAAATCCTCTTTTCCCACCGTATTTTGGGCTTCAAGCACTAATGGTTATAGTTTTACCTTACACTGAGCACACAAGTTCACTGCACTTTTACCCCACGGTTACCTTGATGTTTGTTAGCCTTAATGAATTGTTGTAGTTGGGCTTAGTTTTGGGTAATGCACCCCTGCTTGCATCGGTATCAAGCTTAGTATTTGATTGGTGTAGGTCTATACTGACACACATTAAAAAAAAACTTTTTAAACAATTGTAACAACAAATAGGTCCATCATCTCCTCCTATTGTTTTCTTATTGAGTTTGAACTACTTCCTTGAATAATAACAACAAAATTGTAAACAATTCATCGCTTGTGATCGGGTTACGTAATGAATACTTTATGGGGGATAGAAAACAGCCCGTAACCCGCGTCCGACCCGTCCCATAAACAATAATGGACAAACCCGTTAGATACGGGGCTGAGCCGGGCCAAGCTACCAGCTCCTGCGCTGTTGTAGATTTGTGGTTCGTGGGGTTTTCTACATAGTCTTCCCATGGTTTTCCAAGGCCGATTGGATGCTTTGCAACGCTGTTCCACAAATGTCTGCCATGATGTTTATTTCCTAAGCTTCTGTCCTTCTCTTGTATGTGACTGACAAAAGGTTGTTAAGGTAAACCAGATTACCGGAATATATTTGACAATTTCATTTTAACAAAGCTCTTTTGACATTCAATTCAGCCGTGACCATTCGTTCCCTGTTAACATGCAAATGCTCTTTGAAATTGTAACGAATGAAAAATTGCTACTCGGACTTACATGGAAGATGGAACGGTTCCTCAATCGTGATTTCTTCTTGACGAGAATCAAACAGATGTTTAATGTTGAAGTGCAGCTCACCGACGATGTTACTGAACATGGGGATGTGAATGATTCTTAAGTCTTTGGACTAAAACGTTGACAAGAAGGAAGGAGATTTCCATGTCTCTGGCACAAAAGTTTATTTTCAATCATTCATCTAACAAATTTTATTAATGGTAAATTCGGAAATTTTTTGCTTAAACAGTTATTGCAGATAAACCAAGATGCTAGATAAACTGTGCACATTTCACGCTGATGGCTGCCTATCTCCGTCTGCATAGGCTTCTGTGACTTAGATTGGCTGAGTTTCCACGTCGAAAGATTATATTGTCTGCCATGATGTTTACTTCCTAAGCTTCTGTCCTTCTCTTGCCTGTGACAGATAAAAGGTTGTTAAGGTAAGTAAGATTACCGATGTATATTTGACAATTTCATGTTAACAAAGCTTTTTTGACATTCGATTCAGCCGTTAAAAAAAAATTGACTTGTGAAGAGTTAAAGGGAACGCAGAGATATATCGTTAAAATTGAAGTGGACTACCTACATCGCGACGATAAGATACAAATCTGTAATGGATAGAATTCAACTTCTCTAACATTGTCAAGGTATAAAAAAACACATTTAGTTCCAAAAATGTATGAAAAATGTTGATTTTTGTGTTATTTGTCTCCTTTAATAGACTGACTAGAATGGCAAAGCTACTGAATAAACTTGGGATTACAATGTGGGAGGTTGAGGCATTCTGCCATGGATTTGAAGTAATAGCAAATGAGGAAAGTATGACCTTAAACATGCATGTTATTACAGTTTGCTAAAATGTTAGAAGTCTACTTTTGAAGGATTGTTGGTTGAAGGAGAAGGACTCTTGATGGATGATGCAACTAGGAATTGTTTTTATTCTTGCTGTTGCGTTTATGTGGTAAGCAACTTGTTACACTATTGTTTTCTTATATTTTTAAATGAAATAACTGTGCTAAACAAACACAAAACATGTTTGTCTGTTCATCGCTGTGATGAGATGGTTAAGTTTTTGAGTATATTAATACAAATATGTGGAAAATTGTCAATACAAATATTTGTTTTACTTAAAATTTTAAAAACTTGTATGTTGTGAATGAACTTGTAAATATTAAATCATTTCATATTTGCTAACTGTTGCATTTTTTTTTCTATTTAGGACTGAATTGTAATCACTGCTGAGGTGGCCACTGGCTTGCGATTTTGTAGTGTTGTGGCTTGGAGGGGGGGAATTTCGGAATGTCTTTGAATTCCCGCAGATGACTCCCAATCCTGGAATTAGTGACTAGCTGTTTACAAGTTTAATTCACTTATTATTAGAGTTCTGTTACCTTGCAGTTTGTTTATTCTTTCACACAATTTTTATATATATTACCATATCAGATGTAGTGCAGAGATGTTATAGTTTATTATTTACTTCTCTCGGGGATCGATCTCCAATCGTTCGGGATGCTTTGCTGGTGCTCAACCATTGAGCCATATGAGTTGTTAATATTACTTACAATTACTAGAAGACTCGAAAAGATAATATTGTAAAAGCAATTTTTGAGGCCTCGTAAAGCTATGTGCTTGCCTTGTTCGTCTTGGAACAAGGGTAACAGCTCTGTGGTAGAGCATTGGTGAGCGGATATAAAGGTCTCGGGTTCAAACCCCGACTGAGGATAGAATTATAAAATGGAAACATAAATTGTAATATTATTCTCTTGTTGTGGAAAAGTGTATGCTAATATGAATTTATCTTGAATCCTGCTGCCAAATTTATTCTAAGTCCAGATTTGTTGAACTCAAATGAGAAGAAGAATTTGATATATTGCAGATGTGACAGATGGCTCAATGGTAGAGCATCGGCTTATCACGCCGGAGATTTCGGGTTCAAATCCCGAGCAAATCATCCGCATTTCGATGAATATAAATGATTGAACCATAATATGGAGGATAATCAGATGTTGTATTTGGCAAAACACGAATGAATTTGGAAATATGACATTGAAATCTTTATTAAAATTTGTTATCGGATATTATAATATGTCTTCCAAAATATCCGTCCCGTTACTTCGTAACGGGGAAGTTTCTCGACTCGACTTGCCGACGTTGAAGGTTGGAAGCCTGACTGGGAATCGAACCTAGAACCTTCGAGTTGCTGGGCGAGTGCGAAGCCTTCCTGGCAACCCCCCCTACTATCCCCCCCAATGAGAACTGGTAGTCTATTGACTGCTCTGCACTGTTACCTTAATGTGTAGAAGACTTAGGATTCAGTTGTGTAACTCTTATAGCTCAATGGTTAAAGCATGTGGCTGGAATGCTTATCAACATGGGTCCTTGGTATCGAACCCCATTACGGCCAAGGCATATAGTATGAAAATAACAAGAAAAAAATTTTTTGAAATAAAATGAATTGTATTGTCCCTCCATCCACCCACAATTCCACCACTATTTACATTTTGTTTTACAATACAATACACATATACACACATACACATACAAGTAACCCGTTGGCTGCCACGCCATGCAACCCGTAGGTTGCGTTTCTACATTTGCTACGCGCCACTCAGAAGGGGTGGTGCCAAGGGGGACTTGTCCGAAGACAAGTCCGGGCCGACAAGTTCAAGGAGACCATTCTGGGAATGCTTACCCCTGGTCTCCATGAACTTGCCAACAAAGGGGAGTCCCTATATGGTGCATTGCCTAAGGCCCGAAGGCCAATCTTGGGCAGTTGCGACTGTCCCATCCCATGGCAAATACGCCATGGAGCAGAACAGCGCGGCCCGTCCCTACAAGCTACAAAAAAAGGGGGACAAAGCGGCGTGGCAGCCAATGGGTTACTTTACATCACACATAACAAAATAAAACGCTACCACGAAGATGAAGGCGATGACGGGGCGACCATGAGGCGACGACGGGGTGACGGGCGAGGCGACGACGTGGTGACGGGCGAGGCGACGACGGGGTGACGGGCGAGGCGACGACGGGGTGACGGGCAAGGCGAAGACGGAGTGACGGGCAAGGCGTAGACGGGGTGACGGGCGAGGCCATGACGGGGCGACCACGAGGCGAAGAGGAGGCGACAGGCGAGCCGATGACTGGGCGACCACGAGGCGACGGGCGAGACGGAGACGGGCGGGATGACGACGGACCAAAAACTTAAAATTTCTTTTTTGAAATTTTGTGTGGGACAGAAAAATATGCCATAGTTCTAAATGATAAATATGAAGAAAATGTACAGTAAATTAGAAATGTAAGATTGTCAATGAAATCATAATGAAGAAGGCAATACCTACACTTGCTGTCCAAAGCCTTCAAAAAATGTATGGTCGTCAATTTTGCTGAAGAAGGAGAAGGATTCGCAGCTCTATGATGATATATTGAATTTTAAAAAGAAATACCAAATAAACCTAAAATTTAAAATACCAAAGGGATTGGTTATGATGTCCATGTCTAGGTATGCTGGTTGGTGGTGGTTTTTTCTTGGCAACAAAACCATGAGGAACATGATGCACTTTTATCACCAAAACTGAATTTGATGACTGGGAAAACAGTAGTAGGATGAAACAATGATGTTTTGATTCCAAGAGTACACAGCCTTGTTGACTTTCCTCCCAGTTAGTGTGCTTCGTGTCATAAGTGTCTCGAGCTATAGATCTAGAGACAGAATCATGTCAATTAGTATGCCAATTGCCAAAGTACAAGCTAAATACTTCTTGATGAAAATAAAGAAGCATGATGGAATTCTAAGGTGATAATTTGTTGACAGGCAATTTGCAATTGGCAGCTTGCATAGCTTACAAGATTACCCGTCACACAAAAAATGAACTGTTTGGTGTACTTCACTCCCAAAAACTACCAGGGAATAAAACACTTGATTGTAGTTAGTTTTTTCACTGGAATATAATCCACATGTGGAATATATAATGGAATATAACATATTTAAAAGAAACTTCAAACACAGGTTTCACTGCTCACATCACTATCACATTACATCACAAACAATTCCGCAGTTTGTCCAGTCCGCAGTCCGCGATCCCACTTTTTTCTGGCCCTTCAGCTTCAGGCATATAGCCTACTACAATTAGTAGGCTATGGCTTCGGGTGATCAGATCTAGTCGTCGTGCTCGGGACTGTATTGTCGGGCTTAATTTTTAAGTGTCCAAATTGAGATGTGGGAGTCTGAGGGTTCAAGACTTCAAGCAAGTTTTTGTTTTGTATGCGATCAGTGTTAAGTATTATTAATTATTTCTGACAAGTTAAATTACCTCTTCCTCTTGTAATGCGTTCTGGATTTTGGGTTAAATAAAAATACACGTAACACCAGAAAATCAATTGGTGGCTGTATAATATGATTCAAAAGCAGGAGAAATGGTATACCTACACATAACAGGTTCGGTGTATGCCTGTGTGTTGTTTGTGTCTATGACGAATTCACGACGATAACGACTTCCGACGATTCCCCATTCTTGAAGGTGTTGTACAAAGTCTAGACTACAGTTGCGTAAAAAAAAATTCAAAAATCTTAGTAATCAGATGAGTTTAGATGGTATTATACAAACTGGTGTTGTCGCCAATTTAAACACTACTGGTCACTGCGGGTAAGATAACAAGTTTAAGGCATCTTAAAAGTTGTAATATATCTGAAACTTTCAACGATTCACTAATCATTAGTCAAATGTTGCTGTAAACAGCCAAAAATTGAAGGATAATATACAATACCTACAAAAAGAATCGTAAGGTGTGCAATCCCAGTGATATATCTGAGCCATGTGTTATTAATTACGAACTTGATAGTTTCCTAAGAAATATAAAATTGTGTCAAAAATGTCAAGTGATTTTTATTATTTTATATGTTTTTTCCTTCTTCGTAGAATACCTTAAAAAGAGAGTAAATCAAACGCCATTGGCAAACTCAAACAATAACTTGTTTTTTAAGGGTGAATAGATATTTTACCATCAAAATGATATCAGAACTCTTACCTCAACAAAATCCTTACCTTACGAATAATTAATCCCATTGTAAAGTAAGCCTTGAGTAAAATATAATGCAATTACCAAAAACTGGAGATCTTCAGTAACCTGCCATGACAAGGCTACAGTTCAACTCAACTGTTGGGGCCAGGATAAAATGCGGACGCGGACTGCTGACTGCGGACTGGAAAAACTGCGAACTTTCACCTGCGGACTAGCCCAAACATTTTGACAGCAGTCCGCAGTTTCTCCACGGGGCAGAAGTCCGCAGACCGCGTCTTATACGGGGATAGATTATATACATATAAATAATATGTGGTAATCTATTGTAGGACAGAGACTTACTTTCGAAGACTTACTTTCCATTGAAGCACCTGAAGTAGCTCAGTGGTAGAGCGTGAGTCTGCAATAATTTATACCTTGGGTTCGAATTACAGTCAAAAATATGCCCGACAAAATAACGACAAGATATGCGCGACTTATCCTGCAAGAATTCCAAACATTTATGCAAAAAGTAGGGCTTATTTTTAAACTTACCTGGCGCTTCGAACAGAATTGTTTTCGTTTTTTTTTCTAATATCTATATGTTTAAACATTTATCTAAACGCGTCTAAACGTAGTAAACTATACACGATTTTTTAGTCAAATTAAATTGGTTTTAAGTTTGGTTTCTCAGTGACAACTGGCACCCCGGGCTTTTACACATGTTGACATAACGAGAAGAAAATGAGCGCACTGTTATTCAGACAATCCATTTCTTGACTATGTCTGTCCTTGTTGCAATTTTCTACTAAGTATTACTCAAGTAAGGAAAAAAAAGATTTCCTGCTGTCCTACACTGGATTAGAAAGGCATAAAAAAAACCTATACATTCATTTTGGGGACATTGGTGACATAAAAAAACGGAAAATTAAATGTTAAATAAATGTGTTACACTGATTCAAAAGAACTATTATTTTCTTGAGTCATCGAGCGATGGCAACTGGGTCTTCTCTGCCAAGCCTCTGTGGATGTGACTGTACCTTCCAATCCTGTGAGTTCCTTTTTCAGTGCCGTGTTCATCACAATTATTTGAGACATGTAATTCTGAAAGAGATCGTCGACACGATTAAGCACCTCCTTCAAGTGGTCTTCGTTTATGGTGTCCAACGGCTGTTTTATTGGCGTTCCAGTGGAGGCAACATGTTGTGTGTTACTTTTCTTTGTATTAACCATTTTGTTAATGGCAATAGCCAACAGGCCTTCTTTGATCAAATGTGGGAAGCAATGATCACGTGGGTCGTTTGGCTTGAAATTGTAAGTTCGTTTAGCCTTCGGTGAAACTACGAGCACTTTACGTCGCAGGCAACCATGTTTTGACATTTTTGCCCATTTCCTAGGAAAATGGATTAACCAAGGAAAGAAAATAAAGATTTCCATACGTGCAATTTGTTTTGTTAGTCTGTCGAGCCGATCCAAACCGGCTGAATTCTGTAGGCCTTGAATGTCGGAGACGGCCAAACCGACGAGTAAGTTCATCAAAACGATAACTATGAAGAGAACAAACGCCAGGAAAATCAGATGAGTTGTGCCCACGTATTCGATAAGAGCGTCGCTCTCATGAAACGTTTTTTCATAATCGATCTCTCCTGTCATCATGACCATGGTCTTGAGCAGCGCTTCAGGCATCCGGGAGAAGGATTCCGAACGAGGAAACAGAACGGCGAATCCCATTGCAAAGCCAACGATGAGACTCATATAGGCCAGCAACAATTTCGCAATATTCCATGCAACGGTCGTAAACATTTGCACGTACAAACCAAATACTGATTTATCAAAAAGAGAATTAATTGCTAAAATGATAAAATAAATGAAGTATAACATGACATTTCTTACCTGGGAACCGCCCGACGTGCATCATCAGATTGCACCAGCTCACGATAATGACTACAGCAGCCAAGTGATGTTGCCAATCACTATGGTCTTCGCCTGCTTCCTTTTGGTCCAAACGCAGGAGGGTAAGGACCATTCCGACGATAGAAAAAAGTTGAGCATAGTTCTCCGGATCTCTGGCGTATTCTTTTGGATTGCAGTACAGCTGGAAGAGTTCCTTACAACCTGAGGCCGAACCCCAAATGACCGTCAGGTACCACAGAGTATTAGCATGCACCTGGTTCCCTGGCTCGCATATCGACGAATTGCCGTTTAAAGAGCAATCAGTGACATTGTCGTTGATGACGTACATTGAATGGATGTTAAGGGACAACGATAGGACGTAACACGACTGAAAGATTAAAGAGAGGATAAAGATAGCCCGGATTTTCATCCATTTTAAATGTAGAAAAGCTTCTACAACGGGATGTTGGAGAAAGTGACGTTGATCAGCGGCAATGAGAGACTTCAGCATGGCCATTTCCCCCGCATGTTGTTGGTTGCCTCTGGGAACTAACACCCTCAAATCCAGTCGCAATTCGCAGTCCAGGTCGGTTGGATCGTGACCTGTAATCTCCACTGCCGAATCCAGATTGCGTTGAATGGCTTGTAGGGCGTTTGGAACCCGGCGTGCGACTAATTCCAATGACGTATTCCCTTCCCGATTTTTAATGGACAGATCAGTACCCGACTTTATGAGAAACGCAGCAAGCTTTGAGTTCTCATTGATTGCCGCAAAATGAAGAGGCGTTTGTCCCAACTGATTTTGCGCATTGACGTTTGCTCCTTTCGAAATTAACAATTCGACGACGTCTATCGACCGACGGCATTTGACGGCTGCACTGTGTAGCGGCGTCTCTTTCATGTGGTCGAAAATATCATGTCGTGCCCCGTTTTCTAATAATTCCGCAACCGATTCCGCCGATTGACACAACGCCGCCAAATGCAAAGGAGTCCGGCCATCAGCTTCTTGCCTATCGATTTCCACTTTGCTGGCCTGCAGAAGAAGCCGGATGCATGCGACTTTGCCATTGAAAGCGGCCACGTGAAGTGCGGTCCTCCGTCCAGGCTCACAAACGGCATGAGTAGCTGCGTTGTTCTCCAGAAGTAATTTCAAGCAATCAGCATTACCCTGGGCCGCAGCCACGTGAAGAGGCGATTCACTGTTATCTTGCACGCTGTTGACGATTGCACCGGCCGCAATTAGTCGAGTGACGCAAGCCAAACTTTGGGACCGAACGGCCAATACTAATGGGGACGTGTTGACCTTAGCGTTTACGTCTGCTCCTGCCTTCAGGAGTGATTCAACAGATTCGATGCACCCCGAAGCGGCAGCACAACACAGTGGAGTCGCTTCATCGTTCACATCCCAGACGTTAACGACAGCACCGTGTTTAATTAAAAGATCGATACAAACAGCGGCTTTGGCACCAGGCCAACTGGCTGCGTAATGAAGAGCCCTTCGACGCATCGAATCAGTTGAGTTGGCATCGCCTCCAAGTTCTAAAAAATATTTCAACATTGCGCCACATCCTTTGAGTGCGGCGTAAAGGACGCCAATGTTTCGGCATTCTTGTGGCATTTTATTCCAAACCGATGCGTTCTCTGAATCTCTAAGAACGATTTTGGTTAAGCGAACGATGGCCGGATCTTTGGTGATCAATAATTCATCGATAGCTAGGGCCAACACTGATTGGGGCCAAATGCAACCAGCTGTGGGTGAAACTTCGTCCACCAAATCGCGAACAGTAAAGCTCTCACTGCGATTAAAGGCCGTTTGAGTCCAATCGGATGCCATGGATATGTTTTTCAATGGTTGTCTCGTTGCGTTTCCTAAGGCTTCCTTTCTTTCCAAAAACGACATTTTCGATTCACAAATTAGTGCCCCCTGGGTCACAAGTTTTGGTCTGCCGGGCTGTTGTCGTTGGTAGATAATTTGTTTAGCAGTTGGCGATTTGGTGGATAAACCATTTTCATTTCCATCGGTGTCCTCCCTGGAATCGTCTTGTTCAATGGTTTCTTGATTTGTCCACTTGTCAAACATCTCAATTCAAGAACTCTCCGATTTAGGGTGGAAGAATAAAACAAGGTAGACTATTCAACATCTACGGCCAATCAACTTGATGGGCAAAGAACGACTGCGTCAAAGAGAATGAAGTTCCTACGTTTCCTAAGAAAACCAATTGCGAAAGAGTTAGTTTTAAAATCGTTCACGTCTTTCAAACTTTGACGTAAAAGTGTATGTTATCTTACGGGATAAGTGCAGATGTATATCCGTATTGTGAAACGGGAAGCTTGCGGCTAAGGAGTGGAAAATAAACTTTGACTAGCATTTTTAGAGCATCATGTGGTTTACATTTTTCCTTCCAAGCAGTGTTAAGCCAAACCTAGAAAATGAATTACAACTGTTTTTAGAACAGTATTGCACAAATTTGTAAACCTCTCTATTGTACAGAACACTTAGCCTGCACATTTCAATTTGCTTTGCTTTGACCTTAACACTGTACCTGAATATGTACGATGACCTCTTTGGGGATGAAATTTGTGTCCGACGGTGACGAATATTAGATCCTGTCTCAAATGACGGAAAAGGGACAATCCTGAAAGAACGACATGGTTTATCGGACGTTGCTACGAGTTTAACCAATTTTAATGGATATGTAATAAAGCACAGCACTTTTGTTAATGTACTGAACCTACCAGGATATTAATGTGTCCAATGGAGGGAGGTGACACATCGGAATGATGTAGCATTGCTGCAACAATTATGATGGGTTTTTTAAGGCTTCCATATCTTTATTTTTTGATGAATCATCAAGTGAAAAACATTTTCTAAAACATGGGATGAACACGGTGGATGAATTAGAAAATACACTAGCAAAATTCGGGAATCAAGCTTGTGAATGTATACCAAAATACCAGTGAGCCATAATTGCAAGAAGGCATCAATCCCACTATTGTGGCAAACTAACAAGTCCTTTTCGCCATTTATCACACTTAAAAACCTGGATGAGTCAAGGCCATCGCATCTATCCTGTTCATTTTACTCAAATTAAACATGAATTTAATTTAATAGTGTCATTTAGGTATAAAATCATAGGAGAAGAAAAATAGGGCTTCAAAAAGCTAGCAACCCATATAACGGATGAAAGTTTATTTAAAGTAACTTACCTCAAAACAGTTTAGTTTCATCGTTTCATGAAGAACACAGAACACAGAAAAACACGACAGGTTGGACACTTGCCATCTCAAGTCTCAAGCTCTCAAATGAATCTTACAGAGATGCCAATTATTTAAATATAAGTTAACGATTCGATCACTTGTTGTGTAGTGTTGTTGAGATTTAAGTTGTTGACCCTCGAGCATGTCCTCAGGGGTCAGGGCTAAGTCCTTATGACCTACGCACAGTACACGAAATTTTCCCAAGTTACGGGGGGACAGAAAACAAAATAAACCCAATATTTGTACTAGCTTATAAAAATTTACTAACTTTTAATACAAAGGCGTTTCTAAAAGCAAACGAGCATTTACATAAAGAAATTTGGTTTTATTTTAATTAACTGTATCTGTAACTGTAATATCCTGTGAGTTCCTTTTCAATGCCGTGTTCATCACAATTATTTGAAACATGTAATTCTGAAATATATCGTAAGTACTTGCTTCAAGTGGTCTTCGCTTATGGCGTCCAACGGCTGTTTAACGGCTTTCCGGTGGAGAAACAGGTTGTTGGTTATTTTCCTCTGTATTAACCTTATTGTTAATGGCGATAGCGACCAGACCTTTCTTGATGTCGGGTGGGAAGCAATGATCACGTGGGTCGTTTGGCTTGATATTGTAAGTTCGTTTAGCCTTCGGTGAAACTACGAGCACTTTACGTCGCAGGCATTCGCATTTTAACCTTTCTTCCCGTTTCATAAGAAAACCGATAAACCAAGGAAATAAAACAAATATTTCCATGCGTGCAATTTGTTTTGTTAATCTTTCGAGCCGATCCAAATCGGCCGATTTCTGCAGGTCTTGAATGTCGGAGACGGCCAAACCGACGACTAAGTTCATCAGAACGATAACTACCAATACAACAAAGGCGAGGAAAATCAGATGAGTTGTGCCCACGTATTTAACATGAGCGTCGCTCTCGTCAAACATTTCGTCATAACCGATCTCGCCCGTCATCATGACCGTTGCCTTGAGTAGTGCTTCGGGCATGCGGGAGAGGGATTTCGAATGAGGAAACAGAACGGCTAATCCCATAGCAAAGCCAACGATGAGACTCATGTAGGCCAGCAACAATTTCGCAATATTCCATGCAACGGTCGTAAATATTTGCACGTACAAACCAAATGCTGATTTAAAAAGAAAAAAAAAATAATTATTGCGAAATGAAACACAATTATTTATAACGTGAAACTTCTTACTAGGGAATCGGCCGACGAGCATCATCAGATTACACCAGCTTGCGATAATGACTACAGCGGCCAAGTGATGTTGCCAATCACTGTGGTCTTTGCCTGCTTCCTTTTGGTCCAAACGCAGGAGGGTGAGGAACATTCCGACGACAGAAAAGATACGAGCATAGTTCTCCGGATCCCTGATGTATTCTTTGTATTCTTTTAGATTGCAGAACAGCTGGAATAATTCCTTACAAGCTGTTGCCGAACCCAAAACGACCGTCAGGTACCACACAGCATCAGTAAGCACCTGACCCTCTGGCTCGCAGAACCACGAATCGCTATTCACAGAGCAATCAGTGCCATTGTCGTTGATGACGTACATTGAATGGATGTTAAGGGATAACGATAGGAGGTAACAAAACTGGAAGGTTAAGGAGAGTAAAAAGAAAGGCCGCATTTTCTTCCATTTTAAATGTAGAAAAGCTCCTACGACGGGATGTTTGAGAAAGTGACGTTGATCAGCAGCAATAAGCGACTTCAGCATGGCCATTTCCCCCGCATGTTGTTGGTTACCACTGGGCACTAATTTACTTAATTTCAGTTCCAAGTCGTATTCCAGTTTGGTTGGATTGTAACTTCTTATCTCCACTGCCGAATCCAAGTTGCGTTTGATGGCTTGTAGGGCGTTTGGAACCAGGCGTGCGACGTATTCCAATGACGATTTCCCTTCCTGATTTTGAATGGAAAAATCGGTACCCGACTCTATGAGAAACGCAGCAAGCTTTGAATTCCCATTGATTGCCGCAAAATGAAGAGGCGTTTGTCCCTTTTCATTTTGCGCATTGACGTTGGCTCCTTTCAAAATTAACAATTCGACGACGTCTATCGACTGACGGCATTTGAAGGCTGCGCTGTGTAGCGGCGTCTCCTTCGTTTGGTCGAGAACGTCATATTTTGCCCCGTTTTCTAATAATTCCGCAACTGATTCCGCCGATTGACACAACGCCGCCAAATGCAAAGGTGTCCGACCATTAGCATCTTTCTCATCAATTTCCGCTGGGCTGGCCTGAAGAAGCAACCGGATGCATGCGACTTTGCCATTGCAAGCGGCCGCGTGAAGTGCGGTCCACGTTTCAGGGCCACAAACGGCATTAGTAGCTGCTTCGTTCTCCAGGAGTGATGTCAATGAGTCAATATTGCCCTCGGCAGCAGCCACGTGAAGAGGCGATTCACTGATATTTTGTTCGCTGTTGACGACTTCACCGCCGGCCACATGTCCATCCGATGAACCATCTTCATTTTCATCGATGTGAACACTAAAATTGTCTAGTTCAATGGTTTCTTGATTAGTCCGTTTGTGAGACATCTCGATTCAACAACTCTCCGATTTAGGGTGGAAGAATAAAACAAGGTAGACTATTCAACATCTACGGCCAATCAACTTGATAGGCAAAGAACGACTGCGTCAAAGAGAATGGAGTTCCTACGTTTCCTAAGAAAACCAATTGCGAAAGAGTTAGTTTTAAAATCGTTCACGTCCTTCAAACTTTGAGGCAAAAGTTTGTGTTATCTTACAGGACAAGTGCAATAGTTTATCCGTGTTGTGAAACGGGATGCTTGCGACTATGGTGTGGAAGATAAACTCCAACTACCAATTTCAGAGCTGCATGTGGTTTACATTTTCCTTTCCAAGTAGTGTTAAGTCCAAGCTAGTAAATGAATTACAACTAATATTTTAGAACAGTATTGCACAAATTTGTAGCTTTCTCTATCGCACAGAGAATCTTAGTCTCCACATTCCTATTTGCTTCATCTTAACACTGTACCTGAATATGTACGACGATCTTTTTGGGGATGAAAGAAACTCTTGTGTCCGACGGTGACGAACAGAAGATTATTTCTTTTTATGTTTCAAATGCCGAAAAAGGAGACAACCCTGAAAGAATGACATGGTTTATCGGACGTTGTTTCAAGTTAAACCAACTTGAAAGGATATGCAATAAAGCACAACACTTTTGATAATGTCCTGAACCTACCACTCTACCAGGATATAAATGTGTCCAATGGAGGGAGGTGACACATCGGAATGATGTAGCATTGCTGCATCAATCATGATGGGTTGTTTAAGGGCCTCCATATCTTTATTTTTTGATGGATCTAGGGGATAACATTTTCTAAAACATTAAGTGGAAGGATTAGAATATACACTGGCGAAATTCGGGGAATCAAGCAGGTGAATGTATACCAAAATACCAGTGAGCCACAATTGCAACACGGCATAAATCTCACTATTGTGGCAACTAACAAGTCCTTTTCGCCATTTATCACACCTAAAAACTTGGACGAGTCAAGGCCATGTCATCTATCCGGTTCATCTTTCTCAAGTTAAACGAGAATCTAATTTGATGATGTTATTTAGATATAATATCACAGGATAAGAAAACTACGGCTCCAAAAAAGTTTGTTTAAGGTAACTTTACCTCAAAACAGTCTAGTTTCACGAAGAACACGACAGGCTGGATATTTTTGCCATCTTAATCTTAAGTTCTCAAATGAATCTTACAGAGATGCCAATTTTGAAAATAGAAGTTAACGATCGATCACTTGACCAGGTCAGGGGCCTCAGGGCTACGGTCATGCTACGGTTAAGTCCTTATGACCTATGCACATTACACGAAATTTTCCGAAGAAACTTAGGAGAGAGAAAAACAAAATAAGTGATATTTGTACTAACTTTTAAAAATTTGCTAACTTTTAATACTAAGGCGTTTCTAAGAGCAAACGAGCATTTACATAGAGAGGTTTGGATTTATTTTAATTAACAAGTATTTCGTCGTACGACTTGCATTCTATCCATCGATTATGTAGTTTTGTATAATGAATGATGACATCAGGGGAACATAAACGTAGCACAAAAATGATTGGATGATTAAATATGGAATTAATGTCAAGTCGAAATGGATGTACCGATTGCTTTCATTAAGCTATAACAATCCTGTAACCGCTTCTTATCGCCAATGCGTTCCAACGTTCGTGCCGCTTCAATTAACATGCCAGCTCTTTCACCTGGCGAAGAGAGTAACGGCGCAGGTAGATGGCGACAGGCCATATACAGCGCTGTTGCGTGTTCTCGTTCGCCGGCGTCCAGGAACGCATTTTTACCTATATAGCGTTTCACCAAAGATGTAAACTGGCACGATCAAAAATTGGATGGCAATGTCTGTTACCTTTGCTACCACAAATGACAGACTGTTTGTTTTGTCGATAGCGAAGCGTACGATCCAATAACTGCTGTGTTCGATCAGGCGCTGCACCAGCCATCATCCTCAACGTTGCTTCATGCAAGAATACTCTCGGAAGAGTACTCTGTAAAAAATAAAATGTTTAAAAATGAAAACAAAGCACGACTAATGGTAAGCTAATTGAGAAAGTGGTCAAACTTACGGGCAAATGTTGAACTAGTTTTTTCAAACTAGATAAATCTTCTTGGAATCCCAATAAGACAGTGGGTCCTGCTACGTAATTAACGTCCATGTTGTTCCTTTCAAAATCGTTCTCCCATAGCGCTGTGCGAGTCTCCAACAACCAATCACTGACGAGTAGTTGAGCAGCCTAAACAAAAACGGGCACGTGTCAACTTGAGGCGCAGTCTAAACTACTAACACACTAAATTCGAAGGTCGTCCGAAACGGAAAAGATAAGAGAATCAAGAATAGCGTTGAAGAGTATCGGCTGGCATCCCGCGTTGCACTGCCGAAGCATTGCTCGAAACAAATCATTCACAACGTGCAATGCAACTACAATGCACACGGGCTACCCCCAGTGTGTCGTTTCTCTGGAAACGAATCTATAACAATTAGCCAACGATGCAGGAAGGATAGGAAATAGAAGGAAAAGGAGATTTAAAACTTCATGCTCGCGCTCTCTTTCTACCTGAACCATTAGTTGTGGACTCTTGTGCAGCGAAACTTGGAGAGACTCTTTCAGACGACAGCCGGCCAGAGAGCATTGCTGAATAATAGATGCGGGATCAGCGCCGCGTAGCAACAACCGCCGAGCCCTGTAACAGGAAATGCCAAAAAGGAAATTGTCGATTAAGGCCCGTTGATGGCTACGTCTCTGTAAGACGAGATGACGCCATCTCCGCTTACCTGTAGGCACCCAAAACGGCGTCCAGTAGTGGGTCTCCTTGCGTCAGTTTAGGGTAAGCTTCTACGCGAGCGTGCAGTTGCTCTGCCTTGTCTTCTTCGCACAGGAGCCAATAGGAGGCTACAGCTACTATGGCGGCCCACCATCCGGCTACCTCGTCACCGACTCCCAGACCTTGAATAGTGGAAGGCGGCAAAAGCGACGAGTCATTACTGGGCGAGACAGCGGCTGTTGCATTCTCCATCAGCTGTTGGGAGTAGCTCAACGCATCGCCGGTTTGCGCCCGACGTGAAGGTTCCACATCGCAAGCGTCACCGACACGCCGGCCGGGCGAAACTAGAGTCAACAACGCTTTCTGTAGGACGTGCTGACGATACACCTGCAATGTAATAACAATAATGTACAGTGGTTATTGAAATAAATAAAACGATGTGAAAGTACCTGCATGGTAAAGGCCAAAGGATCCGACTTGTTGCTCAGTGATGTGAACAAAGTAGAGGGACAATCATCGTACTCCCAGTGGTGACTAAGGAAGAAACGATAACCGGCCGGGCTGCACAGCCACTGAAGACGAGGAGGGGCGTTGCCGTTGAGGGCCTGGCAGATTTGACGGGCGCGTGCTAAGTAGAAGCGAGCACAGAGAAAGCCTCGCCCACTAAACGAGTGTTTGGTGCGTAGTGCCAGATGAATGTAAATATCGGCTTTGGACATGGCACTCAGAGCAGGGCCAGCAGCTTCGCCGAGATTTGTGGCCGACAGCGCCAAAGCCAAACCTCGATAGCGCTCGAACCTTAAAAAAGATGAATATTATTACATACGGTCAAACGAGCGCCCCACCCAATAGTGGGATTCCATCAGTCAAATGCTTTAACTATCAATTCAGACGCAAATCAGGAGGTGTCACGTTACCAGTAGTGGCTGTTGGGATCAATAACGTCCTGCTGACTAAGATGCAGCTGGTGAAGTTTGTGAAAACAAAGAGCCGCTTCCGCTAGAAATTCACGGGCTACTCGGCGTTCGTCGCGATTCGGGAAAAGTTTGCCAACACGGCCGCTGAGAAAACGGGCGAATCCGAAGCGATGCAGCAGCTGGCGCCAGCAATTCCATCCAACACTGGCCACAACATCGACTTTAGACACGGGAACTGTCCGACCTAATGCGCAAAGCGCTTGGCGGTAGTGAGTAGCTGCAGTTACGTAATTCCCCTGCATGTTGTAAGATAATAACAGAAAGAAAAGTTTAAGGTGGAATCTACACAGGTGACCGAAAAAATAACAAGTCATTGAAAGTACGTTGTTCATGTCGTAATCGGCTTGTTTCCTCTGTCTCCAGTAGAGCGATGCTGATTTACTCTGCCGCTCTATGCAAGGTTCTCCATGAACTAGAGTGCGGAGAAGAACGATAAGGAAAACAAAAATATTGATGCTCACAGCTGCAAAAGAAATGTACCAGCCGGAATCCTCTACAATATCAAGAGGATCTAAAATCGAAAAACAAAATGATTAGAAAAAATTGTTTTTAATGAAAAAAATAGCGAAAGAGATCTTATATCAGACGAATGGTCTCGCATACCAGCTTCAAGAATGACACGGCCAGATGGTTTAGTGTAATGGGAAACGGCCGAGTCGGCGTGCGATAAGAGGTTGCCGAATGGATTGAACGCGAATACGGCCAACATCATCATACAGAGAGCAATGCGCGAACGGTCCAGCATTGATCTAGCAATAACGTTGCCAGGTGATACCATGCTTCCATCGATGGTAAACTCATCATCAGACTACAGATACGTCAATGAAATTAATACAAATTTACTACCAAAAAGAGAATAGGGAATTTCGTAGTTTACCGAGGCCGCGTAAGTAAGAGGAGATCCGCTACCAAAACTGCTAGGTGGCGATTCGGCCAACGTTGAATTTTCCAGGGAACCTGGAGGTGTAATATCTGACGAAGGACTATCCCTATATATTTATAAGACATAATTTTTTAAACTTTTGTTTAAATTTCACACAAAAATGGTAAAGTAGTTTAAATCAATTTACATCGAGGCTGTCAATAACCCATTGACAGTTTGCTTTTGCGAAGCCATCTTTAACGCCATATTCTCCTTGATTAATTTTTGGTTCATTTGTTGAAGGTAACGTACATATTCTAGAGCCTTCCTCAAGATGGCCGATTTGCTCATCTGCAAAACAAAAAGTTACAGATTAATAACAAGTGTTTTAAGTATTTTAAACTGTAACTATTACTTTTGCTTCTTCTCCAGCTATGAGATTTTTCAGCTCAAGAATCTTGTCATTGATGCTGTTTCGATATCTCCTTTCAATGGCATTGTGTGAACTTTTCTTAACAACAGGAGGCCTGTCAGATGGGCTAGGAGGGTTGGAATTTCCACTGAACATGTTTGTTGATCCCAAGACAGAAGGGTTAACATTGACAAGCCCTCCATTTGGTTGTACGGTGACCACACTGTTGTAGCCAAAAGTATTGCCCAATATCAGAACACCCAAGGATGAAGAGTCAACTCTAATGGGGGTCTGTACACTGCCTTGTTGGTTTGCTTTGTTCACCAGCACAGGCTGTGCCGGTTGGATATGTTGAGGTGTAGTTTTTGCTTGAACAGGGGTTGCCTTTGATGCAGTTTGTGGTGAAATCGCTGGAACTATTTTGGCCACTGGAACTGTCTGAAGCAACCTTTGCTGAATTGGTTTTGGTTCCACGACAGGAATTGGAATGATGGGATTTTGGGGTGCAACAGCAGGTTGCATAATGGTGGGTTTCAGTTGGTGAAAGTTATCTCCCTAGAAAACAAAAAATAGTGTAAATAATCTGCAAATCTTTCAGTGTTTCTTTATCTTACCAGTGGGGAAACAGGGCCAAAGGATGAAAACAAATCTTCACCTGCCAAGTCTATCAATTCAGAATCCTCGTGAGGGAACAACTCTGTAGAGATTGATGAATAATTAGTTTGATTGCTTCCGGTATAAAAAAACAACGCATGACATCATAAATGAAATGGCCAAATCCTTTATTTACCTCCTAAATCGGAAGGAAAGTTGAGTTCCAAATCCATATCGTCGGTACGATTTGACGTATCCATGGCACAATCCTAAAACACAGCGTTTAGTCTTTAATCACGTACTCAAAAACATGACCACAGTATTCGATTGAAAAGCCGAATAAGACTGCAGAGGATTTTGTCTTTAGGAATTTTACGAAAACAACGTCTACTCATCGGTCAACTCACTATTGCAGCATGCACATAAAAAGTAGGCGGGGCGTTGAATCACGCCAGTTCCAATTCGTCCAATGAGAGTCAAGCTGAAGTACATCGTACGATGTATTTTGTATGTCTTTCTCTCCAGCGACGTTGCCTGTCTTTTGTTTTCATCCGAATAACTTGCCCAGCAGCCGCCCAGCAAGGGCAAATCTAATGATTTCTTTTTTTTTTGTACGTTTTACTTCATTTCTTTTGCCCTCTCGCAACGCGTTGGCTATATTATTATAACCGTAGATATTTGTATTTAACCTAGAAGAAAATGATGGATCTCTCCAGGCAAAATGCCTCTCTATTTTTGACCGAAAGGAGAGGACAGGGGCGACATATACGGCAGTCGGGAGCCGTTGGCAAATGTGTACGGGCGGCGCAGTTCTATTTTCATTCGACCTGAGCTTAGCTGACGCATTTCCTCGTGGGTTTTTCCTTTCTGCGTACAAATCTCGTTTTCACACAATGCAACAGATAATAATCAAGCCATAATGACATCCGTTTGACTTGGCGACTGATTCAAAGAGTCATCGCGAAAAGGAACAAACTAATTCAATCCAGTGAAGCACTCCTACCCGATTGACATGTAGTACAGCTAGGATGTGCTGCTACACGTTCAGCCTGGCCGCCAGTTGAAGACGATCCAATTACTAAAGTCGAACAAAACAACAGGAAAAGAGACGCCTCTCGTTTCTGTCGCCTGGACGACGAGATTTCCACAGGCAGACAAAAGTTTCTATTTTGTACCTATACAACGTGTATGTAACGAATAAGACATACTTGAGGATATGTGAACGGAGGCAGTCGTGCGCGCACCTTTTCAAACAAATGCCAAAGTGCGGCAGTGCCAGAACTTTTGACGGAAGTAATTAAGAAATGAGACTTTTGTTTCCCTGCAATTTCTTATCTGTTTTTATCTTATCGAACTTGTCTAGTATCATAATAATTTATTCGGTAAACCGTAGCAAATAATCAAATCCAATCCCAGATGAATACATTTATTCATCAATGTTTTTGGCTGCAAAAGCAAGGATTGATTTATTCATCTCTCGTCTTTCGTTAATAGTTTTGGATCCTTGTCGGATGATTGCAATCGAATGTCAATGCGAATGGGAACAATCTGGCACGCTAGTTCATCACCATTATGACCTGTCTAATCGACGATGGGCCTTTACACGTACGTAGATTATTAATCACATAACGGGGGCGTCGTCCGTTTCTCTGCGTTTCTCACATATAAAAATTAATCACGAACGCACATCTAAAAATCCACATTCCGATTCGCAATGGATTTCATTATGTTCCGTGTTTTATTCTCGTCACCTTAGGTAACGTGACCCTTGTGCCGTTACGAATACAAATTCTATTCTTATGATTCTTACTGGCGTCACGTGATGACAGAGTTATGTGACCGTTCTCTTTTTTAAAAAAAAAAGAAAACATAACGGAATTGCATTTCATTCAACTAACGAGAGCGGAATGAACTTTTTGACACGGGCACAAAAACTGCGAGAAATGTCCAAAAGAACCGCGAAATAAAGGCGAGATAAAAAGAATCGAGAGCAAACGACGTGGAAACGGGCCTTCGACCTACAAGGCTGATATCTAAGCCGTGACTGCCTAGCGATTGTCTCTTGTTTTTTCCGCCTCTTTGCGTCATCTACCGACTTTCAGTTCTTGTGGGCATTTCACATTTCTTCTCAGTTCGGGGCAGCCGTTTGATAATACTGAAACAAAAGAAAGGAGATATCGATAGATGTTTGTGTGCCCAATTTTCTTTGTTTGTTGGTAAATGAGTCGGGTGCGCTCATCTTGTCACTAAACCGCGTCTATGCGCATCGTTCGCTTTGGTAAGGAAATACTTGCGGGACGATCCGGTTTCGTTTGACGGCGAATTCCGATGGCCGCCATATCTGACCGCCATCTCAAAAGGCGCACCAGTCATTCAAAAATGACTTTAAAAAAAACTATGACCGTCTAGGTGATTAGAATGTCCTCACAAAAACAACAAGACGTTCGCATTTAACGAGGAATCAAAATTAAAGGTAACATAAATATTTAGGTGGGTCCCTTTTTCTATCGTCTGTAATCTAATTAAGAATCACGAACGTCCCTATTTATTTGGTCGACGAGTGTTTCACGGGCGATCTCTAGAGATGCAGACGCGGCTGGGCCCTCAGCTATCGCCGCGTATGAGCGCGTGCAAAAGATGCCACAAGGATCCGTGTCACTGTCGCATGTGATTGGCGTGACGGTCTACACGCCGGCCGGGCTTAATAGTCTTCGTGCCGTTGCATCGGGTCGTGTTCGCTCATCCATTATTACATCTCTTTCTATACATCCTCGTCTACAATAAGCCAAGTCTGATCATTGGCAGAGTAACCTACACACTACACGTCAAGGAGATCGTGATTCTCATCAGACTCTCGACAGATTTTTCGCTTGACGCCTAATAAATAAATAAAATTTCATTAGAATTTATGTGAAAAGCAAAACGACGTTTCAAAATCCAGTACGCAATTCTTCTTTATATCTAGTAAGGTATATATAACATATTCAAACGGGAGAGGAAAAATCAATGTTCGACGATCGTTTGTTCGTAGGCCGTCGTGATGCGCCGCTGTCTGTTATTCTTCTGAAGTAAACAAACACGCTCTCGCAATCGGTGTAAGCTCAAACCGAGCGTGCTCATTTTTTTCCTTCTTCCTCACTTACCCTAATATCAACACGAGATATATGGCCCTACTATTGAATCTCTCAATCACTCTGCGTGTTTGTGTGAGCAAAGTAAGAAGCGAAAAAAAAGGGGGGATCAGCTCCTTGTCGTTCCTCACGACCTTATATACATAGAGGACCTTTAACAGTTACGTCTCCGCTTTCAGATGTGTCAACAACAATGCGCTCGTGAAATCCCCACCCCTCCTCTTACGTTGCAAAAACAAAAGAAGCATCAACCAAATTCAAAATGGCTGTGCAGTAGATGGATCCAGCCTTAGTTGGAAAATAAACATGCGATATCTCTTTCCTTAATATTCATAAAGCAATAATTATTTTCTAAAGTGCGCTTTTTTTGGGTGGGTTTTAAAACGAGGGCTGCATAATATTTTCGATGAGACAAGCGAAAGGCCAAGTTAACAGACGAACGTATCCCCCTCAAAAACAGGAAAACAATAATGAGACTTTTCAATAAAAGTTCTTGGTTTTGAAACACCCAATCAACAAATAATGAGAACGAATATTCAAAGATGACCCTCCATTTTTTATAACAAGTTTCTGTAGCCCCTTGGCCATGACACCAGAAATTGTCTACAACTTGTGGCGGTTGTTCGGGAGTCCTCTCCGGGACCACACGCGCGCCCACTCCGAACACGAGACACAGAAAACAAGAGATTTCACGGCTGTGGCATTTGTCTCCCGAGATATCGCATTGTTGCAATTTGAGAGGATTGCCTCGGTGAACGGCGATGCCCACTTGATCCGCTTTGAAATGAACAATAATAACCCAATCCCGCTGTTGTGTATACGTATATACACAGCCTGAAACATGTTTAATGTCACGCGTATAGACGAAGCATCTTGAATTAAGATTCCCTTGAGTAACAACATTGCTTGCTTGTGTGTTTCCAATGCTGATTTCATTAACAGCACATCCCTTCCGCCTTTATGCATAGATTCCGATCATTATACACAAAGCCCTACTGCAGACGCCCCTTCACGTAAACTAACCGGTTTAATGGAGCTCGGTTGCAAGAAAAGATAAGACGTCAAACAAATTTCAAAACGAAAATATAAACAATTTCACAAAGCCGAAAATAAAAAGGAGGAACTGGGTCATTAAGTTTGTTAAAACATATAGCCATTAAAGAAGAGCCTCGATAAGGAAAATTGCAAAGCCGTTAGGTTAACTTGCCTTTCTGAGTTTCTGTTAACAGCCATTTACGAAAGACCAGCAAACAGTCTTAATTCATGTTTTAGTCACAACGAATGTGCACAACAAGAGTTTTGCCTTCGATTACAAAGCGATCGTTGCGTGTTGCTCACCTGAATAGACCTGTCGATCAGGATTTGTACGTTGCACGACCCGCGATCCCGTCGTATCAACATAGACAACTATACATCTTTATCGGAGGACGACTTCGCTCTAGCCTACACCTATACTATACATCGCTCACAAAGTTTTCTGCTTTCGTTATTGACTTGGCGATGACCATTGCTTATATAGCCAGCCATTTTTCGGGGGAGCGCTCGTTATTCTTCGTTTCTCCCCCATTTTTTGTTTGTGTGTTGTACTACATGTATGCTTGCGTGAAAACAATAGAGACGAATAAAGCAAGAGCATATACGCAGATAACGATCGCGGTTGCCAACGGCCCCGCTATTCTCCGAAGATGGCAAGAGGAACAAGTTGAGCGCGTGCTAGGAAACAAACCTGGGGGCCACTTTTTCAATGAGTCGACGACTTCATTCAAGTTGACAGGCAGCCATACACACACTATCTAAGTGAATTAGAAAGAACACAGCGCACCCTCTCTCCGTCCGCGTCTAATTCCTACCAATATTTTAGAGCTTGTTTCCAATTTCAGCACGTATATACGTCACGCAAAACAGAAGCAATTCAAGTGGTTTGTAAACGACTGCAATACAGCCATCCAAAAAGCCTTTGATGATGGCCGCTTATCGTTTCAAATTCGAAATCTGGGGTTCAACAGTCTGAGATGCACAGCAATCGAAAAGATGGTTAACGAGTGATGATTGACTATGCCGGCATCATCAAAACGAACGAAATGGCGAGCGTGTTTAGTGCGAATCGCATAGTTGGATAGGGAGTTATAGCATTCGATAATGACGTGAAACAAAACATGTAGGACTTAGCGCCAGGAAATTCAAACCCAAATTAGGCGGATGTAAATGTAAACGGCTGTCAAACGTGGCGCAGAATGGACGTCATCAAGTGGCTGTTTTTCCTTTATGTCTTTAAAGCTAGAGAATCACATCAATTGAGTGCGTTTCAGCCATCGCTTTACGGTCCTCCTGTTTAGCGACTCAATTTTCTGTTTTTTTAAATGTCGAACTGAAGCCCCCCAAAAAATGCACCTCATGTACAGGATTTTGACATACTCTTTTTTTTCCAGTTTTGCCCACAGTATCGACGTAACGCATGGCAATTAGAGCCGGAGTCAACGAGGACTTATTATCTGCTTTTCAAAAAAAATCTTAAAGCTCTCCCTGAAATAAAAGTTTTTTTTTTCCTTTAGTTGCTTTCTCCCCCCCCCCTCGAGTATATGCACGTATTCTTTTTATTTTTCTTGATGAACAATAGCTTAAACGTACAATGAATGAGTCCATGGGACGTACATATGAGAGCACGAAAAGGGTGTGGCTGAAACGAGAAGACGGGTAGGACGCCTTTTTTGGGATGGCTTCATCCATATTTCAACATGTTCGTCATCATCTCGTAGCTCTTTTATTTTAACCCCATTGATTTCATTCAGAAGATAAGGAGAGAAAGGGATATTTAAAAAAATTATTTCGACTTGTTGGCTTATTACGACTGTCCTTTTTCCTTACAGAAAACGATGGAAAATCATTTCGCTTGTGCGGGAAACAAACCGGAGGAACGAAAACACGTTGTCACGACATCGTTTAATTTCGTCCAGTCGAGTGGAAAACTTCTTTCTTGTTGGGCACGGTATTTACATATCGACGAAACAAAAGGCCTGTTTGGCTATTGGACGTGTATCTTTTTAAACCCAAAAAATGCAAAAGAAGGTAAATCATCGCATTCGCATTTTGCCCCGTTTTCAATCGCCCCGCCCAATGGAAAAACGAGAGATAAGACAATAAATACGTTACATTTAAAGCGGATACGGAGGGTCACGCAGTGAAAGAGACATCAGGTCTTTGCATATCGTTATATATACTAAGAAATTCAAATGACGTTACAGAGAAGCACACGCCACCACTACATAGGGATTTAACTCGACGTTTAAATCCGTGAATCGGTCAGTGGGGCGAGGCCGATAAGACTTGACCGATGGAGAGCTTTCTCAGTACGAGTTGGATGATTGGCCCATTTAAAATCAGAACATCCCGTACTCAGTTTTACCTCCGAATCCCCCTCCCCATCTGATTGCATCCTAGCCGCATACATTTCAAAAAATACATTGGGCTCTACGATCGTTGAAATAATTTAAAAAATTTTTTTTAAAAAGGCTCTAAATATTTAAGCTATTACATAAAAAAAAGCAATCGATCAGAGAAGCTCTCGCGCTTGTTGAGGCCGCATAAAACTTTTGTGTGAGTTTGTTTTGTTACAGCTTTACGTTCGTTTTAAGGGGTTGGGAAGCTCGCCCTATACATAAACAATAAAAAAAAGAAAAGTCCAGCTTTTAAGAAGAAAAAAACTCAATTTTCTCGCTGAATCGTCATCACGCTGGACTCGTGAATAAATTCCTAAGAAAAGAGGATTACACACCCACACATAGAAAAAGAGTTATTACCATACGAGAGGGGGAGCTAAGGATAAATGGGTCCTGGTGTTTCCCAAGTGGACAACAAAGACGCAGCACAAAAAGTCGCTCGCATATACTGAGACATTTCATCTATTTTTCACCTGTAACGTGAGAGTACCCAACACATTTTCAGTTGTACAACGTAATCGGTTTATTACCTAGTAAGAATAACAAGGCAAATTCGTGTTTTCCTAATAGTGCGCCCTATATTGGGTCCATTTTTCAAAACGCAATCAAAAACAAATTAGACGGACTCAAAGTGCTAATCGTGAAAGGCGATGATGGACGTAAAGGACGATACACAAAACAGATTGGTTTTATAGCTGAAATGTTTGAATTGCGCATCGAAGCATTTTTTTTGTGTTGTCCAACGTGCAAACAAAAAAACGGGACTGAATCCCGCTGGGCTTATTACATCATCTTGGATTTACTATACACACTGACTGAGGCCCTGTCCCAATGTGTCTATGTACACACAGACCAAAGAGCATCACGTTCACCCGCTGTCCAAACTGTCCAGCACGGCAGGGCGTCAAATTAGCGCCTCTACATGTGTGTTTGATCAAAAAAGACTTGGACTCGGGCCGAAGAAAATACACGAACAAACACGCCGTGTGTGTACATAAAAAGAAGGCCTTCTTTTGCTAGTGTCAATAAATGAGAGGCGCTGCAATAATCGAGTCGTGCCCCCCAGTTTATAATAAACAAATATTTCCTGATTTCAAAATGTTGACAACCGCCCAAATGTATTAGAAATTGGGCGAGGGACAACAAAGAGCGTAATAAATTAATGTCCGTTCGAACGAGACAGTCGGGAAAAACGAACAAACGGCACCAGTTGGCGCTAGCAGAAAGATAAACGAGCGACAGCGCTGCTTGATATAAAGAGCACTTTGTAACAGTCAACTCGTCGTTGTTACTCTTTCACCTATTTCCGTCGCATTCGAATTGTATGTGACAAACAACTCGAAACGCCGTTGAAAATCTTGAAAAAAATAAAATTGCTGGCCCCACACAAACAGGGAATAATAAATGATTTCCAAGTTCATCCCATCCATGAAAATGAATGAAGCAAATAGAAAAAAAATAAAATAAACAAGAACATCCATCAGCGCAGATTTACATCTGCACGCATGCAAGTCGGGGGGAATAGCAGACACGCAAATAAAGACATCAGACATATCAAAAACCTATGCTGCAAACCCTGTCCGCCCCATGCAACCGCCCCGCTACACAGCAAAATTGTATACCTGATTGCACACACACACACAGTGTGACTCCACCCCTCTAAGCATAGCTCTATGCTAGACATATCCATGCGCTACTAACATAGCCACGATCTAGTAGCACGAAACACACAGTGTACTACCACGGATAGTCTTTTGTGTATAAGTTGGACGTGTACGAGCCGACAAGACCCCAGTCGTGCTATCGGTTCCCGACCGGTAAGTCACGCCACACCCCAAAAACATCGCGAGAGGACTTCCTCTCTCTTTTTTTGTGTGTGTGTGACTGCGGTGTGTCTGTTGTGTCACGTGCGTTACACGAAAAATAGTTTGGAAGACGTTCGTCACATCTTTTGATCTGCAAGTCCAAATTTAGAAGAAGATGGAACATTCCTCGCCTCGGCCGATGGGTTGCGGGAGAGCTAAAGAGACGGACCGAAACGAATGAGCCACCAACTCGAAACGCATTTTTTAAAAAAATATATACACTCCTTCGATTCGGATATCCAAATGCGCCATTTTGACGTGTGTGTACGACAGCAGTTGCTTATCTCACAGTGTTTGCATATTTACCGTCCCATACCGCCGCCACATTTTTGTTTTTCCTAGTGTAGAAAAAAAAAACTGTGTTCCAGCAACGCAGCCCCGACAAGCCGGGCCGGTAGATCTAAACTTGGAAACCGTTGAAACAAACAACAAAAATACAACAACGAGCACAGGATGGACCGCATACTCGCATGTCTATTTCTCTCTGCGGCTGACGCTCGGTCTTAGTCGACCGCGTGACGAGACCCAGTTTTTAGCCCCGTGAAAAACAAAAAACGTGAAATTCCGCAGACGACTGGCCGCAACATTAAACACAAATTGTTTTGAATTGAGAGTGCCGATTTGCCTGTGCGTTCTCTGTGTTCGACAAGTGTTGGACGGGCAGAGTCTATTGACCCAGCAAGATTTACAACTCGTTTGGTGCTGGGATCATCGCCTACTTGGCTTATCAAAAGAGAGAGAGGTAAGTGTGGCGGGTCCCGAACGAGGATGTCTCTAGTGGTCTGCGTATCGGACGGCCCATTTTCAAGTGATGACGGATGATGAATAGGTCAACTATCCAACAGTTACATAAAAGTCAAATTTAGATTTGGAAGTCGAAATTTGTCGTTAAAGGCCCTGCCCCTACATCGGACCCGAATTCCAATCTGAGACGCGTTACGTCCGCCGATTTTCAAGCTGAAAATAGACGGAACCGAAGACATCCCTCTGCCCTTCTCTGCGAACGTGCCTCGACGAACTCGTATCTAAAGGGATTCTGTTCGCTTTTAAGTTAGTATTCGCAGAAAACGAAAGTACTCTGGTTGCATTTCGTTTTTATTTTCAAGTTTTAAAACTCTACGGCCTTTGCCTAGTTTGATCAGTCCTCACCTTTTGAATATCAAAGTATTTTTACGAAATGCGACCGGTGCATTAATTTAAAGTTAAAGTTTGTAACTTAGCGATTGGCAAAAAAAGGAATAGCAACAAACATTAGCGCAGGCAGAAGTAAATTCGAAATGTTTCAAGTACCTCATCAAGTCCGTGAAAAACAAGCCTCTTCTTTTCTAGAGCAGAACAACTGTGGCGATGAATCGTTAAAGAATCAACGATCGTCTTCCGCTTGTCTCCTAGGCCATTTAGCCCCCAGGACAACGAAAACGCAGGGATTTCGGGTTTCACCATCGCAAACAATGAGAAAGAAAATGAGAAAGATGAGCAGCTTATTCTATCCTTATATCTTTCAAAACAACCTCATCTCACAATCGTGAACGATTAAAAAGAAACGGAGAACGAGTGGCTTAAAGGTCGAATCGTCCAACATAGAGGCGTGGGTCGCTCACGTGAAACATTCAAATAAATGGAAACATAAATAATAAAAAAAAAACGACATTCGCATTGTAAACGAGTAGGAAGACACTATCGCCCTAGTGCAGACACAAGGGATTTTCAAGCATGAAAAAATCAAAGACACTAATGTTTCAACATTGAATATTAGGTCAGCGCAACAAAATGAGTTGGAACGCTGACGATGGAACAACGGGGACTAGGAGGAGCCGACCTGGAAGGAGCCATTCGGCCGCCGTGACCGATTGGCTGGGTCGGACTTCATCGGCCGGATTGCCCTCGTCGCGTCACACGGGCCACGGTGGCGGCAGTTACCCGGTGCATTCGAGCCAACAACAGGAACAAGCCCGTCTCGTCCTAACGTTAACAGGCTGGCGTCGGCGTGCCCTGTTCGGCCTCCTGTTAACTCTCACCGTTATCGTCATCATCAACCTGTCGCTGACTTTATGGCTCCTGCGTTCCATGCAATTCTCGCTGGTAAAAAGAAACCCAAATCACATTCTCGACTAAGATCCAGCTGATCCAACCTTTCACGATCCTCCCCTTTGCTCTGCCTATAAATACCTTTAGTATATGACCTTCCTATGTCGTATTTAATGGAGCCAATCCGATGGGCTAAAGTCTTTTAAACACCATTGGGAAATCAGGACAGAATAACTCGTTTTTGTACCTCCTTTGCAGAGCCATCCTTAATTTACGATAGGCATACACATATCCTCTTCCCTTCTCCATGTAAAAAGACGATCCAATCTGTCCCTGAACTTATTCCTTGGTTCTAAATAAGTCCAAAGCCGGAAAAGAAGGGCAAGGAAAAAAAATGATGAAAAATCGTACATAAATAATCAGTGCACTATGAGGCGGGTATCTTTCGTGGGCTTATAGCAGAATATTAATACTGGACGGCCTACTCACGTACACAATGACACTTTTGGATATTCAATCGAATTCGCATACCTCCTCGATGACCTTCATCGAGAAAATCTGTTGAACTTTTCTAAATATCCTAGTCCAAATGTGAATACGCAATTCGAACGTCACGAGGCAGATGAAAAGAGTCTCGACGCACACCACCTTGTGCAATATTCAATTCCAACCGTATATATAATTCAAACTAAATCAGCGATGTTTCTTTGGGTTTGCCACAAAAGCCATCGCTACTTCTTGAATGTGACACTTGGAAAGAAAGAAAAAAGAGGAATGCCAATGAATTTTCATTACCGCAGTTGATTCCACCGCTCAGTGCTGAGCACTTTGATGGTGTGTACTCCATTGGCTTATTGATTCGATTTTTTTTTTTTTGGAGTGCGGACGCTGTTGGGTAAGCGAAACACGAGCCATGATATGCTGATGAATTCAATCAGCTGCGCTCGGTCAGATTTTCGTTCATAGATCGCCAAACTAAACCAATCAACTCTACCGCAGTACTACGTGCAAATCGAACCACGGAGACATTCCCGTTTCTTTATCGCCCAGCAAAGAGCCAACGAAAATTGCGAAACAAGTAAAAACAAATAGCGAATAAAACCTTAAAAGATTTTCCCGATAAAAAATGATGCATCGTAGCCGCGTGTCAAAATCAAACATAAACCGCCGGTTGGCTGGAATTCAAATCTTGTCCAGCTGCAAATGAATGCCAATACCCGAAATGTGAGCTCTAGACGCACTGTGTAGGGTATATCCAACTATGCCTCTATGTACGAGAAATCCTTTGATCGTCTTACGTAATGCGTTTCTACAATGTCTCGTCCACAATTGCGATGTCCACCATCAACTATCGACCGTGTGCCAACAATACGAACGGCCTTTTGTTTGCACTCAATCCCGCCTCCTTCCAATCTTGAGATCAAGTTTTTTGTTATTGGGTGTCACCGAGAGGTCCATCACGATTTTGTCGTCCACGCCCTCCACCTACACCCAAACCTCGTTTGCTTATAATAACGATCTTTTCAGGTACTAGCCTGGCTATAATAATAATCCCAACAAAAAAGAGAACTTGAAAGAGAATTGATTGGAAAATGTCAAACGATAACAAGACGTGAGATGGGTTTCAATTGTTTAGCTAATTTCAGTGCGTGTCATAAACATTATCGATAAACTAATTGATCTTTTCAAAATCTCTTTCTCGTTGGGGGAATAAAAAAAAACCAACCTGCTGCTGGTGACGCAAACTTCTGACGGGACAAACGCGAACAACAGGACGGGATCGGCAACATGAAAATCACGCCCAGCGGGATCCAATTGAACGGGGAAGCCATGGTGTTGGACACTTTGATTACGTCACACATCAGCGCCAAACAGGGACAACCGCTCGTCTTTGACTCGAGTCAAAATATCACGATGAACGCCCGCGACGCCCAGGGACGGACCGCCAATAAAATCTTCCTCGGTAAACATTTAAAAAATCCCCCCCCCCCCGCATTTTTCCGGCTTCATTTTGATACATTAAACTCATATGTACAATAACAATACTACGGCCCGCGAATCAGACCAGCCGGCCGTGCAAAGCCGGATTATTTGTGGCCATCATTTGCATTTGTGTTGGCACAAACGGCTCACTCCATAAAAGGAGCTTATCAGGCGGATCAAATTGCGCCCGATTGCCGAATTTGATGAGCTTTTATATAGTACGAGCGATCTATTAAGAGCCCAGCACGAACCGTTAATCTTGATTGAAAGGCGAATCGAGACAAGAGAAAGCAACGGCTGTGTAATTGTTACAGTTTCGCTGAATCGGCAGCACTTAGTCAAGACGGTCCGACACAGAGGCAAATCATTTCGATTGTACGCGCATTTCAAATGATTCGTCTCTTTTCAAATTACGATAAGTAAAGTCATCAACTTTCAAAATTATGACAACACGCGCACACGCACAAAAAAAAGATGGCGTTCATTTTTTCACGACCTGAATAAATTTGAAAAAAAAAAAGTGGAGGGGGGTTCAAGTCTCTAAAAGAATCGGATAACCCAAGAGCGCAGCACCTGATCCCTCCTTCGCATCCCACTTTGCAGTTTGACTGCCAACGCAAGAAAACTTGTCAACTTAATGCACAGAACGAATACCATCAAAACTTGTTATTTGTTGCCCCTATTTTTTTTTAACCCCGCCACTCTCGTCTTCTCCCGACGTCTGATGTGTTCCTGCCCGGGTATAGATGGCACTCTTGAATATGATTATAAAGATCGGGTGACACACCAAACGGGACGTAAATATCCGCGGGAGGGAAAGAGGAGCTGAATTTTTATTGACTTTCGGAATACGGGAGTCGTTTACTTTTACACGAACGGAATAAGAAACGAGAAGTAAAGTTCCTTTTTTAAATATTTAGAAACTAGTTGGGTAAAAAGTCTGTTAAACTGTATCGCGTGTTCCGAGTCATTAATGTTGACTCGGGATGACCCCAAAACACCCGTCCCATTATTCTGAACGCACAACATGATACCCGCATTTTCGTCTTTTAAATAGCAACAAAATAGCGCCATTTTATCTCGACTTTCAAGACACTTAAAAAACAAGAAAATGTTCGGCCTATCGATTATTCGTTTTCCGCATATTTCACTAATCCGCATCACCCAAAGGAAATGGATTAAAGTTTGTGATTTATATACGTGCGTGCGTGAACATGCAGGTGACAACAGGCTGGAGGTGGTGGCCAGAGATTTCCGCGTGACCAACTCCCGCCAGGAGCTGCTCTTCGCCGCCAACCGCAAAGAAGTGATCGTCGGCGCTGACATCTTGCGAGTGTCAGGTAAAACGCATTGCCTTTTCTAAAAGCAAGACCGATACTCCAACACCTACAGCCATCTAGCGAGTAGTCACGAAGTGTAAAAACTTAAAAGACCAATTTCTTGCCGTGATGTAGTTTTTTTTAAGACGGCAAAATGTGTCGTCTTTTTAAAAACTAAATCATAACAAACTTTTACTTTTACACGTTTCAAATTGTCTGATCGGCTAAATTTGTTAGGCGTGGGAGGTGCCGTGTTCGAAGGATCGATTCAAACGCCATTGGTTCGTGCAGAATCAGGAAACGATCTCAGGTATGGTTGAAAAAAAAAAACGAAATAAAGCTAATCAAAGTGAATGCGTTGGACTAACTTAACTTCAAAGGTTGGAATCTGCTACCCGAACGTTGCAAATGCAAGCACCGCAAGGGGTGGCGCTAGAATCGCAAGCGGGTGACATCACGGCAACAAGTTACGAAGATTTGAGACTTTGGTCGACCGGAGGATCGGTACGTATCAAATGTACACGGCAGACTAGCCACACATGAATTAACCTTCAACTTTAAATGCAGATCAGAATAGATTCTTCGAGCGTCGTCTTGCCAAATATTCGAACGGCGCTAGTGACGTCTAAACGTCCATCATCTGGTTCGAATAGCCAGCAACAGACGGGCAGATCATCTGCTCAGATATATCAGGTACGCGGAAAAAAATGAATTTCTCATCAAAATAGCCAAATTTTAATTCTTTTAAAAAATCACGGAATTTGGATTCGGTATGAAGGTGTGCGTGTGCAGCAACGGCAGATTGTTCCTGTCGCCGCCCCATGGCTTGTGCGTAGCCGATGGCACTATATGCGCATAAATAAAAATGTAAAATAAAAATTCGAAAGCCTACGCTTTCACGGCGTTACGCAACAAATGGAAATGAAGAAAAGATTGAGGCCAGCGCATCGCAAGAACAAGGCAATAAAATGTGGGACATATAACAATGCCGTATTGCCATTTGAATGTGTCCAGCCGCCAGTGCCGTTCGGGCAAAGCGCCAATTTTGAAAAAGAAAGCAAATAATATGTCGAGTTTCACGACATAAAAAAAATAGTCAATATTGTTGCTACGAAAATCAAGATGATTAATGACAATAATTTGTGTGCGTGATAGTGAGAAATGTGAAACAGCGCCGATCTACATGGTGTGTGCGTGTTTATTCAAAGTGCCGAGTTGTTCTGAACTTAAAGAACCCCGCCCCTGACGTTTACCGCAGATCAAAGTTTCTTATTCAAATGGACATCAAAGAACTAACAAGAAATTCTCAACCATCGGCAAGCAGGTGGTCAAGCGGCAAATCAACTTCCCCCAATCTTTATGTTTCTTTTTATTTGCTATTTTGTTGCCATTATCCACTGATTTGGCTGCTCATGTAGTCGTACACGTTGCAACAACAGCTGGAGAATAGCTACAAAAAACAACGCGAAAACGGCCAAATAGATGTGCGTGTCTGCTGTGAATGAAGGTCAATCAAGTTCTTTTTAGGACGTAAAGGGAATATCGAAAACTAAAAATGAAATTTTAAAAAGCAAGAAGCACCTAATTGAAACAATGTTAATGATGAAATACAAGTGTCTTTATTGATTAAAAAATGTGGATGATTTGAAAGTCAAAGTTTTCACGCTGGGTGAGAATAATTGGGAAAATGCTAATCTCAAATACACACGCAACGAAGTATTCTTTTTGATTACATCATGCGAAATCTAGAAATTGACTGGAGTTTCACTGAATGTAAATATGCCTACTCTTTACAAACAATTAGGTAAATTAAAGATTTAAAACCTGTAGCCCTTTGAGAACAATCTGTATCGGCCAGATCATCCCACACACCTGAACAAAAAGCTATTTCCATCTTATGATCGGTGTACGTCAATAAAAAGAGCGTAGACACCCACGCTGCGAGAGCAAGAGCCCAATATCAGCGTTTTCAAGACAACATGCGGCCAATAAAAAAAAACCATCTCAATAGTGCCCCTACATTCAAAAACATTTGGCGGCAATTGCTACATCTCGCAACTATTAAAAAATAAAAACGGGATATAACAACACGCTACATACAATCAAAAACCTACAGCTGTCACACAGCGTAGGCTGCGTAAGCTAATATGCAAAGAGCCGGAGTCTACGTGTTGAAAATGCCAAGCTGACAGAGCCCATACAGTTCAAACGAAAATCATTCGAATCGAAAGATCAAACGAGGATAACAACATAAGTTCGAATAGTTTATAGATATCGGCTGTCAAATGCCATCCGTCAGGTGCAAAAAAAAAACGTTAAATGGGGAATAGACACCATTTCATGCCCATAGAAGTCGATTCTGATTGCGCGGCAACCCCAAAAAATGATGACAGATCAACAAGGAAATATGAAAAGATGAGGAAAAGATGTCGGCAACAAGACACGATAACCGTATACACAAAACCTAATAAATGCTTCAATTTCGACAACATTTCAATTCATTTCCTCATTCAACAGTTGGCGTGGGCGCAAACTTGAACTACCACGTACATCAAAGGTTATGAACCAATAAGCTTGTTCCCCCTTCATTGGTTTCATTAACAGCCGGTAGATTAGCGTGACAGAGCAGCACGAATATAAACACGCAAAATCTGTTGCGCCCTGAAGGAAACACAAGATTCTTATTTGACTCGCAACTCGATCTTGAAATCGTCGTTAAAAACGATCCGCCCGTTTTAAAGTTCATAAAACGACAAAAAGGTGGGCAACTGGCTTTAATGGAAATATCAAGACGTTAATTAAGTTGCGCACAGCCGGCCACAAATCCCCATTACGTCAGCAAACTCGAAAAAATAGTTTCCTCCAGCTCCAAATAAAACTCGGAACGACCCAATGAAGTCTTGTTTTCACGTAATACAAGTTAAAAAGAGGGATCAACTACTAAGTAGCTAAGACCCGTGCGTTCAAGAGGTGAGCAATCACCAAAGTTGATCAGTACCGCAATAACACGTTCGTAATTGACCAGCCAAACTCGAATGAGCAGTGCCCTTTCATTCACAAGTTTGCAAGTTAGAGGTTCAATGAACACAGTCAATTGACCATACAATTAGCGCAAACAAAAACCCTAGAATGTCAATTGCTCCCATTTTCCTGAATCCACTTCGTGTACGTTAACTTTAGTCGCCCAAAAATTCGAAATATCAAAGATCAAAAATTTCGCTGTCTGCATTGTTAATTGGCCAACTCGTTTCCTCAAACATAATCTTTACTCATAAATATTGAATTACGGACGAAAACAAAGAGGACGCTCATTTGCAGAAAGACGCGAGTCAAAACAATTAGCAAAACATCCAGACTTTAATGAGAATGCACGTCGCGTTCGATTATGTCTAAGGCCTTTCGTGATTTTGCCACCAACCACAAAGAATCGGAAGGGGATTGAAGCGCCGCAACTGCGCTGATCACGGAGGAGGCAAACCCCAGACTCACGGTACTATAAAAGACAAGACCAGCTACTCCACCGTCACTTATTCCTTCATCCTTGCCCCGGATGCTGGACCACTATCGTTTTCAATTTTCACAAAATTATCCCTTAAGTTTCAGAGACTCGGCTCATCAATTACAAGCAAAAGTTTGTTTTTCTTTGACTTTCATCAAGAAGTGAATTTAAACGAGGCATTTAACAAAAGGTAAGTCTGGCATTAACTAAGATAGCAATAAAATCCAAGATAAAGATAAAGAAATCAAGTGGCCTAAACGAATGTTTGTTTTCCCCAATGTTTGTCTCTTTTGATCTTCAGTTACATGTACAAATTCAATCTCTATGGCTAATTGACTCTTTTACGTTCTACTAGATTGCAGAATGACCATCGCATCGATGTCAACTAGAAGAGCAGCAATTGTCTATCTTTTCTTCCTGGCCGTCTCGTTGGCCAATGCCGCCATCATCAACAGGTAAATCAAATCAGATCGTCTCAACGGTACGTACACCGACTCAATTCTCAGTGCACAAAGATATCAACAAAAAGCCTTTCAGAGTACCAATGTTCAACACTATGCAAATCACTGACGTACCAACACAAAAATAAAAGAACCAATGTCGAAAACAAAAGAAAAACAGGCAAAAATGAGGGACTTACCCAACGCCTTGCATCTCGAGCTGCCATGTTGGAACGGTAGTCATCACGTCTGCATGCTGTGTGTTCCACCACAATTTGGGAAAAAGATATCGAATATCATAACTGCATTCAAAGAAACACAAAGCAAAACATTTGAGACTCAACGTTGTTCGTGTCCAGCTTGTCACTGAGACTTACCTCCGATTACTGTGCGAAATCGACACGACTTAACGAGATCCAGTTTCCACGGTGTGTCATCTCCGAAAGTACTTTAGCGAATGGCGTCGATACTTATTCTTTTCATTCCGACTATAATTCGGCGCGCCTTTTTTTCCCCCTCGCTTTTTGTTTCAAGGTTGCACGTGTAAGAGGAGGGGGGAGCAAAATCTCACTAATCGTTCTCGACGCCATTTGCAAATTTCCTTGTTCTAAAAATGTAGGGCCTTTTTGGACGCCATTCCTGCTTAGTAAATCAGCAAGTGGCATTAGAATACATACAAAACGGTGTAAAACGGTCACGAATCGTGAAACACGACTCCCGAGAGTGGAATTTTTGATGGTGCAAAGTCGAGTGGCGTCGGCAAGGGTCGGGGTTCGTAAACAATGCGTGTGACTTACATGTTTTTGATGGCGTTTCACCCTTGAGGAAGTTTTGTTTTGACCACGTCCACTGAGAATCGAGGTCAATCACGTTTCTCACGACACACTTGGGTGAGAAAAATGTGCAACACAAACGAGTTTTGATTCAGCTGGACCCACTTCTGGACGCCATTATTCTCGACGTGACGAATGTAAGGCAAATATGAACGATGACGATGGATGAGCAGGTGAAATGACACAAGTGGAGCACGACTTTTGCACATTGTGCACGAGTTCAACATTATAATTTAAAGCAATGGAGAAAGGCTAATTTAGGACTTTGTTCTCGACTGAAATCAATGGCGAACGGTAAAGATTATCAACGAGGTTCTTGACATTTTTAATTTTTGATGCAATCGAATTGGATGATACGACTACTAGATGGCCTTGCTGTAGCGTATCGTCTGCTTGGATCAACAAATATTAACAGTTTTGATTCCCAATAGGTCAAGTGTTGACGAAAACAACGCAGTCGACATCGACGATGCCATCGCCGAAATGTCCAGCATTATTGATGAAGGCAATGATGCAAAAGTTGTGGCGTTCTACGACGTCCTAAAGGAAATTCTGATCCCACCGACTGAGCCGAATCAACCGATGGCCCCGCCAATCAGGTATATCAAATAACGTCATATCATTTCCATGTACAAGAAATTGATGCCAATGACACGAACGCAGGAAGAGGACGTGCTACTTCAACGCGGGAATGTCTCACAGCTGCGATTACAACGAGGTGCTCAAAACGGTGGACGACGTCAACCACTGGAGCAGTGACTACACTCCGGGCAGGCGCCGGAAGCGTCAGCACAGCACCACACGCCGTGGACGGGCGCCAACACGTTCGTTGGATGGACGCTCATCATTCTGAGAGGAGGAATCCTTCATCCCCCCCAGAAAGAACTCATCCCGACCTTGACACAAGCTTAATTCTTTTTTCAAAAATGTTTCAAATCTACTTCCTTTTACGTCGTTTCCCATCATCCACGAAATCCGGAAATCCATCAGGTGAGATCTTTTGCACTTTGTTTTACATTTTTGTAGAGACGTCCTCTCTGCCATCGTGACGGATGATAATGAAGTGGACGCGAAGGCAGTTTTGGAATGGGCACTTGCCAAGATAGAAACAGTTAGATTTATTCAGTACTCAACAAACATTCGTAGTCGAATGCAATTGAGACCCCAAACACGTCACGAATTTTTCCCTTTTTTGGAACTGCTCGCACACCTGGAATTCTCAATTCTGGCCGTCGATGCTACCAACACAAAAACAATGTGAAATCTTTGCTGTTCGTCTATGTAGATTTCGATCTCTCGTGCGAATGTTTGTCGCACATGAAAATAACTCGTTTTTGATTATAGTTTACGATTGTATCAACGTTTTCCCTTGTCAAACGAGAAATGTTGGCCATAGAGTCAGCCGTGTTTAGCCCCCATTTTTGGTATTGAATTCTTGCGGAGGAGCTGAAATTCTTGCAATGGCTGCATAATTGACTAGTCGTAATTGCCCAACGGGTATATACAGTGGGGACTAACAAAGGCTACCAACGTTATTCGTATAACTTTTGTGAGGGTTTTGAACGATCAGCCGCACCTTCGAGTGTCCGCCTGTCGTCTGTCCACACCTGCCGTAAACTTCGCGTTCCAACCCGCATTGTGAATTTTCGTGGTTCGATCGACACATACTGTTCCATTATGTACAGTACCATATAATTTTTTTTTTTACTATTTTCGTTTTTTTAAGGTATTTCTACCCATCCCACAGCCAAAACGTCAGCGCCCCCAAACTCAGAAAAATTCCGGCCAAATCTCAAGTTTTGATGTTTTGAAAAGCTTGAGATCACGATGACATTCCACATTGCTTACTATTATTATTTTCTTTTTTCCCCTTTTTTTTATGGCACAGTCATTATTCAAAAATGATCTAGTCCCTAGTAACATGCATCACAATAATAATAAACAAGAAATCCATTTTGAAAAATACGTCGACGACGCCCCGATATGGAATGCTACCGTCGACATTTCGTGTTTCCATCCAATCGAACGTCCCCTATACACATGTGCATCCGTCGTGAACAAAATCTGCATCCATGAAATAATTCATGCGTTGTTGTCTATTGTTCCAGTATAATAGAATTTTTAGTGTTTTCCCCATCTTTTCGGTTCGCGATTGTGAACAATTCCGTTACAAACTGTTACAAAGCGTTCCCTTCGTGTTGTTGTTGTAGAATCCATAGATATGAAATACATCGATGATAAAGATGCGCATATCTTTTTGCTTCACCAAGATTGCCGTATATGTTAAATGCACACGTCAATACTTGAGTCATGCTAACGATTTGGGCATGAGCGTGGAATAATCTATTGAATTATTCATAGCGCAAAGAGGTGCAACAATGGAGGGCCGAAAACGCAGGAAAAAATATTTCCTTTTTGTGAGACGTCCAGTCTCTTGATCGCCTTGATTAGTTAACTACATCGACCATATTTCCAATAAGACAAATCGAGAAAAATATTTAATTTTAGGTTGCAGGAGGTGGACGTGACTCACAACAAATGACGAATCGAAGCGTAACTGAACGAAATGAAGGAAGACAAAGATAGGACCGACTTGTGCTAGCGGCTGTGAACGCCAAACCAAACAGAGACCGGATGTGTGTGTTGCCCAACCTCCACCCCACCTGGGCATGTATTTGGTACCTTACCGAAGCGCATCACGATTAATAATAGCCTTACCTGTACCTTTATTCCGAATACGCAGGAAAGGCTTCCTTCTTCTTCTTCTTCTTCTTACCTCATTCTTATTCATTTTCTATTTTCTCCTGTGACCGTTGCTTTGTGTGTCTCGAGTGGGTGGGTAAGAAAAAGAAAGAGGAGGAATGGTTTGGTGGCTCTGGCAGGTTGCCGGGACGATGGGGACTTTTGTTCCGTCTCTTTCAACTTTCTACGCTCAGTGAGCTGAGCGCTGCGATCATTCACACAAGTCCGAGTCAGTGTCCTCGTCCTTTTCACGCTACTAACTCGCCGAGTGAGTGCCTTTCGGATTTATTCTTAGATATCGATCGCTTATTGGAAATCCATTTGCCTGACGTTGTTATAAAGGTCAGTTCATTTATAATGCATCATGTTTTGTTCTTGTTGTTTTAGTGGGTTCTATTCCCCTACCGTTTGCCTTAATCGATAGACATTGGGTGTGTTTCGGGGCGTGCAACTTTTGATTGATAATTCGGCCTTGTTTTACCAACGTTGCGGCTATACGCCCACACGTTTGTTTCATGCGTATCTACCTAGTGCATGCAGCGAAATTCAGGTAGAAACATATTCCGCGCACGCGGTTAATCGAAACGGAACAAACGCCTTCCCACGGATGGCGTGGCGGATGTTCAAACAGAAGCGGATGAATTTCTTTTGTAGCGGAATCAGAAGAAGGGATGGAATTAAAGATGAAATCGATTTAACGAGTTCAGGGAAGTGAATACATAATTAACGAGCTATATTTTAGGTCTTTTCAATTCTACATTTTTCAGGGCTGGCTGGATTCGTTTGGTAGCGTGACTATCACTTTTGTTCTTTCATGTTAGCGTTCATGTGTGATGAGCCTCATTTAAACGTCCGGTCCCGAACGAAATGCGGTTTCAAATGTTTAAGAATAGAAAATGACACTTTCATCCGCGTTTCAAAGTTTGCGCTTTTTTGTGTGTCTGAGTTTGCGGGCGGTATAAGAAACAACCATGAAAGAATTAAGAAACGAAGCCTGACGTTATACGGAGGATCAAGGTTGGCCGGGCACGGTAAGGTGTCTTGGAAGGTATAGGATTACAAACCAGTAGCCAATGGTAACGTAGACGTCACGAAGAAGACAAATTTAGAAAACTTTTAAAGGCTATATGTAACGGAGAGCGGTTGGATCAGTGTCGTAACTCGTTTCATTCTGGCGCGGACAATTAAATGTCACTGGAAGCATTCCGTCACGTTCAACGTCGACGAACAAACTGATTATTATCTTTGGCTTAAATATTATACAGTTGGCCAGCATCGCTCATCCGGATGGATATATTTATAGCGAACGTTGTTCATCTGATGGTGACTCACGTTCGCAGCGATAGGGTTAGCGGGAAACAAGTCGGAAACGATTCGTCTAATAACAATTTGTTATCATCGCCATTCCAACAATCGAGGCGCCAAAGAATTTGAACGTCCTCCTTTGCCAACAGCAATACGAGCCAATGAAACAATTAATTCGATTAAAAATAGAAACGTCAACGGCAGTCTATCGCGTGTCGTCAGGCCGTTTTGTTTTATACCAATTCAACATTCAATTTTCTCTTTTTTTGCAATTGAATAAACTTTCTACTCAGTTTTTAGATATACGGTGACCATAGATGGACGCGTGAGTTTGTCCATCGTGGCATTCCCGTTTTTTTTCTCACGACGGGGTGTCTGTTGCGTTTCATTGCGCCATTCCTGCGTCCCTTTTCTCTTGTGTTAGTTTATGCAGCGGCGCATGAAAAGAACAGGTTGAAGTGCCGAGAAGAAACAAAGGGCCATCAACTTATAGCCTTCCACAATTTTGCTTACAAAACTGACAGCCGCGCGTGCGGTGCTCAAACTTGCTGTCAAAGCGCTTCATTAAAAAAAGATTTTTCTATACGTCGAAATTTACAGCAGAAAAGATCTCGAAAATTATGCCTTATCTTTTATTTGAATGAATAACAACCGAAGAATGTCGTGAAACGGTTAAAGTATATACCCGCCTCTCTTATTTTTGAGTACTTGTGGGATCCCCCCCCCTCATCGAAAAATCAAAAGTGCTCATACATCACGTTGTCAAGTGGGCTTCACCACCTGGATTTTTCGTGCTGCAGTCTGATGTGCATCGGGATTTATCGTTGAGCGTTGATCGGCTCTCTCCTTGTCGGCAAGACTTGAAGTTTTGGAAACATGGGAATGAAAAGACAGTGAAGGATCGTTATGTTCGGGGATGGATATACTGACCCGGAACAAGGAAAAAATATATGCCTAATGAAAGGTACCGAGCGGAACGGGTGTTTCCCACCCTATATATTGCTTGATTACCATCTAAAACTGGACACAAGCTACTGCTGTACACGCGGCTGCGTGTCGTGTTCAAGAAGATGGGGCGGTTTACATGGCCCAGTAACGTTGGATGTCTGCTGGCAGGAGGACACGAGCTGCTTTTTTTAAATTTAACTTGGCCACCCGGTCCCACCTTTATGTACACGAAAGAAAAATGCGAGTGATGCGCGCGCGCGTCCATCGGCCAGCGTTTTGTTTTGGCATCGTCACAACAGAGCGTTCACGCAAAGACAAACCCCGAATACGTTAACATTTCAGCAGTCTTGAATTGGTTGTCCTATAAGAACCACCAAACTCTCTAATTTCGTGCTCTTGAAACAGTTTTTCTTGTTTTTCATTCAGATACAGAATTGTTTGTTATTTGGAATAAGAGATTGACCGATTGGAAAATAAAAACAATTTAAAGAAACGCATCATCAAACGGACGCCGACATGTCAGGACGACCCTCATCAAACTGGTTTCTCCTGCCCGTGACGACGGTGGTCTTGGTCGGTCTCTTTTGCCTCTCAACCCTTCAAACAGGTAACAACAAAAATATAGATGACATTTACATATATATACTATTACTATAACACAAAGATTGTTATTCCATCCGTCGGTTCTATTGAACAAAAGCCGAGGGAGAGATATGTATACGCAATGCTGATGAGGGTTTGCATTGGCTGGCGAGAAGCCAATCCAGTGAGGCGGATCAATGCAATCCATCACGAGGCCTCTTTTCGATGTTGACGATGGTTATTGTTAAATCCTATGGTATAGGGGTTGCAAGGCATTTCTTTGTTTCTCCTTTATATAGTCAGACACCCTCTTCAAGTTTTCACTCCCATTGACATGATGAGCGAGTTTTGCTGAGGTTAACGAGACACGTTCGAAAGAAAACAAAAACAAAGGTGGGAAAACTTGGTGGACCACTTTGACAAACACTTAGACCTAATGTCTTTTGTCTAAACTGATGTGATAACGTTGACGCGAATGGTTAAAAACCGATTACATTTATCACTTTAGAGGAGCATAGTTGGGGCTTTAAAGATATTTTCTGGGGTTCTATAAAGTCAGAGAAATGGGTGAGAAGAAAACTCAACAAAGAGAGGAAAGAAACACTAAAGGAAGGGTGTTGCATTAACGAAATGTTCTCTGCGTTGAGAACAAAGCCCAACGCTACACTTTTGGAACATGGCCAACGGTTTTATTGTCCAATTTCCAAGTCAAAACGAAATGCAAAAAGCGATGATTTCATCGACAGTAAAAATAATAACAAGAAAATGCATTTTTCTTTTTAAGGGATGTACGGTAGCTCATCGTCATCAGTTGTTAATAGAACGAAATGTTTTGGGTTTTCTATAAGTACAAGACCCAATGCCCGTCAGCGACAAAAGAAGAAAGGCCTTTGTTTTTCCAAAACTGTGTGGATGTGCAGTACTTTTGTTCCTAAAAACAATAAACTTTGTTTAAGTGTAGTGGCGAAGTTAAGCATAAATAAAGCCCTATTTCTAATGTTTTTAAATTATGATGTCCTTATAGTGGAGGGCGTCCAGTGTTACGTCTGCAGCTGGTCACCAGCCGATTCAAGTAAATATCCCTTTTTCTCAATTATTTAATGAAATAAAAAACTGAAAATTGGCTTTTGGCCCGTTACAGATCGCGTGGATGTCTGCACCCGAAAGAATTTCAGCGAGTCGGTTCGAACGCACAGCTGCGAGACGGGCTGTGAGACTGTGACCGTCTTTGATAAAAATGGTATAGTTCCTCCCGCCGATGACTCGAGGCTCTTATCCATTACACTTTTTCTTATGTAACGTATACGTGCGGATGTTTGTGACAGGTCGGTTGGATTTCTTCTACCGCAATTGCGCTGCCAACACGTCTAGCATAACTGGTACTTGCTTCAACGAAACCTCAAAAGCCATCACAAAGGTATTAATCAAATAATCCAAGCTAAATGACATTCTTTCATTTCTTTTTCATTTCTAGGAAATTTGCAATTGCGATTCTAATTATTGCAACAAGGGCTCGGGACTGGAACAGCAGCTGGGCATCGTCCTATCCGGCATATTGGCATTACTGATGATGGTGAAATTTTAAAATACGAAAAGAAAAAAGCCTTTTCTTGTTGCCTCCACGCCTTGTTATTGTTTGCTTTTTCTTCACGTAATCGGTTGACTCGTTTGCCATTTGGATCCAAAAAGCGCAACTAGACTTTCAATTTGTACATCTTTAAAGCAGAATATTATCCCCCTGTTGTTTCCTGTTTCAGTTCCGTGAGAATCGACAAGAAACGCCTTTGGCAGTCTATTAAAAAACATCGCAGACACATCCTCTTCTTTCTTGATTGTTTGACTCTCTTTCTTGGGAAAGAAAGGGCGTTCGGTTTTCACGTAACTTCGGGGTTATTATTAACCGCCCTGTTCTGTAATTATTTGATTACCAGCCCAGCCGTAGATTTTAAAGCATTAGCAAACATTTGTTTTAATTGCTCTCTTGTTCATTTTTATCCTTTTTCTGAGCCTGTACGTGGTATATAACAAGCTAGCACAACCAAAGGGTGTCACGTGGTTAAGGCGAGCGCACCTTTCGCAGTTGATAACGATGTCGTCTGATATTTTCTCTTGACAGGACACATTTTCAACATCGTCAAGTCAATAAACAGACATTAGTACAATTGCGATAGGTGCGCTTCGATTATTTATCCTTGTTGGCTAGACCATGTGTTTTCACAAAAAAATTAATGAATTTGTTTGTTTTCATAATTGGACAACCGTCGTTTTCAATTCATTTCACGAATGGAATTTTCATTACCTTCTTCTGCACGTTACAATTAAACAGTTTAGTTTTCTAGTATTGTTCCCTAAATTTTTATCGTTTCGGAACTTGTAAAAACCTTTGATGTACCGTTGAAAGTGAGAAACACAAATGAAACAATGATCGACGCCAGGTCATTTATACTTTTTGATCGTGCAATAATGTGCATCTTCTCATTGGATACGTCAGAGAAGATTTAATCTATAATAATTTGAGGATTGTAATCAATGAAATGTCGAATGCAGCCCATTTTCTCCTCATTCCAGTGCGAATTTGTGGATGCGGTTGGGTCCGATTTGAACGACGTACATGGCTTCACCGTCCCGAGACACGGCGACATCGTGCGGGCTGCCAAAACCCTAATAAAATATTTAAAAAAACGTGTAGAATTTACGATCTCCGTAGACAGAAATGGGCTAAGAAGAAAAACGTACACTGGCGGGAGTCCAGCGGGACAAGGTGCTCAAACTATCCAAGTCGAATGTCTTGCCATCAGACATGCCCAGAAATATGGATCCGAAAACAGCGTAAAGCTGCTCTCCTGTAAAAAAACAAAAGCACATCGCGTCAGCATGTCTATACACGCAGATCCCGCACAACGATGGGAGCGGAATTGCAGTAAAAGCGTCTACGAGTATTTAGCAGGGAGACGGGGATTATTTCGGTACCTTTGGCAGCCACGGCAAAGACTCGGCCAACGTTTTTGCCTTTGTAGCCAGCCGGGCCGTAGGGTGACCCGAATTTGGCTTGTCCTTCTTTCAATCCGGCGTGAATACAGACGATCCGGGAATTCTCTCGATCAGCCATGCAAAGGGCGTCCTTCTCCTCCATTAACGTCAGGCTGTGCACGATGTTGAACGGCCCCGTGAACGCGTCCAACAGGCGGCCATCGGCGTCGTATTTGAGGATTCGTTTATTGCAATAACCGTCGGATACGAAGAAGATGCCTGACGATGACACGGCCACATCTGTCGGTTTGCAAAAATGTTTATCATCCGATCCGGGGACGAAAGCTTCGCCCAGCGTCAAGCTTGGCACTTGGCTTCCCTTCGGGAACTGTATATAGTAATGAAAAATGTGAATTGACATAAATTTTGGAATAAGATTATTATGAGTGATATACTTTAAAGACTTGATGCAGTGCCACGTCGGTAACCCACGTATTGCCCTCGGCATCCACTTCCAGTCCGTGGGGCATGTAAAACAAATTTGAACCCCAATGGTCTAACAACGAGCCAGTTGCAGCATCCAAGGTAACAATAGTATCGTTCTTGATAGGTCCATCGTCGATTCGGTTGTATCGTCCGCTGCTATCGAATGAGCTGTCAGAATAACAAAAGAAGCCATCATCAAATATGGCGCCCGTAGCCACGACTCACGAAAACTAACCACAACAATTAAATTGAAATCAAATTGAAAACATGTTTTGGGTAATCAACTCCCCCTGCAGCTAAAGCTGTTTACAATATTCGAATAAGACCTTGGATATTGTCCTTGGGCTACGTATAAAATAAAATGTTTAGTATAAAACTTAAGTTTCCTTACCCGCCATCCCATTTGACGTTGCCTCGATGAAGAATGACAGGATTCGACTTGTCGTCAACGGCCACGCCGGTAATTTGGCCGACATCTAATTCAATCGAGGGCCAATTCAAAACCTCAGCTGGTTTGGTGGCTGCAGGCACATCGGCCGAAGCACTCTAGTGTTTTCAACATTACAACCAAATGACAATTGTGTTATTAACTAATCAATGTATACACACAGCAATAAGTCAATAACAACGTAGAGGACATGAAGTGTACCAAAGGTTTTACCCTGCCGGTCAAGCTGGATGGCAAATTGTTTCGAAGTCGTTCCAACCAAGATGGCAGTATGTTCAACAGTTGTCTTTGTTCAATTTCAGCTTGCTCAGTTTTCAAGCTCCTGGCCGAATATCCGTCGAACAAACACAACAAACCAACCAGACCCACTGCGACTACGTTGGCGTACTTCCCCATGATGACTGGACTAGAAAAACAATGATGAAATGCAAAATTCCCGTTATTCCCCTTCGATGAAAGGGTATACACCTGAGGTGATGGCTGTAGCTCTTGGAGGACGTCTTCCCAACAATTAAAATGGAAAAGCTCTAGAGGCAAGAAAGGCCTTCGGTGTGTATTCTCCTACTAACCGAGAGAGACCAATCAGGTGTTTTCCTTGCTACGCCGTACGTCAGTGTTGGGATCATCGGCGCAGGACCTGCGTTTTCCAACGCGATCAATACATTTTCTCGTTCAGCTCTGAAGCAACCGAAAGTCTAGGGGAACGACGGCGCATATTTAGTCTACCCCAAGTCCCAACGTGACTTCCGGCGTGTTGTCTCACTGTAAGTCATTGAATAGCACCTGTTCGTGAATCCATAGGCTGACGTAGGTGTGACGTCAGCATTTTAGTTTTTTAAAAAATGAAATCGTCGAATATTTTCACTAGAATGCGTCACTCACGGTAGGAGTGGGGTGTTTACTCACAATTACATCACCTAACTGTTGAGTATGCCATCCGACATTTTAAAACGAAAATGACCAACTTGCATGGCTGGAATTGTAAAAGGTCTTCAATAGAAATATAAAATTAGATTTACTGCAACACAGTTTCAAAAAGATTACTTATTTTGAATATTTTCACTCGATAACGTCAAAAATAAAAAGAATTTAACGAGTATGACAGTCGTCTGCAGTCGTGTAGGGGGGAGGGGTATAAAAATAGAAAAATAGCGTCAGAGGTGTGAACGTTTTAAACGGAGCGGCATCGCTGCGTTCGGACGCCATTTTTTCCCTATATGCCCTAATACCCCATACCCCGCTTGTGTTTTAACTTGGAAGGGTGTGCCGGCTTCAAACACCAGGAATTTTGAATCGTGCGTTTCTTTCTGATACAGTTTGCACCTGACAATCATACATTTGAATCGAAAAAGACTTACTAGAACTGCAAGATGTCTGCGAAAAGCAAAAAAACACCGGCATCTAGCTCACAATCATCGAGCACAGCTTCCCAGTCAAGAAGCTCACCACTCAGCCCAACACGTTTGACTCGTCTTCAAGAAAAAGTCGAACTGCAGAATTTGAACGATCGCCTTGCCAATTACATTGATCGTGTTCGTCATCTGGAAAGTGAAAACAACCGCCTTAATATTCAGATCCAGACCACACAAGAAACTGTAACCAGGGAGGTGACGTCTGTAAAGGGTTCATATGAAAAGGAACTGTCTGATACTCGTCAACTCTTGGATGAAACAGCCAAGGAAAAGGCACGTCTTCAACTTGATGCTGGACGAGCTAGAGCTGAGCTGGGAGAATTGACTCCAAAGTAAGTTAACGTTTTCATTACTTGTGCATGTGTTCGATTGCAAAGAAAACAGGAAGGAGAGGATGGTGCATACTAAGTGTGTGCAGCAGGGGCTTAAAAACCTGTTATCTAGGGGCTTACACGAAACCATTGTGCAGATAAAGCTTTTGTAGGGGATTTACTGCACATGCTTTTTTATTTAAACGATAGTGGGATTCCAATCACTTTTATGGTTCATGTGTTGTGCCATATTTTGTTGTTTTGTTTTGGCTGCTAAGGTCTGCTGGTTTGTAAACAGTATTTGAGAAAAGAATGAAAAAAAAAGTGGGCTGGCTTTCCTGGTTTAATAGGGCGCTTGTACAGACAGCCAACCCTTTTTTAGGTCTTTGGAAAGTTAAAAGTTTTCTGAAATAGGAAGCCCTGGGGCTACGGGATTATGAGGTGTTCTGAGTTCTGAGAGACACCAGTGCGTGATGGTAGAAGTTTCGTGTTTGAGAGTAACAAGGGGTATTTTAGCGTTTTTTGGTGGATCTTCCTTCCTCCTTGGGCAGCGTAATTGCAGGTTGTAGCGTGTAAGTAAAAGTTGACGCGTTTTTTCTTCTTTTGAACACAATTTTTGGCTCTGTTGGGGATGTCATTATTTACCTAACGCGAAGAAAAGAAGCAGTGCTGCCCTAGTCGTTTACATAGAATACGGTCACTGACCCTCCGGCGATGACTGTGTTTAGAAGAAAACGTTTGTGGATAGCGTCATTCGTGTGAAGGGTTTAAATAGCCCGGGAGGGCGTGCTTATTCATCGTCGAAGAGGGTAAAACTCACCATGAGAGCCTTTTTTTCACTTGGGTCTTGTTTCGCTTTTTTCTCTTAAACGAAACGTGTTTTTATTTATGCTTACAGACTAGTGAATGAACTTTGCCTTGTATTCTAACCGATTTATTTGTTCTGTTGTTGTCTAGGTACAATAAAACCAAAAATGATTTGCTTCAAGCCGAGAAAAAGGTCCAGCAGCTTGAAAGTCGGAATAATGAGCTTAGCACGTCTCTCTATCAGCTGAAGAACGATTTAGCCAGGGCGATTGAAGAGAAAAAGGTAACATCACCGAAAGTCGAGTTCTAAAATTTCCCTATTTATGAATTGGTTTTTTAAAACAGGAAATCGCTGCGGAGATGGACAAGCTAGCTAAACAAGTGCCTGAATTACAGCAACAGCTCGAAACGGAATTGCTGGCCCGCACTGATTTAGAAAACCGAAACATGACTCTTAAAGAAGAACTGTCATTCAAACAACAGGTAGAATCACTTCTGCATTTTTGCGTTTCAAAACCTAATCGTTATTTATTGTTGTGAATAGATGTACGAGCGAGAGATGACTGAAGTGCGATCCAACAAGCAAGTCGAAATCAGTGAGATTGACGGCCGCCTTCAAGAGCATTACCAGGCCCGTTTGCAGACCACCTTGCAAGAGCTGCGCGATCAGTATGAATCGCAGATACAACAAAGCAGAGACGAGGTCGAAGCCTTGTATCAGAATAAGGTTCGTTTCAATCGCCACTTGCCTTCTTTTATATCAAACATGACAGTGACGTGTGTTTACTCTTTTCAAGGTCCAAGATTTGGAAGAGCAGATGAAAAAGCAACGAAGCGCTGCCAGTTCACATTACGAAGAGGTTATTCAGACTCGTGCTCGCTTGAATGACTGCAATCTGAAATTGTCTGAATTGGAGTCGGCCAACGCACACCTCAAGGTACACAACACACCGCGTAAATATTTAGTTTCATTAATCACAGTTTGTCCTTCCCACGTCCCTTTCAATGACAGTCTCGTATTGCGGAATTGGAACGGAACATGGAATCCGAACGCGCTGCACACGCCAAAGCCATCAATGAAGCATCTGTTGTCTACTCTGCCATGGGTCAAGGAGAAATCAACCGTCTTCGCGAGCAAATGGCTGTTCAGTTGCAAGAATACCAGGATTTGATGGACATTCGCACTGCCCTCGATATGGAAATTTCGGCTTACCGTAAACTGCTAGAAGGCGAAGAAACACGGTACATTTTCAAATGCCAAAGTCTCGTTAATGAGTTGCTGAATAAATTAATCGTGTTATTACAGATTGAACTTGACGCCAACGGTGGCTGCTACCACCTCGCAGAGCACGCGTGCTGGCACCCCTTCTCGCCGCACACCGACGCGAGCCCTCAAGCGTAAGCGGACCATGCTCGAGGAATCTTCTTCCTACTCGTTGGCCGACTATGTCACCTCGGCGAGCGCAAAGGGAGACGTCGAAGTGTCTGAGGTCGACGCTGAGGGAAAATTCATTCGTTTGCAAAACAAGGGCGACAAGGTTTGAAATGTTTTGTAGTAAAAAAAAAACCGCCGTTGTAAATTGCCAATTTCACAGGAGGTATCGTTGAGTGGCTGGCAGCTCGTTCACAAAGCTCAAGAAACTGAAACCATTTACAAATTTCATCGTTCATTGAAAGTGGCTCCCGGAGGCTCAGTGACGGTGTGGTCAGCGGGTAAGCTATATGATTAGCGTGGCATGGAACGTGCGAATAAGGACGGAGGTGTTGACTTGACATTTTGTTTTGCGATTCGCTAGGCAGTGGAGCAGCTCACGAGCCACCTTCGACTTTGGTGATGAAAGAACAGCGTTGGTTTGTGGCCAGTGAAATGGTTACGCAACTCCTCAACAACAACGGAGAGGTAAGAAAAATTGTTTTCTTTTCTCTCATCGTTCATTGAGAAACATTATGTGTGTTGTTCGTTTTTCTTCACCGCCGTAGGAAATGGCTCAGCGGGAAAGCAAACGAGCGCAGACCAGTACCTCTATCCACCGTCAAAGGGAGGAATATCGCGGCTTGGGTGGTCCAGAAGAACTCCACCATCAGCAGGTAAGAAAAAGATTTTCCCCAATTTTTTTTGTGTTTTTATGTTTGTTGCTGCTGGTCGAACCCCCCATGTTTTGGGGGGTTCACCGTGACGTTGAAATCTTATCTAACTCATCGTTTGTCTTTTTGTTTTCGCTGCTTTGTCTCGACCAACGGAACAGGGGGACCCTGAAGGCAAAGATCGTTGCATCGTCATGTAATCATCTCATGAGTACTTCATCAAGGTAAGAAAAGAAAAACCACAACACGTGAAATCATGTGTCGGGACGATGTTCCAGTCTGATCGTTTTTCTTTTCTTTTTTTTCTTTACTCAGATGTGTTCACCGAAGCGTTTTTTTTTTCCAAGTGTCTTATGATTGGTCCGATAATTTCGAAAACAAAAAGATGAAATAGCAAAAACAAAATTGCGTGCCTGAGAGAGAAAGAGAGATGAATGTGTGCGTTCAAATGTTTCTGACGCAAGCCGCTGCCATTTATGAAAATTCGTTCTACTAAAGAGAAAAACAAAATTTTTGTCCGGTTCATTCCGAGGTGCATTTGCGCACCGAGGAAAACAAATTTTTTCGCACGAGTTGCAAACGAACTAGAGATTTTTCGCCTGTTTAAATGCAGAAGAACGGCCCAATGAATAGAAAGTAACAAAAAACAAACCATCCCAAATTTTTACATCATCCCTTTTTTTTTGCAGTCCATTAAAGATCAATTTCTTTTGATGCCCACCCCTTCACTCATTTCTTTAAAAAATTATTATTTTTTGTTCTTTTTTTTTCTTGTGTGAGCTCCCGCCCTTTATCTTCATTAATGCGTTGAATACACCAACGAAATTCTTTTTTTAAAAGGGGAATGATGAAAGCAATTTTTGTTTCGTTTGACCCCCCCATCTTGATACGTAACCAATACTATGGTATAGTTGAGATATCTCGTGTCTTCCGGGTGGTCTTTCATTGCCCCCCTCTCTCCTTAAAAAGAAAAGAACAGTGCTTGGTCAGCTATTTATTAACGATGTCTATAGAGCAAAGGTAGAAATTTTTCTTTTGTACAAAAGAGTCGTGAATCGCTTGAGGAATTAGTTTTCCTTTACCGATGGACTTGATGAGATCTCCAATTATTGGTAAGTCACAAACGCACGCACAAACGTTTAAAGAAATGGGGGGGGGAGGAATTTGAAAAAAGAGAAACGAACGCAATGAAAATTAAACAAAAGGAGGTCATGGCAATTTTTTTGAAATCTCTTCTTCCCGTTTTCTTTCTCGTTGTGTCCGATTGCGTCTTGTTTTTATTGTGGTGCATCTCCATTGGGCACGGCTGCTAATTGGGTCAGCTGATCTGCTGTGATGTAGAGTCCGTCTCGGTCTTTGGGTAGTTTGCGTCCCAGCTGGATAGTGATTGCTCCTCGGCGGACCTCGCGGAAGAGAGCGACCACTTCGGCGTGAACCAAACCCTCAACTTTGCGTCCGTTTATGGCAATAATCTCGTCCCCTAGACACACACAAAAAAAAATGTTATCTTATTGTTAATTTCAACTGTTCATTTGAGTCAGCACTCTTCACACAAGTCTTATTAGCGGTACATGGAAAGCGGTCATCTAAGTAAAGGGCTTTGTATGTTGTATGATCTTGTAACAATGAGTTCACTTATTCTATTGTACACCCGAATAGAATTGAGACTGTCAGACAGTCTCAATTGGTATAAGCCCTCGTTGAAAAGCGAAATTGCATTAAGCTGGGGTCCTTTTTTTTTAACAACGCGATAGCGGCATCAGAAGAGTCGGAGTGCACCTGTTACTAAAAACGCGGCCGGGGTCGGCATCTCAACAAAAAAGACGGGCGGCCCCCCTGCCTTTCTTTCTTCATATGGCTAAAGCCCATTTTGTGGGTAATTTCCATCGCCTTGATTTAGCCCTACGTATATAACATAAGGCGGCAAACGATTACACTATTCCCTCCCTAAAAAAAAAGAATTGCGGTCCGGCTTCAGAAAATAAAAACCTTGGCCGAATACAGTGGCGCGGCGGCGTCCATACAAGATCAATTGGCTCGAAATTCTTTTTTTAAAATATAATTTAACAAAAAAATAACATTATATTCCTCTCACATATCTTTCACAGTCTTTTAATGCTCGATAGTATTTGTTTAGCGGCTCTCTTTCTGACACTCGTAAGTATTTTTCTTGTCTTTTTTTTTTTCAAAGCAAATGAGCTCGTCGTAATGAAAACTAGCAGGGGAGAGTTAGAGAGGCTGAATCACGCGTGCTACACGTTCCTTTGCGTGGCTTATGTTCTTTCAACTTCACGGCCGTTGGGATGCGTCTAACGTTGATAAGCGTCCGCCGCGTGAGTTGTCGGTCAAAGAAAAACAACAAAAAAACTTTCATTTTTGTGTCCGCCTCTCCCGCTGACTGTGAACGACCTTATGAACTGTATTTCGTGAGTGTGTGACGGCAGACACACATCCTCCTTCTCTCAAAAGGAGGAAGAGAAAGAAACGTTCATAAAGAGTCGAGGAGGCGTTTACGATTACGTTAGAAGGACCGTGTCCTAGCTTTCTCCTCTAGATAACTTGAAACATTCAGAAACGACTCAACTCTGAACGAATATGTTTACAATCGTCCTTGGAACTCTTGGCTGGACAATAACAAAGAAGAAAAAAAAACCTAAACATTTCAACGTACAGCTCACAGACCTACGGGTGTAGGTGGAGGAGGAAATGGATACGCTTTATGATAAAAAAAAAAGGGGAGGGGTGAATGGATTGAAAAATATTCTAATAATATCATGGAACGCATACCTTCTCTGAGAGTGGCTTCCTCAGCTGCCTGTCCGCCTGGATAAATGGTTTTGACGAAAATGCCCAGCTTGCCTTTGGGCGAGTCCTCGCCGCCGACGATGCTGAAGCCGAGGCCCTTCCTGGCGGCCTTGGCCGTCGACTTGGCCGCGCCAGCGCCCTTTTGGAAAGTGACGCTGAAGATGGAGTAGGTCGAAGGGCGGATGTGTTTCGGCAGCGGCACGTCCGTCGTCGCATAGAGCGGCTCGTTGTGATGCTGGGAACTGCCGGACGATGAAGAAAACGATGCTTCTTTATGATCACCGTCGTCCGGCACGGAAGCCGCCCGGCTCGAGTTGATCCGCCTCGTCTGCAAACGAAGGGCGCCCATCGTCTCGTTCGGTTTGGCCGGCACGCCAACTTTGGCGTCCACCTCATCGTGGCCGCCCGTCGTTGAGAAAACAGCGTCTTCCTCCTCGGCGTCGCTGTGCCGGTCCGTCAGCGACGGCTGGGACAAGGCGTGACTTAGAGACACTCTACTAGAGACACCGCTGGCCGGCGGCCTGTGATCGGCCCGCGGATGGCGAAGTAACGTGGCAGACTGCGATTGAAAGCTGGCCAAATCTTGAGTGCCGTGCAGACTGACGGCCCGCCTGGTGCGCGGCTGCAGAGGGAATTGCTGGAAATGTTCTTCCAACGACTGGAACACGTCCGGCTGTCGGTGGTCCACTTCATCGTCGTCGTCGTCGTCTTGCTCGTCGCCGACCATCGGGTAATGGAAATGAATGGGCACGGGCATGCGACTGACCATGGCTTCTTCGTCGTCATGGCAACGCGAGATCAGGAAGGCAGAATCGGACGAGCCGAAATGTTTGCCCGACGAGCAACTCAATCGATTGTTGTTGTTGTTGTTGTTGCTCTTCCTCCTGTTCTTGCCAGCTGGGACGACGGGCGAAGGTGGGCCACTCGATGGCGCAGCGGGCGCCGAAGAAGACGAGGACAATCCCAATTTCTTGGCCAGGGCTGTCGTCACGTGACTGGCCAGCCAAAGACCCGATCGAGTCTTCTTGCCCGACGGCTGTTGATGATTGGCCGGTCGAGGTGGCAACGGCGGCACTCGCGGGCTCAGTTGCGGCGACGGTGGCGACGTCCGGCTCTGCTCTTTGCCGCTCTGCCGGCGACGTCGTTTCTCCCACGGCGCGGCGTGAATGAGGACAGAACGGATCTGACGACGCCATCCTCCGTTGCCAGTCTCACTATTTTTGGCGGCCGTGGCAACAGCTGACGATTTATGGGACTTGAGGCATTCGACGCTTTTCGCGGCGGACGGCGGCGCCAGTTTGCCGCGTAAACTGCCCACCCGCGTGAACGCCAGTCGATTGGACGTGAATCCGCCGCAGTCGTCCTCGCCTTCGTCGCTGGACGCGCCGACGTCGCGAGAACTGCAATGCGACGAATTCAATTTCATGTTGAACTTGCCCGCGCTGCCGCCGCCGCAGACCGTGAAGCGGCTCTTGTCGTGCACGCTAATCGAGCGCCGTATGCGTCCGAAAGTGCGTGACTCACGGCCGTCGTGAGCCTCTCGACCTGTCCTACCTGGCGCTCGGACTTTGGTCGATGCGGCCGATTTCGAGGACGACGACCCACTGCTGAACGAGAGCGACCTTCTTTTGCTGCTGCTGGACGTCGTCAGGCCGTTGTGACGCAATCCTTGCAATTTGTGCCGCAACACGCTGAACGACCAGACCCGATGTGGGTCGGGCGATTCGCCGTCGCTGCTGCATCCGACGTCTTCGTCGTCGACGTGGCTCGATTGCGATGTGGAATCTTGTTCGTCGTGATGATCGTCCAGCGACGCATTGAAGCACGGCTGTTTGAGCATGCTGGCCCAGCGCTCCGAAGAGACTGGCACCGACTCGGCTACAATCGGCGACATGACTGCTGTTTATTTCGTATCGATTCAACATGCAAACAGAAGAAAAAGATTTTTTTTTCTTTTAATAAGTCAAACATCGTGAATAAAAAAAAACAAATGAAAATCAGGGCGCGTAAGGGAGGGTTTTCATCATACCCGGACGCAAGAGAATGGGTGTTTTTCTTTGGGACTGACGAGGCCACCCAACTGGTTATGATTATAGAGGCCACCACCACTGACTATAGAGCAGGCCAAGAACAATGAGCACTTAATAGTTGTTTGAGTTGCTGTCTCTTTCGTGACATGAGCCTGCATCCAAAAAGCTCGAGGATATTGGCTTCCTTGTCACTGCACTTGCTGGTCCTTGGTCCTCTAACCACTGATGGACCCGAAAGAAACTAGCGCCCTTGTTCGATTTTCAACATCACTGAACAAGGGCCGCAGGAGCACTGACCAACATCTTCTTCTTTGAACAAATCAAAAGAAACAGAGTCTGTTTTATGGATATGACGAGTCTTGCGCCAGCATATCACACTTTTAGCACGTTTCCCCAATTTTCTTTTATCGGCCTTTGGGTACTTTTCGAATGTCTTTATGGCCCCTCTCTCTCTCTCTCTCTCTTCGATTGTATTGACGTCGTAGATAAGAAATGTCGTCGCACTTTATCAGACTCTAAATATACGGCAGTCCTCTTCTTAGGGAACACACAGCACAAAACACCTCGTCAGATCTCGTACCAGGTAGAGAGGCACGTCCAAAGGTCATGCCTCGTTCGAATCGCACTCGATACTGAACCTGGTGGCTTCGAGACTTGTGGGTTTTTCGTGTCTAAACCAAAGCCGGCCAGCTTTTCTTCTTTTGAACTCTCACACACACACACACACACACACACACAAGAGGCAGAGGCCTTTTTTCTTTTGCTCTTTTCTCGATAAAAAAAAAGAAACCTCCCCCCTTCTTCTTTCTCCCATCTCTCCTCTTCTTGTGTTATCGGGGCTGCTGTGTGTTGATGCCCTTCTTCTGCTGTTAGGTTGGCTCGTATAACAACCAACTAACAAGCAAAGCCACAAAACCCTGCAGCGTTCAAACGACTCCCTACTTTTGTATATTTCTTTTTCTCCATCTACAAGTCTATAAGGCACCTTGTATTTATCGCTGTGTTTCTTTTACTTATCTTTTTTGGATTTATATTCGTAAAACCTGGAACCTGTATAAGAGTTTTCCAGGTCTTGACCCTTCGCTGAACTTGCCCTTCATCGTCTTTTTCTTTTTCTTCAGTTTGGACGCTGATTTCTTTGGTTGCGGTTGTCAAGGAAATTGGGAGACGGGCAAGTTCCATGTGTGTGTTAGTTACCCCGCACTTACACACAACCCCAAGTCCATCTCGTCATGTTTTCTAGGGGGGGAAGAAAGATTCTCTTATAATAATGTTTTCGTGCCCTTAAGGTTCTCTTTCTCCTCCCCACTGGAAGTAATAATAACAATAATAACAACTACCACCAAAAGAAAGAAAAAAAATATGAAAATGCAGTACACGTTTTTTTATATGTATATCTACGTAGCCAATAGAGCAACGTATAAATGTAGGAATAAGATAACCCCCCATTGCTTAGCCCTTCACATGTGTGCGCATCAAACCTCTCTCCTTATATTTTTCCCCGAAATCTTTTTCAAACGAAGAAGAAAAAACACAGTTCCTACACTCTACTACCCCACTCACAAAAAAAAATTTCTTTTGAAAGAGAAAAAAAGTCCCTCCTCGTTTCTTTTGTGCGTCTGTCGTGTTGTTCTGTTGTGTTTGTGCTTGTAGGTACACACACACGGGTCAGAACAGTGAGTAGGAGAAGCGGAGGGGTAAACAAGTGTGGCCATAGCTCTTCATGTTTAAATCCTTTTTATTTTTCTTGTAAGGATTTATTTTTTTTTTTTTACCTTTTCATCCGTTGCGTTCCCCCCTTTTCTTTTATTTCTCCTTCTCTTATATATCGTTGGAGAGGGGGATAGATGTCCATCCATCTCTCAAACATCACTGGAGAGGTGTGTAGCAAACGTTAGATGGTGGCTATCCACATCCACACACTTGAATTTAACAACTGTTAAATAAAATATATATTAAAAAAGGGCCATCCAGGCCAGGAGAAGGGAACTGCACAATTGATGATGCTGATAGCACCTCTGATACGGCCTCCCATATCATTTGGCCCCCCCTTATCCATCGCACAGGTGTGTGTGCAGCGATAATACAACTTCACGCTGAATCGTTTCAACAATAAACTCCATTTTTTTTTCTTTTGAAATCAAACCGCGCGCCCCATCAAAAAGGCAAAAAAAAAATATGAAAAATAAAAACATATGGTACGGTATGTCACCTATCCTATTTTTTTTTTCTGGATAAAAGGAATTCTTTTTTTAAAAAAAAGAAAGGGGGGGGGAATAAGTAAATCATTGGTTTTCTGTGAGGCGACGACTGGTGTGGACTTTCAAACTACGAATGTGGAGGATCAAGTCGGCACGACAATGAAAAAAGGGGGGGTCCTCTAACCAAGACCTACCGGACACACCGGTAAATTCCATTCTTTAAAGTTAAACAATTCATATCTTTAAAAAAAAAAAATGGGCCTATTAGCTTTTTGCCGCTCTGCTGGTGTCGCCCCAGCCAAGTATTTAAATCTCATCCGTGAAAGAAAAGAAACAATTCCGAGTCGGGTTTTTTTTCCTTCCCCTTTAAAAGCGACTTTCGATAATAAGAGACGACATGGAAAGCGAAACAAATCAGACAGATATATAATCCCAACAATTTCGAGTTTTTAAAAAAAGAAAATTGGAAGGCAAAAAAAATGGTGAAGACAGGATAACAATCGTTCGTCTCTTTACTTTCCTTTTCTTTGTTGTCTAAATGATCTATCCGTCCCTCTTCGCTAATCTCTGGAAATGATGAGCTTCTCCTTATTTTTTTTTTTGCTATACGCTTTCAAGTTCAATAAATGAGAGGGACAAAGTATAGATCCAACGATTGTTAACTGTGTCTGCTTGCTCTTCGTCGGATGATTTTAATTAGTGACGCGCTGCAGCAGAACAGATTGGGGCATATGTCGAGCGCTGATGGTTTCCTCTTTTGAAATTCACCGCTTCTTCATTTTAAAAATCCTCCGAGAAATGGGAGCTGCTGGGATTTTTTGGGGGGAGCCCTTGAGGGGCGGAGGGTTTTTGTGTAATACAAGGCCGACGCCGCTTCTCGGTATCATCATTTGACTGTATGTATATTCAACGTGAGACGTCCGAGAGAAAGGCAATCACACAGCCCTAACAATCAGCCTATTCTTATATAGACATTGTTTAGTCTTTTGATGGAGAATGATGGAAAAGGACAATCTATCGCAGAAAGTCTGCTGGCCATGTTCAAACTTTTTTTTTTTTTTGAATATGTCTCTCAAACTTTTTTTTCCATGCCTAACAATAACAAAAGGAAACAAAAAAAGAATTCCCTTTTTGTGGAAATAGATCTGAAAAACGGCGGAAAGGTCAGATGAGGGTTAATGGCGAGCAATAAAAGATACGGTGGCCCCCATCAATAGTGAGGGGCATGTTAAAGTCTAATAGAATATACAATAAAAAGAAAAAAAAGGCCTTATAAAGAATTAGATTGGTATAGATGAGCAAAGCGTATAGACTATATAGGGGTCCCCATGTTCTACAGATTTGTTCACACAGGAAGGAAGCCTTCACACAACAATCGGAAAGATCTCTCACATTTCCAATATTTATACGGGGGCATCGCACTTTATTTTTCTTTTTTTTTTATCTGACGAAAGGCCTGTTTTGTTCCGCTTGTTTGTCCCAAGTTTTTCTTCCATCTATAGTTCGCCTTTTCTTTTTTCATCCACTATCAAGTGATCAAAAAAGAGCTGAAAGAGACCCCCATTTCCGCTCGTTATTGTTCTCCAATCCCAAGGATCTATCTTGAAATATCTCCATTTTTTTCATTTCAAATCCTATTTGTATACAATCTTGAATTCTTCTTTCAAATCGATAGATCTAATATCGATATGGCAAACGGTTCTTTTAGTTCCGTGCGACTTACTTTTGGCGAAGGAAGGCGACCCACATTTTGTTGCGCCGCTCCCGAAACGGACTCGGAAATGATTAGCCATGCAGATGATGGTGATTATTTCGCACTCGAACGACGGATTTCATTTGGAGCACATGAGAGAGAGAGACAGTGTGTCGTGACCTCTTCGTGAAACGTGCATCACAACTCGTTGCGCTATGCATAAAACGTGTAATTTGCTCCGCTTTTGTGGAACAGCTTCGGCGCAGCACAGCTATAACTACATCAGTGTCCTAATTAGTTCAACATCGCTGGAACTTCCTGCAGCTGCTGTGTTACCGTTCCCCCCCGCTTGATAATTTACCAGTCGTTGGTTAGTTTGGATTTTCTTTTTAAAAGAAAAGACCGAAGATGTGTTGGGGAAATTGTCAAGAAAGCGACACCATTCCTTCATTGAGGATATACAGCCACTGCACAGTTCACTTGTTAAGATAATAACAATAACGATAAGATAATGATTGAAAACAGATCCCCCCCTTCTGGCTGGGTTTCTTTCTCTACTACCCTCGTCTTCTCCTTTTATTTTTACAAGTGGGAACATTCGTTTTCCTTTTTTAAATTTTAGAGTGGACACTCAATTGAGTTTTCGCTTCCCTAAAGGGACCTGTTTCTTTTTTGCTGGACTGTGTCAAATGGAACCCAGCTGGACATGGTCCCACTAGTGTTGCCATCACACCCATTCGAAATGGAACTATTCAAGACATGGCTCCTATATACTTTTGTCTGATTGTTGTCCTTATCAAAGAAAAAGCCTTTCTCTCACTCTCGTCAAACATATTTTTTTGTTGTTGTTCCTCCATCGTGTTCACACACACACACCCCGAAATGTAGAAAGCTGCACGTCTTATTCGGCCGACATTAATAAGGGAATGAGCAAAATAAAAAAAAAAAAGCGGAGGAGAATAAAACAAAATCTGGAACTCGGACCTTGTGCCTCTGTGTGAGAAAGAGCGATTAAGGAATCGAAAAAAAAAAGAGTGAGAGGAAGGAGGAGTAGCGCTGGGGCCCATTACGTCAACATGTAACGATGGGGGGGGGGGGGAGTGATCGAAACGTGTAGCCAATTTACAGCCAGATGAAAAAGAGAGCGTGTTTGCTGGACTATTGCAATGCGAGCTCACACGGATCGACTTTCACGTCTGCCATTCGCACAGCGGGAAATGTTTTCAAGGGTTCCATGCTAGTTAAGATCACGCAGCCACTGTCCAAATTCGTCTAACAGTGCGATTGGGTTATAAGCCAATCGACAGTGCGTTTTCTAATCTAAATCCGATCAAACATTTGAATGAAAACATGGCCAGCACCGAGATCTCGCACGCACTGATGCTAATTGTGGAATGTATATACCGTTGAAAATTCTAATGGAAATGATTTCCAAAATAATATTTTTTCTTTTGAGGGTGTAGGAGGAAAACGTCACGGCGGTTTCGTTCAACTCGACTGGCTATCGAGTTGAACGTCCAAGTAGAAAAATAATTTTTATGGAGGGTGTAAGAAGAAGACATGGTCGGCCACAGTCACACACCGAACTCAACCGGCCACAGGAGGAGGAAGAGAGAGAATGTATAACTAGTGGGTTACACGCATTTTCGGACAGAACTTAGTTTTCCCTTTAATTATTTCATTTCCCACGTTTTGTCTTCTTCTCGTAGGAAAAAGGAACAAAAATCTACCGGAAGTTTCAAAATGTCCATCTCACGTACCGTACAGAGTTTTTAAACTCGATGAGAAGTGTTCCTCGTGATTGATGATTTACGTCCCGATGATGATCCAACACATGCGCGTTAACGACGTTTCTCTTGTGTGAACTCTCACAGCCAAAACAAAAGATCTTTGTATTTCCAATGTCGAATAATGGACGCACAAGTGGTGTGTGTGCGTCTCGCTCTGTTGAACACGAATGAACTGGCGTCTGGCCCCGTTAAACTATGCATACATATCCCGCGAGTGTGTCTAACAATATAAGTGTGTGTATGACACGAGAAAGCGCCCTCCCACTAGCAGATCTGGAACATGAACGGCAGCCGCCGTGAGGGCAAATTGATGATGTCATCTCAGTTCCGCTTGATTTTTTTTCCCCAACCTCCGCCCAATGAGCGCAAGTTAGTGATTGCAAGGCGTCACAGAGACGGGATGCGCGTCAATGTCAAAAGTGAGACCGCAGTGCGTCATCTGCAGGAAGCTGGAAAACTGTTTGGCCCGTCCATTTCCATGTAGTATCGTCTGTTGCCCTTCTTAATTAAGCGCCTCTGTTACTCCTTTCCATACGAATGGCGGTATAATAAGACAAAATGGATACGTCCTTTTGCCTTAATAAGGAAGTTTGGCTACTTGAATTTTTTTTACTTTGGATGAGTTCCACTCTCACATTTTCTCGTGTAACTTTTAGTTTTTTTTACGATGGGATCATCGGCCATGTTTTTCGCATGGGAAAACAACCCAAATCAATGACCGATAATGTATTTTCCCTTTTTTAAATTTTAACGAAGAAGAAATAGAAAACGGTGCCTTTTAATTGAACAAAACAGATGCGAAACTTACTTTCTCTCATTATTTTGTGTGTTCTCACCCTTTCAGCAACACCTTCTCTGATTTGTTTTTTTTTTTGTCTCATGAACTGGAGGACGAGAACAGACTACTTGTTTTTTGGAACAAAAGAAGGTATCACGAAAAAGAAAAAAAGCCTGTGGCGTTCCTTTTGCTTATCTAATCCCGACAACTGCCTCCTCTCTTTTTTTCTGTGAGAAACAAAAGAGCCAAATAGATATTTTGAGACGGGAAAACAAAAAAAAGTGAGAGCATAGAAGGAGACAATAAAAATGCTCAGAATTTATGATGCTTGACATCGAATTCTTTTATTTTTTTAAAGAAGGCATATATTCACAGTAGCTATCTTCTTACATATAGACATATAAGAAGCTCTTTGGCTACATATACCAAACTTCTTATCTCTCGTTTTCTTTCGTGTCTGTTTCCTCTTGTACGAAATGAATTCCTCTTAGACTGGAACTTGTTTGTGCTTTAAACATTTGCCCTATCACTTTTTTTATTATTTAAATTTAAATAGATGAATTTGCATTGATATTTGGTCACGTAGACCCGGTTTCTTAATGCGGAAAATGGCACAAGTCAACTCGGAATTTTTGAAAAGACATTAGAAAAACGAGTTTGACTTTCACGCATTATCGACTTGTGCCATCTCTTTCAAACGAACGCCATTTTGATTTTTTAACATGAGAACGGGAAGGAGCAGATAATTTTTTCTGCGTGTTTATAATCCAGCGGGAAAAACTCGTGTGTGAACATATTCTGCCTTGTTTCGGTACGAGGGTTGCTGCACCCGACTGCTAGGGTTTCGTCTATTACTTAAAGAGATCCTTCCTTTTTTTTTAGAATGATTATATAGTCTCTTGTATATATAGACAGTCGGGCCATTTCCTGCCTCGAGCCTTGTGTGTAGTTTGGTTGTTTCGTTTTTCCAATGAAATTCGAACCACCACTCCTGCACTCCATGGCCCTTTTTTTTGTTTCTAAAAAACAAAAGACGATCGGGTTTTTATGGTCTTTAGTGTGTGTTTGTGTTGTTATCCACGTCATCATCAGATCGAGTCCCCTCTATATACGACAGCCGTACACGCCCATCGGAATAAATCCACGTCGACAGATACAACGTAAACAATAATCTTATCATCTCATTTTGTTTTGAGGACTTTTAGACTAGCGTCATCACTCTATATTCCATTATAGTTTTATTATAACGCATTAAGTTGTGGTAAAAAAAAAAAGTCTGTCGTCGGTGCTGTTTGTTCTTTTTCCCAGCGACATCTGCCTTTTATTTAGAGTTTGTCGTCTCTGATTTCGTGGGAAATTTTCGTTCTGCTCACTCTTTTTGCCGTTTCCATGTCTTTCCTAAACTCATCGTCTTTCTCGTTTACACGTCCCAACACGAGAAATGTCAGGAAATGAATCAACAAAACGTCCTTGTATCTTGCACCTGTCCATCATTTAAGGAATCGTTCGATATCATTTCATCTGTTCTGTCGTTTGTTAAGATGGTCCCGATCGTTCACGCTGTTGTGGGTTCTGTTTGAACGTCGTGAATCACGAACAATCGATATGGAACAAAGACGTGTGTAACACGTGAAATCTTTTACGGTGAGATGTGGATATGTTTTTTTTTTAAATAAAAAGATGGGAAGATGACCAAGCGCAAAAGGTTCCCACCTGTGTTTGTGCTGCGCCATCCCATTACATACTACTTATGCAAAACGGGGAGCACCATCACGATCGCAACATTCCTCTCGTTAATACATATAAGAGAAAAAAAAAGGAGAGCTTGTGTAACACAACACTGTGTTTGTTCCGTCCCACGAATATTAGACGGCCCTTTCTTTCACCAGTGGACGAAGGCGGTGTGTTTAAAGGACACGCACACAAAATAATGGTGCGATATAATTTCTTTCTGATTCATCATCGGCTCTTTTGTAAGCATTTTTTCCTTAAAAAGAATGAAAGTGTGTAATGTTTTCTTTGACGTGTGTGTGTGTTATTGGAATTGATTTCTGATTTTCTATACGCGATCCGCGTTTGGGCATGAAAATCTCGTCGAGAGAAGGTCAGCAAAACAACACGTCAGAAAGTGCGAAAGAAAAACAAGACTTGCATATTTTCAACATTTTTTTCTTGTCTTCCCCCTCCTCTATTTCTTTTCACTCTTGGAAACATTTTTTTTTTCAGGTTTGTTTTGTTTGTGGAATGTCCCCTTCGTCCCAGGTATAGTACACAGGTGTGTACACACATGTGAGGTATAGACGCAGGTATATTGCATACGCATAAAAAAAAAAGGTATTGTTTTGCCATTTGCATTTTATTTTTTCACGTTCGCACCATTCCACACTCTCCTCCCACTACATCACCTGAGAAAGGTAAATTTCTTTTCTTTTTTGTACTTTTCGTATTTCATCCCCCTAAAAAAACAACACGTCTATAACCTTCGGTATATTTGAATTGCCCCGCCAAACGTGTTCTTTCAGCGACCATTTCCCTTTGAAATAATTGAAAGAAAAACGAAAGAAAGGACGCGTTCGAACGACACGTCAACGGAATCCATTAATACCGCGTGCAATAACGCAATAGACCCTCGAGGCTTTCGTATCTGCATGCTTTCGCCGTCCTTTTTTTTCTATTCTTTTATCTCGCTAATAAAATGGAAGTGTCTTTACATGTGAATTTTTTTATCACACGCACATGACTGTGCAATGGAATGGAAGACAAACAAAAAAAAAATGCTGGGAAATATCGGTATGATGAGAAAACAAAAAACAAAACAAAAGAAGAGTCTAATCCGATGATATGTTTATTGGCTTTCTTTCCTTGGCAAGTTGTTTCAAACATTTCGCTATACCTTTATGTATTTTCCCGCACCGCTAATGGCTTTTTATGTCGGCCTCTCTTTCTTTTAGACCCAACTGTCAAGAGAAGTTCTCCAGTTTGTAATGACGAATCCCCCCCCCCTTCCTCTCGAGTTCGAATGCGGTTTGAAACAAAAGAGAGTGACCGGCAGCTGGCGGGAGTGCGCGGGACGGGAGAAGGGGGGGGGCGGGCGTGAGAGAGAATATAGGAATGGGGGGAAAGAAACGAGGAAGGACGAAAGCGCGGGCAAAAGACGAAGAAAGGATACATAGCTGCCAGGTATAGACGCTGATTGTGTGGAGAGCTTTGGTGGTCAGTTGTTGTGTGACTAGAAGCCGCGTCGGCACGTTTTGCGTCCACCTCTTCCATCACATCTAAATCCCATCCGAGTTGAAGGCCTCGTTAAAAGAAATACAGTGCAATCAAAAGAATTTTTTTTTGAATTAGACTGACTGAGGATCATTGCTCATCCCAACAGTCGTTCTTCTGTGATAATCAGATGCAGCAAACATCATAGAAGGCAATCAGAGCTTTTCGTTTTGTTCTGGAATTGGACGTGTGTGTGAGTGTGTGTGTGTGTTGTTTATTCATCTCTGAAAAGGATCGACGGTGTAGGGGGGAAGACATCCGAAAACGCCTCCTGGACCTTACTCCTCCTCCTCGATTTTTTTTTTTCTTCCTAGCAGGTAAAGAACCCCCCTCTATTATATTATCTTATTCCTTTAGAGAAAATCGTAATCTACTCATATGGTTAGACAACGTAAGTAGCTGTCGTTCGTGTTAGGATGGGCTCCACCCGAATGTAGAGGCCAGGTCTTTTGATGACTCGTTCGAACTTGTTTTCTTCTTTCATTCGTTATCTCATAATTCATTCATTTCCCTTTTTATCTGACTGCGACGGAGGCTCGTGTTTTTCACATGCAATAAGCGGTTTGATTGTCAGCTCATTAGTAAGAAAACTCACTTACGTTTGTTGATTGCTCTGTCAGCGACGAGCGTGTGTGCCTTTTTTTTTTTTTTTTGAAAGAAAATCAAATGTTAGAAATAATGCTGGAACATTACGATGTTCTAATGTACAAGTCATGATCATAAATGTGTTGCCTATTTCGACACGCTCACTGTTCCAGGCTTTTGGCTTCCACTGGTGCAGTTGCCATTGAGCCCTGTGTTATGGACCAACAAGTGTCCATCCAAGAGTTCAAACACGAGAGGGGGGGATTCTTTGAGAACCCCAAAAAGCATTTGCCTCGGCCAAAGACCTCCTGTGGCGAGAGGGCAGTTCGCTTCCAAAAAGGGTCACTGTCAGAGATTTAGCACATTCATCGATCTCTGAAAAGCGATACAGAGTAATCTTATACCACTAACAATGGTCCAATATGGATGAGGCCATTTTCTTGTTTTTCTCTGCATTTTCTTTTGAAAGACAAGAATTGAAATATTCACCCCCTCGTTTGTTAATCTTTCATATTTTTCTCCCCCCTCTATGCGTCTGGGTATAGATGATGCGAAGAGAAGAAAAAAACAAAAAGGTGCAACTTCATCATCGCTTGCTAATTCCTCACTGCAGTGTCAGAGAACTTGACCAAGGGCAAAGCAGCTGGGCAAAGGCGGGCCCGTTTCGCTTTCTTGTTGTTGCGCGTTTCCCTCCCCCTATCTTCGTCCATGATTTTTTTTTTTTTTTTTTAGCAAGACTTGAAAGACGAGTGAACCGAATGTTTAAAACAGGTTTTCCTTTTTTCAAGATTTTAGTTCAAAAAGAAATGCAATTAAATTCTTGGATTGCTCCGGCAGTACTCGGAACCGAATGCGGATGAAAATCAGGCATTTAGAAGGCCAAAAAAAAAAAAAAAATAGAAAAGGTCAACTGCCCGACACAGACATGCTGTCCACACAGTTGATAAACGCTTTCTTACCTTTTTTTCGTTTGGTATGGACACAACGCGAAACATGTAGCGAAAAGAAGGACCCGTTACGGCCTGATGCATAATGAAGGGCCGGCGGGATCGTCTTTTAGGTACTTTTTTCTGTACGAGATGGGTGTTTTTCAAAGAATTTCAAGAGAAAAGGCCAATGATGAAATTAACGTAAGCTGGTTGGTTATTGCATGCTCATAATGAAAGGCCACAAGTTTCCCGTCAGGCGACAGTGGCACAACTCAATTCAAGCTGGACATTCTAAATAATAAAAACAGTTAGAACTATGACCAATTCAAAAAAATTCAGCCCACCTTACCTGTTCTTCTACCGGTCGGAAATGCTATTAGTGCACATGTGTCCACAAGAAATCCGGAGCGGAAATGCCACTATGTTTTTTTTTATGTCTTTTGGGTAAAAGTATAGACGGTCAACACCGCCCAACTTTTGACGTTGAAAAGAACTTTTCAAAAAAATAAAAGTCTCTCACGACGGGCAGGTCCATTTCAAAACACAACAGCAGGGTTCCTACTTCCTAGTCAGAAAATAAAAATTCCAAAAGTGATGTACAACAGTCCCGATAATCGTTTAAAATTTGCTTCGGGGGAGATTGCAAGTCTTGAAAAAAAAAATGACGAATGACAGCGAACGGTTTATAACTGTACACGTCCGTTTGCGGTCCGGGGTCATATTTAACAATGCCGGCCATTGCAAAGGCCTTTTTTTGTGTGTGTGAACGAAAATAACGCGAATATAGCAAGGACTGTCCTTTGTAAAGTAAAATCCCGCGTTAGCAATGCATTTTTGTTGTTGCAACCAGTTTCAAGAGCGGCTTACCTTCTTTTTCAACACTCAGCTGATGGACTTGTTGAAAGACAATCGCACCACTCAAATAGTTTCTAAGAATTTTTTTTTGTTTTTTCTAGCGCATCTAATAAAAACATACCAACAGAATTTCCTAATTTTTTGGAGGGGATCTTTCGCTATCCTAAGTCGGATATTTTTGTTTGTCTTTTAACGATTTGGGCGTGTGTGATGTTGAGCTCAAGTCTCGTATGTATATGGTCGATGGATGTCGAAATGAAGAGACTGAATGCCATCCGGCTATATAGCAGGGGATGGGCTATAAGCCAATGCAAATTCACTGTTAGTGCCATTATATCGTTTGCTTTCCTTCTTTCGTTTTTTAAAAACATTCTTCTGTCTATCTCTTTGCATCAGTCGTTTCTTTTTTCTCTCGCTTGATTTACTAGTTTTCTTCTTCCTGCTGGCCCTCGATGCTGTATTTCTCAATAGCTTTATTTAAATGAAGGAGAAAGAAGCGAGAGATGGGCGTGTGTCAATCGGGGTGCTAGCAGTGTGTCAGCAGGTTATTCTCCAACATTCTTTTCTTGTTTTGAAAAATGCCAACTTATCCCAGAGGCATAGATGAAAGAGAGCCCCATATAGTTCCTCTACCTGACTGGCTGGTGCCCAGCACACAAGGGTCTTGCTGGCCAGCACATCTTCTGGTCAGAAACGAAAGAAAAAAAACCAATCACAGTTTCTTTAGAGAGTGAACCACGTAGAGTTGGGGTGAGATGAAGAGTTATTGATAGTCTTCCACATTCCAGGGTAACACTTTCTGGTCCAACGCATTCCCAATATTTGACTTTGAGGCAGACTAAAAGAAATATGGGTGTAGGGGGAGGGCAGCGAAGCAGCCTGTTCAATTCTATTTTCATCTCTTCTTTATTTCAATAAACACCTGGGTAACAACAAGGGGTTAAAAAAGCACAGCATCAACAACATAAAAGAAGAAGAAGAAGAAGAAGAAGTCATGCATCTTTCATCAGACCCTCCGCTGTGACCGCCCGGTGCACGTAACAATGCTAGTCTAACAACACTGGTGTTCTGTACACACATACGCAGTAGTGCATTCCATTATGTTTTTGCGCTATTTCTTTTTTAGAATAAGGGGGGGAATAAAATGACGCGTCTGACTTGTTCAGCCAAACGTAATGTTACTTAAAAGCGAATGAGGGGTGGGGGATTTGAATGTAAACGACAACAAAACAGAGCCGGATAACAATCAACAACGTTTGTATAAGTGTGTAGAAATAGAATACATAAAGAACTGCATGTATTAGGACGATCTCGAGCCTGGGGCATGGTTACATAAAAACACGACAGAGATGGACTATATGTGCACCTTCAACTGGCTCATACGGGCGTGTTTGCTGGCCATCGTCGTTATCGTCCAGCATATCGTGCGTCCCGATAGCCAAGGCATTCAATTTTTGACTGGGCGGTTAGCAGGAACGATCCATTCCGGCAATCCCACGAACCAACATTGTCGTTTTTCAATTCAAATTGATGCGTTTTTTTTGTTCCCGCGTGATGCGTGGCTCGTTTGTTTCTTTCTTCGCTTTCGTGGCAAGGAGATCCGGCCGATTAAAAACAAAGAATGCTGGTGAAGTATAAATTAACTTAACGAAAACAAGTGATCGAAAGCCAAACGTCTTCTTCATTCGACCCTGTTACACTTCCTATAACGGCGGTTATCATTTTTCATTGTTATAAGTGGTGGGAACGATCTATTTTTTTTTCGTGAGGGCCGCCCGTAATGGCTCATCTCGGGTGACGCAACCAATAAAATACTACACACCAGTTTTTCGATGCGTATAGTTTATATATCCTACACAGCGAAAGATGTATAAACATATAACCGTTAGTATACGTAGACGCGCTAGATGTACAATGGGTTATGGGTCGTTCCTCCATTTAACTCCCGCGGCCTCTTTTTTTTCTTATATACGTGAAATAAAAGAATTCAAATAAGTGTGTTATAGGAAGAGAATGTTGATCGTCGCAAGCCGAGTCGTGCCTTCGAGCAGCAAGAAACATCCTAATATTTTTTTATACAAGCTCTAAATTTTGAATTGGTGTGTGTAGGAGCGTGTGCCCGCCAGCAACTTCCGCTTGGCATCGATGGTCTATGTAAAACCGGGGGAAAGGTGCGTTCAAAATCGAAAGGGCACACACCCACGATAAACGTGCGTTTGTATGTAGGTGAAGTGGTATTTTATCTCTCTCTCTCTCTTTTTAATGGCAATTAAAAAATGTATATCTTATTTGCAGCTAGTGGATGTAATTAAAAAAGAACTAGCGGAAGGGACAATGCAAAAAAGGAGGCCACCGAGCCGGTTGGGTAAAAGATTCGAAAAAAAAAATCATCGAAGAGGAAAGATTCAAAGAGCGGCTGTTCTTTTTAGAAAGGAAAACAGGGGCGATGAGGTGATTATATCCACCGCCTGTAAATTGAACCGCAGGTGGCTGTTCTAATCGTGTTAACCTCTTTGGACTCGGCTGAGTTGGCTGGGCCGACGAGGTCGTAGACTTCACAGCAAAATTTCTAGAAATCAAAACATTTCAAAAAAATAAGAAATGCAGCACTGCGCGATCGCGATGATTATTTTGAATGGTTAAAGCACAAGTTGATGTGCACAGATATACGCAGACCCGCCCCGAACTGTCTGATTTCTCGTTTCGATACACGAATTTGTTTAGCAAACGCCAGTCTGTGTTTGTGTTATCCTCCTTCGTCTTCTTGGCAAGACAACTCGGTCCACCACGCCCCATGTTTGACGAGTGATGAATTCCCGAACGAAATTCAACAGAATTCTTATTGCGTTTGGTGATGCGATTTACTTTAAACACACATCCGCAAAAAAATAGAGATACACTACTAGGAAATTTCAAAAATGAAATGTATCTGATGTGACCACTGACGGTCCATTTTGGGTTGCCGAAATACTTGCCATTTTTAAAAGCATGACACTCTCACGAAAATGACCGCAAGGAACGTCACCTGTGCGATCACGAAAGGGGGCGAACTTGCGTGTGGAAGCCGCTGAACGTACCCGCAGCCACGAATCCCGCACTGCACGTATAGGCCGCTCTCTCTCTATAGCCATCAAAACGTGCATCGACTGATATTATATCCTCATCGAGCATTGCGTGCCACGTTTGGCCGATTAAAATTAAAACCTAAATAGATTATATGGCACCTTCTTTCCCATCATGTTTTCCGCTTTGGAAATAATGCCTGTGTTTTTTTCTGGTGTCCGATATAGAATTCCGATTACACACACTAGATACGAGCAGTTCAATAGAAACTGCCCACACAAAATAGTGAGAGACAAATCAGATTAGAGAGGAGCTGGTTCGTTTTTAATATAAAGGTGCCGCATCTCGCGGCAACACTTTCTATCTGTACACGCAAATTCAATTTGAAAAAAAAAAGCACAGCCGGTGTGCAGCCTTTTTGTGCTTGCTCTTAGCTTTCTTTTTGAATGGCTTGTCTTCCTTAAAATATGTTTGTTGTTATTTTCTGATCGGCTTTACATATCGGACAAAACTCTCGCCCAGCACCGGGCCGTCCATCTAGTTTTGTATAGGCATGCAGACAAGTTGATGGCCACATGGAAAACGAACGTTACATTAGCATTGGCGGTGATCGTTATTCTTGCATAATAGCCAGATCGTTCGGCTTTTTTTTTTCTTAAAGCGCATTCGACTGCTAACCAAATGTTGCTTTTCGCTTGCATTGTTTATCGCGTTCAACAGCCCCCTCACCAAGATCCGCTTTTTTGTTCCATGTTCGGCGTCATACTTTCTCATCAAACTCATCATTTTACATTCCAGCGTGATGGACGCTAACCGACCACATACGTATTTTTCCTTTTTACAGTTCATTGATTGTTGTTTTGTCCTTGTTTCCATCACTGGACGCTCCCACCGTACATACGTGGCCGCAAGAAAATGCTTTGGATAAGTTATGCTGCGTACACACTGGCGGACGTATATACTTCATACGTACATTTTAGACGGGAATACATAATGATTGTGGCTATTTTAGAAAGAAAAAAAAATACCGTTCAAATGGTTGACTTGCTAAGCGGCATTTTTTACCGCTAATCCCATTTCAGGTGTATCCATGTGTTTGTTATAGTTTTGACACGCTACATGCAACAGTAATAATAATGAACAACGGGCCGACCTCTGCGAATCAACCAATCACCCACAAGTTGAAGTGACGCTAGGTTATAGCGTAGGTGTCCTCGCATCAAGTTTGAGGGCCTTTTAAAAAAATCTGGAAATAAGTCACGTGTCTATTGGATATGCGTCATAAGTCATTGGATATTTTTTTTTCCTCCTCTTGTTAGTGTACAGAATCGACCGGTTTTATCCTTTTCTTTTGTTTGGTGTCCAACTGCATTTTGCTGTTCTCTTTCGGGGTCTAGACACCGGTCATACAAAACACATAGACAACGTGATTTGCATTGCAGAATCGCCGATACGTCTTTCATTTTTCCTTTTTTATCCTCTATCCCAAAAGTCTGGCTCTATCAGCAGTCGCCATCGGATGGAATAATAAAAACAAAATGCTCGTCTGCGTGTCGTCCTCTTTTGCGCTTTCGTCTTGGTCTCTTTCACGTGATTACGCAACGCGCTGCTGCTGCAGTACGTACAGACACATAAACTTGCTTGCAATTGTACAGGATTTATGGTCATATTTAGGTTATATTGTTTATTGAGGAGAGCTGCTGACGCGCCCTTAATGAATACATCGCCCAAAAATGGGGTTATGTGAATGTGTGGCCATCAGCAGGCCAACCGCGAAAAATCAAGAAGCAATAACAATGTTTACCTTACGTTTCACATCAGGTGGGGTCCAATATAAGCAAATAACAGCTGCTTGTTGCTCATCATCTCTTTTGATTGACACTGAAAACTGGCAAAGAAAAATGCAATGTAATCAGAGACCCGCATTGTTTATTCTTTCTGATTCGGCTACGTGTGTTGAAGCGTGAGCGGGATTTTTGATCAAACTCATCATCTGCACGCTAGCGAAGATAATGGAATCATGGGAAAAACTCAGTTTAGAAAAAAAAAAAGGCTTTAGAAAATGAGTGACGGGGGTGGATGCATTCCATATATCTATAAATTAGCAGAGAGAAGGAGGGAAAACAACTTGGCCGTCTGATGTTGTCTGTCGAGTGTAGGCCGTCCGAAACGGACAAGGATCGCATGTGGGCAGAGGGTGGCATCAATCAGCATTCCAACAAAGGAAAACCACGTGACGAGTGGTCGGCCTAGATGGAGAACAGATAAGCCCAGCAACTACGTGAATGAGAAATTAATGAGCCAAGTGATGAATACCATTGGTGTGCCGTCAGTATATGTCTGCGGCTCGCACTGTCGCTCAACTTGTTGCCAGTGGGGGAGGAGGAATGTCACGTGCATCAGCTGCTAATCTATTCTCTTTTCTTTTTCCTACACACAATATTATAAGCCCATATGTACATACATTTTAAACACGGAACTTGTGTGTGCGCGCGCAACATCGCCGTAGATGTCAGGTATTTCCCGAGTCAGCCACCCAAACAGAAAAACACCCGAGGATATTCACAAACGTGGACAACTTTTTTCTTCCACATCTATCGGTCATTTAGATGTATTTTTCCTAGAATTCTCCCAAGGCAAAAAAAAAAAAGCAGAGGGAAGGGAGACGAAAAAAATAAAAGGGCAGAGGGAAGAATAATTGGTATTTAATGAGGCGGACTCGGGTGTAGTAGAGTGTTGCTGGCAGAGTCGACAAGTCGCAACTTGACTCATCCATTTTTGTGTTTGTGTTAGTGCGTTAGTGTTAGTGCGTTAGTGTTAGTGCGTAGACCCAGAAGCATTCTCTCACGCCATCGGAGCATTGAGCCTGCTCCGCACAAGTGCACCGCGGTCCACTGACGTTCAGTTCACGTGGCAAAAATGGCAGCACCTGTGGACGCCATTCCCTTTCTCTTGTCTACGGTGCGCTATACAACCAGTTCTTGTCCCTTTTGTTATGTCTATTTTCTTTTTAATTTAAATCTTGTTCTATTGTGCCATCCTCTACGTAATTTCATTAGCATATCTTGAAGAAAAAGAAATTGCATCACGAGAGAAAGGTATACATCTATATGCTTGTTACTTATATTCGTGTACGTGAATCATTTGGCTTGTTGCCGGGCGGAATAGGTCGTGTGCCTGCTGGGCTCTTTTTCTTTCATCTAACGTCCTTTTGACTCGCTCCGATTTTTTTTTTTTAACATTGGGTTCGTAACCTTAATCCAACCGACATGATTCGGTTCAGTTTCTCTAGATATTAAAAACAAGGGGAATGAATAAAGAATATTCTTTTTTGGTTCGATGGTGTTGAAGGTGTCTACCCACCCCGTGTTTCTTATCTATTTTTTTCTTTTATTATTATTTTTTTGTTAAAGTTTTTTGTGGTATCTGTCAGCGTGTGAGTGTGCCTGTGCCACTTGAAGCAGTGGGAAAAAAGAAAAGAAATCACACACACACACACAGAGGGACGGCGACGACGACTGACGACGAACACACGCGTGCATCAGTTCGGGTGGCTCGTTCGTGCCGAGCAGTCGCACCGTTCGTTCGTGTCTGTTTCTCCTTTGGATTTGTTTTGTTTTTTTCTTGTAGAGGGGCCTCTACACAAGTTTATCCTTGCATTGTTTCAAGTTGTCAGTTTGGAAGGCCCCCTTTTTTTCGTTTCCTGTTCAGCAACCTTCACCGAGTTTCATTTGTGATTGCAGAAATTTGTGTGTCGCACTCAACTTGACCTGATCATTACCCCCTTGGCTGTGCGCCTTTCGATGCAGTGAACCTTGATTTTCAGCTTTAAACAAAAAACAAAACAAAAACGCACAAAAAAATGAGGCTCTTCCGGAGACGGACGGATGGCCAGCACCAACAATTGCACGAGACAAACAGCACGGGAGTTCCAGAAGCAGCGGCGCTCTTGATTTCCATGGAGTCGACTGGCAGCGGCAGCGCTACTGACGGCGATCAGTTGAGTGTCAGCAGCAGCCGGACCGAAAGAGAAACGCTGGACGACAAAAATTATCAAACCGTCAAAGCTCTTCCGGCCATCGTCGTCATCAATTCGCCCAAAGGCACCAAGAATAAAGGTCAGTTTTTATTGATTTATTTGATTTACGTTTTCTTTTGTGTGTGTGTGCTCGATTTCACGTTTTCACGTTTTTATTGTTTTTCGTGCGCCACGTATTTTACGCTTATCTCGTTTCCAGCCTATTTGATGCGTTTGTTTTGGAACACATTCCTTTTCTCGTACTGTTCATCTGTTGGCTCCTATGTTGCCTTTTTTTTATTTTAGCCCACTTTTTATTTGTTCTTCTGTTTTCTCCTCAGACGGTCGGTTATAATCGACTGGTAGAAACTTAGGTAGTCAAGAAAGTGATGTGCTTGGCGAAGACGAAACGATTTTTAACGTTTAGAAATCCATCGTGTTGTGACTCGACAACTTTCATTTCGAACGCGCCATTTTTTTTTTTTTACCGGGATAAACTCACGAATTGTCCAAAAACATCCAACACGGTCGAAGAAGACAAACGCGAGCGAGAGTCAAAAAATTCCATCGCCGCTTGGCATTTCACGGTGCATTTAGTAATCACGACAACGCGTCGAGCGTGATTCAAATTCAAAATGGAATAAAAGAAAATGGTGACAACAATTTTTTTTTTTTAAATGCCCAAGTCATCGTTTTTTTGCTCTGTTCGACCGTGTTTGATTGCCCCCTCTTGTAATAACGGTGAGAGATTGCGCGAGTCGTTTATGGCGGCCATCCGTGGTAAAATGGAAGAAACGCACTTAACGATCACTTTCAGCCCGTAGCACGGCCATTTTGGAACGAACTTGAAAGCAAAGTGAGAGAAAGTCTTTTACCAAGAAGAATGCAGTGTTCTATTTTGAAATTTTTTTTTGTTTAACGGTACAATAGCGTTTGACATCAGAACGAACGCGCAATGACAGTGATTGAATCGCGTGTGCGTTGCGTGCGTGTTGCTTATCGATTTCGCTCGAATCGACAAGGCCTTAAAAACATTAGATTTACGTGAGTGCCAAGAAATGTGTGATTGGTGTTCACCTTCTTTTCATGTCTTTGTTTCTATATGTTTACGTTGAAGTAGGTGGGCCATCGACATGGGGCAAGAAGGTCGGCCGCAAGTGGGAACAGAATAAGAAAGTGGTGAATCAGCCGTCAGCGAACGTCAGCGATTCGACTCCTTTGATGGATGGACAGCAGCAAGCAGAAGGAGACGGACCGGTCGAACCGGTGCCGACATGTTCGTCACCAACGGCACTTTTAGCCGAAAACGCGTTCGGTCAGTCGTGCGAGGGCGTGGCCGCCGCGACGAGCGGCAAGAAATTGCTGCAGCAACAGCAGCAAAGGTGCAGGCCGGCCGTCGTGAATAACAAGGCGGGCGCCAAGCGACGGGTCAGTCGGGTCGAATCGCTTCGCAACTTGTTTCTGCGCTCGTCGAACAAACCCCCGGCACGTGCCGATCCGGCTCTGCAACACGCATCGATCCAGCATCAGGAGGCCAGCAGTCATCCGTTGATGCTGGCCCAATTGTTGGCTGGCACGCCGGACGTGATTCAAGAAGCGCAAAAGAAAACCATTTTGATTCGAGAGAGCAGCATCAGCGCCACGTCCAGCAGCAACAACCGCTTGATGCCGCTGCCCAATCGTTCCGTCAGTTTGGAGAACGTGTCGGCGTCCAGCGTCATGCAGCCGGACGTGTCCGGTACGGTCAGCAAGAAGAGCCATTTTCCTTACTCGTTCATTCGTTCACGCCTTCACCGGCCTCTGTTGTCGTCCAGCTGCGAGGCCGAGGTGGAAACGTCCAGCACAGCAGACATCACCACCGCTCACCATCCGGACACTTGCTCAAAGTTCGGCACGCAATTGAACGCCGACGCGACGGCCAGCTGTGATGATTTGATGAAGGAAGCGGCACGTCAGTCTTCTCATCCGGATCTTCAGCTGGCCTCGATCCGCTACCGGAGCGTCGTCAGCGTCCGGCACAATCAGCAGGAGGAGACGTTTAAATTGGTGCGCAGAAAGCGGAGCTTCTCGCTGGCCGCTCTGCCGCTTTCGGCGGCGGAAGCGACGCAACAAACTTCATCGGCCAACAGCCATCGATCGGAGGAGAGCGGATATGAAAGCGATTCCACTCGCAACGGATACGAATCGCCGAGACGGACGTCGGCAGACAGTGGAAAACCTGATCCGGCAAGTAGCATTCACGTCTCGTTTGTTTCGTCTTTGAAGTCAGCCGAACAAGATCCGGAGGGGCACCGGTCTCGTCCTACACCTACACCGACGATGAACCGGTCGATGGACCAGAGCGACCAAATTTCGTTGGACGAGCATTACGACGTGGTGGATGGTGCAGCCAGATTGGGCCAGCATCAGCAGAGATGTTGTAACTGCCGCTGCAACAACAACAACAACAGTCAACAACCTGATCATTTGAAACAATCGATCGCGCGAAAGGAGCCGAGTGTCATGTTTGGTGTGGCTCAATTGAGATCGCTAGAGACGGGCGGATCGCGAAGTCCTAGGCATTTGCCCGTCATCGGCGACTCTGCGCTGGCCAGCCGCTATGCCCGCTCTTCTTCCCTGGATCGTAAAAAATGGCTCCAGCCGACTGTGTTGATGGAGATCGGCAATGGAACGCTCGGCGATGCCACGGATCAGGCGTCGATGGCGTCTTCCCTACCGCCGGGATACGCCGTCCAGCAAATAACTCAACAGCCACCGCGTCCGTCCTCCTCCTTCGCTTACGCCCCGCAGTATCATACCCAACAACCGCAACAACAACAACAACCGCAACGGCAATTCAAAATGTTGCGACTAGTCAAAGGTGAAACCGGCGAGCTGGGCATTTACATAAAAAAGAAATCGAGTCCCGATTCGGGATCGGTGGGTTATGTCATCGCCGGCATCGAACCAGGAGCTTTAGCACACAGGTAAGCTTTCACTATCATTGTGCCGGATGCGATATTTAAAAATCTTTCATTCAGGGATGGCCGGCTGCAAATCGGTGACGAAATCATTAACGTTAACGGCTGTCGATTGCGTGGCGTCGGACTGCAAGAAGCCCGCGACATTCTTCAAAATGCGCCCAGAGAAGTGGACATCGTGATTGCTCGATGCGGCGGAGAAACAATGGCGAACAGTAGGGGTCGTTCGACGACGGACGAGAGCGGCCCGGACACGGCGGACAACAGTCCGTCTCCGACTCCGATTCCTCGAGTGTCCTCCCCTTCACCTCCTCGCTATTACGATGCAAGCGTCCGGTCTTCTCCAGCCTTGGCCTCGATCCACAAGCTGACGCAAGCTGACACGACGCCAGTGCGGAATAAGACGCCACATCAGCGTCGTTCGCGGTCGGCCCACCCGCAGCGCAAATCGATGGGACCGCTAAGCGGGACAGCGGAAACGACCCCGGCCAGCTCTTCTACAACGACGTCGTCTGAAGTGGGCTCTAGGCGGCCCAAGTCGTTGTCGCTCTTCATCTACACGATCACGTACGAGAAGGGGGCGGGCAAGAAAAGCTTGGGATTTAGTGTGGTCGGCGGCCGGGATTCACCCAAAGGATCGATGGGCATCTACGTCAAAACGTAAGAAAAAATGTTTTATCTCTCTATTCGTTTTTGTTGTTCTAATGATATGCACGAATGTTTTATTTAAATGTCTTCTTTTTTTTTTGAAATCTGTATACTATTAGCATTTTTCCAAGTGGCCAGGCAGCCGAGGAAGGCACGCTTAGAGAAGGTACATATATAAAACTGCACTCGTTTATTATTTTCTTTCTATTGCTTCTTCTTCATTTCTTGTTGTGTTATTGCCTTGGAATTTGTGGCTGTTGTTAATCTCAATTTGAAAGCATTTCAAAACGGGCCTTTTTTTTTCCTCCCTGTGGTTAGCGCCCAGCTTTATAGTTGGAGTGGTAAAAATATTTCGTTCGGCCATTTCACCGCCCGTTTTGTTTGTTATACACCGGCGGCGGCCTCGGCAAACTTCTTTTTACGTCATACCTCTATTTTTTTTCGAGATCCTCAGTAACTAGAAAAAAAAAGAACAATAACAAAACAAAACTAACGCCCAGTTAATTTCCCCTGTTTTATGTGTTTGTTTTATTTTTTTTTTTTTCCACATTTTTTAACTTTACGATTTAACTCTCTGAAAAAAAAAAGTTATGCTGCGTAGCGCCTTGTTTATGTTTTCATCTTCATTCGTCCTCTTTGTGTGTAAACGCAGGCGACGAGATTCTAGCCGTGAACGGTACACCACTGCAGGGGCTGTCGCACGCCGAGGCCATCGCTGTTTTCAAGTCTATTCGAAACGGTCACGTTGTGGTTCACGCAGCGCGTCGGGACACGGCAAATAGGAGGTACGTACACTGTCACAAACACGCAGCTTTTCTTCATTATCGAGCCATTGTTATGCAAGAGTCGGTGATGTGAACTTTCACGCTCACCGCACAGTACTATGCCATCTTCGTAATTATTTATATTTAATCAATTCTCTGTTATTTTTTTGCTATTACCCTCTTATCTGTTTCGGCTTGTGGACCGAAGCAAATCCAAGTCGTGCGACGAACTCGACCGCGTCGAATAACGTGCCCGCAAAACGGACATTTTTTGCTGGAGAGAAAGTGAAGAAACGGGGGGAGGCCTCGAAGCTCGGTTCGCTATAACAATTTTCACGCTCACGAAATGAAACGCATTACATCAGACACTGTACATATCTTTATAGTCGTCTAGTCTCTGGGAACTAAACAAGAACAAAAAAAGAAAAAAGACAAGATAATACGTGGCAATAAATATGAACAGACACACGGTTCAAAATTAATACGCAGGCGGCTCACCTGAGTGTACTACATGTGTACACTATAATATTCAATTACATTTCTCATTTTTTTTAAACTCTTATCGTTTCATGTCTACCCCATTTGTTTGTTGGAATTGGTTTCGGTTCGCATCACTGTGGAAATGAAACTCTTGTTACGTTGTCCTTTTCAATGATCAAGTTTCCGTTATGAATACGTTTGTTTTTAAGCGTTACTAGACTTGCCCTCCTCCGCATCAAGTGTAGATATCGATTTGTTAGGTGTTGGGTTCAAAAATTTAAAGCCCCGTCAGGCGTCAATGGAGACGAGGTTTGGCAGAGTTTTAAAACTTTCTTTTTAAAATATATATTAAATATTGGAAATCCATACTATGATGTTATTAAACATATAGGACAAAGCCCTATTTTAGAAGGCGAAATCGTTCTTAATGACTAATTTATATATATTGTAACCTGTTATATTGAATCACAATGCTTTCTTGTTTTTGTTTCCTATATATACGTCCCCCCCCCAGTGTTTTGTTATCCATTATTGTTTTGTGCATCATTTTGCATAAGTGAACCTGCAAGATGAATGAGAAAATGAACTCACATTTGAATAAACCATCTATCAAGAAGATAGCGACTGGTTATATTTACATGCGAAAGACGCCGAAGGCATATCTTCTATTTCATTATGAAATGTTTTTTTCGAATTTCTTCTACATTTTTTGAAGTTTTGCCCGTGAAAATTGACTTTGATGCACCTGGCTCACCGGTTTCTTCCAGTTTTGTTTTGTTCTTTCTTACTGTTAAAAAAAAATCTTTTTCTAGAAAAACTTCATCGCCACCTATCGATTTTACTCCAAAGTGCTGAGGAATTGGCTATTTCTGTTTCAGTTGGATCCCGAAAGTGGGAGCATACGTAGCCCCAAACATTAGTCTGATGTTGTGAACCAGGTCTAATGAAAATAAGTGTATTGAATCAACAGCCACTGGATCAGACGTAAGTAAAGAATTCAAACTTCTACTAGGATATAGAAAGCACCAAAATAGCCGAAATTTAAATCGTAAAGTCCAATTAGAAAACAAGGGCAATGTTCTTTTACCACAACCACTCGTCATCCAGGTTTCAGAAGGAACGTCAATCTGATTGTGTTGTGAATTTTAAATCTGTTCCAGCTAGATTTTTCTCTATCCAGTGGTCGATGCGATCGTTCAATTCTGCACTAAAATGATTTTTCCAGTCTCCTATTTGCCCTGTAGGAGAAGGTATTCACACGTTTTTTTCTCTCAGTGGGTTGTTGCTACGGTGTGCTTTATGTTTTTGGAACAATCATACCTTTGCGAATGAAACGGCCTTCAGGGTTCAGGAAACCCATTTTCTTGCTGGCTTCGAAATTGACTGCATCGTTTTTCGCAAACGTCTCGAAACGAAGATGGGCAACAAGCCTGGCCAGCTGTTCGCCCGTCAGCGTTTTGCCAAGGAAAGCAGCAACACGTTCGATTTCTCCCCTCAGGTTCTGTCATAGATTATCCCCAATTAAGCCACACATGGTATATAGAACGCTGGATTAAGCAGAAATGTATTACGTGATTCATGTCCTCGTAGAAAAGAAAGAGCATGTTGGGATGATGACGTTGAGCCCATGCCTCCAGCGCGTGAGGGAAGAAGGGCGCATAGAACACTTAGAGTTCCACCAACAAGTACGTTACGTCTGTTCCAATTCCAAATTTTTAATTGTCCATATACCTTCATCGTCCATGAAATACTGGGCAAAGTCTTCTAGCGTCCCGTTATAAGTTTGGAATTTGATTAGCCGGTGGTGGTAAAAGTAGGAAACGATGACGTCCTTAGGATTGCGCACCACGTAGACTACCTTGAAAAAAAATGGAGTGTCTTTCTAGCTCAATGTCGAACGTGTCGATTGATTTTGCGTATGATAGGCTACCTTGCTGGTATCGAGTAATTTTGGGTGGAGCAAATACAAAGGCAGGTGCGTCTTGATGAGTCGAGGCGAAGGCATCGTCTCAATCCCTTTAACTGGCACCATTTTATTCAATTCCAGTGGCCCGTTTTCAGGTTGTGCTGGTGTTAGATAAGGAAATCTGATCCGACGAGATGTTCTTAATTGGACACACTAATCAGAAAGCGATATAGCGTACATACTCTAGGAAAGGAGATCGTATCGTCAGCGGTTGTTTTCCAGCTTCCTCGTCGCATTCGTTCATCACCATCCATACCAATTCCTGTGTCCATGTAGTTCCTGAACGCAATAGTACTTTCTAATTAGATTTATGCTGAAATTTGATTTTTTTTTTAACGTAGGCTACCACATTTGGGGAAAGTAACGATCCAAACGTCATCGCTTCTGGGTTGGAAATTGAGCAGCTCGTCGGCGTGTTTGGCGTATTCTGGTGCCAAAACAAAGCCACCTGGTTGGCCTCTGGTCAGCCCTTCGGTGTAACTAGGGAAATGCTCTTTAAATGGGCTAGTCAGAGTTTTTGGAATCACTTCAAACTTGATGTTGGTTGTTCCACTAGTCACGTTTGCGGGCGACATTTGCTATAGTTCCCGAGTGATCCGAGTTTGTTCCAAGACTAAACTTTAAAATCATGTACGATGCGCACCAAATTGCTTATCAACGTTTCTTATTTGCAGCGAGAAGATAAAAGGAAGGAAGTAAACATAAAAATATAGCTGGGGTTAAAGGGTCATCTTGAAATAGATAAAAATCGGACGTATACCAAAAGATCGTTCATATCTGATTTGAGGAAGACCTTGTGTAAATAGTAAGCAAAATGAAGTGCATTGCCCTCTCTCTGATTGCCGGAATTTTCTAATGCAATAAGACTTGTTTAGCTATTTGATTTCGTTTTTAGGAGCGACAATTGTTTTGTGCCCACGATGTGCGTTATAGCGTCGTATTTACATGAAACAACTCAATTTGGCATTGAATCTGTATTTGGGGATAACGAAGAGTCAATCTTGGACTTCCAGTTGAGTTACGAACTTGAGGTCCGCGCATCCGTTCAGATTTGTTTCAATCCATTCGTCGATGCGCTTATTCATCTCCGGACTGAAATGGTTTTTCCAATCGCCCGTTTTGCCTGCAAACACGTATCCGTTAGAAATGAAGCTTATTGTACTTGTTTTCATTCGATAGACAATCAACCTTTGCGTATAAAGTGGCCGTCGGGATTGAAACGCCCAAATTGCTTGGCCGGCTCCATGTTCACCGACTCGTTCTTTGCAAAATTGTCGAAGCGCAAGTGTTCTCTCAGATCCGTGAGTTGCTCTTCCGTCAGCGATTTACCGAGAAATTTGGCTATCTTTTCGATTTCTCCGCGTAAGTCCTGGTTTTACGTCATTTCTGAAACTATTTGCGTGCACGATGGAAGTCGTGAATACGAATTACCTTTTTCAAGTCTTCGTAGAAAAGAAAAAGCATGTTTGGATGATGGCGTTTGCTCCACGCATCAAGGATGTGCGGGAAAAATGGAGAGAACATTACTAAGGACAGAATGAAAACAGACATGAAGTAAAATCTGAAAATGATGGTACAGCACCTTTTTACCTTCGCCATCCATGAAGTATTGCGCGAATTGCTCAACATCTCCGTCAAAGTAGTGGAAATCGAATAGCCGGTGGTGGTAGAAAAAGGAAACTATAACGTCTTTTGGATTGCGGGCCACGTAAACCACCTGACCAGAAAACAAATTGCACGTCTCCATTTTTACGTTTAAAGCAGTTATTTACCTTGCAAGTGTCCAGCAATTTAGGGTGAAGAAGGTAGAACGGGAGGTGGCTTTTGATTATTCTCGGCGAAGGCATTTCTTCAATCATTTCAAGGGTTACCATCATGTTTCTGATTTCTGGTGCAGTTGCGTGGAGCGGCAACATGTACGGCAACCTTAAATTGAGCCAAATGGAACGTCAGATTGGTTTAAAGACATTAACTCTAAAAAGAAACATACTCTAGGAACGGTGATCGAACCGCTAAAGGCGCCTTTGCTTTGATTTTATCGCAGTCATTCATGATCATCCACACCAGTTCTTGCATCCATGTTGTCCCTAACGAACATCAGTTTTAGTTGTACGTACATTCGAGACGATGACAAGCCGAAATAGACAAGACCATTGATTTGCTTTAATTTAAAAATTAGTAGGCAAAAACACCAACTTGTCATATGTTAGGCACGTTCGCGTTTTTATACGTTATACGGTAACGAAACGAGCGCAGCTGAAAATCAATGGCACATTAGGTGGACTAAAATTGTACAGACATGCAAATGAAAAAGCAGTTTGTGTTGGAAATTCAAAATTTCTGATGGCCATGGAAATTCAACCATTATTTGTGTCAAAAATTCGCTCGAAAATTATCTTGAGGTTGGCGTTGCGACATCTATTTCTTATCGCCAACTGTATCTGGAAGACGTAATTTGGACAAGATATTTGACGTTCACATAGGATGAGTTGTTATCGAGAAAAGATCTATTTACCACATCTGGGAAATGTTACCACCCAGACATCGTCGCTTCTCGGTTTGAAACGAAAGAGTTTTTCTGCGTGGCGTGAATACTCGTCCATCAAGAAAAAGCCACCCGGTTCGCTCGTTACAAATCCATGCTCCGCACAATTCGGGAAGTGTTGCTTAAAGTTTCCATTCAAAGATGTGTCCACCTTGCGAAATTTCACGTTCCATTCATCTTCTTTAACTAATCTCTCCGCCGAGAGTTCTTCGTCGTGTGACATTTTTTAATGTGCGCAGTTCAGAAGTGAAAACCAAACTGAAATGGCCAGACGAGCTGAGCGACCCCGATTTTGGTTTGTGTGTTGTTTAGTTAGAACTAGCAGTCGAAGGAAGTAGGACGTAAGGATTCCATTGCTTGCGGGCAAGTGAATGTGTATTTTCGGTTTGGATCCCATGTCGGTAAGAACCCAAAGAATCGGATTGGAAACCGAAACCGATTTTTACTGCTGGTGTTGGAAATCGGAAAATACTCGGTTTCGATTCGGTTTGATCCACCAGCTCGTTTTATCTTCATTTTCAGATTCTTTAAATTCCCTACTTCCTTTTCCTCTTCTTCTGTTTGCCAATTCTCAACAAAATCAATAGTCGATAAAGTTATTGTATCAAATTGATTAACAAAAACTATGTATTGTGTTTGTTTTCTTATAGGGCAATCCAACCCTTTAAAATAATGTGACAACTAATCTACTGGTGATACGAAGCAGTTAATCTTGGAATTCAAGTTCTGTAACAAACTTGAGATCGGTGCCCTTCAGGTTCTTGTCAATCCACTCATCGATGCGCTTATTGATCTCCGGCCCAAAATGATTTTTCCAGTCGCCCGTTTTGCCTGCGACAACAAAAGCAAAGGTAAGTGGCTTACTTAGTTTCATTCACGATAATTATAGGATTCTGGTGATTGGATACCCTTGCGTATAAAGTGGCCGTCCATTTTCATACCACCAAATTGCTTGGCAGCTTCCATGTTCACCGACTCGTTCTTTGCAAAGTTGTCGAAGCGCAAATGTTCTCTCAGATCCGTGAGTTGCTCTTCAGAAAGAGATTTACCGAGGAATTTGGCTACCTTTTCAATCTCACCGCGTAGATCCTGTTTAATCACTCAAATGTTATGGGCATCTGTCTGTGTACGTTGATAATCCTAAACAGATAATACCTTTTTCAAATCTTCGTAGAAAAGGAAGAGCATGTTTGGATGATGGCGCTTGTTCCACGCATCCAGAATGTGAGGAAAAAGGGGGAAAACATGACTGAAAAAAAAATTAAGCCAAACATTGAATAATGGTACGTTAGAATGAATTGAACAATCCATACGTTCGTCGTCCATAAAGTATTGGGCGAATGTCTCAACGTCCCCGACAAATCCATGAACCTCCATCAGTTGGTGATGATGGAAATATGAAACTATCACATCTTTTGGGTTGCGGGCCACGTACACCACCTAAACAAGCACAACTGTTGCAAGGCTAATGTTTGAGAAATGGTCTGAAGAAACTATATAGTTACTTTGCAAGTATCCAACAATTTTGGATGCAGGAGATAAAATGGAAGATGGCTCTTGATAATTCTTGGCGAAGGCATTTCCTCAACCATTTCAAGAGTTACCATCATTTTCGTAAATTCTGCTGGCATGGTTCCCGGTGGCAACATATAGGGAAATCTAAAATGGACAACACAGACCATGAAATTGATAACCGGAACCATCTCATTAAGCTATGTATCTATTTGAAAAAGGAACCTACTCCAGAAATGGTGATCGTATTATTATAGGCGCCTTCCCCCTAACTTTATCGCAGTCATTCATGATCATCCAGACCAATTCTTGTGTCCATGTTGTTCCTAAATAAATCCAAATTAGTCGGTTTAACATTTTCGACGACGAATGGCCAACATCCCAAAGCTTTTGTTCGGCTGTTCGAAATTGGTGGGCAAAAACGCCATGTTGCCATGCAAACTATTTGCCTCCAAGGCCATAGCCTTAAAACCCTATTTAGTTATACACAACGAATCGAGGATAGTGGCAGTCTGAATGGCGCGTAAACTAAGAATAATTTAACGTCATTACTCGAAATAAGAAGGTAAATCTTGTTAAAGGGATAGGGAACGAAGCTCTCGTTAACGCCCCTCATTTTGCAAAATGTTTCAAAGTCTTCATAAACTATGACATTAGACTTGTCGCGTCTGTTCATATTACTAATCCAAAATTAAACAAAAAATTCTGTATTTACCACATTTAGGAAATGTTACTACCCAAACGTCGTCATTTCTTGGTTGAAAACGATAGACTTTCTCTGCATGGCGTGCGTACTCTTCCATCATAACAAAACCACCCGGATCGCTTCTTACAAATCCATCCACTTTTGGGAAGTGTTCTTTAAAATCTCCATTCAGAGATTTCTCCACTTTGCGAAATTCTACGTTCCATTCGGCAAGAATTTCATCTTCTTTCACTGATTTGGGCGCCGAGACTTCTTCGTTGCGTAACATCGCGCAAGTGTCCAGGCCAGAAGCGAAAGCTAAACTGAGAGAACAGTATACAACAGACTGAACGACAGCGACCCCGTGCGCTAGTTTAAAGGTACCGTTGCAAACCCAGCACTCTAGCAGTGTAAGGAAGTAACACGCAGAAATTCTATTGCTCAACGGTTGTTTGCAAAAATACATGCTTAAAAAAGTTAAGTTGGAGATAAGCTTATCGGATCGCAAAAATTTCGTAATGCAATCGTTGTCAAAGAATAATATGAGCAATTTCAAAATGAATCTCTTATTGAAATTTGCACAGGTGCAAAGAAAAAATCTGTGTGCTCGATACCGGAAGGAGTGAATTTTGTATTTTCTATTTTCAGGTGAGAAATCTTAAACTTTATTATTAATTTAGAAGAAGGAAATAGGAAATTATTAAAAAATTACCACTTTACGTTATTACCTGGTTATTACGTATTTGATTTTGATAATTTGATTTACAGGTGGCGATTGAAAGCGTAAATCTGGCAACATGCACTTACGAAACCCAACGACACCATTTTAACGCGTTTACAAGCATTCAAGTACACAAAAGTGTGATCTTGTCCTTCCTATTCTAAACTGTTGATTCCATTCAATTTCAATACTCTGGACAGTGCGTAAAAGTTTTCAGGTAACTAAAGAAAAGTCGTGTTTATCTTGTCTTGTTTCATTTGACTCGCCATGGTAAAGCACAACGAAGAATCTAGGAGTCCTAAGAGGTCTCATGATAGAGGCAAGTCTCATAGACGTCGTGAACAACGTGATCCCTCCCCACCACGAAAAACATCACGAAGCGATTCTTATCACGCAAGGAGTGATAGCTACGAAAGAAGCCGAAAATCGGAGAGCAGGAGACGTGATTCACATTTACCACACACAGAAAGTAAATGGAGAAATGACCCACCGATTCCAGTTAAAATTAAAAAAGAACCAATTAGTGACGATGAAAGAAGTTCAAAACATTCACATCCCAAAGAAGGGCCTTCCAGACACTATGATCAACCACCTCGAGAAGATAGGCCCTCGAGGCCCTTTAAGCAGCCCAGACGAAAGAGCCCCCGAAGTGAAGATGCTGAAGCAGCAAACTACAAATACGGAAAACAAGTTAAAGAGGAAGCTGAGGAAGAAGCACCTGTTGAAAAGCAGAAGCCTAATTTTGGACTATCGGGCAAATTAACCGAAGAGAAGAATGTCTTCAATGGAATTGTTGTCAAGTATAGTGAACCACCTGAAGCCAGAATTCCCAAGCGCCGATGGCGCTTCTACGTCTTTAAAGGGGAAGAAGCATTGCCTACACTGTACCTTCACCGTCAAAGCGCCTACTTAATTGGCAGAGATCGCAAAGTTGCTGATATTCCAATCGATCATCCTTCTTGCTCGAAGCAGCATGCCGCTCTCCAGTTTCGATTGGTGAACTACGATCGTCCAGATGGAACTGCAGGACGTACTGTCAGGCCATATATTATTGATTTAGAAGCAGCAAATGGTACTTTTGTGAATAATCAGAAAATTGAATCCAAACGCTATGTAGAGCTATTTGAGAAGGACGTTGTGAAGTTTGGCTTCAGTTCCCGTGAATATGTTCTCCTTCATGAAGAAAGCAAAACCGATGCCAGTTTGGACGATATGGGAGTGGGGCAGTGACATCGATGGCCAACAGTGTTTTGTATCATAACAGTTTCCTTTTTCTCCCCCTTAACGCCGCAATACACACTTTATGTTACTGCGAAAGGTATACTATCGTGTTTTTAAGGGTTCTTTTATTTCGTTTCCAGGTATTTCCATTCTTCAATCTGTTTAAAATTGTTCGTAAGTTGTGAAATTATTCAGTTTACAAGTATTTCTTCGTTTTATCGCGAATTGCTAATAGGTAGCAAAAATTGCTGGGGCCGTGAGATTTGTGAAAATGCTGATGTCTTCAGCCAACTACCTAAGACCGCCCAACATTCTTATATGTGCGAAGGACAAGGAAGCTTTCCAGCATTATCGAGCACTCTTCGAGTCCATTTTAGAACCGGATTGGTATTACAGTTGCTAGTAAATTTGTATTTAGTTTTTCCCGTTTATTAAATTCTAATATTAATTGACAGCTATGCCCTTTATCAACTTGATGCGGTGTCATTCCGTTCACAAAAAGCATGGTTGGGGAACACGAGCCTTTTAGTTCTGGCTTCCGAGTGGGTAGATGATGATTTCCGCATTCCCCTGGAAGAGTATCTCGCCAAAGGTGGACAATGCCTGTCTTTACATCCCTTCACTCCAAAATGGCTTACAGGAAGTCAATTGCAAGGATTTGTGAAGTACGCATCTGACCAAGGCATGCTCATCTCACCTGTTGGGATGCTTAATTTTGCTGAAGCTCTTCCACCTATCCTAGAGCAACATTTCCGCCTTAAATCACGAGTTCCTTATCCGGGAGGGCCTCCAAATGAATCGCAGCAAGTAATTGGCCATCTAATTGCTGAACCCTATCACCAGGAAGCTTTCTTTCGTAACTTTGGCCGGCAGTCGGCTGATATGATGACGCTTGAAATTAAAAAGTCATTTTCCGTGAACAGTCAAGAGCAGCCCATCATCGTACGCAGAAATATAAGCTCGAGGTTCAATCATCGTGACTACTTTGATGTAAGTAATTGCAATTTAAAAAAAATCTAATGATAGTTTACTGATCGTCATCTGTTTATTACGAAGGCGCTTAAAACGAAAATCCTGGGTCGAACATGCTTGTATTTCGACGTGGTTGGATCAACCCACTCAGTTTTGGAGGGAAGTGACTCATTTCCTGATGGTTTGGTTGTGGTAGCACGGCGCCAGATTCAAGGTCGAGGACGCAGTGGTAATGTTTGGATGAGTCCTGAAGGTTGTGCAATGTTCTCTTTGCGGATGCAGTTTTCCCTGCAATCGGAACTTGGACGACACTTGTCTATTTTTCAACACATTGTAGCCCTGGCCACTGTGTTAGCGACCAAAAAACTTCCACACTGTCAGGTACATTAAACAATTGACCTGTATGCGAGTAGAATTTCTGAAATAATTGTCCATGTAATTTCCAAAGGATTTGCCGTTGGGAATCAAGTGGCCTAACGATATCTGCTACCAAGATAAATCTGAAGGAAAGATCATCAAAGTTGGTGGAATTCTAGTAACCACTTCAATCATGGGTTCACAAGTCACTGCAACGATTGGCGGTGGAGTGAATTTGAGCAATCAACGACCAACGTTGTGCCTCAATGAGCTCATTCGCCAAGCAGGAGAAACCCGACCGTTATCACTAGAGCAATTTCTTGCCGCCGTCTTCAATCAATTAGAGGAGTTGGTTACCTCAATATCTTCTGGTCGACTGGAACAAGTCCTGGCGTTATATCACCAACACTGGCTGCATGGCAACGGAACAGAGGTGACTGTCCGAACGGCTAATGATGAAACAGTTCGTGCCCACATTGTGGGCATCGACGAGTTTGGTTTCCTTCGTGTACAGCCGCGTGAGGGACCCAGCATCACAGTGCACCCAGACGGCAATTCATTTGATATGCTGAATGGATTGATAGCCCCCAAAACACAGAGATAAACCAGCCTGTCCGAATTACGAGTACTCGTATATGTAAATGAAGCTTTAGAAGGTAATTAAAACTCAAAAGTTAATGCTAACTTTCAGCCTGAAAACCGTCCAAGTAGTCAAATAACCCAGTATTATTGCCCAAGTAGTGATATCCATGAAAATGATGAAATTGTTGTCCTATGCGGCATTCTGACGGGAATGATCCATCTATATTGCATCTGTATCCAGATCTCCAAGTATACACCTTTCCCATCACTAAAAGCGAAGTATTAGAAGACGATTGGAAAAGGCTTGAATATGGTCACGCTCTGAAAGCGTGAATGAACAGTGATTGACAATGTCAATTTGACACGACACACGCGCAGCTTCTAGCTGTAGATATGTTTTTAAAAAAGAAATTGCAGAGCTAGACATCCATAGAAAAGTACGGTTACGGTTGTAGACTAAGGCTCGTGATAGAAAGGTGAGAAACTAAAACATTAAATTTATCCAGACCTTTACTAATCCTACAATGTTTGCAATAGAATTCTGAATCCGTTCTTGCTATCAACTTTTCCATCGCACTTTGGACTTGTGCAATCTTTGACAAGTAAACATCAACCACATCATCATCATTATCGAGGACAAGAAACGAACAATTTTTCTGCCTTTTTCCGTAAGAATATTTCAAGAATTTTATTGCTGCTTGAACTAAGGCTAACAGGCTTGTAACCTTCTTTTATGCCCTGTTTCGTCAGTCATGCAGACCACGTACGTGCCGTTAACTCGAAAAATCAGGGTCACTTGAATCATGTTAAGTTGGAGCTACAATTGCCATCACTTTACAGGTAAGTCGGAATCGGGGGAAGTCGGAATCAAAGTATCGACCGTCATCATTAGCATATTAAAACCAACGATATTTATTGGGACACGTTTTTTATCCCGTTGTTCGGACGTAACCTAGTGTGGGGGGTTACAAAATAGGTTTTCCATTATGCCAGTGACCTGCAAGAAGCCATTAGTTGAGTGGTATAGATTGCGAAGGATGCTAGTTCCCCGCTGTTTCAGTGCACCAACATCATTCGTTATTCTTTCTTTGTTTTTGTAATTCGTAAAAGTCTTTCCTAACAGACTACTGATGGTTTCCCATAGCCTTTTTGCTGTAGAACCTTGTAGATATGTTGTCGAAAATCCCATTTTTGCAGCAAAACAGACTTCATAAGCTGTTTCAGTTTTTTGGCTTTGAATTGCTGTTCAGTTATACAGGATGTCCTTCTTTATTTGGCATGTTGTGTAGGAATGTCCGAAGAATAATGTGCAAGAAAGCCGGATACGATGAAGAATCACCGACAATGAAATGACTCGGATTGACAGCGGACGTTCCTGTAGGCTATTCACAAAAAAACAGTAATGAAACGCGTGCTCATGCAAACACAGGAATACAGGTGTGTAATCCAGTACAAAAGGTACGTGTATCACTGGCGTCGTATATGTCCTTGGATTTGAACTGTTGACGTCTCGATGAAATTGTTCCGGCATCGCCCTCTTTCGGGTGGTTCAATTAAAACTGCTATTCTACGACAGAGACAACCAGTGCCCGAAGTACCATGGTGAGTGTTAGCACTCTTTGGAAAGGAAGTTGGTTCGACTATATCACTCCCTTGTTGGTTATTCGCTCGATCTGCAGCACCTTTTTTTGTCGCGCCAACTCTTTGTCGAAACGTGAAACATTGTTGTCAACCCCTTGGAGCTCCACCAATTTCGTATACAAGGACAGCACTTGGCAGATAATTCTGGTTAATACGTTTTGTGATTCCTAGTGCCACTTTCAACAGAATGTTTTTTATATTTTCAACATTAGTGACCGTAGTTGCTGTGGTTTTCGTCACGAAGTGTGACGTGAACGCTTCGCCCCAGGTTAACGTGATCGCCCATATGATCAATACACCGAGTGCCGTTAGATGGGCGTTGGAACAAGGTGCAAATGGCATCGAAATCGACATGCAATTTGAAGGGACACGCCCTAATCAGTTCCATCATGGCTTTCCGTGTGATTGTACCTGTTTGTGGCAGTTATTAACCAATAGGAATAACAGGTGTGGAGCTCTTGGAGAGGGTTGCTCAGCATCCACGAGCGCCCTGGAAATGGCAGACTTCTTGGGTAGTTCTGAGATCGTGTCGTCTCGTCTAGCCCTCATTTACGTTGATGCCAAGCTTGACAAATCAATACGAAACTATGCTGAAGCAGGTGCAAATGTGGTAAAGTTGTTTAACGAGCGAGTCCTGGCAAGAGGATACCGTGGTCAAATTCTCCTTGGATGTCTAACTATTTTGCAATCCGATTATCTACGCGGGGCTGTAGAAGAAGCCGTCAAATCCAACTTTAGTGATCGCTATTACTACTCCATCGACAACGAAGGCGGTAACGCTTACAAAGTGTGGGACGATTCGCTTCAGTTAGGAACCAACAACATTGTGTATTCGACGGGCATAACTGCGTGCTTGCCCGGTACATTCTACGACGCAATTCAGTACAGCCTCGAAACAAAGGCTTACGCTGCCGTTGGCATTTGGACCATTGATCAAGAATCTTCGATGAGAAGTTACCTGAAAGCTGGGGTCGATTTCATTTTAACCAACAGACCGAAACGTGCTGCTGAATTGATCGGCCTTGATAATATTCCTTTACCCGGATCAGCTCTTGCGGCGAAACCTTGGAACAGATTGATTTCGGAACTTAGCTTCTGGGAATGTGATTGCAGCTATTACTACCGGTTCATTGGTGGAGGTTGTGCTATCACGAAGAAGGCGCCTCCAAATCATGCCTGTTATTGCTCTTATAAAGGTGCCTGGAGTTGTGGTGGCCGAACAGTTCAGTGCCCCGATACAGAAGCCCTTTTTTGCCGGAAACCAGACACATCAAAAGAGGCATGTTTATTAGGTGGTGGCGATTGTAGTGGATACTTTTAGTTTACACTCGACATCTATATTTTAAAAAAACCGAAGGCACAATCATTTTCCTTTGCCCGTGCTAGTTTGCTTGTGCAAACAAATTCACGAAAATAAAACCAAACTTGATTTCCGAAATCTTTGGTAAATTTTATTTGGTGTAATAAAGTTAAAATGCGAAGAAAACAGAAAACAAAAGTTCCTGTGGTAAGAACACTTTGATTCCTTTAATTTCAAATATGCCTTGTTTGAGAAAGAAAATAAATTGATTTTATTTTCAATCAGCATTCAATTGTTAATATAAAATGCGATTTAAATGAATCCTGAGAGATATCGTTTTTTTTGTGGATTTTGACGGAAGTGAGGAGGGTATAAGGCCCGCTTTTTCGTTTTTTGGTAAATTCTAGAAATAGTTGATAATACTCGATTTCGATTCAAAATTTAACGAGGATCACCGAAGTTGATTTCGTTTTTACGAAGGACCTGCGTTTTCATCTGGTGGCAATCCACATTCAAACATGGGAGAAACCAACGCTTAAAGAAAAAGATGTGCGTGCGTTTGATTTTGAACATTCTCTTCGTTACCGTATGAATAAATGTGCCACTTTTTCCTGCCGCCCTGAATCACAAATCTTTTTCGTGATGCTTAATTTCCCGATAGGGATTCTGTCTGGATAAGGTGATAGATCTTTTTGTATGTGTTAAGGTTTCGCCTTGTCAGCTGGCCTGCATTCCGGCTATAGTAAATGTTGCCAACATTTTAAGCCTGACTAAATAAGCCCGACTAGAAGCTAAGTTTATTAGGTTTTCAAGTTTCAAATTGGAATTCAACTATCTGAGGTTAGTAGTAGCGCTCGGCTCCAGTGCAAATATGGGTTAACTTTTATCAGCTAACAACGGAAGGTACTGGCACGACACCGAAGAAATGTTTATTTTTTCATCACGACATCTTTCATGCCAGCACCTTCCGTTATTAAGCTCGCCAGGTCGCTTTTTGTAACAATCCCGCTCATTGGATTAGCTCATTTCTCTAGGGCAATGAACAGCCAATCATCAACGACCTCCTTCGTAGTCTATTTTACAGGCTTCTGCCAAAAGTCCAAAACCAAAACCCTTTGCAGATTGCACTCAGCATTCACAAGTCACAACGTTAGTACGTCACCAGTGAACACTTCACCATTCAGCCATGTTTGATGTTTCGCTCATCTTTTACTGTTTGACCTCGAGGATTTGACTTTTTTGGCGTTTGACTTATTCACTTTTCAAGGTATTCTAAGATGGGAAAAAATATATAATATAATAGAAATCATTTGACATTTTTGACACAATTTTATATTTCTTAGGAAACTATCAAGTTCGTAATAGCACATGGCTCAGAAATATCACGGGGATTGCACACCTTACGATTCTTTTTTGTAGGTATCGTATATTATCCTTCAATTTCTAGCTGTTTACAGCAACATTTGACTAATGATTAATGAATCTTTGAAAGTTTCAGATATATAACAACTTTTAAGATGCCTTAAACTTGTTATCTTACCCGCAGTGACCAGTAAAACTCAAACGATTACTAAGATTTTGGGATTTTTTTTTACGCAACTGTAGTCTAGACTTTGTACAACACCTTCAAGAATAGGGCTTTACACCTTGCACAGCTGAAAGAAAGAAGAATGAGATAGAAAAGCACCAAACGGAACAAGGGAAACTGCAAGTATTCGGTGTTCAACAAACACTTTTCTTATTCTTTCGTATCAGAGTTTTATAATCTTTAAGTTTTGTAATTTGACCTCGAGCTACAAAATGAAAAAAAATTTTGTCTATTTAGGCAATTACACCGATATGCAGTGTCCTTCAGTATAAGAAGGCTTTAAAGAGACTGAATTCTTATTAAATAAAAAGGATGTCCAACTACGAAAAAGCATTTGGGGGAAATTTGTAAGTTATCCTTTCTGTTGTGTCGTTATCGTCTAACCTGTTCAACCTAAACAGATATTTAAATCGATAAAAATTGGCATTTGCCATCAGTTCTCCATTTATTTGTTTAAAGCTACTAATGAATCAAATTATGCCAACCGTTCCCGTGGTTACTGTTGCACCAGGAGCATCGGAAGCACCAACTGCGGCTCCAATGCCAGAATATCGCGACGTGCCCATCACGTAAGATCGTACAGTTTTACAGGCTTAGCTTTTAGTATTTATTGTTTAATTCTAATTTAGAATTTAATAAAGGACCGATTCTTTCTTACATTGAGAAAGTTACGTTTTCTTCTAATGCCGAAGAGGCAAACATTATTAAAATCTAATTGCGGCAGACCCGGCGACCTGAAATCGGCGACAAGTTCAGCAGTCGACATGGTCAAAAACGAATAAACGGTTAATGTCTTTCGTTGTGTGATTCCCATGGACCCTTATTAACCCCCAATTTTCTTTATTGTAGCACTTGTTGCAGAACAGGAAGACTTACCCTTCACAGATCTTGGAATTTGTCCTGATATAACCATGAATCCCCACGGATTTCCACCTCGCATGACAGTCGGAAAACTGATACGAATGGAAAATTTCACTACGGCACCGCATTTGGCGGATCAAAGGTGCGGATTTAATATTTCGTTTGGGGTTTTGTTATGTCAAAGTTTTATTACAGGTCCAAGATGTCAGTGAAGAATTGATCAAGCATGGGCACAATAATCAAGGCAAAGAGTGTTTGACTTCTGGAACAACGGATGAGGAGCTTACGGCTTACATTTATTTTGGACCTGTGCTCAAGCGAACCGATATCTTGTAATAGAGGAGAATGTAATGATGTATCCATTGCGGAATGCTTCATGTCTACCGGAACGAGAAATGCATTTATGGATTATATCCATCGTGTTCTCTTTGTGTCTTTGACCGTTTTTTTTTTATTTACGTGGATAACTCGATGTCGTCTTGTTTATCTTTCATGGGGTTTAGGTGGCATGGGTGCGAGTGGACACTCACTCTATCCTGACCATCCACAACAAAGACATCACAAGGAATTACAGGATCGTACTGGCGCAAGCAGATGGTCGCAATCGCGACTTGAAGATCAGCTACGTCGCCGAATCCGATAGAGGATTCTACATGTGCCAGGTATTATTGTGATTGAATTTCAAAGAGGTTGTCATTCTTTTTAAGATTTCTAAATTTTGATCAACACAGATCCTATGCGCTACAAGGAAGTCTACATCGAAGTCGTATGTAACTTTTACGTTTTCCTTTATTTGTTTTTCGGTTGTTTTAATGGTATGTACGACGTTGTATTTTTTAGTGCCTCCGGATATCATCGATAGTGAATCCAGTACTGATGCGATACTCCGTGAAGGATCTAACGTATCGCTGACGTGCGCAGCCAGTGGCCATCCGCAGCCTCACATTTTGTGGAGGCGTGAGGATGTCGCTTCCATTACCAGAGGCAAACTTAAGTGTAACTAAATTTCACACATTTTATTCTTATAAAAAGCTGATTGAAAATTAATTTAATTTTATGGTTTGTATTGGAATGTGTAGCTAACTCGTTTGATGGCGAGGTCCTTGTTTTGCAACGCGTTTCCCGGCTTCACATTGGAGCTTATCTGTGCATCGCTTCCAATGGTGTACCACCATCCGTCTCAAAGCGCATAGTCCTCAATGTTCAATGTAAATACGATCCTTTTAATTTGAGTTATGCTTTAAGTTGAAATTGTTCGCCGCTGTCATCTTCGATTTTGTTTTTGCGTTAACAGTTGCTCCAGTTGTGTGGATTCCCAATCAACTGGAAGGAACTGTTGTTGGACAGCAAGTCTCACTTGTCTGCCAAATTGAAGCCCTTATTAAAACCGATCGTTTACTGGACCACGGAAAGCGGAGAAATCATCATAGATAGTACGAAAGATTTTACTAGGATTTTATAGCCTATTGTTGTGGTCGAGTGCGATTAAATGATCCATTTTTGGGGCCCTTTTATTCAACAGATTCTCGTTCACGGTGACGGGTACGCTGGAAAACGAATGTAAAATGACTGACTCTGAATATCCGGAATCTGTCTGCCGAATTTTTCAACGTCATTTCAACGTCACAACGTCATCATATTATTCTCATTACTTTCATCAGAAGTAGGTAATATCTTACGTGTTCTTTCTCCTTATATCGTTCGATCTATTTGACACTTTTCTTGTCTAATTTAGCGTCTTTTTGTACTTTCCCTTGTTCTCAAACGTTTGATTGTGTTTACCCGATGAAGAAATTTCTAAGTCTTCCTTTCTCTTGTGTCGTTATCGTCGTGATTTCGTCATAGACACAAACAGCACACAGGCATACACCGAACCTGTTATGTGTATGTATACCATTTCTCCTGCTTTTGAATCATATTATACAGCCACCAATTGATTTTCTGGTGTTACGTGTATTTTTATTTAATCTTCTTATTTTGTATGGGTAAAAGCCTTTGTCCACCAAAATCCAGAACGCATTACAAGAGGAAGAGGTAATTTAACTTGTCAGAAATAATTAATAACACTTAGCACTGATCGCATACAAATTACAAAACGACGACTAGATCTGATCACCCGAAGCCATAGCCTACTAATTGTAGTAAGCTATATGCCTGAAGCTGAAGGGCCAGAAAAGAGTGGGACCGCGGACTGCGGACTGGACAAACTGCGGAATTGTTTGTGATTATACATGTGATAGTGATGTGAGCAGTGAAACCTGTGTTTGAAGTTTCTTTTAAATATGTTATATTCCATTATATATTCCACATGTGGATTATATTCCAGTGAAAAAACTAACTACAATCAAGTGTTTTATTCCCTGGTAGTTTTTGGGAGTGAAGTACACCAAACAGTTCATTTTTTGTGTGACGGGTAATCTTGTAAGCTATGCAAGCTGCCAATTGCAAATTGCCTGTCAACAAATTATCACCTTAGAATTCCATCATGCTTCTTTATTTTCATCAAGAAGTATTTAGCTTGTACTTTGGCAATTGGCATACCAATTGACATGATTCTGTCTCTAGATCTATAGCTCGAGACACTTATGACACGAAGCACACTAACTGGGAGGAAAGTCAACAAGGCTGTGTACTCTTGGAATCAAAACATCATTGTGTCATCCTACTACTGTTTTCCCAGTCATCAAATTCAGTTTTGGTGATAAAAGTGCATCATGTTCCTCATGGTTTTGTTGCCAAGAAAAAACCACCACCAACCAGCATACCTAGACATGGACATCATAACCAATCCCTTTGGTATTTTAAATTTTAGGTTTATTTGGTATTTCTTTTTAAAATTCAATATATCATCATAGAGCTGCGAATCCTTCTCCTTCTTCAGCAAAATTGACGACCATACATTTTTTGAAGGCTTTGGACAGCAAGTGTAGGTATTGCCTTCTTCATTATGATTTCATTGACAATCTTACATTTCTAATTTACTGTACATTTTCTTCATATTTATCATTTAGAACTATGGCATATTTTTCTGTCCCACACAAAATTTCAAAAAAGAAATTTTAAGTTTTTGGTCCGTCGTCATCCCGCCCGTCTCCGTCTCGCCCGTCGCCTCGTGGTCGCCCAGTCATCGGCTCGCCTGTCGCCTCCTCTTCGCCTCGTGGTCGCCCCGTCATGGCCTCGCCCGTCACCCCGTCTACGCCTTGCCCGTCACTCCGTCTTCGCCTTGCCCGTCACCCCGTCGTCGCCTCGCCCGTCACCCCGTCGTCGCCTCGCCCGTCACCACGTCGTCGCCTCGCCCGTCACCCCGTCGTCGCCTCATGGTCGCCCCGTCATCGCCTTCATCTTCGTGGTAGCGTTTTATTTTGTTATGTGTGATGTAAAGTAACCCATTGGCTGCCACGCCGCTTTGTCCCCCTTTTTTTGTAGCTTGTAGGGACGGGCCGCGCTGTTCTGCTCCATGGCGTATTTGCCATGGGATGGGACAGTCGCAACTGCCCAAGATTGGCCTTCGGGCCTTAGGCAATGCACCATATAGGGACTCCCCTTTGTTGGCAAGTTCATGGAGACCAGGGGTAAGCATTCCCAGAATGGTCTCCTTGAACTTGTCGGCCCGGACTTGTCTTCGGACAAGTCCCCCTTGGCACCACCCCTTCTGAGTGGCGCGTAGCAAATGTAGAAACGCAACCTACGGGTTGCATGGCGTGGCAGCCAACGGGTTACTTGTATGTGTATGTGTGTATATGTGTATTGTATTGTAAAACAAAATGTAAATAGTGGTGGAATTGTGGGTGGATGGAGGGACAATACAATTCATTTTATTTCAAAAAATTTTTTTCTTGTTATTTTCATACTATATGCCTTGGCCGTAATGGGGTTCGATACCAAGGACCCATGTTAATAAGCATTCCAGCCACATGCTTTAACCATTAAGCTATAAGAGTTACACAATTAAATCCTAAGTCTTCTACACATTAAGGTAACAGTGCAGAGCAGTCAATAGACTACCAGTTCTCATTGGGGGGGATAGTAGGGGGGGTTGCCAGGAAGGCTTCGCACTCGCCCAGCAACTCGAAGGTTCCAGGTTCGATTCCCAGTCAGGCTTCCAACCTTCAACGTCGGCAAGTCGAGTCGAGAAACTTCCCCGTTACGAAGTAACGGGACGGATATTTTGGCAAGACATATTATAATATCCAATAACAAATTTTAATAAAGATTTCAATGTCATATTTCCAAATTTATTCGTGTTTTGCCAATTATAATAGAACATCTGATTATTCTCCATTTTATGGTTCAATCATTTATATTTGTCGTAATGCGGATGATGTGCTCGGGATTTGAACCCGAAACATCCGGCGTGTTAAGCCGTTGCTCTACCATTGAGCCATCTGTCACATCTGACATATGTCAAATCCTTCTTGTCATTTGAGTTCAACAAATCTGGACTTAGAATAAATTTGGCAGCAGGATTCAAGATAAATTCATATTGGCACACACTTTTCCACAACAAGAGAATGTTATTACAACTTATGTTTCCATTGTATAATTCTATCCTCAGCCGGGGTTTGAACCCGAGACCTTTAAATCCGCTCACCAACGCTCTACCACAGAGCTGTTATCCTTGTACCAAGACGAACAAGGCAAGCATATAGCTTTACGAGGCCTCAAAAATTGCTTTTACAATATTATCTTTTCGAGTCTTCTAGTAATTGTAAGTAATTTTGACAACTCATATGGCTCAATGGTTGAGCACCAGCAAAGCATCCCGAACGATTGGAGATCGATCCCCGAGAGAAGTAAATAATAAACTATAACATCTAGGCACTACGTCTGATAAGGTAATATATATAAAAATTATATGAAAGAATAAACAAACTGCAAGGTAACAGAACTCTAATAATATGTGAATTAAACTTGTAAACAGCTAGTCACTAATTCCAGGACTGGAAGTCATCTGCGGGAATTCAAAGACATTCCGGAATTCCCCCCCTCCAAGCCACAACACTACAAAATCGCAAGCCAGTGGCCACCTCAGCAGTGATTACAGTTCAGTCCTAAATAGAAAAAAGAAATGCAACAGTTAGCAAATGTGAAATGATATAATATTTACAAGTTCATTCACAACATACAAGTTTTTAAAATTTTTAGTAAAACAAATATTTGTATTGACAATTCTCCACATATTTGTATTAGTATACTCAAAAACTTAACCATCTCATCACAGCGATGAACAGACAAGCATGTTTTGTGTTTGTTTAGCACAGTTATTTCATTTAAAAATGTAAGAAAACAATAGTGTAACAAGTTGCTTACCACATAAACGCAACAGCAAGAATAAAAACAATTCTTAGTTGCACCATCCATCAAAAGTCCTTCTCCTTCAACCAACAATCCTTCAAAAGTAGACTTCTAACATTTTAGCAAACTGTAATAACATGCATGTTTAAGGTCATACTTTCTTCATTTGCTATTACTTTAAATCCATGGCAGAATGCCTCAACCTCCCACATTGTAATCCCAAGTTTATTCAGTAGCCATTCTAGTCAGTCTATTAAAAGAAGACAAATAACACAAAAATCAACATTTTTCATACATTTTTGGAACTAAATGTGTTTTTTTATACCTTGACAGTGTTAGAGAAGTTGAATTCTATCCATTACAGATTTGTATCTTATCGTCGCGATGTAGGTAGTCCACTTCAATTTTAACGATATATCTCTGCGTTCCCTTTAACTCTTCACAAGTCAATTTTTTTTAACGGCTGAATCGAATGTCAAAAAAGCTTTGTTAACATGAAATTGTCAAATATACATCGGTAATCTTACTTACCTTAACAACCTTTTATCTGTCACAGGCAAGAGAAGGACAGAAGCTTAGGAAGTAAACATCATGGCAGACAATATAATCTTTTGACGTGGAAACTCAGCCAATCTAAGTCACAGAAGCCTATGCAGACGGAGATAGGCAGCCATCAGCGTGAAATGTGCACAGTTTATCTAGCATCTTGGTTTATCTGCAATAACTGTTTATATTAATATGATGATGGAAAAGAAAAGCAAAAAATTTCTGAATTTACCATTAATAAAATTTGTTAGTTGAATGATTGAATATAAACTTTTGTGCCAGAGACATGGAAATCTCCTTCCTTCTTGTCAACGTTTTAGTCCAAAGACTTAAGAATCATTCACATCCCCATGTTCAGTAACATCGTCGGTGAGCTGCACTTCAACATTAAACATCTGTTTGATTCTCGTCAAGAAGAAATCACGATTGAGGAACCGTTCCATCTTCCATGTAAGTCCGAGTAGCAATTTTTCATTCGTTACAATTTCAAAGAGCATTTGCATGTTAACAGGGAACGAATGGTCACGGCTGAATTGAATGTCAAAAGAGCTTTGTTAAAATGAAATTGTCAAATATATTCCGGTAATCTGGTTTACCTTAACAACCTTTTGTCAGTCACATACAAGAGAAGGACAGAAGCTTAGGAAATAAACATCACGGCAGACATTTGTGGAACAGCGTTGCAAAGCATCCAATCGGCCTTGGAAAACCATGGGAAGACTATGTGGAAAACCCCACGAACCACAAATCTACAACAGCGCAGGAGCTGGTAGCCTGGCCCGGCTCAGCCCCGTATCTAACGGGTTTGTCCATTATTGTTTATGGGACGGGTCGGACGCGGGTTACGGGCTGTTTTCTATCCCCCATAAAGTATTCATTACGTAACCCGATCACAAGCGATGAATTGTTTACAAATTTGTTGTTATTATTTAAGGCAGTAGTTCAAACTCAATAAGAAAACAATAGGAGGAGATGATGGACCTATTTGTTGTTACAATTGTTTAAAAAGTTTTTTTTAAATGTGTGTCAGTATAGACCTACACCAATCAAATACTAAGCTTGATACCGATGCAAGCAGGAGTGCATTACCCAAAACTAACATCCCAACTACAATAATTCATTAAGGCTAACAAACATCAAGGTAACCGTGGGGTAAAAGTGCAGTGAACTTGTGTGCTCAGTGTAAGGTAAAACTATAACCATTAGTGCTTAAAGCCCAAAATACGGTGGGAAAAGAGGATTTCCACTCACATTTGTACAACACACAAAGCACACTATGAACTAAAGTAAACAAATGCCAATTTGGCAATACTTAACCGTACCATCTTTTCTTTCCGTGTGTTCCGTGTGTAATGGGCGTAAATCTCGGGGATAGGCGGCTAACCTCTTCGATCCAACGACGCTCCTAGACGCCCAGTAAAACTGGTGGAAGTCGACCTTTCCAGATACGTAAAAAACAACACAAAAAACATGGTTAGATAATTATATATATATATATATATATATATATATAAAATATACCTAGCGGATCCGAGGCGACGATCTCGTTGCTCCAGCGGCAAACCTCAATGTTAAGCGTCCTTCGGGGACCTCCTAGTTTCACAAGACAACAAGCATGATTAGACATCATTTTTAAAAACTTTTAATTTTATTCCTTAACATCTTGAGCGAAAATCATGTTTCTCTGGCAACGATCCTCAATAGCCTTCGTCCTTTTCAGTGATGATAGGACTCATCTACTAACACAAAAAAAAAAAAAAATAAATTAACCCATTAAATTTTTAAACAAATACCCTAAAAATTCTGGTCGATAAATTCGTTGTTCGGGCGGTGTCCTCGATTTCCAGCTCCTCTTCGGTGGTGGTGAACCCTTCCTAGTTACACGAAAAAAAAAAATAATAAAAGAACTACATATTCGTAGTAGGAAAAAAAAATTTTAAACACATACCCGACCAACCCTTGTCAACGACCTTATTGTTTCAGCGGCGATTCTTAATGTTCGACGTCCGCTTCAGTGGTGGTGAGTTCCTAATTTCACAAGACAACATGCATGGTTAGACAAATCATTTTTAAAACCTTTAAATGTTATACCTTTAAATCTTGAGCGTAGATCATTGGCGATGATTCTCAATATCCTTCGTCCAATTCAGTGATGATAGAACTCTCCTACTTACAAGAAAAAAAAATTACTAAACAATTAATTTTTATAACATATACCCCAAATCTGGTCGATGATCTGGTTATTCCGGCGGCGATCTTCGATGTCCAGCTCCTCTTTTTGGCGGCGGTGGACCCCTCCTAGCTGCACCAAAAAAAGGGATAATGTAAGAACTCAAATTCATAATAAGAATAATAAATTTTACAACACAAACCCGACAAACCCTGGGTGAAGATTACGTTGTTCTAGCGGTGATATTCACTGTTCACCGTATACATCTCGACGATTCTCGATTTCCAACTTCCTCTTCGGTGGTGGTAGGCCTCTCCTAGATACACGAATAAATGATGACAAAAGAACTCATCATAGTAAGAAAATTAGATTTTTAAACACATACCAGACAAACTCTGTGCGATGATTATGGTGTTTCAGCGGTTATCTTCGTTGTACCGTATCCATTTCGGTGGCGTTAGGACTACCGACTCCCCTAGATACATAAAAACAGCATTAAACCATTAATTTTTAAAACATATACCCTAAAATTCTGGTCGATGATCTCGTTGTTCCAGCAGCAAACCTCGAAGTCCAGCTCCTCTTTTTGGCGGTGGTGGACCCCTCCAAGTTGCACGAAAAAAAAAAAAAAGATAATGAAGGAACTCAAATTCATAATAAGAAAAATAAATTTTACAACACAAACCCGACAAACCCTGGGGGACGATTACGTTGTTCCAGCGGTGATATTCACTGTTCACCGTATCTCAACGATTCTCGATTTCCAACTTCCTCTTCGGTGGTGGTAGGCCTCTCCTAGATACACGAATAAATAATGACAAAAGAACTCATCATAGTAAGAAAATTAGATTTTTAAACACATACCAAACAAATTCTGGGCGATGATTATGGTGTTCCAGCGGTTATCTTCGCCGTACCATATTCATTTCGGTGACGTTAGGGTTACCACCTCCCCTAGATACATAAAAACAGGATTAAACCATAAATTTTTTAAACATACACCTTAAAATGCTTGGCGATGTACTCGTTGCTTCCCTCCTACATACACACACACAAATTAGCATCTACGAAATTTAAAAAATATATATACCGTATCTTACCCAAAAGAACGTTAAAATGGCCCTGGCCATGATCCTCGATGTCCAACTTCCTCTTGGGTCCGCAGAGATGGCCCTCCTGATTGCACAGAAACGAGAGGGAAACAAAAAAATTGGATTTTAAATTATGATGGAACGACAACTTGCAGCTAACTCAAACATACGTCAGGTACACAAATCACAATCACATTACAATACAAATATTCCCGAAAAAAAAAATTTTTATTAACAATAGTTCATTAGTTAGTGTCTTAGTGATTCTGATGTTGTTAAGATTGACAGGGCATTTGAAAATTGTACGAAGAAGTTGTAACACAGAATTCATTGCGATAATAGTCTGCGAGCGACGACCACGTGTAAAGAATGCATAAAACAGTGAAGGGAAATGGTTGAGCTACAGTTGTGCAAAGCTAAGGATTGAGGTGGCTAACGCTTATGCTATGTCTTACTTAATAAGTAGCCTTATTTTTAACTTAAAGTTAGACTTACTTATTCTAAATTTAATCAACGTTTTCTATTCTATTTAGACTTATCTTGCTACTCAATACAATACGGTTGGCAACTAAACAAAGCTAGTGCAGATCCAAAACCCAGTGCTGATGCAGTACTCATTTAAGTGAGTGACTAGTGTACAGGCAAATTGCGAAACATGTCCAGCTTGGGAACGAAAACTACGTCCATGTGCGAAAGTTGTGTGAATTACTACACCGGGATCAAAAAAGCGAGACAACTACACTAGTGCATGTCGTGCCAGTGAATGAGCTAATGAGATAGAAAATTGCAAAATGGGGTTTTGTTTTTTCATTCTTGAATTGCCCAAGGATATTCTAGCTTATTGGAAGAAATTAGACAAAAAGAGGGGGAATGGCCATATTCTCAAGCGCGCAGGAAGAAATTAGGCAAAACGAGGGGGAATGGCCATATTCTCGAGCGCACATGGAAGAAATACAAAATTTTTCTATCAACAGCTGTTGACCTTCAAAATTAGGTACCTCTACCCCAAACTTCAATTCCTGGAAGGGCAGTGTACGTGACACGTGTCTCTGTGTGTATATAGGGCGATATACAGTTCTACAGTCCAGTCAGTCAAGGATCTTATCCTGCAACTGTCCAGCTGATTCGGACACTGAAATTGTCAGGCAAGTCGACGTTTGCTTCCATTGTTTCTTATATGTTGAAATTACCACATTAACAGCTCTAAATTTTAAAATTGTTTGAAACCTATGTAAGCAAATGCATGTACTAACCTGTCATTCTGTTTTAACATAAGTATACCTTTACACTAGATTAACGCAGAAATGTGGCAAGTCTCTTCAGTCTCATTTCTTGCGTGTGTTGTGGAGGTAACGTGTGATCAACGTACTGCGTATTGTAGACGCTCTGTCTGCTGTATGTTCCTGCTTCGCAAATGTCACACCATTCCGCAAGAACGTATCTGGGACAACGCCAATTCAATCTGTTAAATTAATTAAAGTGTCAGTTATTTACCAGTAGAAATGTGCCTGTCATGGTATTATGTTTTCTTTATCTGCTAGTTACTAGGTCCCTTCTTTCTTGGTTTCCATATTATTATCCATCCATATATCATATGCAATCTATTATGTTGCAAAATTTCTCTTTTGAAAACTATATCTACGTTAATAAAAACTAACGAACAATCGTCTTGAAGTTCACATGCACGATTTACCTGTTTCTAAAGCAGCTGCAAAAGTCAGTTTCACTTGAAGTTACCGACCACAGATGCGCTTTTGTACGACGTTGCCAGTACGATGCTCGACGGATCGTCGTTTTCCATTGTAAGGTACTGGACAATAACCACTCGAACATTTTCGTCAGGTTCTATGCAGACACTTTGAAAATTCTTCATAAAACGCTGACAAATGGCCAATCGTCCGGAAAGCGTTAGAACAAAATGTATACTCCTGGAAGACTCGTAAGCAACTATAGGACTCCTACACAATTGAAAAGGTCCGAACGCCTGTTGAAGTTACCCGTGCCACCGAACGGGAAATATCATTTTTTTGCCCTCGGTACTTCTTGTACGCCGAGGGCAAGTGTAATCAACGCCAAGTCGCGGGTTGACTCGGTAGTATCCGTAAAGTAACTCTTTAAAGCCAATGACACGACCTCTTTCTTTCGAGATGGCATTGACCTCTTCCATCACTTCTCGTATCACATCCTCCACCCCTTCGCGTCAAGTCAAAATTTCACTCACATCTTGTGGTATTAATCTGTTTAAACTTGGCGCCAATCCTAAAAGAGCAAATGCAAAAATACATTTCCCAATGTTTAAACAAAGGATTTTACCCAGCGTTTGAAAATCGTTCAAGTAAGGATGTTCCCACTATGGCCCCAGGCGTTTGCGGAGTTGTTCAATCGAGCTGGCCATTTCTCTTCTAATTTTGAGCCTTCATAGATTTTTTCTCGTCTAGAAACTCCCTAGGAATCAAATTCGACTATTAGGAAAGCTTTTAAAAATTGTGTTCATGCTTAAACGGCGCACCTGTAGGAAATTGTTGAGGCGGTATATTTGCGCATGTTCTTTTATGGGATGTAATTTGATGGCTCGATGAACTTCGCGAGATTTCAATGGCCCGGTGAATGCCTTTCGTCCACTAGAACTTTGATGGAAGATGTTCTGCATCTGTTGAAAGGAAAAAAGAAAGGTTAGTAAAGTGAATTGCAAGAAGGCAGGTGTAACAGGATACGTTTTTGACTGGACTGCTGTTGCCAGCCAAGGAGCTCGAGAACTGAAAAGGCCCGACGTAACGTGACGTTGACACAATGGGTGATGAAAAATCCAACAATCGAATAATCTGATTTGTTCCTGCATACATTTGTAAGAAATTATTTAAATTTTTACTTATTATTTAACTGCTCATGTTCAACATTAACTCAGTTTGATATTCTTCCCTAATTCATCGTGTAAACTTTTACGAGTTAACAATTTCGTTTAGATGTTAATTATCCGATAATCTCTGTACTTATCTACTATCCTTACTTATCTACTATACTTATCTCTGTACTTACTTTACTTGACAGAATATCAAAGAATATATTTCTCTCGTTTGTAGTTATACGATGTTTTTGCTATGCCTCGATATCATTTCATATCCGGCTTTCATCAAACGCGTATTTTCTTGCTAATTCAGCATTTAAGTTTGAAAGCTAGAGAAAATTAAAACATTACTCTATACTAACAAAAAGACTACTCCAATTTTAGGAGGTCAAAAGTCATTCAACCCGGAAGGTGGAGGCAAACGATACATAACTTAAAAATAGATCGTTGACCTGGGATGTCCGTTTTCGTCGTCCAAGGTCCAACCTAGTATATAAACCAGGGGAATTTCACTAAATTCACATTCAGCCTAAGACACGCAATGTTTGCGGATCACCACAGCTTAGAAAATGCACACATATAACTTACCAAGCATTGTGGTTTGCATCTTCGGTGTTCTCTTGTTCAACGGTACGTTTTTAGTTTTCCTTTTTCAGAAATCTATCTTCTAATTTTCAAAATTATGTAATTATGACAAGTTAGTCAGCAGTTTGCTGTAGATGTAATACCTCAACAAGAATCAGGTGTAAGAAATATTTGGCAACTTTTGAAAGGAAAACTAACCATTTCAAATGCCGTAGTAAATTTTTCTTCGATGATCCCGGCTTATCCAGTCAAAAGTTCAATCAGTATACCGACTGTCATGCGAGATGGAAATCCGTAGGGATTCATGATTACATATTGACAAACTCCAAGCTCTGTGAAGCCTAATAATTCTTGTTCTGCAACAAGCGCTGCAATAAAGAAAATTGGTGATTTAGACACTAGTTAAGGTTGAACAAGTTCCATACAAGTAAATCCATCCATGTCAATGTTGGTTTCTTAGTTGTTAGCAAGATGAACACACAGCAAATAATCTAATATAAATGGGACAAGATCTCTACATACCTGTGACTCATGTAGTGTGTGGCAGTTTAAAAGTGAAAAAGGTTAGCAGATCTTGCCTCCATTAAGTATCTGGATATAAAGAATATAAAGAAGTAGCCAAGTTGAAAAGATAGCAAAAATAAGACAAGATTGGTACACACCAGTGACTCTTAAGCTAGAGACTTGCCAATGACATGGCTATCCTGTTGTCAATTTTAGATCATATTTAAACAATGTATATTGAAAAAAATTTAAGAATCCTAATAATGTCTGGTTACGGCATAGAAACCCAGTTATCAGTACACTATCCATGAGCTCGCCAATCAATTGATCCCAATGAATTAAGGTCAACAAACCTGCATGTAACGGCAAAATTAAAAAAAGGGGCATTTAATTAAGTATCCTAATTATCTAACTTGGACTACCTTTACAATATAATGGGCTCCACAATATACTAGTCAGCTTGACATACAGAAAAATTCCTAACTACTAAATACATTAAAAAAACTGTTGGGCTACAATAATAACTTTATCAAATGTAGATCGTGGTCATACCTTAGCAAAAGGAACACAAGCTGACACTACTTTTCCAAAATGATGGGGTATTAGTTGGACGATGCCTCATAAAACGCCAACCTGCCGATGAAAACACCACAGTTAAAAACACCGGAATTGTTCGATTGCCAACTTGTTCTCACTTTGACAAAACAAACTGAGAAATGCATAAGGGGCTCCCTTAAGTGTTGCAATTTGCATTATAAAAACCTGATATACAAAGACCAATAACAGCAATGCAGGTTGCTCAAATGTCTTCAAAAATTGACCTGTTCAGCATCCAAATATCCTGAATACCAGACTCGCCATCATTCACCTACACATGAAGGATTAAAAGGATTACCCAACATACTGGAGAAACTTCAGAGTAACTTAACATACACAGGACTAGTACAGTGGAAGTAAACCCAGATGCAGCATATGTCCTCTAAGAATTTGGGAAAAGGGGAAATTCATTCGCCTTTTTGGCGTAGGTTCCAATGAGCGAGTTATCCCAGTCTGTGTTCATCAACTTTGCTGCGTAAATTGCTCCCACATCACACCTAATGGAAAGACCAAAAAGCTATTATAATTAGTTTCTCAGAAACTAACATATCTTGCTTTCCTATCTTACATTCAAAAATTTACCACTAACAGCCCAGAAAAACACAGGAGCCATAGCTATCCTTCCTTCAGCCAATCTGAAACGTGAAAAAAAACCACCATAAAGTGTGGAAGGTAAAACAATGTGACAACGTTTTTGGAGAACTTGGTTGTTGCGATTTATGTTAAAATCATGATCTTGTATCAATTTTACAATAATCCGAAACCATCATGTTTCTAAAATAAAGTTGCAAATGAATTAGCACCTTCAGCATGTATGCCACCAACCTGCTTGCCAAGAAGTTTTCATTCAACTTGTTAAGTATTTCACACCAATTACCAGTAGCACATGCAACTGACATGCAATGTAGAATAAACCCTAAATAACCAATCAATCCTCCCAAAAAATTCCAATGTTTAACCAATTCACCATAATGAATCATACCTCATGTGATTGCCACTTCCTGCCAAGGAGGCCGAGCCAGCACCTAGCAGAGACATTGACAGACGACCTGTTGGTATTTGGTATGCCGACCACGTTATCATGACGTTATCACCAGCTATCCTGCAAAGCAACAGTTCTAATGGCCACTCTCTCTAGTCTCTCATTCACAGTCACACCGGTCACACTCACACCAGCTCACACCTAACGCCGAGACTTGCTAATTGCTATTGCACCTCACGCAGCGTTGCCAAACTATATTTATTTATTTTTATTATTCTTATTTTTTCGAATTCTCTGCTTTTAGCAGCTTTCAGAACGGAATTATAGATAAAAATAAAATATGTTTCATGGCTCAGTAGTAGAGCACCGGCATGGTACGGTTAAGCTTCTAGGATCAAATCCTGAAAGAGACGAAAGAATTACTACAAGTAACTACACTTAGTTGTCATAAGTCGTAATTGTTAGAATCCGTCTGAACAATAATATTATCATCTTTCAAGAAGTCATGTATTAAATCAACGCGTGGCGAAACGGTGAAAGACAACATGATACACACAATTGCAAAATTAACGTGAACACGTAGTTAATGTTAACACATTACAGTTTGTTGTTTTCATCATTCGTGAACTTATTTCTTTTCTTCTAAACCGGATATCATTGATGAACAAGAATTAGCCTTTGGATGACGTCCGTAACTTTTTGACGGCTACAGTGCTAGCGATAGGTACTGCATTTGGTGTTTCACTTGACCTGGTGTACTTAGAAATGTCATAGTGGCATAGGAGGGCGCCGGAGACAGCAAACGAAAGAAACGACATCATAGAAAGAAGTGAGAAGAGCAGAATCTTCGGCGAATCAGGAAAACACACTGAATACAATCGATCGAAAATGACATTAATACTATGACCATTGTATCCTGTAAACTTACTGTGTGCTTCATTCAACATTGGTGCTGAATACTTAGTAGTAGTAGTAGTAGTAGGATTTTTGTGTCGGAACCAAGGTTTTCGTTCAAGAAGGAAACAAAAGTCAAGACTAGTGGGGGTCTCTCGAAGAATGGAGCAACACGAATCTACTATACAACAAAACAGCGCGCGTGTGTGTAGCCATGGACTCTTACATATAATCGGAGTTGAAGCGAACCGCAAAACATCGCGCAAACCGAGTCATTTGTTTTATATGCTATCAATTTGGAATTTCGGTATACGCGACACAGCAAATGAATACTACTCGTCGTAAGAAGCAATGTTAAAAAAAAAAAATGAAAATAAATATAAATCATTTTTTTTTTTTTTTTTTGGAAACACGGAGGGCGAATTTTGCTCTCGCGATGAGCTAGTTTGCTAGGAAGTTTTAGCCGAAGCTGAAACACCAGAAGAATCCTGGGATCGATTGGGACCACTGAAGAACACGTTGACATGGGGATGTTTAATACGCACATGATCCACCACATCCAATAGATTTTTTGCGTCCATAGCCAATATGTGGCCAGCAGACAGCATTCCCCTTTAACGAACAATAAACCAGTTAACTCTGAAACCTTAAGATAAACAAGTCATTTTGATTTTACTTGCGGTACTCGTTATCCAAGGTTGTGTTGCTGTACCTTTCCGCTAATTTGAGGGCACTAACCAATTCGGCCATGTCTTTGCTAAGCACCTTGTGCGCCATTTCAACCTTGTGCATCAATTAAGGGACGCATAAAACGACATGGAAATAGGTAAGAGGAAAAGACAGGAAGATTCTCTACTCACCTCTCGATGTGTGCTGGGAGGGAAGTGTGGTACCAGCTGATCAACGCTTGTTAGAAGCGTCCGCAACTCCAAACCGACCTTTTTCACAAGGTCAACGTAGTTGTCGATCTTCGCTTGTTTAACTCCATCAGAGAGTGACATAACAGCTCGAACCACGTAAGTCGTGGCATCATACACTTTGTCATACGTTCGGTCAAGACGGGCCGTCGGAGTAGGTTCCAATTTCTTCACCACCACAGACCGCTCGTCCGCTTGTGTGCCCTGTACAGGCGTTGACCTATCTTTTTGGTAACCACTTGCTCCATCCATTGAATCCGAGTCCGATCGATCAGACAAGCTAGCCGCAACAGACAACCTTTTTCTCTGAATGGAAAATAAACAAATGAATTTATCGATAACTCTCGTGAAAACAAGTAGGTTAAAGGAAAAATTGTATCGTATTTTACCAGGTGGCTTTCTTCTTCAGCCAGCCATCGACTATCTTCTTCTGACTGCCGCTGCTGTTGACGCAACTTCCACTCCAGCATCCGCCTTTCTTGTTCCAGGTGGTCGCTCAGTGGTTCATTAGATTCCTGTCAGCAATGCAAAACACACAGAAATTCTTTAAATTCATTCCACTTGTCTCCTGTCAAACAAGTCTACCGGGAAAACCAAATAAGGGGGAAAAAGAATAACCAAAAAATCTAATAAACGCAGATTAAACAAAATAAAATCATAAATCCGACAAGTGAAAGCCATGCACAGTGCAGCCACTGGATGTGTTTTGTTGGTTTTGGAGTGAGGGAAAAACTCAACGTAGAACCATGCAGACTCCAACCAGGTGAGCATGTGTTCGACCCATGCGCTAATTCCTCACATTAAATGGAGTTGAGCCACCAGTGGCTGCTGCCGTCGAGTCGGACGTCATGACGTTGGCGTAAACGGGCTGCTGCTGTTGATTCTTGCGACAGTTTGCCTTGGATCTATGGTGTGGGGAGGCGGGATTGGAGGAGGAAGAACTTGTATGGCTAAACTCTACCGTGAACGTATTGAAGGCTGAGGCAGGAGCCATATATTGCCCGGCATCCGCGCGGGTCTCGTTGTCGCGCATCAACTGGGCCAATACTTCGCTATTAGGCGCCACTAGGTACGTCGTCGGTCCTGGCAGAAGCTGATCGTTGACACCTGGAGGCACGAATTTTCCAGCATTTGGGGCAACGCTGACGTATGTGGCTGGAACTCGAGAGGGTTTAGGTGGGGGAAGGTCTTCTCCGTTACCTCCGGAACCGTTGGAACCCCATGAAACGGCATGCACTCGTCGGTTCTCCCGCCACATTGTCTCGTCTCTTTCTCGCCGCTCTTCCATGAGAATTTCACTAGAGGAGGATGCAGGAGGATAAAATTAATAGCTGGTATCAGAAAGTCAAATCGAAAGCAAGAAAAACAACATACTTGAGCGTCTCCTTAATTTCACGGAAGCATGGACGTTTGGAAGGCTCGTAAGACCAACACTGAAGCATCAAACTGTAGAGATTAGGTGGGCAGATAACAGGCAGAGGGAGGCGTTCGCCATTCTCTATTCGTCCAATGACGTCACTATTTTTGATCCCCTGGAATGGTTTTATTCCGAGCATAAAGATCTCCCACATGCAGACACCTGGTGGTTAGTAAAAATGAGATTATTCATCTTATTGTCATTATTTTAGACGTAGTGGACATAACAAAGTAAAAAAGAGGTCAGAAAATTTACCAAACATCCACACATCACTGGCCGTTGTGAAACGGCGGAAATTGATCGACTCCGGAGCCATCCATTTGATTGGCAGTACACCTTTTGAAGCCTTGTAATAGCTCGACTCTTCCACCCAACGACTTAAACCGAAATCAGCTAACTTGACACAGTCGTCGGCAGATACCAAAATATTACGCGCCGCTATGTCTCTGGAAAAAGGTAAATTCAATTCGATTCATTGTGCATGTTTCGCATGTAAATAAACTCCAGTTTCATTGGTACTACCTGTGGACGAATTTTTTCGATTCCAGGTAAGAGAGCGCCGTACTGAGTTGATAGGCGAATAAGACTAAAGTAGCCAAATCCAGTTCTAAGCGTGCTTGATTCTTCTGTAGATAAGCCCTCATTTCGCCGTATTTCGCTAATTCCATGACGATCCACACGGGCGCTTGGGAGCAGACACCGATAAGTCGAATGATGTTCGGATGATCAAATTGCTGCATAATGTCTGCGTGCCATTAAACGAATAAAAACAGGCGATTAAAGACCGATATACCGATGATGGCAATCAAACAATATTTACAAGCTTCTTCGAGAAATTTATCAGCCATAGTCTGATCTTTGCATGTTTTGACAGCTACGAGAGTAGGATCGCCACCACCGTTGCGAAAGAAACCACGATGGACGTCGCCGAAATGACCGTAGCCAATAATTTCTTGTAGATCGATTGAATTTCGCGACAGCTCGTAATTAGGCACTGTAAGTAACATCAACGTTATTTGAAATCGACAACAAAGATTTGTATCAGCCCATTACCAGAAGGAGTGGAATAGTCGCCGTCATCATCGACCAATTCTGCATAATCGCGCGTATCATTGCCTGGATCTCCGGCCACTCTACTCCGATGCGCCGGCCCCATTGGTGCAGGGCTACCATTTCTGCTCGTGTTTCTTGAATTCGCCGCGCTTATCCTTGATCCTGGTCGTGAGCGATTGACTAGATCTAGAGAGGCAAGAAAACGAGAAGAAAAGTTGATATGAAATCAAAATGAAAACTACGATACTAGAAACATCTTTGGAAAAGAAAGTGACGTTACCGTGATAGCATGGACATCCATAATAAGTCATTTGAGAAGCTTGTGAAAGGTTAGTACAGATAGGGTTTAATGAGCAATTCAGGCAAGCAAGAAAGATGAAAAGTATAAGGGAAAATGTACCTCGTTTATTCCACAACGAGAGGTTGGTACCGTTGACCAAACGGCAATAACGATCCACAAGGTCAGCAATGTTTTCGGCCGTCTCGATTGATGTGCAGGTTATGAGCAACGGCTCCTGGGAGCCGGCAACTTTGATATGCACGACGGCTTTGTTATTACTGAGCCCACCAGCCATACGCTGTACATTGTGGCTCTCACAGTCAGCAGACATTAGGGTTTCCACCTGGGACACGTGACTAAAATCCGCCACCAAAATCAACTACAGGAACCAAAAAGTATTTGGAAATTGTTCATTAATTATGCATTCAATTGATAGATAGAAATAAAGGGGTCACAAACCTGACTGCCTGCTTGACTAGCCGTGTAGGATATGCCAACATCTGGACCGATAATGAGCTCAACTGGAATGGACCAACCGGTCTGTAACGAAATCAATCAAAAATCAATTCCATTGAAAAACAAGGAGCAATTAAAATTTTTTTTTTACCCCCAAATCACATTGGAACTTTTCTCGATCGTAACGGTAGACGGTACGAAGGAGATCTAGAAATTTGAACATGCAGGCCGATTCGGCTAATGCGACACACTTTTTGAGTTGCTGTTGGATCATTTTCTTCAGGTTTTTAGATTTGATATTGGTGATGATGCATTCGGGTAAGAGGCTGCGTAATCCAAATTCCTTTTCCAGATTTTCTAAACTGGAGCGTTTCTCTAAGGCCGATGGCGACAAGTCCTTGAAAACTCGTCGAATCTCCAAGCAACACAAATGCACTGCAAGCTCCGGCTCGACTGTCAGAGATCCATGGCTCAAATAGTCGAAGCGAGTCTGCCCAAACAAAGTAGACGAATGTGAGAACAGAACAACAACATGGAATAAGAATAAAGTGACTCACTTGATCGTAATAAAAGAGAAATGTGGACTTGTCTTTTTCGTAGAGTTCGTGCAAGTCTTTAGGCACGCACCGTATTCGCAATTCGATTCGCCATTTGCTGTCAACGGTGCCAATCATCGCCAACGCGAAACGCTCTTGCACTTGTGCCAGAGTGGAACTATTATCCAGCCAATAATGAGGGCCCCGAGGATTGGCTGACTCGACTATTCGTAGGCCGTAAAGTGCCTGATAGGCACGAGGACGAGCTGCCAGTGGTTCCGTCACCATAGCGATTGCTTCCTGTTCAAATCAAGATGTTTTTTTTTTAGTTAAGATGACAGTTTTAGCTTTTTTCATCCACCCAGGAATGAGGTGCATCCGCCGCATTACTTCAACTGTGGATGAATCCAGACATTTGACCATGTTAAATCCTTGGCTGGAATTGGGTCCGTACACTTTGAAAGTGACCGTGTTGGCCGCAGTAAAAGAGCTCCCGCTTTCGCCTACAAAACAAAATGATAGCCACTAGAAATGAAGAACGATGTAATTTGCTCGTATGTTCGTTTTTTTTGTTTTACTATTTGACGACTTTGTTGTGTTTGTATTGTAGTTGTCGGTGGGCAAGAGGACCCGGTCGACGGATCCGCCCCTCCTTAACGGTAGTTCGGGTGGCAACATTTGCTGTTTTAGCAGAGGCCGAATATCACTGTGACTACTGTTATTACTGCTGTTGTTGCCACCACCACCACCGTAGTGGCTCTGGATGAGCAAGGGCCGGGCCATCTGTGGTGCCAGTCCCAGCCGAGTGCTGCTGGCCACCTGGAGCGGGCTCCATTCGTTTCCATGCTGCTGTTGTTGCTGATGCTGCAGTTGTTGCTGCTCTTTGGTCATGCTGACGCTCATACTGCGCTGATGGAATGGGACTGCTGCTGACGGGAGCGTGCGCAATTCCTCAATACTAAAAAACGTAATTATTAATTAGCAAGTTTGTTTTGTTTTTGGTTTTTTCCATTGTTAATAGAAAAAAAGACACACACGAAAGTTGAGAGAAAATTAAGGGTAGCGGATGTGGGGGCAATTCACGTTAACTAGCTATACGGGTTTAGAGAATTGAGGGATCGTCGTTCAAACATCGGCGCCGGCCAGCAATCGGGTGGTAGAAATACCTGCTATAGAGGCGCCGCCAACTCCGCCAATTGCGTCCGGCCTGTTTCAACTGTTTCCACCGTCTTAGTGACGGAGAAGGACTAGAGTCGCGATGGAAAGAACTTGTCGACGGTGGGAATTGGACCGACGCATTGGGAGAATTGGACCAATTTGGGGCAAGAATATCAGCAACTTGATGTCTGCTGACGCTACTACTTCTACGACGAGGACCCCAAGAACGTTGCTGTTCCGACAAATTCACACCGGTTGGCTCCACCAATCGAGTGCCACTGGTTTGATACAACTCACTAGCTGACTGTGACCAGCAGTCAACGGCCGCTTCATAACCGCCGCTGGACCATAAGGCCGGCTCCTCCCCCTTTGCTTCCTTTTCGCCCCAAGTACGGGGAGGAAGATCCATGTAGTCTTTCTGTTGACCAAAACATGCCACACTCCAAGACCAATCGCGTTCCATTTTGGTCACCTCGATGGTCATTTAGTCCGTCATCGTCGAACCCCCAAGTCCCAATGTGCGTAACACAAAAAATCCGCATACACAAACACACGAGGGCTATCCGAGTATCTCTGGAGAGAAGGCACCAACACAAATCGCATTCACGACCTCGCCGAGTGCCTGTGCTACTTGGCCAGGGAACTCGTCGTTGTCAGTCCATCCGATTAACTGAAAGTTTTACTGAGACAGCGCGCTACCCGAACTCACGCTGTATGAATGTGGGATTCGGCACCATTCCAAATTTCATTCTCTTCCTTTCTTTCGTTTTCTCTCCTAAAGGCCAACAGACACGTCAAGACAAGAACGAAAAGAAAGAAAAAAAAGGGTAGGATCCCAAGGCTCGAGGTTAAATCTGTCCTCGACAGGGCGTCTTTGACTAAGGTAGGAGGCGTTAAAGGTTGAGGGACGAGAGAAAAGTTGAAAAAAAATAAATAAAAGGGATACCCGTTTGAATGGACTTGATTGAAGGACCTCGGGCACTACAAGACAATCGTCATCATCACTCTACACCACTTGATCGCTCAACGTGTCACAATACAAGTCCAATAACGTCACACTAAACAAGAAGGAAAGTTATAGCCGACAATCTCTCGCGCTGTCTGTCTCTAGTTGGATCTGATTGTTTTCGTCTCCTCTTTTATGTGAAAAGAAAGTCAATGCTCCTTCTCTAGTATATAATGCGCGCCCGCTTCTCATTCTGTTTTTGTTTCCTCCTTCTTTTTCTTATCTTTTGCGCTCACTCAAGACAAACAGTAACCACCACTCTCTCCCTTCTGTCTTTTTCTACTCCGCCTACCTTTTTCCAATTCTAGCGGCGAGCGGCTGAGATTCCAAAATAAACCCGAAACGACCGGCTCACGCCTTCATGAAACTCTCGCGTCCCCCACCCGACAGTACAACGTGCACTCCTCCCTTTTTTTTTTCTTTTGAGACGATAATCATCAACGACACGGTTTTTGTCGATCGATCCTCCTCCCATTTCGCATGGCGTTTTCATCCTCGGTTTTCACACTGACAGCATTCCATTAAATGAGACTGCAGAGGTGTCGAAACTCGACCTTCTACTGTAATAACACAAGTCCCACCCCTAACAACTCCCGCACCCTCTCTTTGCAACCCTTAAACATGAGCAATAAGCTCTTGGCTGCAGCAAAATGTGCTGTAACATTACAAGGCCCGTGCATACAGCGCTTTCTGAAAAACAAAAGCGAACAACCGGAGAGTCGTCGGCGTACGATGACCAGCAGTCTGCTGGCTGTTCTACTGACACAGGACACAATGTTGAATCATGCAACACTTTACGACCAACACTCAAACTTCTAACTGGCTATTTGTTTTTTTGCTAACATCTCTGTGGCAGAATTACAATAACAGCAACGATCTCAATGAAGTTCCACATGACCACTGCAAATTTGAGCTGGTCTAGCGTGGATTGTGAAATTGAAAATAATATATCAAACCAGCAAAAACTCTTTTGACAAAGGGTCTGTTCTCAACAACCGTGCACATGAGTTAAAACCTAACCATTCCCTTGCAGTAGTTTAGTCAAACCAGATAAGCGAAACCTTTTTAAGTTACGACGAACTTCACATCACAAGATTTTAAGCAAAAAATTAACCAACACGAGCTAAAATATGAGCATCTCAGAAGTGCAGTAAAATGACAGATCATCCTTTCAGTCAAGTCGCCTAAAAAAGGCAAACAGTCGAATAACTAATGCCATTCAAATAGACTTTACCTTTAGAATTTGGTGATTTCATCTGATGTGGAGGCGTATAAACACCATTGGTCTATGTATTTCACTGACAATTCGAGAAGGAAACAGAGAAAAACCTATCTCGAAAATCAACACACAACTTCTACGGACTCACTCTTTCGGAAGTGGGCCAATACGGGCAACAGACGCACATCACGAAGCCCCTAAAGGCAATCGTCTTTCCTCTTTTTCCAGTTCCAGAAACCAGAATGCCACACAATGACGCAAAATCTGGTCGCATTCACGGAAGCAGCGAGCCAGAAGCCAACGAGTAAGTTTTCGTTTTTGTTACACCCTGTTCAGCAGAAAAGTTTTGAAGAAAATGTATGCAGGAGTTGCGTGTACTCCTTAAACAGCAAGTATTTTATGGCTGACTGGTTTCGTCCGCCTAAAGAGAACTTTTGGCTTGCCTTCGGTATTGTAGATGGGGAACGCTCCTTATATGGGTATTTTTTGCTGATAATCGAAGGTCATGCTATCAGTCACGCTTGACTACCCTATACACGCCCCGGCATCCGCAAAGCACAAATTCTTCTATATCTTACGTTACAGTTATCAGAAAATCACCAATTTATTGCGCAATAGCAAACGCTGTACGTTTACGGTTTATATGCTATCTCTAGAGCAGCAAGAGTTGGTGATGATTCAAACAAAACTGGGGCTTGAATGCATGAATGTGTGTGCGCGATAAGTGCAACCTTGAATTGTTGTTTGCTAACAGAGCTGTCGTTGGAGATCATCAAGTTGAATGCGAGTTAACTTCGTGGTGTTGGCAACATTGTTCGGTTTCTATTATTTCTTAATATGATGATAGGCCAGCAATGCCATTATGACTCACACTTTTGAATTTACTTCCACGCTTGCCGAAGTGATTTTTTGCCAGCTAATCTTTTGGTTATGAATGAAGCCAGTGTCAATCCAGTCAAAACCAGTGCGATAAAACCATATTCAAAATCATCGTTGAGAACATCAAAGGTCCTGGAGGGTGTCACGTGAGTAAAGAAGATATCTGCAGGAATGCAAAAAAAACAAATGAAACAAAAAGATAAGATTAAATAATTTTGAGTACGAAAGAAACGAAAAATGAGATGGAGATTATACCCAAACCGCAGGCGAAGACTAGTGCAGTTGACTCTAGTGAAGACGGAGTAACGTAAATGCTTTTAATGTTGGAGATTGTCTGATTGTAATTGATGATGGCTTCGGCTGGGATCGGCAACTCCGGCAAATAGGGCATGATACCTTCTTCGCGCATTTCAGGTGTCGCAGCAGCCACAACTGGTCGACGCGGATCTAAGAAAGCACGTGGCATTTCTTGTATCCATCCATTGGATAGTCCAACTACAATACGATTCAAATATAACTATACACAACGCGACAAAGTCATTAGGTTTATGATACTCACGAAGAATGTGTTTCGCCGTCATGCCTTGTTCGGATACGGTATCTTTCATGGCCGTGATGTGGGATGGATAGATGTAGGCTTGTCGGTCCACCAATGGTTGAGGTGCCGAAAACGAAGAAAACGCTGTGCTGTTACTCTGCGTCTGGCCTTCAAATAGTTCAAGCGAGCTCAGCTCAGTTCGTCGGTATTTCTCGTTGTAATACGCGTAAATGATCCAGTTCTCCGCGTAAACAACATGGTAGGGTGGCTGGACACGGCGATGCGAGGTGGAAAACACGACAGCGCCCGAGACAACGTCAATCAAATACAGATTGAGATATCCACGATGGTGAGGGTGATTTGTTCCAGCAGTCGCCACGACAACCATGTTTGGATTAAGGTATTTGTAGAGAACGCTTCGATCAGCCAATACGCGACCTTGCGAGAACACCTGCAATCAAATTTCAAATTGAATTTAACTGAGACAATAAGGACTGTCCACTAGTACCTTCTCTTCTGGATGACGAGAGACAATGGAAACAATTTCTTCCTCTACTGAATCACTCGAAGAACAAAGCTGCAACTGCCATACCGCGGCAGATGCCAAGTGATCAGCCGTACTCTTGGCCAGCGAATAACCACGTAATACGCAACTCTTCGTGTCTGCTACGAACATAAATAAATTGTTGGACATTTTGACTACATGATTTATGGCTGATTCAGTTGGTGGAAAGACGTGCGGAGCAGCAGACTCATCTAGCAGCAACAGCGGTTTCATGTATTCGGTTTCTTCGTTTTGGGGCAAAAGCAGTGCTTGTTGCACACTGTAGTCCAGATTTACGTAGCCCTCACTTCCAAACTGAGCCGGCTCACCAGTGATTGGATGAAAGACAAAAAGTACGGCTTGGTTAGAAGTGGAACTTTTGGCTAAGATAGTGCATTGCGGCTCCAATGGGTAGTGAATGCTTGTTCGCTGGACGTAGAGGCGAACTTTATCGATGTTGACGTTCTTCAGTAATCGTTGCCAAACAATCCTACCGGATAATGTGTCCATTGCAAACAGTTTACCCGGTCGGGTAAGAATAAGAATCAATTTGTGCAAACCGAAACGATCCCTTTCAAGTGCCTTGTTGTTGTTTCCGACAGCTTCACGACGGACCAAACTAATCTGGCCTGCCAAGAGTTGTTGGGTGACTATCAAAAGTTGCCGAAACTGTGAACTAAGTCGCTTGATGGTATGACCCAAGATACCGCCCAATGCCTGGTCTGAACCAAATTCTTCTTCAATAGAAGCTTCGATGGAAGAAACAGGGAGGTCAACCATCTCTACTTGGACAATAGATGTCAATGCCTCTTCCCGGGTCCAATAAACTTCTTTTTTGGAGCCGTAGTGTAAAGAATCATCAGTAGTGCTGATGGCATAGCGATAGCTTAGCTCTCCATTCGGTTTTCTCATCAGGAAGGTCGAAAGCAGATCAGGTTCACCGGCATGATCTGGCAACTTCATATCTCCACTGACATCTTCAAGTACTTGATTGGCTTCCAAATCGTAGATTTTAACTGCATAATTTTTTTCACGTTTTATTAGGGCAGCCATGTATTGGTCTTGAGCTTCTGCATCTTTGACTGTTGGAACGCTCACCAATACCGTTTCACTAGGCCATTCGGCACTGGTTCTTTGGAGCCCCTCATCAGTTATTTTATACAAGGAGAACGTACCTGTCGTTCTCAAAGACACGAAATTTTTCGTGACCCCCAGAGTGACTAGCTGGTCAGCGCCAACAGTTATACCAAGATGTTGTAATTCGATTCTTTGATGAGAATCAGAATTTCTAACGTCCACAATGTTGACGGCGTCTTCCTGAGGATGAAGGCAGACCAAATGGGGGAAAACTAGCTGGCAATTAGTTCCCAGAGTGAACCATGGCAATTCAGTGGTCGATGCAACATTTTCGGTTCCACCAATTGAGCTGTACTCAGTCAAGACGAGGTCATAGCCAGACCTGGAAGGATTAATCTCGACAGATATTATATCTCTCTTTGAGACTGCCCACTTGCACAAGACAGGTTGTATGTCTTTGGCAACAGCAGCTTCCCACTGAAGGATTCCCGATGATACATCAAAAACCCGTACAATTGTAGGGATATTGCTGATCGATGCTACTTTTCCATTGCTGAGTAAGAAAAGAGAAGTAATTTTGCTTTTGGTATTGCTGCCCAGCAAATGACGCCACTCAATTTTTCCTGAGAAAAATGATTGCTTACGGATTGTGTACGGAAGGCAAACAAAATTTGTAAGACTAACCTGTGCCAGCATGAAGGAGAGCTAATGTATTTTCTTCTGTGCCAACAACAATTTTCTTCCCCGTAGAATCAAAAATAGCATGTTTAACTTTCCCGATGTATTGTTGGCGCCTGTGTGAAGTAAAATTAAGGTTTATGTAAATGCAAATTTATGTTACTTTTAGAAGTTGTAAGTCGACGAGAAACCTTTAGCGTACCAATCAAACTTGCCGATTTGGTCTTCATACAATCCGTTAATCGTTTGTATCAAAATAAATACTATACATAATGAATAGCTGAAGATTTTCATGGCGAAAACCAATTAAACAATATTAATAAACAGCGCCGTTTTTAAGAACACAGAAAAAATGGAAGCAACCGGGAAAAAAAATCTTTCTCTGAAAATTCACTGACAGCACCGGGTATAATTGAAGGTGAAGGCTAAACAGAAGTCATATTGGCTTTCTGCTGGGATTTCTGGCCTGGCCGGCTGGCCCTGGATCCTGGTCCTGCAAAGCGTGCTGCAAGTCTGCGACTAGCGAGTAGGTAGGGTCATAGTCATAGATTAGATTAGATCAATGACGGTGGGGTAGGGGTGTAGGCACTAGGCACTAGGCAGAGTCATAATTGGATGTTTGAGCCGTTTATAACTACTCCTTTTCAAACCATGTTCAAATTCACTAACCTTACTCCCTCGGAGGGAGTCCCTCTGATTGAACTGCACCAAACGAACCTTTGTCTGGGATAGGATAGTGTTTTCGATTGTATCGCATCAGATCTCCGAAAGGTATAGCGTACAGGTCAGTCGGCGGGAGCGAACCCCAAAAAGCCCATAAAAAGATCTGGGATCTGTAATAGATCATCTAATCTATTACCCTGGTGTAGGGGTAAGCGTGAGAGTCAATATAAGACTAGGGAGAAACTGGCTACGAGAGTTCAGCACCTGACGAGACTGTTAAGGTCCTGTAAATACACATTTAAGTTTATTCCAGTGAACACAATTTTTGAAATCACCGTATCACAGAGATGTGAAGGTGGATGGCAGAAAAATTGTATGTTTTGTGATTTTATAGAGAAAAGAAAAAACGCAACGAAAAGGTACTAAGAACGAAAGATATGTATTTATACAAGAAAGGACTTCCAATAAAAATCTGAATCGTGTTTGGGCATGAAGGTATTGTTCATAAAGTCCAAAGTACGGCATTTTGATTGCACATCCCACCATTGAGTCATATTTTGGTAAACTTTCGAAGGTAAAGTTGAGTTGTGTAAATAACCACACAAACGACACATACCTCCTTGGGCATCTCCGGGACCCCCACCCACGACATAATGCTTTTTCCACCAAAAATATTCGTTGTATAGCGTATCATTTCTATCCAATAAGAGCAAATAATCAGCCAATTCTCGTATTGATTGATAATCAGCAGCATTGATATAAGAATGTGGAGGAGCTATTCGTTTATGATGACCGTGAAGATCGAAAACAATCGGAATAATGTGGTACCGCATTCGATCAAAAAACTTTTCCGTGACGTAATCCTCACACAAAGCGTTTTCTAATGACAAATAGAATTTATAATCACGCTCCAACATTTCGTGACACAACTCAGAATGTGAACGGGAGCATCGCATTGTTCCGCACTGGCCGTAGATGTCGACGTCGATGAATGTTTTCAATCGATCGACGTATTCGTTCCGACCGCTAAGAGACTTGCAATTGGAGATGAACCAGGCCACCTTTTTCGTTTTTCCAGCCCCATAATTGGTGGTATCAAAGTGAACATCACGCATCAGTTGCCTATGGTTCAGGGGACCTATTCGTGACGAGTCAAGCGTGACACTTTCTGTAAGAACATTGAACCAACCATATGGATTATAAATATCAGAATCTTTACGATACGTCATTGTCCAGTTGAAAAAATTTTTCATCGATTCGGTATTTACGAATCTCCATGCAGGGGACTCCATGCTTAAGAAAACGTAGTGTTGATTGGGCCACCTCTTGACAGGTACGTCATCAGGTGTCCAACCATGTTGGTGGAAGACGATGGCATCATATTGTTTCAATAGTTCCCAGTTAACAATACGGCCACGGTTAAATATATCACACTGTAAGTTGCAGTGAGTAAGACGATAGGCATCCTCTGCAACGCCGATTGATCCCTGTCCAATTTCAACGCCGTTTCGTCGTCTGGGCGGTTTGTACTGTTCGTACCAGAATAGGATCTTCTTTACTGGTTGAGGGCTAGGAAAAGTACTCAGCAAATTGGCAGCTGGAAAAGTACCGCCTTTTTTAAATAATGTCGTTCTGTAGTACAGTCGCGTTAAAAGAATGAGGATCAATACTGCAACTATGCAGCGCCGGTATAGGGACATCTTAAGGTTCAGCAACTGTAATCTATTGAGAAAACATCTTGCCGTTACTGAGTCTCTCAATCAACACAACAAGGAATATGAGAATTCACATTAATTATTTCAAATGTAAATTATCAGTTGCATTCGTGTTTCCCAAGTGGTCTTCACATTACCTAAAAGATCAAAAGTAAAATAATTTTACTTGTTATTATAGTTTTGACTGCAGCCGATATACCTTCTGCTGGTAAAGTAAAAGGCATTCCATGATATTGTAACCTTTTAAACCAAGACAAGTCACAAGGAAACCGATGAAGATTAAAACTGTCTATTCACAATATGTATTGGCCGTATACACCTGAGAAAAGTACTAGTATGTTATGTTGCTGTGTTGTTGGACGACAGCTCTCCAAACGTGTTTCACGACATAGCTGTCACTTCTTCTGGGTTCCTTCAGCCTGCAGCAATCCTAAACTGGTTTTCACTCGTCTTTAAAACTTACAAGTTGTTTTCAACTGAAATAGCAGACTACTTTAGTTGTTGGCAAGGTACTACTTTAGTCAAATGTGCGTACAAATAGTTATCCATTAAGTTGTCGGTATTTAACCCCGCATTTGTACCATTAAATTCTAACGTTGGATTTAAACATAAAATGTAAGGAGGGAATTTTGTACAGATGAACAACCACAACTATTGTTTTGAATCCAAAAAAACAAAACAAAACAAAAAAAAGTGAGTTACGACCTATGACAGATTGCAACAACGATAACCAGCTCGCCACATTAAATATAAGAATTCGGTTTTGGTAATGACTTGGGTTTCATTGCTTGGCCGGGCGAAGCGATGATATAATCTTGGTTAACCAAGTTAGCAGCCACGTTTGGTCTGTTTGTTAAGATAAAATCCACACCTGCCTCCAGGTAGTGCGTCATGGTAGATTCCCGATCGACCGTCCAAACACCAACAGCAGCATACATGCCCATATCAAGGCTGTATTGGATGGCATTGTCATATGCGGCCGGCAAAATATGAAAACATGCCGTTATCCCTGTGTCGTAAACAATATTTGAGGTCTTCAATTGGAGCGAACTTCTCAAAACCCGTTTTGCTTTTATCCCTTCGTTGTCGATCGTGTAGAAATATCGGTCAGCATATTTGGAATTGCTAGCTTCGCGAAGGGCACCACGCAGGTAATCAGCACGCGATATTGTTAAACATCCGAGAAGAATCTGTCCGCGAAAACCCCGCGCAAGCACTTTGTCGTTGAACAATCGCACCACATTCGCACCTGCCTCGGCATAATTAGGCACTGAATTGTCCAGCTTAGCGTCAATGTAAATGAGGGCCAATGGAGAAGAGACAATCTCAGAGCTGCCCAAAAAGTCTGTCATTTCAGTGACACTCGTCGAAGCGGAACAACCTTCACCGAGAACTGCACATCCATTGTCCTCATTTGTAAACAAATGGAGAAAGCAGCTGCAATCACAAGGAAATCCATGATGAAACTGACTTGGATTGTTGCCTTCGAATTTCAAATCGATTTCAATGCCGTTGGCGCCTTCATCCAGCGCCCATCGAATGGAATTTGGTGTGTTGACCATATGGGCGATGACGGTTATTGGACGCGATGCTTCGACCAGGTAGTGGCTGGCGTAGTGGAGAAACAGCCATGGCATTGAAGTGAAGAGTCCCGTTAGCATTTTCAATAAGGTTAACCTGAATCCCAAACGTTGGAGACGAACAATTTCAGTTTGGGTTCCTGTAGAATAAAATAGAATAGATCGTGTTATAGTTCTACTAGTTAACATCAACGTTTAGTTTTGCTTACCTTGCCTGGAAGCAACTTGCTTCAAAAATGCAGGTGTCACTATTTTAAAAAGCAGGGGCCACTACAAGACCAGAAAAAAACATTAAAAGTTCAAGGTGAGCCAGGCTCTTGATTCTTCTGTCCATTCACGGAATTTGCCATCAGCTTTGGCACCTGCGGTTCATTAGAAACTGAGGGACCATCTTACAACTCGCTTGGAGCGCACCCACTGTTTTGTAAATTGGGGAAAACGGATTTCATGACTGTTCACAAAGAAACCGTTAACCTATTTTTTTTTCCCGGAAGGGATTTTTTCCCCCCTGCGTGCGGTACTACAAGAAAAACGAGCAATGTTCGTACACAATAATAAGGTATAAGCAAGGAACGGTTGTCTCTAACTAAAAAGTCTTGGCAAATAATCAAAGCGGTAAAGAAGAAATATCTCATTCCACTTGGCAGGAAACGATGAGCATTTCCACACAAACGTGAAATACCGGACGGCCCAGTTTCTGAACGTACCGTTTTCTAAGCAGATGTGTTTGACAGACATTTTCACAGCTGGTCGGATCGACCAGTGTTTGAGTATGATTTGCCTCAGTTGGAGGTGAATACGAACTGCATTGATTTAACAGTCGTTAATTTCATTTGCAAGTGGTAGGGATGAATCGAAATCGTTTGCGAAATAGTTCTAGGTTTTGCCGGGAAGGTGCAGCGCTCAGTTTACTGTCGATAACACTCACCTGTTTCTTGGGATTGTTTTGGTTAAACCGAATCTCACACTTGGCTTCAGACTGCCCAAACGATTTCAACTGCCAAAAACAGAGTGTCTCTTCTTTTCGAATAAATTTCCTCGGGAACGTACTGGGTGCTGGCATCAATCAAAGGAATAAACAACTCGCCGGCAACTGGAAGACGATTCTTTTCTGGAACGAGGCACACCCTGGAAATAAAACGTTCGATATTGGAACAGGAAAAGATATTTTTCTGAAAGCCGGATGTCCCGTTTGGCAGTGTGAGACAACCGCAAATCGTAGCCGTTTACCTGACGAGACTTACGATGCTGTAGTTTTCAATCAGCGGAAGTGGGATCCCTTGGATCTTCCAGCTAAGCGGTCACCGCACCAACGTTACATTTTCTGGAGCAGGGAATCGCCCGGCTGGCGGTACGTCAACACCAACTCCATGGCCGAATTTTTCAATTGGACGATGACGTACCGCTGGGATTCGGATATCATTTACCCGTATGGATGGATCACTTTGACGGATCCTACTATTGTTACAAAGCTGACGGATACACAAGGATTTCAACAACTCATTGCCGAAACCCAACTGGATACCGTTAACTTCGCAACTGGGAAAACGAAAAAGGTGGCCTGGTTCGTCTCCAATTGCAAATCTCTTAGTGCTCGGAACGAATACGTCGATCGACTGAAAACATTCATCGACGTCGACATCTACGGTCGGTGCGGAACAATGCGCTGCTCTCGAACAGATCCCGAGTTGTGTCACGAAATGTTGGAGCGTGATTATAAATTCTACCTGTCATTAGAAAACACTTTGTGTGAGGATTACGTAACGGAAAAGTTTTTTGATCAAATGCGATACCACATTGTTCCAATCGTTTTCGACCTCCACGGTCATCACGCACGTATGGCTCCTCCACATTCGTACATCAACGCAGCTGATTATCAATCGGTGGGGGACTTGGCCGATTATCTGAACCTGTTGGATGGAAACGACACGCTATACAACGAATACTTTTGGTGGAAAAAACATTATGTTACTCATGATAACAATGAAGCTGCAAAACACAGCATGTGTGAGCTTTGCCGCATGATTCACGATCCCGCCAAACCTGAAAAAATTTACAAAGACATGAAGAATTGGTGGGACATACAGGCAACTTGCCAAACGATTACATTTTCCGACGAGTATGAGATCAACAACGAGACTCACGCTGAGCATACATGGGAGGCCAAACCCATGTTAATCAGATGGTTCGGATGAAACAAAACATGTAGACTACGTAATTGCCATTTGTTTAAGTTATAATGTTTAGTTTTTGAGGCAGGTCTTTTTTCACTTTGGAATAAACCAGACATTTTATTAGTTGAGGTCAATGAATTAAATACGAACGTTAAAAGGGAGAAGTTGTTAATATAATAATAATTAATCTTTAAATTCTAGTAGGGTGGTGTAGAGGCGGCCGCTAATCCTAAATGTTAACTAACAGGTAGCTGTTTCAGGTAAGGAACATTCTGGCGTCCTATAATGTCAGCTGCCACCTTGGGTCTGTTGGTCACGATGAAATCGACGCCAGCATTGAGGTAGTTTCTTATGGAACCCTCTTGATCTACGGTCCAAATGCCAACGGCAGCATAGGCCTTTGATTGAAGGCTATATCGAATCGCATTGTAGAAGGTCTTGTAAGGAAAACACGCACTTGCTCCGGTATTGTAAACAATATTTCTGGTGCCCAATTGAAGCGAGCTCTTCAAGACCTTGTCGGCTTTTTTCCCTTCTTGGCCAATGGCATAAAAGTATCGGTCAGCATAATTGGAATTGGCGGCTTCGCGCAGAGCACCGCGTAGAAAAGCTGAACGTGAAATAGTTGAAGAACCAAGAATAATTTGGCCGCGATATCCCCGTGCAAGCACTTTATCGTTGAACAATCGCACCACATTCGCACCTGCTTCGGCATAATTCGGCACTGATTTGTCCAGCTTAGCGTCAATGTAAATGAGGGCCAATGGAGAAGAGACAATCTCAGTGCTGCCCAAAAAGTCCGTCATTTCCGCAACGTCCGTAGAAGCGGAACAGCCTTCACCGAGTACCATACATCCGCTGTCGTGAAACGTTGCATAACTAAGAAAGCAGGTGCAATCGCAAGGAAAGCCATGATGAAATCGAGCGGGATGGCTATCTTCAAATTTAAGATCGATTTCAATACCATTAGCGCCTTGTGCTAAAGCCCATCGGATAGAATTGGGCGTGTTCACCATGTGGGCGATGACACTCACTGGACGCGATCCTCCTGTGCCATACCGAATGACACCGCAGATCGCAATCAACAACGAAAGAAACGTTGAGCGTCTAGCGAACATTTTACCGGATTGGTACACTGATGAATCCCAACTGGAGAGCCTTATGGTCCTTAGTTTCCGCTATCAAAAGAACCTAAAAATGGAGAAAGATTACAAGAAAGTAGAATTGTGAATTATCACAAAAAATTTTCTTACCGAACTGTACGATGCAAATGACTGCAATCACACAATGTTGGCTCTTTGTTGGTACAAGGTAGACTGATTGTGCAGGTTTCAACCTGTCGTACAAATCAACTCTCTTAAGACGTCGGATACGTTGGAGCTGTTTAACATTGGCCGAATCCATTATCTAAATAGGAAGATACAAAGAAAACAATAAAAATGGTGTACAATAATGACGGGGATAGGTTGACCTACCAATTTCCAGCGAATCAACGGCACTAATGAAGCGGAATGGGACAAGACCTAGAGGGGGAAATACAGCTAGATCGCTGTTGAACAACTGATTGCCGAGCAATTAGGATTGAAACATATATATATATATTTTCCCCCCTTTCAAGATCAGGATGGCCAAGACTCGAAATTGAAATAATACAAAAGTGTCATAAGTTTATATAGGGAACATGGATTATAATTTGGACGTTGATGAATAAGATTGGTTGATGAAGACGTACCACAACAAGGCGCAAATTTGAACTGGCTCTATAGAACGTAATAAAGAACGATAAATGAACTCGCAAAGGGGCATAGATTTTCCCTAGCATTTTCAAAACCGAAAGATATAGGCCAAGTTAACAGTTTTGACGTCCGCAGGCCTCTTTAAACTCGCGCTAAACAGTGTGGACTGAGAGAACAATGAATAAAGAATGTAACAAACACGCAAAGAATGGAGGCAAATTCACACACAGGGATCTGGATAGGAAACTGCATGATGATATCTTTGATAAATATATATAAATATTTATGTTTTTTTTGATAAAATAGTAGTAATATGTTTTTATGTAAGATTCATAGCAAAAATAGAATGATCAGAACGCCTATAGAAAGAATGATGTGCGTAGAACGTATCGCAATTCGGGCTTTGGAAACACACTCGGAGATATAGAGAGGCAAAGGAAATATGTAAGCGTTTTGTGCAAAAAATTTCTGTCCAATTAGTATCCTCTTTTCATCTATCCACTAGTTTGAAGGAAAAAAAATCACCTTTCTTTTTACTGGAATTCTGGGACTATTTGGTAAAAATAGTAGGCTGCGTGGTGATATGCTTTCAAAGGAATTCAGGCCCGTTTCGGCTCGAGTCGCTGTGAGAGGCCGGTCAATATGCGCTGATTATCGATGACCCTCAAATTACGAATGTAGTTGCGCACTTCCTGCTCGCTACGTGGAGTTGGCGGTTGCAGCACTACAAAAAATCAAATGAATAAATAAAATAAAATGTTTAGAATTGATGATCTTGGGTGGTTCAATCGATAACAAAAAATTGAAAAAAAAAAGTTACGTAGTTGCCGACTTCGGCAGTAGCGTAGAGTTCGCATCGTCTGGGCCAGCATGTGCATCTTCTCGAAATTGATCAATCCAGCGCTGTCGAGTAGGGTCCGATTACCCTCGTGCGTAAACGTCATATCTGTCACACGATCGATCAAAGAAAAAAAGGAGATTGAACAGTCAACGTTTTGCTAAATTATACAATCAATAAGACGGGCGCACCTTTCAAAAGTAAAGGCATGAAGGGAAGAATGGGCGGCTGGAGTTTCCCCACAGCGATCCGGTATGCCCGGTGATTGCGTGATGGTTCGATTAAACCGTCAAACTCGTTAAACATTTTCCTCAACTGGAAAATGAAAAATATTCAATGAAATTTCAAGTTTACTGATGAACAGAAGTTTACTGAACATACCTTGGACGGAAGACGTTCCCAGGTCTGAGTCAGACGACTGACGGCCACGTTACTCAGACCCATGACGAGCGCAAAGAAAGCGTTCAAGTTCTGGAACTCTTTGCAACTTGAAAGTGAATAACACAAAGACCCACGATAAAGCAAACGAAAAAAACAAACAAATCATAAACTATTGCTTACTATGCGGCTAATTTAATGAATTTGCGTAACAGTTGGACTCTTTTGCCCAACGTGTTGGCCAGGCAGATTTCCGTGACAACCCAGTACTGGATTTCATTGAAGCGGCGCAAAAATAGATCTAGGTTGGACTTGATTTTGCGAAAGGGTTGGGCTCCAGCAACGTGATACAGCAGTTCATACTAAATCCGCAAGAAACAAAATTTTAAATGAAAAATTTTATCAGCTGACTGGTTAACGCCATCAATCAATACGAGAATGCAGCAAAAAAAATAGCCGTGTGATTACCTCGTGAACAGAACAGAAAAGATCCCAATCGATCAGGGTGATGTAATAAGCTAACTCTCGCGTGCTAAACATTTCCAGCTCGTTGCACGTCCCGTCGGAAGGTCCTTCCTGGTCGGGCAGCACCGTCTTCATGATGTCATCATGGCACGGAACATATAAACACATTTTTTGTTCGTTTAATTCGTAATTCAATGGAAATTTGAATATACATTTTTGCATAATGACATACCATGGCGTCGAGGTGGTCTTTAGGTGAAACAAAAATGCGTCCGTTGATGGAGAGGCAAGTGGCAATGCTAACTTCGGTATCGTTAATCACGGACTTTTCACCTGTGCATTAGCAAAACAATTTATTAAATAATCCTCCCTATAAGGGAAATCTAATTTTAAAACATACCATTGGATTTAATTTCAGCTAACACAAGTTCCTCGTGGCGTAGGCCTAACTTGTCAGCGGCGTTGAGTTTAATGGTCTCTGCCGTGGCGTTGACGGGTTGCCGCAACGTGCAGTACGTATGATCGGCGCAGTACACCCGGAAGATGACTGTCAAACGAGTGAGAGATCATGAAATTTCGTTCAACGGGATGCAAAAAGAGATTTTTAAAAAATCCTTACTGTCGTCATCAGCGCGGATGGGTCGTCTCTTTTCCGCGCTAAAGGCACTGGCCGCGTTCGATTCGCCACTGTTCTTCCTGTTGCTAGCGGCTGCAGCAGCTGTGGCTGCCGCGTTGACCGCGGAAAACAGGACGACCGATTGCCCTCCGGCAGGCAATGTCCACGTTAACGTCGCCAACGATCCACCCTGTTGTCTGGCCGCACGGTACTCTCCTTTAAAAAACGAACAAAAACAAGGACGGGTTTTAGGATTTGATCCAAATGGATCTAATTGAGTAAAAGCCTTTTAATTTTTTTGTTGTTACCTAGCAGCTCTTGAACGTGATCCAGCATGGCAGCTTCTTCCCTCAGCGTGTGGTAAAGCCGGGCATCGGCGTGCACTTCACTATGCAATTGCTATTCATTTTGAGGGACATGCAAGAAAAAGAAATAGAAACAAAAGAAAGGAATCAATAAAAGTCCCATCGACTGGGCAATGGGGGTCGACAAAAACATAGCCACCCGGATGAGCTATTGTTCACGATGATTACGTCAGAGTCTTCGGGCGTTGTGGCCCTCGTTTCCACACAAATCATTCGAGCTAGCTAGCTATCCAGTAGGGAAAGACCCGGGGGTCTCAAACAGCTCAGTACTCGAGTGGTGTGGGTTACACACCAATAATCCCTTTCCCATTTTCTTATATTCCTCGTTTGTAAACCCCAAAGGGCAGGTGCACGCGGGGATGGAACGGACAATGCCATTTGGTCCGGTATTTAAAGATCCCCACAGACACGAACGTTACTTGCATAATAATCGAAATTCACAAGCCAGCCATTGTTATGGCACTTGATAAAGGGCAAGCAAGGGGATTTGATCCAGCCATGGGTTTGCGGGCATTTGTTGGCCGGATGGCCACTAAAGGGGGGGCGATGTTACGAGCGTGGCCTTAATCCGCAATGTCATAAACGTACCTCGAAGAAAGAATGAGTGATGGTCTCGTCAAAGACTGGATCGCGGATGCTGGTGACCCACTGGTAGACGAAGTTAACGACACGTGATTTGCTGGCCACGACGAATTCCTTGTCCTGCGTCGGCGATTCGATGCGGTAGTTCCTCATGAGTTCCGTGATCAGCTGGTGCGTCGGCATGAACATGATGTGCGTCAACAGGAAGTCATCGAGGAACATGTCCGTGGCAGACGAATAAGGTCGGATAATATCCTCGTCACGGACGCTCAAATGCCTCGCATCCAAACGCGTTTCCAATAAATGTTCCAGCATCTTTTGCGGCATTCCAGCCATCACCGTATACCTGCGTGCGTTCAATGAATATGAATCAATAAAAGAATGGGCACGTGTCATCCATGTCCAGTCCGGTTAGAAAAATTTTTAAAAATGAGAGCGTCTTGAAGCTTTCCATCCACTCACTTGTAGTGTGACGAGGCGGAATGTCGATGAGCTGCGCTCGGGTTGGCGCTGACCTTCTCCAGGACGAGGACGTCGCGTCCGTGCTCCTTGAGCCGGACCGTGTTGGCTTCGACGTCGCGCAGGATTCGATTAAAATCGTCCTTGTCCACGCGCAGGAACTGACAGCCGTCTTCCCTCGTGATGATAGTCGCAGCTCTGCAAACGAATTAAAAAACACATTTTGTAAACCGATATCCAATTTGAACAATATTTTCACCGTCCAGATGGAGCCACATACACACCAATCTACCGATGAATATTATGCAGACATATTACACATCAATAACCGTTTTTCTTTCGCGTTTTCCTGGCAAAATTCCATTCCGTGGAAAGAATTCGCATTGAATAGAATTGAAAATACGCCATTTCTCTATTCTCCAGGGGGGTGCGGCCCGATGATGAAACGTATATCCCCAGCCATCTATCCTTCTAGTCATAACGGGGTCAACGTGAGCACGTCCGACACACACACACACACACACACACACACACACACACACACACACAAAACTCTGTAATATGTGTAAACTGGTCAGCCTATTATCGATCTATTGTGTACCCCCCTCATTTTTCTCTCTTTCTTTCTCATTTTTTACCCGAATGTAATAAAAGTACTGCGTTTTCTCGTGCCGCCTCCGGGACTGAGCAGATCCGCGTGCCGCTGTTTCACACATAGTGTTTCGTTTTTTTATCTTTGACTGCAGGGCTATCATTTGGTAAGTGAGTTCCATTTTTATGGATGCGTCGGTTCGCTCACACGAGTCGTCAGCGGGGGTCAGAAATTGTGCCAAGTGAACGGCCCCAACTAGTGCGAAATGGCCTTCGATGGTTCGGGAGCTTACCCACACCATTTTTGCCTCTTTTTCTCAATCGTCTTAACTATTCATCCAATTTTCCTTTCTTTTGTTTTTGTTTTTTTTTCAACTTCCGCCTCAATCCATAATGGAAAGAGCTGGATCGTTTGTTTCCGGATATAAGCGCGGACTCACGATCACGTTCGTGGCAGGGCTATTCCGGCAGATCCATATTGCCCATCTCCCCGTTACCGCCCCCCGCGGTCCCTTGTGTTAGAAACTACACCGACCGTAAAGCGGAAAATGAGAAACGGGCGGAAAAAAAGAGAGAGAGGGCCGGCCGTCATAACGACACTGTATAAGCCAAACACACTGCTCGTGTATGTCGTGTGTTTATCTGGCCGGTTTGCAGCGGATGGCGCTATGGATCGTAGATCATCAATCAGTGACGATGATGATGATCAAGACCGTCCTCCCAACCGTCACATTCGTTTTATTCTTAGCTATCTTAAGAATCATCGCAAGAGGCCATCTGTAATAGAGTTTTTAGATGCTGGGTGACAGTCAAGGGGGATCGTCCTACTATAACCAGGCCCCCATTTCTTCGGATCAAAAGGGACCTAGGGACATAAAGAACTATCTGTGGATTGATTGCTACGGCATTGCCAATAAAATTCATCACAATCAAATCTATAAATATAAAACGCTTTGATGATGAAAAAAAGTTCGGTCGGATCAACTGAAAATGTTTCTGTCGTTCATACGCTAGAGTGGCCGAGGCTCGTTATGGCCGTCAGATTATTTAATCGAAAACGATCCATCATTGTCGCTCTCCGTCTGCCCAAAACTTGTGGGGCGGAGGCACACAGAAATCAAATAAAACACTAAGCGAATACATTTTCGTTTAAAATAAACTCTCTTTCAAAAGTGAAGTTTTACCTGGGTGCGTTGTTGATGAGCGCCAACTGGCCGAAATCGTCGCCGTCTTGCAGCGTCGTGACAACGCCCTTGCCGTGGATCACAACGTTAACGGAGCCCTTGAGTATAACGTACCACGACACGCCTTCGTCTCCTTGATTAAACACTGCGGATAGTAACATGGCCAAGAGAAAGGTCAGAATTGCGTGTCAACTTTGCGGGAGTCGGGATCGAAAAATGCCGGACGTGATATCGCACTGACGTGAGACACGAAACAAACAGAAACACGACACACGTTAAAGGGGTGAAAGAAAAAAAGAGAAAAACTTACAGACAGTTTCTGCTCGCGGATGTGATTCGAAGACGATTATGTTGGCCAACTCGCGCTTGACGGTGGTCGAAAGATGCGACAGGGCCCTGATGTGCACCAGCTCTTCGTAGATGATCTCCAAGTCGTCCGGGGACCGGTCGTGAGTCCTGTTTTTTTTAACGATGTTTGCGTTAGTGACACGGAGAGCCATCGAGTACGGACAGGAGCAAAAAAAAAATCTAATATAATACTTACGGCTTTCTTAGAATGGCTTTGAGGACGGCGTCGGGTGCCAGTTGAGTCAGCGTCGAGATCACTTCGTCCTTTTTCTGTTGGGCGTCGCGCACCACGTCCTGACTCGGTTTGCGACCAGCGGGACCGTCCCCTCGACCCTCGGCGTCTTCGTGGAATCGGTAGAAGACGAACTTGTCTTTAAATTGGTGCTCCTTCGACACTAGCAGGAGCACAAAAAACAATTCAATTAGTTTTGAAAACGCAATCAAAAATGAATAAGGATTGAAAGTGTCTAAAGTATGAGATGGATTTCACTTACGGGCCAGGATGACTTGCTCGTCCAGCAAGACCTGCCACATGGCGGACGCTTGGGCACGGCTGTGCACTTCGGGACTGAGGCCGAGTAACCAATCGACCATTTCCGTGCCGACCAGGCAGTGACGAACGGTGCCACGTCCGGGTACTTTGCGGTCACGGATGAGGGCGGAGGCGGGCGACGCCGATGACGCTGCCATGATGAGCGTTTTCAAAACTTTGCCCATCATCATGGCGCGTTCGCTAGGCGACTGAAAAGAAGAAAAAAACAATTAGTCTAACTCCACCAATCAAATAGATTTTGATTTCTTACCAAAGTCAGTTGGGCGATTTGATTGCTGTTGCTATTGGTTGCCGTTTGGCCGGTCGGTTGGCCGGCAGGAGCCGCCGTTTGCTGAGCGTTGCTTGGTGGCGATGGATTGCTGCGTCCATTTCCGCTGGCCGTCGTGGCACCGCCATCGACGGCCGTTGCGCTGACAACGGACGGATTGCGCTCCTGGCGCTGTGGCGACGACGTCGGCGATTTGGCGCTGTTGATGTTCGCGTCGGCTAGCGACGGTTCCTTGGAAGGGATACCCAATCCACCGGACGTCGAACTACTCCTTCCGTTATTAGCTAGAAAAAAAAAAGTGAATGGAAGATTTCGTCAAAGAGATGCATGATCAAATTTCTCGTTGCTGGGCAGCCGGCCCACCAGTCCGAAAATGAGTCAAAAATGATGGGTAAACAGAGCTGGTGCGTATGACCGGCTGTGGGCGTTGCACGAGATCAAAGGACAGTTTTGCGTACATCGTTCATTTGTACTGTACATTCATTATGTTTGACGCAATCATATTTCGAATAGAGACGAGGAATCGATTCAGTCATGCGCTCAATACATCGTGCGGGAGTTACTCCTCTGTCAAATGTCACCATTCTTTTTGACAAGTAGATGAAGAAATTATTCAAACGGATGACCAATCAATGTCTCAGCTGACATGTCTTACATCCCACGCTTTGAACGTAGGTGGGGCCTTTTTCTTTATTATTATCAACCATCAAAATTCACTAGCCATTGCCCGTAATTGAATAATATTTTTGAAAAAAAAAAGATATGAAAGACAACAATTTCGCTTTGTTTGCTTTAGCGATTATTATAATGATTTCAAGCGGTGAAAGGATTGTATCAATAAAGCCTTTGATTTAGCTGCCTGACGGAAGTGAGAAATGAGGAGGCGGAAATGTCGGGAACGAGTCACGAAATTCAAAAGTTCTTTCTATTTATTTTCTTTTTTTCTTTTTGCTATCGATTGGACTTTCTTATGTGTGTACACTGTTTCCGCGCAGTTGACGTAAGTTAGTTGACAAGTTGCCAGTTGAGAACTTTCGGTCGTTCTTTAGGAAGTGGCAGTCTTCGTTAAAGGAAAAAAAAAAAAATGGCATTTTTCTATGTGTGGGGGGTAGGGCCAATTGAAAAAACGGAAAAGTTGCACGAAGAAAACAACATCCGAACGCAATTTATTAAAGAGGATCGAACTTGTCTGAAACTCGAGATTTTTTTTCAAACGACGGCCCGTCGAGGGCGGGAAGCGTTTTGGCCAATAAAGAAAACGGCGCATCACGACACAAAATGTACATAGTAGAAGAGAAGTTGTGTGATTAAAGGTTCACAATTTATGCCCCTGCGCCTATATAGTTTTCCTTAGCGACTGTCAGACTCGTTGAACCCAATCTCAACAAAGGAAGAGGCAAGGAAAAAATGGCCTTTATTGCGGGATTCCAGTTTGCTTCATAAATAAACCACAACAACAAGCTAAGTCCATATGGGAAAAAAAAGGACGCACAAAAAATATTAAAACATAAAAAAAAGGATACGGAAAAAGTAGGGTAGTATCCCAGATCCCACAATTTTCTTTTTCTTTTATTGATGTCTGTAATATCAGTGTGGGTGTGGTGTGCCCCGCTTTTTTCCAGCTTCGCGGATGGATCGCGCTATGGTACAGGGGCGTCACCGCCATTTCATTAAAGAATCATGGCAGGAAAGTATTAATAAAAGAAGAGAAAAAAAATAGATCGTTGCTGTCCCAACGGCTACTGGTTTCGATCCTCCCATAATTAGACACGCACACACCTTTAAAAAAAAAATAAAAAGTTCTAACATATAATGGGCTCGCTATGGGTGGGTGTACTGATTGGCCCTCTGTGAAACTTTGGCAATACAATCAAAACTGGCAAGCTTTTCTTTTTAACAACAAATTAAAACATAGCTATTTTCTCTTTTTTGTTTTCGGCTCTTTTGATTCTCTCACGATCGCATTCTCAGATTGTATTCTGGCGAAAAAGAAAACCCTTGGAACATAATAGGCCATGAGATCTCATCGCATTGTCTCATGTTGTCCCTCTTTGTTTTTGTCTACTCGGATGTTGTACTCTGTTTGCAGAACGATGCCCTTCCGCTTTCGTAGAGGAGACGACAAGAGGAATCCTCGAACAAGAAAACAAAACAAACTGAGAAAAGTGCATTGAGATCGAAGGGGGCGTGTACGTGCGTTCCATGTCAACTCACGATCCTTTTGTCATTTCGAAGGATCCCTTCCTTGTTATTTGTCTCGCAAAAATAAAGTTTTCAAACAACCTACCACTCATTTTAGGAAGTTTTGATTCAGACTGTCAAAATTCTCTGAAACATCCAGCCAACCCACACGATCCATTTTCTACGCCCCACCCCCTTTTTTAATGAAAATCCGGATTTATTGTTACGTGTCTTCCTACTTTTGCCACTAGCTCTACTTAGAAATGAAGCGCAAAATTGCATGCGATACATTCAATCTCAATGTTTAACCGTCTTTTTCCAGGAAAAAAGCGAGATATTAAGTTCCTCTGGCGTCCGTAGGAGAGAAGACGGGCGGAAGTATACATCATTATTAAAGGAAACCATTGGGCCAACGTAATAAGGGACCTGCCGGGGGTACGAGATACGTACAGTATGTAACGGTACATATGGATGATGATGTCTTGTCTTGACGCCATGATGACTCAATTTACTACGCCCGGTTGCTTACCAACTCCCCCCCTACCCTTTATAACATGATCGTCTTCCATCGTCATCAACTAACCAATCAAACATCTAAGCACAAAAATAGAAAGAAAGAGAAAAAAAAAACTCAAAAATTATGTGCTGATTATTAGGGAAAAAAAAAGGGAAAGAAGATGTGGGGGGGAAACCACTAGAGGTGGGTTATGCTGTCAGGGTGTGTCCCGTCGTTCGTTAGGGCCACCTTGTCTCTGTTTTTACCACACAAAGTCCATAACGAACGGCAAATGAAGAAACGAATTCCAATTCTTTCTGTGAAACGATTGGAACTGTATATAGGAGGCCCCAATAAACATCGAAAAACTGATTGTAAATCATCCAAACACAATCACGCGGGTGGGTTTCTTTTCAAACGGTCTATAAAAAGAAAGATGACGATTGTTCTTTCTTATAGAAATAATAAAAACGCGAAGAAAGGCAATCAGCCTCTTTGGTCTACACACACCCACACACACACAGATATAGAAAAGGCGAGTTCGCTCGAAAGAATAGAGTAGTAGATATACGGGCCTGTGTTATCCAGCTCATAATAGGTGATCCTATCCTAAGCTTCTTATCCTTCTTCATATCAGAAGAGGATTGTCTTTTTTTCTCGTTATTTTCCATCTCATATTTTTTAAAAAACTAATTTCTTAATAACCTTCTCCGCTCAAATCAGAGTACAGGAAAAAACAATTAAAAGAATGGTGAAAAAAAAACTTACAGTTGTTGTTTTCCTGCGATCCTTGACGACTGCTGATGCCACCGGTGCTGTGATGACGTTGCGATTGCCTTTTATTGCCACCTGGCTGATGAGATTGCGCTTGGTGATGATGATGATGACTGTGTTTGCGGTGATTGGCCGGCGACGAAGCGGACGGAGACGAAGGATCGGCCGACAGTTGAATCAACTCGTCCTGATGTTTCTGCAACGAGAAAATCGAGATCCACCGATCAAAACCGAGTCCACTTCCGGTGGCGCTGTTTCCGGCTTCCATTTGCCAGCACAAATGACCCAAACAGATCTCGTAAAATTTGTCCTCCTTCATCGTCGCCTTGTGATCGTGACCGCCAACGTTGGCCGCAGGATCGCGACCATCTTGACGGTTTCGATGGGTCCGACTACTCGTCCGACAGTTGGACGACGCTGCCGAATGATTCCGGCGGGCCGGCCGCCGCTGCAAAGGCGGGCAGCCGATCAAATTCTGATAATCGTGTTGGTGCAACGGGATGGCGTAATTGCGACCTTTATCGCCCAAACTGGCGGACGCGACGGGCGAATGGCCGCCATTGGTGTGACACTCGTCGTCGGATTTGTTACTTTCGACTCCGCTGTCCAGCGATTCGGCCGGATCGAGCGACTCGCTGAGGACGGTCATCACTTTCTGACATCCAATAACCGATCGGACGGGCATCATCGAATGGCCGACATTCGACGACGCGGGCATTTCGTAGACGGAGGCGAAAGACAAGTCCATCACTCGTTGGATGCATTCTTCCTCTTCTACTTCGTCCGCGAAATCGGATCGAACGCGATCCGATGAAGGGATCAACTTCTTCCGGCCGACCGTCTCATCCTTCACGTCGCACGGCGTGGCCGATGGAGGATCGACCGTTTCTTTATTCCTGGCCAAAAGTTGATCCAAATAGCCGATGACGCTGTCCAGCGAGCAACTGGACAGCCGGTCCAGCGGGACCGACTCCATCAATAAATCGTCACTCGTCATTCAATGGATGGATTCACGCACATGTACGTTACTACACTATATCGATTTGTTAAACGCGCTACGATGGCCCAGCTTTTTCTGGAACAAGACTGGGCAGTGTTTGGGGGGAAAAGAAAAAAAAGAAGTGGGTGGATGGGACACTTGTTGCAACTCGGCTCGACTGCTCTCGACTGAACCTCTCGTCGGCTCAACACTTGATGGCCTCTTCGAGCTGTTGCGTTTAACTTAACGAGGGATGAAGACGAGCGCTTTCTCACAGGGATAGGAGAGATCGGGTGGTTGTGCAGAGGAGGGGGGGGGAAAGTTTTCAACATTAAATGGACGACAAAAAGCGGAACTGGGTTTCTTTCGAGAGAGAGAGAGAAGGAAATACAATCAGCACGGAGAATTCGACACCGCCACGCTCTTTCTCTCTCTCTTTCCTGCCTAGTTTTCCTCCCTATTTCTCAAAATGAAAAACATCCATTGATTCCTAACTGATGGGGTAGCCCCCCTTCCCCTTTCTTATAACTGTTGTTGTTAAAAATAAGGGGGTAGAGAAGAAGAAAATCACGTGCTGTATAGCAAACTTTTTTTTTTACGGATGGCCATCTTTGCTTTGAGTTATTCGATTCCTTTTCAGCCAATCCTGAATCTCTTAAAAGTCCCCCCTACCACCACTACACCCAACCATGATAATGATAGCAATAATAATACAGTGAAATGAACAAGTGAAAAATGATCCGTTCGGAAAGGCGGACAATGGCATGAACACAAACGCTTTGGGCCGGGTCGGTGCCTTGTTTCTTAATGGCAGCTAAAAATGGATGACCGTTGCATTTTAACACGCTTCCCGATAGCGACCCGACCAATCATTTCCCACGCATCCCACCTTACGCGAGTAACTTATTTAGATTGAATTCCTACTGATTTGAAAATAACTTGATTATTTCAACTTTAACTCGAAGAGGCCCCCCTTTTTTTTTGGAACAGCAAATATACACGGGCGAAAAAGAAAAAAGGTGGCCACCATATGGTCCAGCACTTGACATATAGGTCATATAACCGTCTGTTTTCTATAGCTCTACGTATACGTATAGTACGAGTATGCACAAAACAACTGCTAACGGCTGTCTCCTTCTTAGACCCCCCCCCCTTTTTTTTTCCGGCCAGAGTGCAGGCGGCTTTGTTTCTTTTTTGCTCGGTTACGGACAAAACTGGAAGCAAAAAAGGGAGAAAAAAAAGAAGAGCGAATTGCTCCATTGAATAAAGAAAAGATTTTTCGTTCTCTTTTTTTTTCCTTATAACTTCGATTTTTTGTGTACGAACGGATGGTGGAAAACTTCCGGCTGACTTGGACAAAAAAAAAAAAAAGAAGCGACGGGTGGCACAGTTCACTCGTGCCCAGTTACCTCCTCCCCCTTTTAAACATGACGCGTCTCTATCCTTCAAAACAAATGAGATCCAGCTGAAACATGTTCCAGGATTTGGAAAAAAAAGTGTCGTCTTTATGCGAACCACGTGTTGTCAACCTGTCATCCTCGAGTTTGTCTACTAAAAAACGACGAATAGCAAAAGTCCGGTCCTTTTCAGTGCCCCTCTCTCTATAGCAGACGGCCGAATAACATGTGGACGGAACGACTTGTTAGACCAAAAAGAAAATGTGGCAGCTGTCGGTTTAAGGCGCCACTATGTAAAGCTGTTTTTATCTGCTGATTTCGATAGTCTTTTTTTCGCCAATAGCTGAAGACTCGCTGGTTATTGGCTGTCATGGCGCACAACGGCTGGCAACATACCTCTCCATCAAACGTGACGTCATCCGTCGATGGCCGTCATCGTTAGGCAAAGCGAGAAAATGAGGACGATATTAGAATTAATTAGATTTGTACGTACGTTATTGTCGATAAAGAGAGTTTTAACTGATCCAAATCAGACTATCCATATCGTTCTAATTTCCTTGCTTATCGAGTGTTACGTCCCGTCTATGTATGATGCCACGGCTCACATGTGTTTCTTATGCAATTTTCTTTTTCCCTTTTTAGTTTTCCCTTTGTTCCGCTAGTTGCTCTTACAGACGCGCCGATCGATTTCTTTCCTCTTCCACGTAGACCTCACTCAGACACACCGTTGTCGTATGTGTGTGTCTCTTCCATCCGGTCCTTTTTTTTTTCGCAGTGTCCATATGCAATACGACATATAGTGATGATTCGCATCAAGTCCTTTACTCCGCTCTCTAAGGATCCAGGCAATAACCCATTAGAGAGAGGAGGTTCAAGCCAAACAACATCTATGTTGTTGTTACTGTCGTTTGCCTTTTTTCTTTTTCAGAATAGCCGAGAGCAACAACAAACGACAGTTGCCCAGGCATTATTCCGGTGCGGATCATCAATCTACCAAAAAAAAAAAAAAAGGCAACCTTCCTCCCTCCCCCCTTTTTTTCTTCTTCTTTTCGTCATGGATATAACGACGTATTTCGCTATCTACGAGACATCGTTAACTTATATACATAGATATAGTGAAAAAAAAAAAGACGAATAATATAGTACGGGTTATAATGCTGGTTGTTGGCCTTACCTGCCATAGCGAGCGGAAGTCACGTTGTTCGACGCGCAACAACTTGCACGGGCCGCGGGTGGAGGCGGTGGCGTCGCGGGGCGAGTCGTCCAGCACCGAATCACCGAACCAACTGCCGCGTCCGAGCAACCGCCGACTATAAGTCGCTGCCGATGTCAGAGGCGAACACGACGACGATGAGGATGAAGGTGAAGGCCCATTATTCGACGAATGCTATTTGAAACATTGGGGAAAAAAAGAGTAGGATATTAATATCATTTGAATAGCGGAAAACGAAAGAAGAACAGGTGAAGATTTGATTGAAAGCAATCGGCCGCAAAAATGATCGGCCAAGAATAGGGTTTCGCAACAGGCAATCGACGGAAGAGTTCATGAATATTTTGATTAGCACAGCTGGGTACGATTTCGTATCAGAAACTGCGCATTTTAATCAATGCTATTTCTTGTCGGTAGCCTAATAGCTGGAATAACTCAAATACAATTGATTGCGTCAGCGATTCGGAACTTTGCATCAGACAAAATAGGAGGCAAAACAAATCTTCAGACGTTGAAGTCTAAATATTACCAACAATAAATTTTGAAAAATGACGCAACGAAGGTGGAAGATGAGAGAGGGATATAAGGGTGGAACAAGGAGGGATGGGATGGATTCGAATTTCAATAAAACAAGGAGGGGGGGATCTTGAGAAAATGATGGAGGGCTATAAGGAATACAAAACGCTGTTGCTCGAGTAGCAGCAGGAAGTGAAAGGAACAAATGGATTCGAATCGGCTATTGCGCGCGATCAAATAGAAGAAAAAGACGTCCCAATTATGACGACATGGACGATGTCATCTTTCGGCTCCTGTTGTTGATGTTCTCTTCCCCATTTTTTTTATTCTTGTTTATCCCAGACGTTGCCTCTCTCATATATCGCATCTCCAATTCTATCCGGATCCACCTAATAATATTTCTTTCCCTTTTTTTTACTTGCTTTCCCCTCTCTAGTGAATGGAACCAACGTCTATACCATCTAAGCCCCCAATTTCGTATAGACGAGACATTCGGTTCAATGCGACCGAAGCAAGTCGCTTATAAGATATAACCGACTACCATGGCGTAATCGAATCCATAAAAAAAACCGGCAACAGATTATACAGTAGCTCTACACGATTTTAAAAGAAATAAGGTCTAAAGAAGAACTCATCTGGGCGGACGTGCTATTTAATAATAAAAAAGAACCCAATGTCACCAGTTTGTATGCACGTTAAACCCATAATAGTTCTAACTGGAACAGCTCCTCCTTCGCTAGTTTCTTTCGCGTTTCGGCCGCTTTTATCATCGGCTGTACGGGCAAAGGCGGGCAAAGGATGCGTCAGAATGACGATGCGCGATTCACAACTTTTTCTTTCTTGCTCGAAAACTATATTTAGGACAGTTGTAGTGCATAAGTAAAACCATCCGAGTTCCAGCTTTTAACGCACCATTACCCAATTCGATTTTTTTTATTCAATTCCGAATGCGTGCGGATGAAAACTTTTCACTTCTAAATCGCCCGTGCATCCTCCATTATACACATCCACTGCACTTCGCATCCGATGATCGTGTTGGATACTCTTTTTTTTTTCTTACTTAATGTATGCAACAACACAAAAACCAATTTCGCTATAGTTCGAGCAAACAACACAGCGGCAAAAACAACAACAAAATAAAAACGGAGCCAGCCGATCGATGAGGCGCCTGTTCTCGAGATAGAGAACGCTCGGCGAAGCGTCAAACAAGTAGAAATTTCCAGTATACCCAAAAAATATGGCGCCTTTCAAATATCAACACGCACACACATCACACAGGTTTTTTTCCCTTGTAACGAAATCCATCCCACATTCTCATACAATCTTTAAAAAAAAGATCTATCGAAAGTAGCATGGCTATAAAAGATTCATCGAAATATTCAAATTTTCATTTCATATTTTTCCTACGCAGGGAATAAGAAAAAAAATTCAAGTTCTTTTGCTTCACCATTTCCTGTATGTATGCACACCAAAAGTTTATATTTCGCAACAACTTTTTGCCTACACCCGGCCAGGAAGCAGATCGTGAACCTCTCACTCACAGCGGCTGTCAGCCGTGCAAACATCGGCGGGAAAATATTTTTCTGTTGAAATGCAAAAGAGAAAAAAAAAAGGACGAGCCAAAATGAACGCTTATAACGGTCCCGGGTCCCCGGTCCGGATCAGTTGTACACAACCGCACACTCTGCTATAAGGGATATGGTTTTACATGCATGAGAAGAGACGTCTAGTGATACACACAGTCTAGACTAAACCCTCTAGTCTTTTTTTTTAAGGGACCGAAGCAACACCAACTTTTGGCAATATGAGTTGTGCCTTATTATACCATCAGTGAGATGACTTGGTTTAAGAAAAGAAAAGCGATGGGGAAAAAGAAAAAAAAAATTAGGGGAATCGTCGGCTCGGAAAAAGTTGTCAGTGCGGCTGAGCTGAACGAGCTGTGGATAATTAAATACATCCAGCAGAGGGAGTTGACAGCGCCGAGGACGTGTGTAATAGAGAAGCAGATGTTAAATATATTTTTTTGAAAGAAGTTGCGAGCGGATGGAATAATCCAAAAAAAAAAGTCAATAGTTGATGCTTTTAGCTGCGAAATTGAGTTTGGATGCGTAGGGGAAATTTAAAAAAGACGCGCTTTTTCAACGGAGCTCTTACCGCGTACGCAAATCAAAGTCAAGACAACGTACACATCAAAGGCAAAAACACTTTGACGCTAATTTACATACAAGCATCAATCGATTGATGCGCCAAGGCCAATCCATTCGCTATTGACAATCGACGCAATTAAGTATTTTTTTTTGACGTCTTGTCCCATTCACGTCGGCGCTAACACCGGAGCACATCCCAAATGCCTAGCTCACGTACAAGATGAGATGCGGGACACGTTCGTTATCACATCCCTTGTCTTTTTTTCTTTTTTCCTCTTTCTATTTTATCCATTCCATTAACATATCATCATTTGGGATGGCGGTTAAGTTAACACGGTGTATACACACAGAAACACTGGTCGTGGATGAGTGGGCCAACGAGAGAGAGAGTGTGCGGACGGACGAAATCCAATCACGAGAAGGGTTATTCTAGTGTACGTCCACCCATTATAATTAGTGCCGGCCCATCAGTTTCACGCTAGCGTTTCTGAAACATCCCCGCACCCAATTACAATCCCACCATGTTTCTGTGCGCCACCGCCATCATTCTGCGTCTAAAGATTCAATTGTTTAAGTATGTGGCGAATTCTTGTAAGCGATGATATTCAAATCAACTTCCCGTCCATTAAGCGGACTATGCTTTCACAAAGTTTCGTCCCGTTTGCTCAAACGTAGAACAACAAAAGGCCCAAAGTTGTTTCGAAAACGAATCAAATTCGAGTTTATCAGAGAAAATGATTTGCAAACTTTGGCCACTGATTTTCCCCTCCCTTTAGAAAAAAAGAAAGGGATAAACGAAAGAGCACGAAAGTAAACACACGAGTCGGATCGAATTGTCGGCCAAATCCCCCATGTCGGTTCTATTGCGGATGCGGATCACGCGATCGAATTACGATCGCCAACAAATAGGGGGCTCAGGATCGTACCTCATTCCGGCAACAATCCATCGAACGATGGCACGTGAAATAAAATAAAGAGATAGGAAATCCAAAACTTTTATGGTCTTAACACACAACGGACAAGCGTCCCCAATATGTGGGTAATAAACAAAAAAAAATGACTTGATAATTACCTAAACTTGTTCATTCTTTCGATGTTATCAGCCGAGCCACTAATCTAGCGGCTAGACAACACAACTTATACGGTCCCTGCGGCGCATACAAATACACGTTTGTCAACAGACCACGGGGTGTGTCTGTGTTGGCTGTTCTACTTAAGAACGGCGTCACGCGTTGATGATGTGTCACACACGAAATAATTGCGGTGGGACATTGGTGGACACGGCCCTCACGCAAAGATGGCGATAAAGATAACGGATGAGCTGTCCCTTTTACGACCCCACAAATGTTTCTTTGGAGTGAAAAAAAAAAAACAAACAAATAGCGTGCGACACGAAGTCATTGACGACACGGGATGGCAGTAAAATCAAGTGATTCATTTAAAAAATAAACGTACGGCTAGGAGGTCGGGCCGGTTGCAATGATAAATGCCACGCCACGGCAACATTTGCTCCGTCAGTATTCCTATTTGACGGAACAACTGGCGGGGTAGACGAATGTCATGGAACACTTAACGGTACACTTCAAGAAAGGCTGAATCGACAGACGGGAAAATGGATCAACGTTTGGTAAATTGACATCTCGGACGTCGATATTGACTACTTCAGTCCGACCCTTTTCTAATGTTTTTCTTTTGCCTGTCTGTTCGAATATTTACATGTAGCGCATCACAAAGAGCCGAGACAAGATACGTCTAGGGAAAAAGTGCTGGAAATCTGTTTGCTCGTCGGAGACACTTCACTTTTTTCCAGCGTCGTCGGTCATTAAAAAAACGCTATAAAAAAGAAATCCATCTGATTTTTCCTGCATCCACTTCCTGAGAGAACTTGAGCATATCACGCGCTGCGCACAGTATAAGGTCGGATCGATCGCGTTTTCAAACGGTGAACACGACTGGGCAAACGATTTTGCTTTTAAGGATGTTGTCCTACTTTTCCCGAATAGCACCAAATTTCCGTTCGCTTTTCGGGAGGGGGGTACACATCACTCACACGCAAACTCTCGTTTTCGCATTTTTGAGTGTGTCGATGGGAATCCGATGACTCCGAAAGGGAGTAGAAAAAAATAAGAAGACGTCACGATTTTTGCACGATGAAGTCAACGGGCCACGTCTAGAGTAGCCGACGGTACACTTGACATAGAATGTCCTGTGTGTGTGTGTGTGTGAGCCTGTCGTCACCTGGGTAACTATTATCCAACACGGTCACATGACACGGCACAGAGGCGTCGGCTGCAACCACAGCAACACGCGAGCCGAGCCAAGTAACAAAACAAAAGGCCAGATGCAGGGCGAAAACAAATAAAATAGCTGTGAACGGAGGGGGAGGAAGAGGTGAAAGGAAAGGCCGACGGGCAAAGAAAAAAAAAAGAGTGGCAGTCGGGAAATGGTCACGAAAGTGTCGATTCACGCTAGAAACGCAGCTGAGCGTGATCTAATGCTATTACATATATCGAGAGAAATAAAAAAAAAGAAAAAAACTATAAAACCAAAATGATATATCCATAAATAATAATTTAGAAACTAAAACTAAAACTTCAAAACAAAAAAAAAAAAGAATGGGGAAAATGTGTAAAAGGGTTAGACATTCACGCGGGTGTAGTTCCCGCAGCGGCTGAATTTAATGGGCGTCGCAAAGTTTTTTTTTCTTTTTCTTTTTAGTACGACAAGGTGTGAGTTGTAGTTGTCGGATCGATCGATGCCGGCAATAATGGCCAAACCCATGGGGGAAATGTCATTTCACGCGGGGGATCCTTTCTCCCGCAAAAGAAAAAAAGGAAAAAAAAACTGTACAACTGAGGTGGATAGCAAGACTGCATGACCTCGTTGATGCTATCGGGTTTACGCATCCAAATGGATGCCGGCCATTGGCCGTGTTTCAACCAATTGCGAAAAAAAGAAACGAGGAAATTGATCGGAACAAAAAAATGCTTGAAAGAAGCGCACAAAAGAGGAAGAATTGAACATTTTTTTTTCCCTGCGAAAAAGAGATTTCAAGAGTTTCGTCCTACTTTAAATAAAATAGGGAGCTAAAAACTTTGGGCGACAATAAATAATCCAGCACTTGTCTCTATTCCCTTTGTTGGGTGTCATGTGCGTAAGACTCAACACTTTTTCCGTTCACTAAAAAAAAAGGGGAAAAATAGAACAAAGCAAATCGTTAGATGAAAAGCGTCGATTCTTCGGCCACACAACGGCCTGTGAATGCCATGTTGCATTTATTGTCGACTAAGCCGCAAAAAGAAATCGCCACTGTCGGTAGAAAAAGGAATCAAACAATAAAAAAGAGCGGAAGGCATTGAAGCGGCGGAATGGGGTCCGCTCCGGTTTCAACGTTCTGCTATTTACCGTAGCTCCGGTGGCACCATCACCACCACCTCCTCGAAGAAGTGGTGCGTTCCTCTATTGATTCTTTCCATCCGTTTGATTTTTTGTATTCCCTCCCCCCCCCCCTACCCCGTTTGCAAACGTTTGTGTCGTTTCCGTCGTCCATCCCGTCCGCATCGATCGTCAAAACGCAGTTCAAATGGACGACAAGATGAGATCCCTATCTGAAATTGCACGGCGGAGATGCTATTGGGAAAAGGGAAAAAAGAACACGACATTGCTATTTGTCAGGGGAACCGATTGGCTACATCGACGAGTGGACGACATGATGGAAATTTTCGTCCGCTTTTCAAACAAGAGTTTAAAAGGTCCAGTTTCAAATTAAACGGCGCGATTCGAAAAGGGTGGACACTTCTGAGCGCAGTCCATCATGTCGTCGCCAATAGGAAGTTGCATCATCCTTGGCAATGACAATAGACAAACAACGTCTTCGATATAGGACAAAAAAAGGATGCAAAGTGTTTGCGCAGGATGTTTTTTGTTTTTTTCTTTCTAACCGGATCAGGGTGGAATAGGAAAAAAACTTAAAAGTGCCATCAAATAGATTTAGTCTCTCTCTCGAATGCAGAGTCAGCAAAGCAAAGAAAAACGGTTGATTCAAAGCGAAAATGGTAGTCCGTATTGGCGCAAAAATTCGGAGAAGGCCATTTATCAAGCGCAATTGAATGGAACAGCGAAAGACGACAAGAGTGGAAGCGATCAAAGTTTCAAATGAGATTGAATTTATTAGCTCATGCGAAACCCTCCCTGTAATTGGCTCCAAAGTTCGCTCGACTATTTCCCTTTTGCCTCCCGTAAAGAAAACAGACGACCCACTACACGAGGCAACATCCGCAAAATTTCGCAACAACACAAAAAAAAATTAAAAGAATAAAAGTTTAAAAGGCAAAATGCCAGAAGGGCAACAAAGGAAGTATTCGAGCCCAGTTCTTTCGCCAATCGCCTAAAGTGCGCACTTAATTTTTGGCGTAAAGACACTCACGCGAATAGCTAATGGAAGCTCGATTCACTTAGGCCAATGGCAAAGGAGACTTTTAAACATGATTACGCTCAAATTCAATTGGCGAAGGCTTGTTCTACTTGAATGCTACTAATGAACAACATAAAGGAAACAAAAAAATGCTGCGAAATCATTGACATTTCGGCCAAACGAGAAATGATTTCGTATGCAGATTAGGCTGTGTTAAATTTCTTTCGTCTCGTTCTAACATCAGCCGTTGAGAGTCACACACAAAGGCCTACTCTCTTTGAAGGCTCCAGCACAAAAACTTGCGCCAGTTTCAAACCCTTCGCCGTCATCAACTTTTCATGGATGAATAGATGGGGGGTTATAGGTCTCTATACAGTGAACGCTCACAGTCCCGAACCCATCAAACAATAACGTGTTTGCAAAAGCGCCAGCTCTTGGAATTGAACGGGGGGCTGCCGATCTTATAGAGAAGTAGGGCACAAGATTGGAATAATTCATCATCGTAAATGTTGCTCGAGTTTGCCGATCTGTCTGTCGGCTGATAAAAACTTGCGTACCAAAATGCACGTGATCGGGAGTCGAATAAAACAGCAGCCGATCGTCGCTTACATAAATCAACTGAATAATTAAACTAGTCGAATAGAATGACGAAGGGCTTCGCAGCAGGTCTGATCAAACACAATAATAAAGCCATTATAACGATAACGATGCATATGGGACAATTGGCAAAAGGTCAACGACGCCAGATGTTTGTAATGGCTATCGCACACGATACGGATAGGCAGTTATGAATTCACGCTGAAAAACAAAAAAAAAGCCGGCCGAAAGAGAATGGGGTTGGATTGGAATAGATGACGCAACTTTCGATATTCCGCCGCAATGTCAATAACGAAATCCAACCGAATGAGAAATCGACACAGCTCTTCAATTTCATACGATCGTCCTTACGTTTTTTCTTTATGTGTTCAAAGACAACAAGAGAAGAGAACGATAGAAAAGTTTTTAGACGATATTGAAAAAAAAATCGGCGTGGGCGAAGTAAAACGTGAAAAGGGCGGCCTTTCACGACGGATGGCAGGTAAACAATCAGTACATCGGTAAACACAGGGGGGAAAATATCTAAGACCGACGAGCCGTTGCTCGGCACGTTGACGCAAAGATGCAAGAGCTCCTCAATTTCAAATGCATCCGCCATTTTGGGGGGGACTGTTAAAATTATTTTTTAACAGCATATTCTCTTTTCCATTCATTTTTCCCTGACTGCCTGACATTTATCTAAGCTATCATCAAAAATAGATTTGTTTAATTAGACTTACATGGCGGAAACTGCTACCGGCGTCCTTGTTGTCACTGCGGTCGCTACAAGTGGTCATGACGATTTCGCCGCTCAGAATGAAATACCAATTGGTCCCGCGGTCGCCTTGTCGGTACACTGTTGCATCACGAAATTCACGAAAAAAACGCGGATTAGTACAACACATTTGTTTGATTGAAAAATGGAAATTTGCCAATGTTACGTGTAACGCCGTCGTCGAGATCCTCGAGATAAGCGACGGACGCCAGACGCCGGAGTAGAGAGTTGCTGAGAGAATCCAGACAGCGCCATTTATGCAAATACGCGGCTATCACTTCCACATCTCCGGCACGACGCTCCGAAGATCTAATTACAAAACAAATGCATAAAATGAGTGAGGCACAAAAACTGTAGCAATGCAAAAGTTAAATAATATCATCTTTCATTTTGCAACTAAATAAAAGATAAATGACGTATGGGAAAAGGATACGAGCAATCGAACTATTTAAGAAGAGACTCAAACGATGCAAAGTTGGCCATTGGAAATCGATGGACAGGTCTGATCGGAAGCGGCGGGACGAAAGAATGGCAAGTGGCCGTGTACAAGATAGTCGATAAAAGCTAATCATAAAGAAAAGCGGCCAAAAAGAGTGGAGAAAAAATGTACAGGGTTGAAAATGTGTAAGGGCAATCGATCGCTGGGCTACAAGTTGCCTCTCTTCCGTCTGAAAAAAGATCCGTTGGATGAGTTCCAGCAATTCTTTCTCATTCTGTCCCTTTTTATTTTGGTATGGACGTACGTATGCGTACCACATAGTGCGGGACCAATACTATATCAACCAATTCCAATCCGATTGGATGAGTACCATGGACTACAATGGTGCCCGAGCAAAATACACATGCATCGCTGCACGTAGGAGGATTTCGCCGAAATACGAAAGCTCATAAATATACACATAGTATAACGTGAATAAAAGATGATGAAACTCATCTTTGGCTTTTCTCCGTCAGCATACACAGAAAAAAGGAGAAAGAAAAACTCCCCGAGTTCGAGGGGCTACAGCCAATAGGTAAGCTCCTTGCTCCCTAACTCCCTTTTCTGCGCTTTGTATTTTAGCTCAACTGTTGTAAATGCGATTCCCTTGCACCAGAAATGCACTCGGTACAAGTACAATGGTAAAGATCTCAGGTATCCAGCGGTGGGGTATCCCACGTAGACAATACGCGTCTACGGCGAACTGCTCACTCACGAAGCCCGTAGACCATCGACAACAAAGGCAAAAGAAAAACATGGCCAGCTTTTGTGTGTGGCCAACCGATGTTTATGTAAACGCAACCTTGGTGTGTGAATGGCACGCACGAGCACAGCCCAAACAAGAAAACAAAATGCAAAAATTCAATACTGGCACAGCAAAAAAACAGAGGGCTAAAGTAATTGCTAATAGTCTCGTGTTTGAAAACTTAGGCGATGAACGAACGAAGCATTTGTCTCATTCGTAAAAATAAATTTGGTTGCCTTTTCAAAGGTGGAATAATCTTTCCTGCCTGTCCGTATTGATCTTCTTCTTTGCCCTCCTTCCCCCCTATCACCTAGGATGGGGATCCACGCATCTTAAAATAGTCACCATGTCCTTTGGCTGAGCATCTTGAACGCAGTACCGCGGATCACGGCGACGCGGGAAAACACAATTTTCTTTTTTTGCCTCAACGTGAAAGTTTATGATTGTACTCTACGTGTCTGCATGACAAGACAAAGTTTCATTATAGATATGGAGTGGGGAAAAAAAAATGTTCGATGCACAGGTGCCACTTGTTGCGCTAGACGAGTGAACTAATCTCACGGCGTCTGTTTCACCATTGATTCAATGTTCTCTTTCACGCTCATTTGTGCATTTCTTAATCAATCCCCCCCAGCAAGTTCCGAGTCCTAGTTGTTGATTGTGCTCCCATGACGAGTTTCCCTACGTTACGTTACCTACTAGCGATGATATGCAAGTCAGTTACTAGGAAAACGATCGATAAGGCAATGATGAAACAAGGACAAAAGAAGAGCGGAAGAGGCTTCATATGATACAATTAAAAAATACACAAGGATGGACTTCCGACTTCAGCTGAGACCTCGCCTCATGCTTAGATAAACAGTATAGAACATTGATTTTTTTTTCCCGCTCTCTCCCGTCTAACGGGAAGCAAACATCAGGCCGATTGATCCCGCTTTTTATATAAATAAATTTGTTGTTTAGGAGGTGGAGGGGTGGATCAGCAGGTGATTATGCCGGCACCCACTGGCTGTTCTCCCACGTTAGTTTTTCATCCATCTAGTATATTTTTCTACTCGTCCCTCTATTTAGGGATTTCAGAAGACATCAATAGCAAGAGATTGGCGTCGAGATCTAATCGGAGATGACGCACACAAGAACATCGAGAGGAATAAAAAAAAGGAAGGGAAAGTTGATCCGCCTTTGCGAGTCGCCATTGTCGTTGTCGTGGATGATTGATTTCGTTAGCCAGAAGACATGACATTTTATTATGACCATCCGACTGCCAACAAAATCGTATCGCATTTACGAGACCGATCGGCTTTAACACAAGAAAAAATAATCCCCCCTTTTTGCAATTTCCATTGGCTATGTACTGGACGTACGTACGATAGATGATACTCCCCCCTTAGCCTTCAGTGTTCATCTGAATTAAAAATCAAGAGTGGGCGACTTTATCATGTGACAACTTGTCAAAGAGTAGGACGGCCACTTGTTAAATCTCCGCTATAAATCTCTCGCGGAAACTGACAAATGACTTAAGACCCTGCCCAATGCCAAAGAAGATAACATCAAGAGGCGTACACACAACAAGTAGCTTCTCAAAATGGAGGCACGAGCCAACGAGAAAGAAAAATTTAATAAAAAGAAAACGTGAATATAATCACGACTAAAAAGCAACATAGAGGACGAAACAGGAAATGACTCTCTCTCTCTCTATTTGTGATCAACAGCGACTCGCAAGCGAACTGGGGAAAGGAAGGGGAGCTCGACTCCGGGACTACACCTTTTATCGATCACGTTCAACTTGGGCCAAACATCCGCACACAGAGGGAGACGCACAAATCGACCGACAAATCGGCAAAACAAAAATCGATAGGCTATCGCCACGACAGAACAAAAAATGCAACAAAACAAATCAACTGGGAGACGATATCGAAATAATATTGCGCACTTTTTCAAGCGCAATTTACTTAATGCGGCGGAATATTTTGGAGGAAAAGAAAGAAAAAATGGAATAAAATAGAAAACTGAATCGTAAAACAGGTGGTTCCGGAGCTGACACACGTTAACGTTTTCCCGTGACACAGCGATATCAAGCGGGTCATGCATAATCAAGCAGATCGTTTTTCCATTCGCACCATCTGCCACCGTTTGACCTCACATCGAGGGCAATACCGAGATAGCGTCAACAAACAAACGCGCAATTCGTCTGTTACCTTGTATCGAAAGACGAAGTCCAGTGATGAGAATCCATGGCAATCTTTCCGCTGATTGTGTTTCAATTCTGACTAAAAATGGACGATTGGACTAAACGGGGGGAAAATGTTTCAAGGCATCTTGAGCAGTTGGACCACTGTTCAGTTGAGACTCTAACATCTACCAATTCATTCCGCATCCGGAGAAGTTTCAAACAAATTTCTTTTCTTCTTTTTTTTTAAGGATGACGAAATAAACGAAAATTCACGCAAATCACACGCGAAAAAAAAGTTCACGCTGGACGACTTAAAAGATTTCAATGCCCCTGTGGCGCGTAAAACGACAAAAAAGTGGAAATTAAAAAAAATCGGAGATGGAAAACAAAGCGGGGAACGATGGGCGACCGCCGCAACGCCCGAAAGTCTCGCAGCTACTAGTGAAACGGCGAGGTAGACGCGAGAAGAACACAGCGTCCGTCATCCACGTGCGTGAAAACGACAAGACCCGACACCGAACGCTGAGGCGAATGAGAGACCCAATTGGGCCGGGAACACTAAAGACCCGGCGCGCAAGCGCAAATGTTAACACGAGAAATAGACACTCACGAGAATTACACACACACACACACAAAGTGAAAGATAGAATTTTAAATAGCTAGAAAAAAATCTCATCGACCGTGTGGGTGGTGTTGGCTATCAGTTCTGTTTCATATCTACGCTGGAGATAAGAGAAAAGCACTATAACAATGAAACTGCTTTAATCATCATCATCCTAATAAAGATTGTCTGCTTGTAATCACGTTGGCGTCTCATCTCATCACACAGACATTCCTCAACCAAGGAGAAAGCAACGAAAATTCTCATTTTGCTATTGATGTTTTAAGAACTTGTTCTTCCGCCGCTGATTTTCTTTTTGTCCGTGCGTGCGCGTGCGCACAACCCTACTGTTGTGTCGTCCGTGGAACACACACACACAACGAGCGGCAGCTAAAAGCTGTTGCTGATTGTGTCTCTGCGGGATCTCCTCCCCATCGGGACCCACCATCAGATGAAATCAAGGCGTGGCCAAAGCCATTGACTACAGTAAGACATTGTATATCCCTCCCAAACAAAGACATGGACGGCTGTCGTATAGAAAACATCCAACGAAAAAAAAAGTAAATAAAAATTCAGTCAACCAAACGGTAGATCCAATCGAGTAGTAAGCCAATCAATTGAAGGCACGAAACAAAGTAAAAGGTGGGAGGATTTTCTCAAGTTCCCGGAATTCGGGTGAAGACTTACGGGTGATTAATTGGACAGAGTGTTGGGTTTAGGAATAACCGTGAAGGGAAACACGTAACACAAAAGGACAAGCAAACGAGGGAAGGCGATCTGTCTACATTCAACGGGAGAAATATAGCCATTTCATGCCCACTGGATGGGCCGCACGCACCCAATAAGGCTTACACAAGTCGAATGGAACTAATAATCCGGCTCGCAACCATTTGATCCGGGACACGCGCGCCGCGGTTGCCTTTACTATTTTCGTTCTTTTTTTTTCTATCAACGCATTTCCCTGGAGCGTCCTGAGCCTCTACGAAACTTTAAAAACAAAATGACGCTCTAATCATTTTTTTCGTGGATGCGAAACAAACTTGTTCCCACTGCTTTTGATACGCAAAAAAATGACGAAAATATGCTTGTCAAAAGCAGCACGCGACATTTCTTTAAAAAATGAAAACGATTTCTTTTTAAAGTCAGGGCCATGGATATGTGAAGTAGATGGATTGAGGCACTCACGAGTAACATGCTACAACTTACTTATGTTCAGTCTCATCAAGGACGACACAGTTTATTCTGTTCAAGTCAGCAACATTCGCCCAAAACTCCTCCCCACGGTTTCTGAGTGATGTCGCCTTTCATCTCGTCTTTCGAGCCTCCCTTCTTTGAATATACACACACTTCGTTTTTAGCCTTAAATATTCGTCCGCCCTTTCAGCAGGTCCCATAATTCAAATATTGTCCACAAAAGGGTTGGCGGAGTTGCTGCTGGACATGTAATTCACCAGTCAACTGTAATTGATGAACACGCGATTGCGAGAGCTCGAGGAAATCTAATTTTCGACTAGAAAGGGAAGGAGGGAGCTGAGGCTGGGCATAATTGCATTTTGGATGGCTATCCATGTCAAGTAGACGACGGCAGATGCAAGGGATGTCGACAAGAGTAGTAGGTCACTATAATCCGCTCAATAACGACATCCACTTTGCCTATCGGTGATGTGTACACCCGCACAGCGTCATGACCATCACCCACCTTTTCGAACGGCACCACCATGTTCTTGATGGTAAATGACTTCCATGTAACCCATCCTGATAGCCGAGGATTAAGGGTACCACCAACATGAGCTCAGTTTATACACCGATTGAGTTGAGTTTTATTATGTACTGACAGTCAACGGGTAAAATTTGGAGCGCAGGAATAACAGCGGCAGCAAATGAGATATTGACCGAGAAGTATGGCAGGTGATCGCAAACAAATAGCGTGTGTAGCATGTGTGTGTGTGTGTGTGAGCGGAATTGCATTGACGTTCGTGGAGAACCGAAATCGCTGCGTAAGGAGATGGCACACAATGTGAGGACTGTGTAAAAAGCGCATCGTAATGCCAGTATTCGCTTATCCCGATTGCCATAACGACTTAACGGCACAACGTCAAACGAGGAAACGACGGAAAGAAGAAGAAAATGAAGGGGAAGAGATCGATTCAGACATAGAAGAGCCTCACTTTCGACGTGGAGACTAGAAGCGTGTCATCGTAGAATTTGGTTTCGATGGTGACATTCCCACTGCACAAACAAAAAGATTTTGGCTTTACTTTTTACAAGCACATTTATGGATTTAAAAAGTTTTTTTTTTTACTTCAAAATTTGTGCAGGCATCATTTGTGATTCTGGTGCAGCCTCAATAATTGATTGCCATGTGTTTGTGGAGTTAGGGATGACAAATCCAAAATCAAATGTCCACTCTTCCAACGCTCTTCCCTAAGTTAGCATGACAGATACTAAGTCATGTTGCTAACCACATTTTCGCAAAATAAAAAAGAGTCACATACCTTAAACAGCACTTTCTGTTCCAATCGAAAGTTCTCCAAAGGTTCAATTGAAGAGAAGTTAATTTCCCGTGAAACTGCTCTGCAATTCAAAATACTTTTGGGTACTCGTGCTTCGTGCTCAACATCGGGCTGAGATCTAAAATAGGTTTTTGAAAATTCCAACCATCAGGTATTCAATCATTCATTCGAAAAACTAATACTCACAAATCATCTGTGTTCTGCCAGAGCAGTTTGCCAGTATCCACTTCCCGAAGGCTCATCCAGTTCCTGCAAGGTAATCAAAATTTGTAATTTATCAGATGAAAACTAAAGTCATACAAATGATGGACAAGACGTGCTTACACTCTGAACCCCGACAAAATATCTTCGGCTTTGGAAGGCATTGCGTATCGTGGCTTATTAAGATGTTCTCAGGCGCACAGCCGGTCGACACGAGGACGACGGCGACCAGCCAACCAGCCTTAACGTAATCTTACTTCAATTCACACTTTCGCAGCACTTCGACTGCAAGTCCGAATAGGACGAGTTCTCTTTGAAAAGTGTTTATGCCCACAACCCACACGCAGAGGGTAAAACTTTCAGTATAAGGATAATTGATTTGGTGGGCTCGGATCAATAGCAAGGTCCTATAATGTGTAGAGCCGCCAACGGTTACCCCGCCAAGTAACAACTTCCGATGCAATGTCAACAAAAAACCAATAAGGATGAATTCCAATAGACGTTGCCACTTTCATGTATTTCGGCACAACCAACGCGATGAAATGAAATTATAATTTTCTGATTCTGAGTTGGAACGAACCAAAATCGTACACAAAATATAATTTCGTGTAAAAAACTTTCTTTTTAAACTTAAACAGTTCAATTAAGAAAAGGGAGAAAATACAAAAGTTAAATTAAACATAAAACCGAATAACGGGTACACACTTCTTTTGAACAGAATGATATTGAATACAATACTTGGGACAAATTTTGCCTTTTCTAATTGTTCGTTTTTGCATCAAAAAGATGACTTTCTAATACGTCAGTGTAATTAAAATAAACCTTGTTTGGCTTCGGCACAGTTGCAATAAACGGTTGGCCAGCGTGAACCTGAATCTTCTTGGAACCTTATCATCTCGTCCGGATGATGGTGTTTGACGTGTTGTTCAATCATATCCGCCCAACAAGGTGGGATTTGCAGACGTATTTTTGGCCAGCTTACAAGCTTGGGAAGGTCATTTAAATTCTGTATAGGTGTAGTTTCCGTAATAGATGGCTGAGTCTCTGAAAGTTGTTTCGGCAGGTCGTAATTGGTTTCAGAAAACGACTTTTTTGTTATAGAGAGCTGAACATCGCTCTCTTCCTCTCCGGATGGCGCCCGCTTGAGAGGACTTTTCTTGATATTAGATTTTCGAAATGGAAGCGATTCACTCGTAAATTTCAAAGGCAAAGGTTTGCTAGCCAATCTTGAGCTCCTTCTACGTTCCGTCTGCTGTTCTGGCGATCGGATCAGTGTTTTCTTAGACGCGGAGGAAATGGAAGTCTTGCATACCCGTTCTTCTTGGCAAATTGTGGTCACCGGCAAGAGATGTTCAATCTTAGCGTCATTATTTCCTTTTGATGTGAGTGATCCAGGGTCAATAAAAAGTAAGCCATCATCTGGATTGAGTCCAGACTCTATTTCATCCATCAGCTCAACATCAGATAGACTAGCTTCACACCCCATAAGGTTACCTTCGATTGATTTTTTCAGTTCCGTATAGCTTTCTTCGTGCCTTTCTTGGGTCGGTGATTTGGGTTTGTTGTCTTCCGGCGTTAAATTCTTCTTGGGAGAACTGGGAGAGTCAATATCACGAAGATCCCTCAGTTTATTTTCTTCGACATAATTCGAAGTATCGTCACACGAAAAAGATTTCGTGGAATGCTTTTCGTCATCCGGAGAAAGATATAAAGCCAACTGACTAGACGATGAGTGGGTAGAGCTTGGACATGAATCAGTGTCAAGAAATAACTGTTTCCTAAGGTTACAGGAACGAGTGGGAGACCTAGTTTCAACAACGTTCCAAGAAGATAGCTGTGGACGACGATGAGATCGAATGGTGCGCAAAACATTCCGGCGCGCTCTTTTCTCAGTTGGAGTTATAACAAACGGTGTAGGAAAGCGCAAACGGAGTGATTTTTGAAATTCAGCGAGCGGCGTCTGTGACGGAGTCGGAAAAATTGATAAAATTTCTGTTTCAGGCTTTGAGGGTACGGCAGCATCAATTGGCTCTGTTGCAGGAGGCGTCAAAGGAAACAGGCATCCGCCTGAAAGAGGCATTATACCCCTTATGGATGCCACCCCGATGCAAACAGGTTGAGATGACTTCAACGGTGTTTCTGGTATAGCGGAAGGTTCGCCATTTACATGGTTGTCATTTTTTCTTTCTTTATCTTCATGTTCATTTTCACATTGACCTCCTTTGGCCTTCACATTTTCTTCTTTGTTGAAATGCTCCATGTAATTCACATCTTTTTCTTTTAGTTGATTTTCTTTTTTGGAGTCTTCAGCTGATTTTTGTGTGCCAACGGCATAGCAGTGTGATACTTCCAGCTCAACAGGTTCTTCATCTAGTGAACCAATGTGTTTTAGTAAAGATTTAGTTAAACTGAGAACACATAACAACCTGTGACTTCATCACCCAACAATCTTTGCAAAAATGCTGCAGAACGCTGACATGTTGTCATACATAGAGAAGGATGCATTGACAAACTATTCAAAAAGTTACAAACTTGGAGTTCATACTCTTTTTGCGATTCAGCTTGCCTAAAATGATACATTTCAAGTTAAGGCCAAATTATAATCCTCAAACAGCCATAACCAAGCATTTACCGTGATTGGAATACTACCAATTCAGCATACTTTGAGAACAATGGTGTAATCTTAATATCAAAATCTGGTATTGCCTGAGGAAATAAAAAATATCAATAACTCCTTGAATTACCTTGAAAACTTTAGATACCTCTATTGAGGAGCTGTGAACATCGTTCAAATTATTGATAAACTCTTTCAGTAGAGTTATGCAGGTATTCAGATTTGGCAAAGATTGAATATTTAAAAGCTCTTTTCTGATTGATCTAAAAGAATGTTGGGTTTTAATCTGTACTGCAAGTGCCATTTAATGGAAAATGTTACCTGACTGATCGGATAATTAATTCATCAAGCTGCTCTCGGAAGTCTTCGTTTTTCAATGATGCTTCAATCAATTTATTAAAAGGCACGAAAATGTCCTTAGACCAAGAAAATTCTGGGCATAGAAATCTGAAATTCATCATGAAACACGGAAACAGAGGCTTTAAGGAGTCACACTTATATTCGTCTAACTTTGTTTGGCTCGACCCAACACGTGCTTCTTCTGCCTAGCTGGTGCTTTTCATCTTTTGATTTTTGAACCGGCAGGGGAAGGGTTTATTGCGATGTCGCCAGTTTTACATGCGGATTGCGACTCCGAAACGAAAAAAAGAGGAAAAAAAAAAGGAAAGGGTAACTGATAGGAAAAGATACCCAAGGGAATTTTTGCAGGGATTGTCAGCTCGTGTTTCACCTGCAAATTTGAATTTTCGTTGTGTACGGCACAATGGTAGTTGTTTGATGTTACAGGTTGTTACTAATAACGATACCAGACGATACAGATTTCCGACCAAGAGCGCCCAGATCGTTGGGCTAAGGCGCAAGAGCACAAATATGCATAAACAATTGTTGCATTAAAAAAAATTATCACAATTTGTTTCGCAATGATAATATCACCGCACATTATTTTTGGCAAACAATCATACAAACTGATAAATCGTCAACTAGTCAGCCAGTTAAATTCTCAAACAATGCTAAAATAAAATCTTTAGTTATTGCTTGTTGGAAAATGTACGTGTAAGCTCGAGCCCTGTTTTACTCTATTGCACTGGAACACAAAACTGTCGATCTAAGAATAATCTTCATCATTTTCACGTGAGCGGAACCGGTTGACGGGTAAAAAAACCTTGCAATTTAAAAGTTGTTGTATCTTGAAAATGAAAAAAACAATGGGCGTTAGTTTGATTGAAACTTCGACTTTAGGATTGATAAAAACCTTTTCTTTAGACATATTGTCCGGTTTGGCGATGGGCGTGACTTTATGCGGTTGAAGGGTATTTACCAAATCTTGAATTTCTTCTAGCGACGAATGCATGGAATAGAGTACTCGCTGGATTCCGCCTTCGTCAACAACTACTCTGAGATCGACGTTTTTCCCCTCCATCAGATGCCATTGAGTTGTTAGTCGAATAATGAGCAACTTGCTAGAGTCTTTGAAGCACGGGGATCGCTTTTTTGCTGACACCTGAAATTCGAAATACCAGACTTGTAGCATTAAATATAACACGTTATAAAAATAATAATTCTCACCGTGCCTTCACTACATGCGTGAACGCTGGTCGTGTGCTGACGACTTATGGCGTTTCTTAAATCAGTCAAATTTTTGTAAATTTTATGTTTAAATTCTGATATGTGAACTTGAATATTGAGTCTTCGATGCACTTCAACAAATAAAAATTCCGCGCCAAAACCTCTCCCGGCAAGGGAAAATAATACTTTGTGTTCTGGACTCTTAGAAATCCACTTACTGATTAAAGCAATAGTGACATCAACACTCATTTGTCTGGATGGAAATGTTTTTGCACTATCTGTACAAAATGTGCAATCTAGATAAATATGATCAATAGTTTTCAGGCCATATTCTGGTCTTGAAGGATTTGACATAAAGGCTTGAAACTTCCTACAATCCCCTTCAGCTATCCTGAAATCACCGGTATAGAGGATGGTACCAAATGAACCTTCATATAAAAACCTAATATATAAAATTGTAATTTATGTTCAATATCATTTGAAGTGGTGATTGAAGGCCTTACATTACACTGCCAGGACAATGTCCAGATGGAATTGTTGTCACACAAAAAGTCGTGTTTGCATTACCATTACCGGGATCACCAGGAAAATCTATTTTGACAGTATGATTCAATTCCAATGCTTTCAGATAGCGGCCTAGCTTTGAGTAGATTGGCCAGTCAGTAAGAATTTGTTTAGTTTTTTCACTGCAATAGATGAAGACACCAGATTTTGTCTGCAGAGCTTGACACAAGTCACGTGAATCCAATCCTTTCATGTGATCTATATAAATGAAGATGAAAATCTGAATAAAGGGAATGACCATTACAACTATAAAAAAAACTTTTACCAGCATGACAATGAGAAAGGAATAAAGCCTGGGATGACTGTACATCAAGAAAATAATCAACCGATATAAAAGGAATTTCGTCAATCACGCCCTGGAATATCTGATTTTCGGAATCCTGTGCCATTGCGGTTGTTATCAATATATTATCTAGAAGTGATGGTAAACTACTTTGTTGGATAGTTCTTAAACCCTTTGGGTTGACTGACTGATCCAACACATCTGCCTTAAATCGAACATTGCGCAACCTCAAAGTTTCCCTCGTAAACCAATTGTCGCCTGCCATTCATACTACATAGATGCCAGACGTTGGATTTAAATGGAAATATTTTTTAAAGGAATTTTTATTGTGTTTCAGTATTTACGACTTTTAATAATATAATAATAAATAAATGTGCATTAGCGACTTATCATGAAAAGAACTTGTATCACTTTCAATAGTTTATTAAGCTAACATTAGTACATTACACATTTATCAGATGCCAGTCCTCCTCTCTTGTTCTTGTCACAGACAGTGACAGTGAGTCTCCGTTTTTACACGCAAAAAAAAAATCTTTCACTTTAGTAAAATTTTTAAAGTGACAATTAATGGTTTAAGCTTTTTAAGATCACAAGATAACATCACCTCAGTTTAGAAAAGTATTTCCCATGCATAAGCCGAGTCTCAAGATGAACAGTTCACCGAATCTCTAGGCTACGCATTCTCAAATTCGCCTTTCAATCATCATCGGTAAATGTTCGTCTTGCAACCAAAATCAAGATAGAGCTTCATATTGAAAACTTACTATCATGATAAAAAGCAATTAAGACAGAATTGTCAAAATTGCCTAAGTAATTTCAAATTCAACTACTAATCACTAGCTTCTACCATCTTGACACGGTAACAGACGAAACACAATTGGCCTGCTATTGAGAGCGGACTAGCGGAGAAACCTGGAAAGTATTTTAACGTGCAGAAACATCAACGCCAAATCTAAAAACAAATGCACTATTTTGGTTTTTTACCATAAAAAAACTACATAAACAATGATAAAATGTATTTAATATAATTTTATAAATAAAAATCAATTACATTTAAATTGTGTATTAAGTCCAGATTGTGTCTTCATCTTTACAGTTTACAGTACAGTGATCACACTTCAGTGTTTTTTCCCCTTTGTCACTGTAACCCATCCATCTTCGTCAGGTTCACATCTTGTTGATTTCCTTGGGGTATCCAAATCTTCTCTTTGATTTTGCAAAGAACCTTCAATTTCATTCTCTTCATTCAAAGTAGAACTGTCATGATTTGAGGCAGTTTTGGAGAGATGAACAGAGCTGCCTTTAAATTTCTTTAATTCTAAAATGACCTCTGCTTCTTTTCCATCCTTGATTAACTGGAAGTATTTACACAAGCTCTCCCCCATCTCTTCGAGACTGCCATCCTCACACAAAGTGTTGAATTCATTATTCATAAGATCTTCCATGTACTCTGCAACTTCCTGAGCCAAAACATTATCTAAAAATTTTAAAACAATTAAAACAAAATTTTGTATGGAAGTAAATTGCAAAAGACTACCATTTTCTTTAAAAAAATTTTCTACAACAGTTACCATCCATTTTGCTATTTCTCTGCTTTGTGTTCCACCCAACTGGTGCTCCACTGCAAGCTATGAAAACCAGAAAATAAATTTAATCACTCCGAAATTTATGATAGCGAAAAATATCCAAACAATTTACCTGCAGTGCAGTCCAATTATTAAAGAGAGTTTCCACTACCGTTGAAAACAAACTCATGCTTGGAAATTCAAGAACACATGTGTCACGTTGTCAGGCGTGTAAGCAGACGACAATCCAAGGGAAAAACATGATCGACAATCGGTGAGTCTGCAAGGGCAAGGCAAACTTACATGTCAGTGAATCGTTTGTCAGGTGCTAATAACTGTGACTGGTCTGGACGTCTTTTCAGGTGTTTTAATGCAGTCAAATACTTTAAGAGATTTTTTGGACAAATGGCCTGGTAAAAAGTATCTGGGTATCTATCGATTCCTACCCATCTTCTTTGCATTAGGCGCTGCCTTGGAGTTTTCTATGATACATTGGAAAGTGGGATCAGCAAATTTCTGTAAGATGTAATTATTAAGGAATTGTCCCATAAATTATATCAGTAATTTTTTACTTTACATCAGACTCTACATTCAAGAAACGCCAAGCAGAAAATTTAGCAAAGAAAGCTTTAGGTCTTGAGTGAAGAACAAAATGCCAGCAGGAGTAAGTTTGCCTACATACCTCAAATTCTTTGTTGCCGCTATGCTTTCCATGATGGCAGGATCACAAACTATCCACATAATATATCATCCATTGGAAGGAATGGATATTTTAGTTCAACAAGAAATTGAAAGGTTGAAGACAGCATCATTGCAGACTGAAACTACAAGTAGAAGTACTTAATAACTGTATTTCACCATTGTTAGTTAAAGAAAACACTCAAAAAATGTAGGAATGTTTTGTATTCTGCAAGTGATCAGAATAGCTATTCATTTTGTAAATACACAGCAGATACCCCTGACCAAACCACATTTCCCAAACTTGTACCAAAAACAGTTTTTTTTCTTTTCTTTTTTTTTTTTTTTTTTTTAAGAACAGAAGGAGAACAAGGCACAAAGTAAAACATGCATTTTAAAAACAAAACAAAACAAATTATGCTTGTAAATAATAGTTCACATGATGATTTGTGGTTCAGGGACAGAGTCAGATATGGCTTTGTGCGGAAGAACTTTACCACCATTGATGTAGATCTCATCTTTGACAATAACGTCTTCGCCCAGAACGGTGACATTTTCCAGTCGGACCTAGTGGAAATTATAACGGGTAAATAGTAACAGCAAACGAACTTGAAAATAAAATTTAAAAAAATAGTGAAAATCAAAGATGAAAATTCAACATACCCATCGTCCGACAACACATTTCCATCCAACTATGCAAGAATCTAGCCACGAATGTGATTTGATTGTTGCATCTCGCAAAATAGTGCATCGCTTGACGCAAACACCATCTTCGATTACTACTCCCGGTCCAATAGTTACGTTCGGGCCTATTCGGCAGTTAGCACCAATAACTGCTGTAGGGTCTACTAATGAGTTGCCTACAGCTCCGGGACCCGTGTACAGCATTGAAGGGTTTTTTTCACGCACAGATTTCAGGTAAAGAGATGTGCCTGTAATGAAATCCTTAGGTTGTCCAACATCCATCCAAAATCCTTGTAACTCGTAAGCAAACAGTTCGGCGTCATTTGCCATGCACGGGAATACTTCCTTTTCGATACTCATGGGTCGTAACTAAAATAACTAACAATTTTGTTACCGCTTAAAAAAAACTACAACGCTATTACCTCAATGCGCTTCATAATTGAAGGATTAAAGATATACATTCCTGCGTTGATTTTATTGGAGACGAATTCTGTTGGTTTTTCAACAAACTTTTCGATTCGGCCTTGATCATTATAGACAACCACACCATATTTGGAAGGCTCTTCCACCTTGGTTACCTAAGAGAGATAAATTTATTTATTTGTTGTCATTTTTCTGTGTAAGATAAATGAGAAGCATAAGGTGGAAGATACAGTAGCAATCCTTCACACTCACCACTATTGTGCCCTCTTTGCCGTGAGCCTTGTGAAAATCTACCATTTCCTTAAATGGGAAATCACATATAACGTCCGAATTGAGAACGAAGAAAGGTTCATCGCCAGCGGCTAGAATATCCTTGGCCAGCGCCAAAGGACCGGCTGTACCAAGAGGTTCCGTTTCATGTGAAAACGTAAGCGTGATCCCTAACTATATGGCGCGAAAAACAAAAGTTAGAACCAAACGAAAAAAATTACTACTCATACTTTAAACCTTGTCCGTTTCGGCCCTCAGTTCGCTTTCCATTTGCTCAGCTCTATACGAGACGGCCAAAACAACTTGAGTGACTCCGGCCTCCAGCAGCGCTTCAATTTGGTGCATCAGCATTGGCTTATTGGCAAATTCAACCAGAGGCTTAGGTCTGCTAAGCGTAAGTGGACGAAGGCGAGTTCCATAGCCTCCAACAAGAATAAGTGCCTTCATTGTGCCGAGCTTTACATCTGTAAAGTATGGAATACATGTATAATTTCAACAATCAAGCTGAATTGAATAACGCGCGAAATTTTTAGAAAGAAGCCGTTGTGACAATCGACAGAATTATTTTTACAAGCATTACAGATATCCATCACCTCTAAAGTACTAAATAGCAGACCATTACCAATAATCACCAATCTGTATAGAATAAATTACCTTTTCCTCCCATTGTGGTGTAGATATTGCTATAAATGTTGAAACACACAAGGAAAAGGTTGATCTAGCTGTGGAAAACCTAATACAGGGTACTACATATATGATAACTACACATAACTAGAACAAAATAAAATTCTGCTTCAAAATTTCTAGAAGATATTGTTAGCATCAACCAGAAATTTCATCAGCAAGTACAAAGCTTTTAAAACTATTTCAGACAATGGAGTGCCAAAAAATTTGATCGTCACTGTAACAAGCCAACTAAACTAAGGTACCCCATCACAAACACAAATTGGTGTGCTACAAAATTCACAGAACACAACTACCATGTGAAAGAGAGGTCAAATGAAGCGAATCTTGTAAGCCTTGTCAAATAACGATCTTCTCACCCGAGGCAAGTAATGCATGAAATTTCAAACATATATTCGGTACATGAAAAATATACGAATATATACTTCACGGAACCTATTTGGAACGACGAAACAAATTACTTACGTGCAGAAGATGACGCGATCTTCTCCAACTGGTTCGTGAGGAGAAACAATCTGTTTTGCCACGTACTCAATTGATACGTCTTTCCTCACGTAAGCTTTTTTGACACTTCGAAGTTTACACGTAAACTGTTTCCTTAGGTACAGTGTTGCAGACGACACAGAACAACAGTATCGATTGCGAATGGAGCGATAGGTTCATCAACTTTGAAGTAGGAAATAGTTTAAGAAACAAGTCCATCGGTTTAATTTTGAAAAATACTTTTCACTCATATAGATATAGTTAAATGCAGTCGTTGAGTCTGCATTTCAATTTTTTCGTTCATTAAAAAAAATCTACGCATTCAACTTCCATGTCGATGGATCATGGATACCATCGGGGCTCATAAATTCGACATAAGATAATATAACCATGCCCTTTGATCCAGCATCTAGCACGCTGGCCAGAAAGCAACATCAATCTAGAAATATTCATTTGCTGACTCAGCGGAAGCTTATTGACCCTTTGATCGACCTATCAACCTTTAGGCGTTGCCTTACGCAAATTCATGTCATGAAAACAACGGATTTCTTTATTTCTCATACTGTTACAATAACAGGTTGTTTCTAGTCGAAAACATTTCAAATTGGTGAAATGTCTAATGGAACAATCAATAGGAGAAAAATTAAAATAATCGAATCAAATCATATAATACTTTCCCCCGAATTACGCATCAACGCAAAAAAAAATTCTGTCAAAGCAATTTGTCAATAAAGGTATATACTACCTGTCGTTTTGGCTTTCCTGATCAAGAGGAAGAAGAATAAGGAAGTTTTTAGTTCAATACTTTTATTTGTTTTAACCAAGTTTATTTCCCGTGACCATCACAATGATTGACACAGACTGTGCGTTCCTTGTGAGTAAAAAAAATCAGAAAAGTTATTGCCATTGCCATCTTTACTGAAGTGCTTTACCAACAACCGTCATTACTCAGCTCGATCCGACCTTGGAGACTGGTAACCTGGTTGGAGAATTTCGACTAGACGATAGCCTTCCTGAGATAACTACCAAGAAGAATTAGGGCGAAAAATCACTTTACCATTGTACCCCACGGTCAACCCCAAAACATCAAGGGACATAAGAAATGGAAGGCGTGTTATCGTGGAACTGTAGGGACGGTAAAGCCAATGTTCCATCATCGCCCGTTGCTTGTCTCTGGCCTGAATCGACAAAAGGAAAGAAATGCATAAATTTTACCCCTCGCTTAACTAGGAATCTCACCGGCATTAACGATTTTCTGGAGGACGATGAAAAAATAAAGAATTTGACCATCAAGAACTTCGAATTGTTAGGAATAGAAGCGTCTCCGCATAGCTGGAAATGCTGGAGGAACGTCCAATAAGGAAAAAAACTGGTCTCTTGTTTTGCTGATGGCACGGCCCACTAGAAAACAAACGGAACAATGGTTCGAAGACGGGTCGAGAAAAAGAAACAAAGAAACATTCCCTTGCAAACTATCCCAAATAGGGAAGTCATACCGACATATGGCAATGGCAAGACGAATTTCAGCTCCAGGGATTCGGTCGCTTCAACCATCATAGGACACAACCATGTGCGAATTCTGTAAAAAAGTAGAAACTCGTAGATGTGTACAACATGAGGTTACACTTTCAAAATCACCATTATATTGATTACCAGAAGTTGCAAGTCATTCTGTACATGGAAATGTTTCCACACTATGAAAATCAATGATTCAATATGAACCAACACTTTGTTATGTAGATTTTTGTGTCTGATGCTGCTGAGTTAACATGTTTTAAGTTTATAAATTTACGATCACTTATGGGTTTGGATCTAAGCCCAAAGGGAAAAGTTTCACACCTGAGCAAGTCGGATTCATGTTTCGTTCTTTCACCTCATTCATGGAGTCATCAACTATCTCATGGGCACCAAGTGATCCATTTCTCTCGGCTATGGACATGTTGACAATGTGCAGGAGAATGGCAACATCTCAATCAGTTGGGCACATTTGGTAGACGAAGATGTTCTCCCAGTCAACTGTAAGACAAAAACAAAGCAGGGCATAACACAAAAGCACTATAGGAGGAAAAATCAATTGCCGTAACTCAGACATTAAGAAGAATGTTAAAATGAAATTATGAATATATCGGTAAAACGGCGCAAAATCTAACCGACTTGACGAGTGTTACAATGCAGAGACAAAAGGAAACGGTCCAAACTCTTCAGATCGTCATCTTCATCTCGGGATGAGGGGCGAAATTTCTTGTGGACTTGAGATAAGCTGGAATCTTCCATGCCACAATCACATCTGTTGGACGGCAAACACCCACAACGATGACGTTTAGAGGCTGCTGTTACGCTAGGAAGGGGCGTTGAAGGTCTTTCCAAGTCCATTTCTTCCTCGACCGCCATTTGCTGAACGCCATCCGCCATTTTGTGGGCCGACGTCGCCATCTTATTTTCTCCTTCCCTTCCGAGCTCGTCGTGTGCAGCCGTCTCCAAAAACAGCAACGGTTTTAATTCCTTCCACCTTTTCTGGCGCTCCACTTGACGACATCTGACCTCAGACTGGGCGAAAATGAAGGCATTGTGAAGTAAAACCTCTCGTCGCAAGTCGTGCTGCTTCCGCGACGCAATTTTCGCTTTGGTAAAGCGCTGGATCCAACGGGAAAGTTCCTCGGTTGTGTACCGCCGTTGTTGCTGAACGCCAGGCTCTTCTCTCCACTCAGCATCGACAAACTTACAAGAAGGTTGGGTTGTTTGATAAGTGACTTGACATAAGCCAGAGTTAAACTGAGCTGGAATACACTTCTTAACAGAAAAATTCAAGCTTTTCTGACCCATTACAAAACGTTCCACGCCCGCCCCCTTTCTCTCTTTGCTAAATTTAAGCCCAAAATTTGGCTCCAGTCACCCCGTTAACACGTAATGGTCTTAATTACGATCTTTCGCCAAAACTCGTTCTGGGGAAGTTGGGGTTTACCTAGTCGTCTTGTAAAATGATTGAAGAGCACTCGTGAAGTTGATTCTTCTCCGGAACACACGAGATTCGAGGGATGGCAGGACAAACGCTGAAAACGACTACAGACAAGAGCTTTCACAACAGTGTGGCGTCAGGGAAAGCTGGAAGGGTTTTTCCTTAATGGTATTCCTACACCCCGAGCGCGAACGCCATCTGGAATTTTCCTCGACAAAATAGTTCCTATTCCCTGCGGGCAAATTTAGTCACGTAGATGCATGTTGACGACGAAACCGGAAGACACAAGAGAAACAAAAGAAAGAGGAAAAACTAACAGAATCAGAAAAAAATTCATTTATTTGAGGTCGGATTCTCAATATAATTTTCAATACATTTCATAATTATTCGAATAGATAATAACAATTTGTGAAGAGGCACACAAAAACTCAAAGAATACCCGCCATTATTTTTGGCGCGAATTTCGGGACAAATGATTCAGCTCTAGACAGTGTTCAACACAGACGGTGGAGTATAAATGGAGACTGTACGATCCCACGAACAATCGGCTATTTTGTCTGGTGTTAGGCAGCTAAAATCGAGTCCATAAACAAACTCACGATGATGAGCAAATACTTCTGGTTGAAGACGGCGTGTATCCCAAACACGTGTTGTCATATCGTAAGAGCAAGATGCCAACAGGTGTGCTTGATGGGGTGAAAAACGCAGCCTTTTTACAGCATATTCATGTCCCTAAGCAGATGAAATTTTAGTCACAGTTTTTGTTCTAATCAACGCTATAATGTCTACGGAAATTACAATTAATTCAAAGCATGGGGCACTGGTATTTCTCAAATCCCATGCTTTAACCCTGCCGTCTACTCCTCCAGTCGCGATGACGTTACGATCATATTTGGACCAATCACATGCTAACACTTCTGTGGCATGTGCTGTTAATTTCACCACAGGATGCCCTGGTTTTGTGCTATTCCAGACGCACAGTGTATGATCACCTTTGAAATATAGTCGGTTATTGCTGGTTCTAACGATTTTCAACATTAATATTTCTCCTTATTCCGTTTCTTCACCTGATACGGATGCAAAGCAGTTCGGTAAATGTGGAGACCAAGAAACATTATAGACTAGATCAGAGTGTCCCAGGAAAGTACAAATACTATTGGTGCCCTTAGGATCCCACTGCAATAAAAAATTATTAAACTATTCTCTTTACAAACAATTTTGTAGCGTTTTGTACCAATTTTATACTCCTGTCCCATGAGGAACTCAGAACAAGTTGTTGCTGTCTTGTTTGATTCCAGTCCAGGCAACACACTTCTCTTGAATGTTCTTTCCACACAAGCTTTGGCACCTAATATTCCAATAAATATATATTTTATAAGAATTTTTTGGTACAATGAACATCATACAAAATACTTCTGGGGTTTTCAAGTCCCACAATTGGATTCCTCCATCACCTGAGGCTGTTAGTATTATATCAGGGTGGTCTTCAGCAAACGCCAAATCAAAAAGGCCATCAGTCCATTGGCTCTGAACAGCTAATGTTAAGTGATTGCTTGGGCTTAAATCGAGAATGAAAAGAAATCCCGATCCTTGGTAAATTTGGCCGTTAATAAGTATCACTCGACGTTTTTCAATGCATATTGAAGGCTAAGTATTTTTTGTTTTCAATTACCTGAAAGTCCATAATTTTGTGAAGCAACACAAGCAATTCTACGTTCAACAAAAGGGGAAAATTTCACGGAATAGCCATGGCAATCATTTAAAGGAAAGGATACAAGATCCATAATGGAATTATTTGTTTTTGTGATACTTTTCAGTACAGGTTCTACTAGCATGAAGATACATGATCAGAGAATTTTTTTTGTTTATCTGTCATCGAGATCGAAGCCATCTAGCAAACAAACTACGAACTACTTTGATCGCCATCTATCATATGTCTGTCAGTAACGTTTGAAATTTCAGAAGTAACATTAAAAGGGTAGTGTCATGATGTTAAAATTACTTATTCACGTTCTTTTCTCTGTAACTGTGTCCGCAGGTGTGGAAATAGATCCGAATGGATATATTCTCTACTGCCCCTGCATGGGTATACAATTGTTAGATTTTTCACTTTATTTCCAAATTTAAAATTAAAAATATTTTATTCTTGAATACAGGAAGGTTTGGTAACCAAGCTGATCACTTTCTTGGGTCACTTGCATTTGCCAAAGCCCTTAACAGAACACTTGCTCTTCCACCATGGGTAGAATATAGGTTTGGGGAACCTAAATCAGTCCAAGTTCCATTTTCTCATTATTTTGAACTGGAACCTCTTTTGAAGTTCCATCGTGTTGTTACAATGGAAGAATTTATGGAAAACATAGCTCCTAAAGTTTGGCCTCCAGAGAAACGAACAGGTATACTGTTCAACCGTTAAATTTCTACTTTAATTACCATCTATTTTAATGCAGAAAAATTTTATTACAGCATTCTGCTACATGGCTAGAGGCCAGGGTACAGACTGCAATGCCAAGGAAGGAAACCCCTTTGGGCCCTTTTGGGATACTTTCAACGTAGATTTTGTTCAGTCTGAGTTCTATGGGCCACTAAACTATGATGTACATCACCAAGATATGGCTAGAAAATGGAATAGTAGATACCCGTCACAAAAATCACCTGGTAAAGTGTAGATGAAACAAATGTTTTATCAGTTAAGTTAACCCAGTGTTTTGTTTATTTACCTTTTTCTTCAGTTCTGGCATTTACCGGAGCTCCAGCTAGCTTTCCCGTTCAGCTAGAGAACAAGGACTTGCAAAAATTTCTTGTTTGGACTCCGCGCATAGTCAACCGAGCAATAGATTTCATCCGTAATGTACTTCCAATCGGAGCATTTATTGGAATCCATTTGCGCAATGGCGTTGACTGGGTTACTATCGCTTTCTAATTCAATATTTTTTCGAAGGAGGCGTTTCGATTACTGGAGTTAACGAAATATTTTCTCTTCCCACACTAGACAAGAGCTTGTGAGCACCTAGAGCACAGCCCGAATTTGTTTTCTGCCCCTCAGTGTTTGGGTTTCCGCAACGAGTTTGGAATTGCGTCGCAAGATATGTGCTTCCCGACACCTGACGCAATAGCAAAACAAGTAAAACTCGCCGTCAAGGAGTACCATGCGAAATCGGTGTTTGTCTCTTCCGACAACGACCATCTTATTCCTTTTTTGACCAAAGCTTTGAAGCGAATGGAGGTTTCTTGTTTGCATTATTTTAGAGGCCATTGCAGTTTCTTGTATACTTTGTTTTAAATCCAGGTGACGGTGCACAAGTTAGCCAATCCGGAGCCTCACGTTGATCTCGCCATTTTGGGTCGCGTCAATTATTTCATTGGCAATTGCATTTCGTCGTTCACGGCATTTGCTAAACGTGAGCGAGATGCTAATGGTTTACCGTCTGGCTTTTGGGGATTTCCTTCTAACAAAGCAAGTGCAACCAAACAAAAGCACGAAGAATTGTAGATGATGAAGTGAACAAAACCGAAATAATCTCGTGTGTATAAACTTTACAGTGAATATAACTGTTTACAATTTGGATACGTACTCGTTGGTTTTGTTCTGATTCCATTTCATCCACTGCTGAAGAGCAAATCTCGTTCCCCAAGTAAGCCGCTCAATGTCTAAAAATGAAGAATCTGGCGGAGGAGCAATTGCTTCTACGATCGGTCCAGTTTCAACGCTATACTGCTCATTCTTTCCATCTACATGTTGTAGAACAGACAAATGCTTGGGTATGTCTTCTACTGAATGTCCAGTTGAAAGCTTCTCCACAAAAGGGAAGGGAAGCCACATGGCAGCATCTGTTTCTTCAGGATCCAACTTAAGAAAACCAAGTCAAATCTTGTAACAATTATGTATAAAAAAAAAATACCTTGATTAGTTCAGTTAGTTCTCTAGATGTCAAGTTACTAGTTAGAACCAAGTAGATAACAAGGTGCTGCCTCATTGGCTGGCCAAACTCCAACTTGTGGGGATAAACTGATTCCCATAGCCCTAGCAAGTGATGACTGGTGTCTTTTAGCTCCAACCCTGTTTCTTCTTTTAATTCTCTGAGTCCTGCAGCAAGTAATGTTTCCCCAGGCTCCACATGGCCACCTGGTGGAACCCAAACTCCTGGAAAAGTCCTCATATGAGGTGCCCTTCTGGTGACAAGAACACACTGGTCCAAACTAGCCAGTAAAACTGCAACTCCAATTCCAACACCTTTGTCTTTTGTTTCTTGGGATAGGGTGGCTTTATTGGTCATTTTGTAGACTGGACATTCTGATGCATGTCTCAAAAGAATAGGATTCGTGTCATCATCATCAGTCAGTTCATGAACGACGAATCCGTCTTTTTCTTGAGTTAATCCAACGTATCCGGAGCCTTTATCAGCGAAACCAAAGAACTTGACAATACATTCTCCAAATTTTGCCAAAATGTGTTGGCTGCTTGCTTTTTTCAGGTAAACTTGCACTTTGGGAATTTTGGGAGAACTCATTTTTTAAAACGTAACTTTGGAACTGTTACGTTCTAATATCACAACGAAGGACTGTGGCCAGCCATTTGATAAAGTATTAGATTTTGATTGGCTACCAAAGATTGGAGAAACAAATATTATTGCTGACTGCCACTGTCAACTCGTGTGGGGGGAAAGTCGTCTAGCATGGCGCATGGCATTGCGTCAGGCCGTCAGCAAACACTGTTTATTTTACATGCAAAGAGATTGAATTCCCATTGAAAAAACTACAATGCTATGGCCTACGGTATTATTATTCTGGACGTGAAAATATTCGTGCAACATTTAAAGAAAAAGAAAGAAAAATCGTACCTGACTGTCCATGGACTGTGGTCTTACCAATGCAGATGGCGCTAGTTGTCTGCGTAGCAGACGAACAAGAAATCGAAATAGTGTGAAGCCAAACTGAATTCATAAGCAATATTTCCGAATTTTAAATTGGATATCGAATATTACTTTAGCTGACACAATGCCAAAAGTTGTTTCTAGAAGTATTGTTGTGTCGGATACCAAAGATCAAGAAGAGCAGGAGGAAAAGCCTCTTCAATCTTATTACTGCTTGTGTGGCCAGTTTACATTAATTTTAGGTGGTTTTTACAATTACAATTACAACTACAAATTCTTCAGTGTTATTGATTTTTACGCTGTACAATCTTAGATTCATTGCTTGAAAAATTACCACTACGGAAAAGAGATGGTTCTCGAGTCATTGACGGCTCCAAACAAGTTAACAAAATCACTAGTGATCCAGATGAAATTGTTTACATCAGGCGTGAAGAAGGAATTGAGAAACAGCACAGATTTTGTTGCAAAAAGTGATAACATTATTTAAAAAATAAAATCAAGTCTATAATTCTTTTTAAAACCTAGGTGTGGTCTTCAGCTTTACTACAAGCATGATCCAAAAAGTAATGTGACTTTTATTCTAAAGGGTGCTTTAGTACGATCAGGTGAAGGGCAATTGAGGAGCATGTTTAACACATTAAGCACAAGTGCAGAAAGTGCACAAAAACAGCCACAGAAGACTATGGTTACCAAACATACCAAAAATATGGTACATCATTTTTTATTTACATCCTAGAATATGATCAATAAGTTAGATTCTGTTACTGTTTTGCAGGGTAAATTCTCATCCGTCACAGTGTCAACTATTGAGGACGAAGAAGACGAAATGGAAGAGCGAGAAGTGGCAGATTCATACGCTAACAATGCACGCATCATTGAAAAACAGTTAGAGAGAAAAGGAGGACTAAAACGCAAAACAGACATTCCCGAAACGGAAACACAGAAAAAACTCGTCCGAGGAACGTTGATCGATAAGTGAAGATACTAAGCTATTATTTACTGTCCTTTTTTTGTAATATCATTCGAACTTTAAATAAATGTCTTTGACTAAAGGTGTAAGTAATAGTATAATTACAGTCAGCTGGGTCATTGCCGAATACAGAGGAAAAAACGTACTGACTATTCTAAGATCCATGTTTTAGGATCACCTTTTTCACATGATCTATTGCGTGTCTAAGAGGAGGAGGGGAGGCGGGATTGGTTTGATTGTTCCATTCTACAAGTAGTAGTACGTCAAGAACAAGACCACAGTGAAATTCTCAGTATAACCTTGCGTTGTTTTCATTGGGTTCTGTGAGATTGTAGAATAAAATGCTGATAGACCAAAATCTTTGCTTACTGTCCCCATCTCCGTCATTAGGATATGTACTCTATTTAACCTCGACACAGATATCAATAACATACCCTTGCAAGTTCCAAATTCATTGAAAGCGAATTGTTGCCATGCAAATGGGCTGTCCTATTTTCTTCGCTGGTCTACGAGTCGTTGAAAATTTTAAATAGCGTTTACGGATATTGACACAGCTAGGTACGCAGCGAACACCTCTTATCGCGCGTGCCATAGAGTTAACTTCTGACATGACATATTTGATAATAGCTCTAACGTTAATGCTCAAATGTCTGAAGAAACAGCCCCTCCCCGTTTTGGATGCGGGCCATCTCAGCTGATCCTTAAAATTGTAAAAAAAATTTCATTTCTCTCTTGATCATGCAACATTTGTGATCAGCAGTAGGATCGCATCCTGTTGTTATGATTTTAGCCGTTATTGATTGACATTATAGCAGTTGATTCTCTAATTGTTCGTGTGTGCCACGATTGCGGAGCGAGAACTTACAAGAGGTGCTTGGAATTCGCGTGCTGTAATGTCAACGACAAGACAACATCCTCGTTTAAAATGGTTTTGTCTGAAGGTTGCCATAATCTTGGTGGCTCATCAGATTTCTCAAAATTTTGCTTTTGGTGACATCTTTGTGGTAACTTAAACTTACATAAAAATAAAAAATAACTTAAAAGTTTTTTAACTTACGAGAATGTGTGTAACAAATTCTTTTGTCTCCAAAGATGAACGCGTCCATGATTGAATCAGATTGCGTGGCTTCCTGTAACACAACGCAGGTAAAAGTTTTGTTTCTTATTTCATCGTTGGCTGAAAGACAAACACACAAATAATTTTCTCATCGGAATCGGTAAACTGACAATATTCACACAGACATCTTTGGCAAAATGCATTCATACCTTTATGACGTATGGTATTTCTGAAATTTTTTCAAAAATAAGCAGGCGGATTATGTTTTCAATTTTGATTGCCAACGTGGTTGTCGTTTCTTTGAAACGTACAGGACAGCGTCCATTTTGGCGCAGTTTGACGACATGGCTGCACTAGAAACCTGCCATCAATGTAAATAACAATGCATTGCTGTAATCAAAACTGTAGTTTTCTTGTAAAGTCTGGTTTTTATTTATTTATTTTTTTAAATATTTAGCTTGTTTAGAGGCATATGGTAACGAAACAAGGAAGAGAATGGCTTGTTCTAATGGTTGCACTAGTGCTCAACACGCGTACCATAAAGTCTACTCGGTATGCCAATGATGTGTTTAAAGAATCGAAAAACATCTTAAAACTAAATTTTGTTCTGTTGCAGTTGTCTTTACAATGGTTACAAGAACTGCATAAAAACGTGACCTTTTTCGAAACTTTAGTAGATATGACAGATGCTGTCGTCAACTCAAGACGTTTTGTGGATGTCCCCATCCGTTTTAGTGAGTCATTTAATTTTATCATTAACATTTTATCTCAGTACAGTCATTTTATGCTTTTCTTTGCACTATTTTAGAAAACACTAACAAAAACAGAAAAGGTTTACCTGCAAATAAAGAACTTTTCCCCAGTCAAACTCAGCAAACTATAGAAAAGCAAGCTGATTCGCCAGACGAAAATAATGAACTGAAGAAACCATCATCCATGGTGCCAGACTGGATCGTTCAAAGTGCTTTCGTTTTTTTCACACTCGGTATTGTTTTGTTGCTGGGAGTGTGCTGTTATTGTTGCATCTTTGCACACTTCTTCAGACATGTAAGAAAAATTCAATAATGTTTTAACACATGCTGATTGGATAACAGAGAATGTTGGCTTTGTCAAACCTTTTGCAGATGCGGGAAAATAATATGGATACGGCATTGCCACCTAGCTACGAAGAGCTTGTCAGAAATAGTTACGTGATCATGTCAGCATCCAGGATAAACCATTATCACCCCGTACGAATCAACAAACAAGAAGAATCATGCAGTATCGACATTAACGCAACTGCAGAAGACACCATAGCAGAAGCAGCACTCATTTGAACGGACAATGGCAGACATTCAAGGTTAATGTGGGACGACAACTCCATGAACCATGAGGCACGAACATAAATTTTTCCCACTCTCGGCTCCTAGTTTCTGAACAGCTGTAAATATTGTACATTCATGTATTTATAACGACAAAGTACGCTTTAAAAAGTAAAATAAAAAGGGGGGGGGGAGGGTTCAATTGTTTCATTGCACAAAAGTTTGCCATGTTTGGCATAAAATCAAAACCGTCTACTTTAAGTTGTAGGTTTGTTTGTATTATCACAATCACAATAAAAATTGTTTTGAAAAAAAATTTTCGCAAGAAAATAATTGAAGGAAATATTATAAGCAGTTAACAAGTTTATAAACTTTTATACGTATTTTCAATTTTTTTTTAGGGAAGGGGAGGGGGCGGAGACAAACCATATTTCGCCACACGCCCAGTTGCCAACTGCTACGGCATGTGAGGCCCCGGTGACATGGAATCGGGGAGTCCGCGATCCAACCCTGGAAAAAAGAGCAACAGGCAAGATCGGTGTAGGTATTTCAGGGTGGCACTACAATCCCCGCACGGAAAAGAAATTCCCACACGGTATCGGCGTCGAAAAAGCTCACAGATCGACCCAGTTCTACCTGGGGCCGAGGCACCAAGACTTTTCTCCCTACTTTATGGCAACCCGGTTTACCCGGTGCCGCTGACTGCCGGGCCGGCCGATTGCAGGTAGAATCACATGTAGTGGCAACTCTGTTTTCAGCCAAACAAAATGGCGCTTTACAGCTAGAACAACTCTTAAACGTTTTAGGTGAGTTACTTTTTTACTCCATAAAATTTTTGTTTTCTCAGTTCTGAACAAATAGGCCAGCAGTTATGAAACCGTCCGTTTTAATGCTAATTGCTAGTCGTGTAAAGGAATAATATTTATTAGGATCTGTTTTTCCTCACAAACAAGTAGTTGACATGCGATGGAGACACCGCTTTCTCCCGTGTTTACATAAACTGTTTTCCGCAGTCACTAATGTTTTTTCATTGTGTTTCATTTAGCTATTTAACAAACGTATTCCCTGGAAATGGCAACCCAAATGGCATATTATCCTGGTGCAAATGGTATGAGTCAGTCACCATTCCAGTCAAGGCATGCCACAGGCCCCAGCCAGGGTCCTGCTAACACAGGAAACAACTCCTTTCTTGGGGCTGGATTACCGAGAATTGTTCCAGGGGGTGATCCATTGAGACCACCAATTCCACCTGGCCGTCACATGTTTCATCCTTTCAACAGACCATACCCTAAGCCTGGCCAAGATCGGTCTGACTATGATTCCAAACAGCTGCGCAAAAGCTCAATGCGCAAAACTGTAGATTATTACTCATCGGTGATTCGAATGCTAGAGGTAATTGAGAGGGTGTAAATACAAGGATTGCCTCCCTTTTGCTAATTAATGTTAAAATTTTTAAAGTTTCTACTATTATTAATCATGTTATGATTTTCATTCAATACAATTTTTTGCTAAATAGTATTATCTTGTTTTGACTTTAGACAAGGGTCTGGCAAAGGGACGCCAGAGACAGGAGAAGTCTTCAACCCGACGTGTGTTATTATCCAGAAATGCTTCCTCCCTCTTGCTATTTGGATATGCCCAGCAATGCCATAACGACGCGTTTTACAAAAGTAATGCATAACACATATTAGCTGTATTTTGAATATTTTTCATTTTTCTTTTCTTTCGCTTCCTTTAAAAGGTGGCAACAAATAAAATTCGTTGCCCAGTATTTTGCCTTACATGGACTCCCGAAGGCCGTCGTTTAATCACAGGTGCATCAAGCGGCGAGTTTACTCTGTGGAACGGCCTGACGTTTAATTTCGAAACAATTTTACAGGTACGGAGATTGAGGAAATTGCATCTAAATAATTCATTAGAAGTTGTTACACCTTTTGATTCTATGGGTTCCCGAATAGGCGCATGATAGCCCAGTCCGTAGCATGGTTTGGTCCCATAACGACATATGGATGGTGACGGGTGACCATGGCGGCTACATCAAATATTGGCAGTCAAACATGAACAACGTTAAGATGTTCCAAGCTCACAAAGAAGCCATTAGGGGCATCAGGTATTGAACAAAAACAAAATAAATAAATAAAAATCATATTTTACTATGACTGTGATACGTATAACCTCCGAACTTTTCCATTCCTTTCTTCTATAAATGCCCAATGTCCAATAATACAAGTTCACTTGTTAGTAAAGGGGAAAAAAGATAATTGATCTGTGATAGATGCAACTGAGGACAATAAAAGACACTTCTTTTCAACCCTCTTTGTAAACTTTGAAGTAAACATTTCAAACGCTTCATTTATGGAATGCGACTGTTACACACCCAATATTGTATAGTCGTCATAGGGCTTACATACAGCCGAAACTTTCACGGGGACTACGGTCCCAAACTTTCTTAGGACCCCCTCCTTTTCTCATTTTATTAATTCTTTCTGTTTACCACTAGTCCACATATGCTAATTTCCTACTTGTAGTATGACAGTCATGAACCAATTTACATGGGTATGGTCTTTAAAAATGCTCCACCTTTTCTATATGTTATGAACAGTTTCAGTCCGACGGATCAGAAATTGGCCTCTTGCTCCGACGATGGTACAGTTCGAATCTGGGATTTCGTCCGCTGTCAGGAAGAAAAAATTCTGCGAGGTACTTAATAATTTGCTTTTGTCGAAACCGTACATGCATGACGTGAATCAATTGTTTTCAATAGGACACGGTGCTGATGTCAAGTGCGTCGATTGGCACCCTCAAAAGGGTTTAGTCATATCAGGGAGCAAAGATAATCAGCAACCAGTTAAACTATGGGATCCTAAATCTGGTCAATCCTTAGCTACGCTACATGCACATAAGAGCACCGTAATGGACGCAAAATGGAACAAGAACGGTCAATGGCTGATTACCGCTTCGAGAGATCACTTGATTAAGCTTTTTGACATTCGCCGCCTGGACCAGGAATTGCAAACGTTCCGTGGCCACAAAAAGGAGGCTTCGTGTCTCTCATGGCATCCTTTTCACGAAGAGCTTTTTTGCAGTGGTGGATCTGATGGAGCGATATTTTTCTGGAACGTTGGGTAAGGCAACATTATAGGCTGAAATCCACCAAGAATTTTTGCTCGAGTTATCCGCTTTTTTCCTTAACATAGAACGGACAAGGAAGTCGGTGCTATTGATCAGGCCCACGAAAGCCTCATTTGGTCCCTAGCCTGGCACCCAATCGGCCACATTCTTTGCTCGGGATCGAACGATCACACTTCAAAATTTTGGACGCGAAACCGACCGGGCGATAAGATGAGGGATAAGTACAACCTCAACACATTGCCACCAGGGGTGATGCCAGAAGACGCCGAGCTGTTGGACGACCATCACGCACCCAATATCCCCGGAATGGGGCCAGATGACAAAATCGAAACTGATGGCGGAGATGGGCAATTAGGTCAAAGCAGCCTTAGTTTATTGAGTGCGGGAATGATTCCTGGCCTGGATGTGGAGCCGTTGGCACAAGACGTGAAACCCATCAAGAAAGTACCCTACGCTAAACCTATTCCACGTCACTTTCAGGCACAATGGAACGATAATAATGCTAGTAAAAAACCGGCCATTCTACCCACACCCAATGTTTTGTCAACATCCATCGGCCAATCTGATGATGAAGATTACGTTCTTGGCGTGGACCCTGTTGCTTTCGGAATGGAACAGCTTGGACGCGCAACACTTACCCTTTTCGGTATGCCGGCCAACGATCCAGAAAAAATGCAGGAATTGCTTGACACTGTCCAATCGCTGCCAGCTGCTGAACTACCGGTCCCGACAGCAATTATTATCGACGGTACGATTTTATCGATCGAAGCCGACTCGGAATTAGACAAAGCCATCCGCACTGGCGAAGAGGAGTTGAACGAAGTTTTATTTTCGATGGGTCTGAAAGTGACCGTAGAAGAGGAGGAATTCAAACCAGTAACAGTTCCGAACGACGAATACAATCAAGATCGTGAACTGGATGATGACGATTTCTATCCGCGTTCTCGTACACCCGTCCTAGATGATTCGCCAGGCTATGCCAGAGGTCATTCGGGCATCGGACCGACGCCTACAGGTGGCCTTCTAGGAGACTTTCCCAGAGGTATTCTTTTTTTTTTGGTGATCGCCTTTTTTTTTCTGCATTACTAAACCCTTTTGTAGTTGCAGAATTTCAGCAGAGGGGCCATCCGGTCCAGCCAATTCGTCATCCACTACCTCCAGGAGTCGGACAGCAACACCACCATCATCAGCAGCAGCAACACCAACAGCATCATCATCACCATAATCATCATGGAGGTTGGCAGGGACAACCCCCTCCTCAAGGTTTGATTTCAATATCGCTTATTTGCTAAACTCAGTTCATAAAAAATGTTTTCGTTTACTTTCTTCCAGAGATGACTAACTGGGATCGTCCACCCTTTGATCCAGCACAGCAACAACAAGATCGATTCCCTCCACGACCACCTCATGGTCAGGGCCCAATGAATAGACCTTACTTTCAGCCACCTCACCATCAAGACCGATTCAATCAAAGTGGACCACCACTTCCACCTCCTGGTCGAGGTAAGTAATTTTGATTTGAATTCGATAACTTGGTTAAAATGAAAATGCCTTTAATTGGAACAACAGGAAGAGGTCATCACGGTCCAGGAGGGAATGCTTGGGGTGGTCCTCCGCCCATGGATAATGAAGAGGAAATGCATTACATGGGAAATGGTGGACCCCCAATGCCGCCAATTGACGACGATATGCGGATGGAGGGTGGTTACGCACCTCCCCCTCCTCCTCAAATGAACGAGCGACATGGAGATGGAAACTTTGGATGGGGACCGGGTCCCAACAATTACAGAGGAGGTAACGTCGGAGGTGTTGAACCGCCTGGGCCTTACGACAGAAACGATGAAGAATATGGCAGTAGAGGTCCACCGGGTCACTTCGCGCCGAACTATCCTGGACAGTTCCATCCGCCACCCCCACATCATCAGCCTCCATCGGGTCGCTGGAATCCAGATGGTGGGGGTGGTCGGGGAGGTTACGGAAGAGGAGGAGGAGGAGGTCGGCGGCCTCGAAGAGGAGGATACAACAACTACTAATAAAAACATTGCTTTACAAACGATGGATGATTTTGTATCTCTTACTTTCTCGCCATTTTTTTTATAAAATGTGTACAAAGACGATAATGGATAATTCTCGCCATGTTCACCATACCAACTGACTGCTAGGACCAAACAAAATTTAAAAACTAAATAAAAGGTCAGTCCTCGCTGGAAAATTCCACACAGGCTATTGAGTATTATACAAAGGGCAATCAACGTCGTTCATTTCAATGTACGTAGATTTCAATTGAGTGTAACATTGAATTGCTGCCGTACTGCATTCAACACCTATGCCGCTTTGCTTGAATCCACCGAACGGCAGCTCGACTGGCGTGACATTGAAGTTGTTCACCCATATTGTGCCTGACTGCAGACGATTTGAAGTTCGATGTGCTTTCCTTAGGTCACTGTAAAATTCAATACGTATAACTTGTTGGTTCGATCCGATTTTGATTTTATGAACTTCATAACAAACTTTGTAAAAATGCCCGCGCTTAATCCGTATGGAGTTTGATTTGCACGGTGGATGACCTCTTCTTCGGTGTCAAACGGCAAAATGGTAGCAACTGGTCCAAAAATCTCTTCCCGCACAGCGGTCATCTCGTCGTGGCAATTAGTTAAAATACAGGGCGATATAAAGTAACCATTTTGAAAAGGTTTGGGCATGTGGATTCTCTCCCCACCGCACAACTGAACAGCTCCCTGTTTTTTTTTAGCACCCAGCAAGTATTATGCAACTGTTTAACGGCTGTAAGTTTGAATCATTCATAGTTACGTGCCTCTCCTACTGCTTGTTTTATATAGGCAAGAATTTTTTCGGCGTGGGTTTTAGTGATGGATGCCCCTACTTGTGTTTTGTTGTCAAGCGGATCGCCAATTACTAGTTGAGTAGTAGCTTTTACAAACTCATCTGTAAATCTGTCAACAATCGAGCGTTGGACAAAGACGCGAGAACCATTTGAACAAACCTAGATGTACGAAAGGTTTAACAATAAATTTTTTTCTTCATGAAAAACTCGTTACTTGTCCTTGTGATAGGAAATTAGCAAGAAGAGCTCCTTTAACAGCATTTGTAAGGTCGCAATCATCGTAGATGATTAGCGGATTCTTTCCCCCAAGTTCTAACGTCACTCGTTTCAAATCATCGGCAGCTTTAACCAACAGCAGAAATTGTGATTGTTAGCTATCGTCATCGACTTTCATGTTTTGCATACCGAGTTTCAGGATGTTTTTCCCGGTTTGCACGGATCCCGTGAAAGATATTTTTGCCACATCAGGATGACAAGTTAGATGCTTGCCAGTTTCGCCTGAACCCTATAAGTTTCGGACCAAAACATTTAACGTAACAAGAACACACAAAAACACATTATTTGCCATGCCTGAACAATGTTGAATACACCTCTGGGAATTCCAGCATCAGTTGCCAGTTCAGCCAATGCCAAAGCTGTGAGAGGAGTGAGTTCTGATGGCTTATAGACCATTGTGTTTCCACAGGCCAAGGCAGGAGCTACCTGTTGCAACTTGTTATCAGTCATGGAGTTATTTTTTACTTATATCAATTGTATACTTTCCAAGAGCATGTCTGTAAAGGGTAATTCCAAGCACCTATGCCTCCAACCACACCAAGACTTTCTCTTTTCACCAATCCAAAGGAATTGTTAGGAAGCTGTATGTGTTTTCCACTGATAGTGGAAGCAATGCCACCGAAATACAGGAAGCAATCAGCACAGCTTTGAATATCCAGTCTAGCCTCCCAGATAGGTTTTCCATTGTTTTCAACCTCCAAGTGAGCTAAAGCTTCCAGATTTTTTAATATCTTGTGCCCCACCTGAGAAACCAGTTTTCCCCTTTCAAAACCTGACAACTTAGCACATTGTTAGCAACCAAGAAAACTTTATATAACTTAAAGGAAAATTGTACCAAAGACCATGAATCATAAGCCTTTTTTGATGATTTGACTGCCTTGTCAACGTCGTTTACTCCAGAAAAAGCTACCTTTGCTAGACGTTTACTTGTTGCAGGGTTTAATACATTTGTGAATCCATTCGAATCTACTGATTCAGTTTTCTGTCCGTCGACAAAGTTGTAGGGCCCACCTTTCACATAAACTGTGCTAAACGAAGACAAAGGCATCGATCTAAAAAGACTTTGTCTCATAGCTGAATTCGGTAGTAGAAACATTTTTTGTGTTGACGCATTAGACAGTTGGGCTTTCAGGACACGTGGGAATACTTGATTGTTGTGTTGTTGTGAATTCCAACGGCAACCAACACGTACGCACACAAAAAAATGAAATTTCTTTTAATGAACAAAAGATAAAATATTTTATTTAAAAATTTCTAATTATTTTCCCTAATAGTATAAACAATTCAACGAAACCAGATGCGACATCAAGATAATAATATAAATTTTCAGTTTCTTTATTCTGGTAACTTGGCATATGTGTAATTTTAAACTTTGTCTGCTTGAATTAGTAGTTTGTCCCAGCCCAGTGCATCAAACTGAAGCATATCCAATCGTCTTAGTGCGTTTCCAACTCACGTGAAGGCTGGCCTGACACGTGATAATTCTAAATGGACGTAACAGTTAATGCTTCTCAGCAGATTCGACCAAAACGTGCCACTGTCCCAGAAATCTATCGAAAGGCTGCCCGGATATTAAAATCAGCAGAAGAGAGGAAGGGAAGTCTCAAGAATTTAATCTACTCTTCAGGTTACCGTGTAAGTGAACCCTCTGCATGTGGGAGTATAGTGGTTGCTTAATTTCGATATCACTTTAGGATGTCAAACCTCTGTATGCATTGGTTGCAGAAAGTTGTAAACATCAAAGTGCATTGGATGAGCTAATTAACAACACAGCAGCTTTCCAAAACGTGAAACCTTTTGATCCCCATTTGGCCAGGATTTTAATCACAGAGTTGATTTGGGGGAAAGGGTATTTGAAACCTATAAATGCTCGAGCCATCAGGATAATTCTAGAGTTAGAGAGTGATCTCAGGCAGGCATTAGACAGCCTAAATTCACAAGAAGAAAATGACTCTATGCAGCAAATTTCAGGTAGGTTAATCAAATCTCTCTTTTGTATTTTCAGTCGTGAAATATGGAGCCTAACACAAACAAGGGATTTTACCAGACGGAGTACCACAACCCATCTTCTGCCCTATGCACCTTGTTCCTCTTCAGTGTTGCAATGTTTACCTTACCCATAGCATCCTATTTTGCCACAATTCATCTTTTAGATGAATATTTTGGTATCCCATCATCAGAAAGTTATATCTATGCTGTTGTGGTGGCCGTCATAATGGTTCAGTTAATCATAGCAGCATATGTATATAAAGCATTCCAAGATGATAAACCTCCAAAACAAGATTAAAGCCCTTGCCATGATCATTTTCACAATACAATTTCTGGGAAAGGAAACAATTTTTCTTATCCTTTTATTTCAGCTCCGCGTTATGTCCGTGTCAACACGCTGGTTTCCACTACCGAAAAGGTCTGCAACCAGTTGATTGGAGAAGGATGGAAACAAGTTCGTTCAAAAAAAAAGTCTGGTTATGAAGGTTTCATCGAACGCGTTAAAGGCCTCGGTGAAAATGAATTTATTCTGGATTTTCATCTGGATTTTCTGTTGGTTTTCCCGTCAACCGCACAGTTTTATAATCACAATTTGTTGACAAGTGGAGCCATTCTCTTGCAGGACAAAGTATGCTTCTATTAAAAAACGAGTTGCTTGCAGTAATCATTTTACTCGAATTCTAAAGGCAAGCTGTTTGTCAGCAGTCGCGTTAAAAAGCAGCCCATTCTACGGCAAGATGATCGACGCCTGCTCCGCACCTGGGATGAAGACTTCTCTGTTGGCTGCATTATCCAATAATCAAAGGTATTCAAATGATACTTTTTTTCTCATTTTAAATTATATTAATCGTCATTCTTGTAACCCTAGCCCCATCATTGCGATCGAACGAGACGCCAAACGATGCAATACTCTGCGACAGACCATATCAAACACCCGCGCATCAAAGGTAACAGTCCAACAAGCCGATTTTCTTACCCTCAATCCGTCTGATTATCAAGACGTGAAATATATCCTTGTGGATCCATCTTGTTCTGGAACAGGTAAGATTTCAGTACAAAAATGAGTGGCACAGCACGGATGAGACAGTTCTGTTTCGTGAACAGGGATTATCAGTCGTTTGGATCCAAAACGGAAATCGGAAGACAAGGACAATTTGGAACTTCGTCTGAAACGCTTAAGTTCCTTGCAGTCACGGTTGGTGGAGCATGCGGCCACGTTCCCTTCAGTTGAACGCATTGTAATAACATTCATTACTTTCCGTGAAATTGTCACCAGCATTTTTTTTTTTCGTTTGTATATATTTATTAGGTTTATTCCACTTGTTCGATCTACGAAGAAGAAAACGAAGCAGTCGTGAGACAAGTCCTGACAAAAATTGGACAATCATTTCAATTAGAAGAAGCATTGCCTTGGTGGCCGAGACGAGGAACAAACCGTTACGATAATCCTCCTGATGACATAATAGGTATTAAATGTGTTCGAGCCGAAGCTGATAAAGACTTAACAAATGGCTTTTTTATCGCGCTTTTTGTGCGGAGAATCTAAGCTGGAAAATTGAGGTTTTCTATGTGTTGAGAAGAACTTCTTATGAGTAATGACAAGTTGGCATTCACTTTCAAAAATACAGCCGGTGTCTATCTTGTTTCGATGAATCGAACGCATCATTTGTTCGAATACGTTGTTATTCGTTTTCATTCGTATATATATAAAAGCAGGCTATGATCTGTCCCGAAACAATGAAACATAGGACTTACAGAATTTTGTTTTTTCTGAAGGCTATTAAAGACGTGCATTTTAAGTTGAATATTCAAGGTTTTACTAAATATTCGATATTTACTGATTATTCAATATTATTATATCTGTCAAAAAATTCAAAACCCGATGAAGAATAAAGTGAAAACAAAACTTTTCGTCTGGTACCCAACGCCTGTTGCCAAGCAACGGCGTGCCAAACTATACCGAGGTCGTCCCTGATACATCCAAGTTATATATCTCATGATTGTTATTTAGTTTATATTCCTACTCATCGAACAACAGTCGATGGATTCTCCCAGTCCAAATGAGGAGCCTAAACTTCCTCCTCAAGTGTCGCTCAAGGTAAGATTTCAGTTGTCCGTCAAGACTAAAAACTCAAGACTTATGTGGTACTGAATGGTGGACATCAGCTGGAGCCGTTCGTGCACCAGGTCGGCGGCCACTCGTCAATGCTGTGCCTTGATGAAGCAACCGTCGGAAAACCACTTCTTGTCAGGGAAAAAGCTTTTTATGAGAACTTGCCAGAGATTCTTGTTCCATTTACTGCCCAGTACCGTGGAACAATCCAGGTGACTTGCAACGAGGATGCTGGTGGCTACCTCACCCTAACTACCTTTCCTCCTGCAGGCTACATTGCATATGAAGGAACCATGCCAGTGAAACATAGGTACAAAATATATTTTGACAGTTGATTTTATTCTTGGATTGAATTTATTCTTGGATACGTGTAAATAGAATAAAATGGCATCATGGGATATGCATTGATATTGAGTGTGTGGAGACCTCCAGTGATGAAGATATTTTCGAAGATGATACCAGCATGACACCTGTAAGTTCTTCACCATGCGTGGAGCATTCTATCGAAAGAAGGCCAAGTCATAGTCACAATCCTTGGATTCTGCACTGCCACAGAGGACACATAGCCAAAATGCTTGGGCTAGATGTGGACGCCATCCACTCCCAGCAGAGTCACTCCCCGTGCCATTTCGAAAACTTGCCGTCCTTTGAGTTCCTTCTTCTTGAGAACCTTACGTGGAGGTAATTAGCTTATAGCCATAATTTCTTAACATGATTGAGATCATCATTGGCATTTGGCAGGCGGAAGCGACCTTGCGTCTTAGATGTGAAAATGGGAACTCGGCAGTACGGCGATGACGCCCCTGAGTCAAAACGTCGTAGTCAGAGTCTGAAAGTTGAAAACTCAACTTCAGGATCTTTGGGCATTCGCCTGTGTGGTATGCAAGTCTTTCAGGTATATTCATATCCAAATTACCAGCTGTTTTCTTAAATTAAATTTTCTTTTTCCCGTTTAAATGAAGGTTTCGACCAATAAATATTTATGTCGTAATAAATATTATGGACGATCGTTGACAGACGATGGGCTTCGCCGTTCTTTGGCGCAATTCTTCCACAACGGTGAACGTCTTCGAACCGACATCTTTCAGCCTCTGCTGGATCGTTTGAACAGATTGCTGGCCGTTATAAACCAGCTGGACTGTTATCGACTCTTCACTAGTTCGCTGTTAATCATCTACGACGGCCTGGATGGCCAGCCGAGTGAAATTGACGTGCGTATTATTGATTTCGCACACGCAACTCAACGAGACATGACGGCCGAGTCCCAGACGTATACAGGGCCGGATGACGGTTTCATCTTTGGATTGAAAAGTCTCATCGAACTGATTGAAGAACTTTCGAAAAAGGAGTGAAGAAAAAAAACAAACAAACGAAACAAGAGATGACCGATGGATGTAAAAGGAAAAGAAAATGGGTGCTTCCAGTTGTAGTTATATAAACCGGTTTCGCCTGCTTCGTCTTACAGCCCACCACCAGTCCGCACGTCATTTGATCCGTTCTTTTGACTCAGCCAGTTCTGCACGCTTCGGCTGACGGGATATCGGGGGAATTATGTTTTTAAGAAATGCTAGTCTGCTTCTTTTTTGTTATTATTATTATTCATTTCCTCCGATATTCCTTGCTTTTATGTCTAATCTTCTTCTCTCCAGTATAGGCCATGAGAGATTGCTCCTTTCTGTCACAGAGCCAAACGAAAATAAGGGAGCTGGAAGAGGGAAAATTCAATCGTTGTTTGTTTTTCATCATCATTCCACTTGTTTTAGTGAGTAGATGAAATTGCTTTGCCGTGGCGACATTTGGAAAAGAACAAAACGAATAAAAGATGAGCCAAAATTTTTCTCATTGGACCGGTGATGAGTTACAAAATCTGAAAAATTGCTTCGTGTTAAATTGGGAAAGTAAAAAACAACAAAAAAAACATGAAACATGAACGCTTGCATATTTGCTATAAAAGTCTTTACTTAAAAACGATATCGTTCCAGTAATGTTGCAGCCCTGGTTTATAAGAAAAAAACCAGAAATTGAATACATTGTTTTCTTTTCACCTGGTGTTTCCATTCTTGCCCTTTTGATGCCTCTATATTTTCCCATTTTTTTTCCTTTTTATTTCCCATTTATTTTTAGTTGAACTTGCGTACACAGAAAGTAACTGTATAGTTGGGGCGATGTGGTTATATCCTCGTAAATTCGACATTAGGAACCGGCGCCATCGTTGGACGTAGAGTCGAATGTAATAAGAAGGGGTTTCATATAATTGAAAAACGAATATAATAGTGATTATAATAATCACCGCCAATGCCACTCCGTTACAAACGTATTTCACGATTCGACGAGTACTGTATACGCACACAAGTTCTCGCGTTCGGGAGTGTAGACCGCAGGGCGATTAGACAGAAAAGGTGTGCAACGGTACTGCGTCATTTGGCATCCCATTTCGGAAACCGTATGTAAACCGCATTTTTTTTCTGTCCGTGTTGTCTGTATACAGTTCTTGTGTTATGACTTGGGTTTTATGCACTTTTAAATACGGATACCGTCGGAAGAGCTATTTCCGCTACTATTTCCCGATCGATCATCAATTGAATGGGAGGAGGGAAATGGAATCACCCTCGAGCTCTAAAAGATCGTCGACCATTGAAAAATATCCACTGCCACAAGAATGTTATCATCTTCCGTATCGTGAGTGTGTTAGTCACGCCAAGCGTCATACTCGATTACGCAATGAATGTATGAAGACCGACTGGTAAATGAATTGTACAACGATGGATAACTTGTTTCGACTGTTTTCTTTCACGCGCCTGAATGCGGAGTTATAAGAGGAATGACTCCGGAAACCAACATTTCCGTCTGGATCTATTGAGGGGAAGAAAATATGTCTGTGGAACTGATCGTCAGCGCGTGAAGTGAAACAAGCGAAACGGAATTGGCAAAAGAAAAGGCCCCAAAGTTTTTTTGGGAAGCAATGTTGGCATTTAGCAGTACGTCATTTTCTTTCGTATCTTTTTTGCCCATAAATAAATAACGACTTGAGAAATACTGACAAACATCAAGTACTGCAGCAGTAATCAACCCATTTCTGTTGCTTGAACTAATGAAATACTTTGAAAGCTTGTCCATATGTTAGAACTATTTATATATACGAGTTACCACACAGTTACAGGTTAACTGTTCATGTTTATGTGACAGGTGGGCTTAATGAACACAACTTGTAATAATTACATGTATTGGACCGTGAAAAAATAGTAACTTCCTCCTTAAAACAAAAGAGGCATAGTTTTTGTTTTCGCTTCCTACTTCCGTAATAAACAAACAATTAACTTTAAACCCAAAGAATAGTAGTCCGTGTTTAGAGTGTAAGGTCAATGAACTGACCGGTGTGTATGTTACATGAAAAATAACACGTCCCAGGGCCAAAAAAACCCAAAGGAGAATCGTAAATTAATTTTTTAGTTGAGTTTATACACGTTAACACAAAACAAGTTTCTTAAACTTGTGGTACACTGGCCTATATCTTAATACGTCCTGAAGAAAAAAAACCAGACTATTACATGCATTGACGACGCATATGTGCATTCACACTGTCATTCAAATTAATGACACGGGCATTGGGAAACACAAAAACCTCAAAAACCACCCCTCAAAATTTTCTGCTCCTCTTTTTCTGTGATTGCTTTATTTCCTACAAACACAGGTGTTTCCATCATTTCTCTTTAATGACGGAAACTATACTCGCCCTGATTGCTGGCCTGGTCAACATAAAGCCACAGCCAAATGTAACATTCATTCTTCATTTTTGCCAAAACCAAATGGATTGCGCTATTGGTGTTTTGCTACATCGATGTGAATCGAAGCAGGAGCTGGCAAACATGTTGAAATTCTATTTTCCTGTTTTCTAAGAGAAAATCAAAATGAAAAAGAATCAAACTGTCGAATCAAATGCCTTAAATGCAGAAACTCGTTCAACTCTACAGCAAAACAATGAACCCCGTGAGCTGCACTCTCTAATTTCTGTTCCAGACAAATCATTTTTGTTGAGTGAAAGTCGGGCAGGTCGTATGGTAGCATATCCTGACATGTAGTTGTTATCCCATTTGCGTCAATAGAACAAGAAATAGCAGAGAAAGAAAAAGAGATTCATTTTCTCTTCCGGAGGGCATCGGCAACCAAAAATGTGTTTATCTATTGTTTCATCTGCATTTTCACCTGTGGTCGAACACCCGCGGCAGGGACTTGATCTCTTGTTCGTGAGTTTGAAAACGAAAATTCTTCGACATTGTATTGTAGTAAAATAGAGGCAGCAGCAACCCTAATGACGCCCGTTATTCTCGGATGAAATCAAATTCAAAAAAAGGAGACGTATATTACATGATGCAGAGAGGGCGAGAAAGAGAAACGAAAGAACGCGCCCAACTTTCACGAAACATCCGTCTCATTCTTGTTTTCTTTTTCCTTTCACGTTCGTAGCCTAAACGTACATATACCTTTCACCCTATGTGTGCGTGTCTTATTATTTGTAATTAGCAAGGCGGTTACTTATGCTTGTAAATCCAACAGCGAAAGGAAAGGCGGAAGAGAAAGCGATTTCCATGACTAATGTTTTACTGAACTGTTCAACTTCTCAAAACGGTTTTGCATGCAACCAGACGTTTATCCGAGAGTGCAGTTTAAAAATCCAAAAAATTTTATGTTAAAGATTATTTTGCCCCGAAAATGATTTTTTCAACGTCAATTTCACATTAAAATGAGGGACACAGAAAAAGAAAAACTGGAATAAAAAAAGATGTTGAGAGAAATGTCAAGCTTTAATGTCCTTTTGTCAGAAGAGAGGGAATGAGATATATAAAATGCTCTGATAGCATTTAATGCAGGCCGCTCTTATAATACCACAGTATACAGAAAAACAGGATCCGGACAGGACATTAACTATATTCGAAAAAGCTAAAGTAGGTTGTGAGTTGACAGGGTCAAACGAAAAATTTAAACAAAAATATAAATTAAAAGAAAAAGGGCTCTTCCTACTCCACCTCTTCTTTTCATGCTAAGGGCGGCCGGTCAGATGATGAGAAAATTCGTGTACTGCCGCTATATGTTTGTTAATACGCATTTTTCAAAAGGAACGTTCTGCCCATGAAATATTTCCGCTGTACCGTTTGAAGAACATTTCACCATCGTTTTTATCAAAACGAAAAAAAGGAGAAGAAAACAAAGAGATAAATAAAGGGACGTCTCAAAGATACATATCACCTTGGCCGTATAAGGTGCTGTGAGGTAGTGGAATGGGCCCAAGACGCCGCGTACCCACCGTATTCGTTTAAAGCTCACAGACGAAGCGCACGGGAGAGAGACGGACGCTGCTGCAGTCCCGTTAGTTCCTTTATTCAAGGCTTGGATCACGAGCACGATAGAACTTGGACGAACATGAAGCATTAACATAGGAATTGAAGGGGGAGAAGAAGAGGAAGAATTGTAGAAAAAGGTTAAATTCAATAGATCGTTGTCCATCTCCATGGTCGGTAACGACCCACACCTGCGGCTTTGAATCCACATTTCCGCATGCACGTTTTTATATCATTTTGCTAGCTGATTGTTGACCCCTACCAGGTGACCTGATGACCTTGGTGTGCAACAATAATCGGAAACGAAAACTTCGTAATAAGAAAAAAATTCCCGAAATATGAAAGGTCTCGTTTATACGCGTGTACGGTGAAAGAAAAGGGCAGCAAAGTTCAACTATATTTTCATACATTAGAATTTTGAAAAGGTCATTTTCTAATGACGGGATTCGATGCTCTTGTTGTTGGCTTCTGGTTGTTTCTATAGACGCAAAAGTCAGAGATCGCTAGATTGGAAAGAACTTGACTACCAGGTTTACTGTTAGTTCCAAGATCAATTTGGAATTCAGATATGAAAAAAGAAAGAAAAACGAGGTTCAAAAAAACAAACGAAAAATATTTGACAACAGTTGCAAGAATGCAAACTGCATGTTAATCTAATCACTGGGTTATTACTCCCCTTTTCTGAAGATCCGGTTTTGTTTGCCAAAAGAGCGTCCCCTTTTTCGGCTGGAACACCAAATTGGAAAACGAAAAAAATATGTTTGGTGTAAATTTTCGTGCCGTATTCAATTTCACGTTTTCTGTTGGTGGATGTGTGCCTAAAAAAAAATCAGTTCGAATTGCTGTTGGTTTCACGTAGGAAACGATATAGCGTCATCGATGTGGGTTATCGGTGGGTCTTCACCTAAATTGCGCAGGAAAGATTGCCATTATCTGAGGTCTTTCTTTCTCCCCATACTGACAAAACTCAGAAAACTCTTTTAAGGATAAGAAGAAGTTAATGAAAGAAAGAAGAAGAAGAAGTAAAAAAAGATAGATAGAGACCTGGCCGGAGAATGTGGGTCAGAGTCCTTCTTGCGGGCAGGTTTCCCTCCTCTTTGTTCGAAAAAAAAACCCCCACCTCTTGTCTCCCGCCCTTAACCGAAACGCGCAACTCACACACACAAAACCTCACGAACATTCCCGTCCCATCCCGGTGCGAGCATAAATACCTGCGGACCGAGTAGATTGCCGATCATACCTCAGACAGCAGCAGCAAAAGCCAGTGCTGCACAAGATAAAAGCGAGAACAAAAACAAAACTTGTTGATTTTTTGAAGACACTTTTTCACGATCAAAGGTATTTAATCATTTTGCTAAATTTTTCTATACTGGTTTTATTTGTATAATCTTTTGAATAGCTAACCTTCACTTTGTGTTTGCTCTATTTTTCATGTTTTCGTAATCACAAGTAAATTTACCTTCGAATTCAAACTCAAAAATGTTGACGCGATTGAAGCCTTGTATAGTTTATCAGTTGGGCTATTTTTGTTTGGTTCTTCCTGTAATTGTAGGGAAATTTCCGATACGCATCTTAAAGAGAGAGTTTGAGTTTGTTTTGCGCAAAGTTCATTGACATTAGATGACATGACCGACGAAGCAAGTGGGAAAAAACATGGGGAGGGGAGGTCTTGTTTTTCTTTGTGGGTCAAGAGTTAAAGGCTCTCTCTGTCTTTCATCTTCCTTTGCCCTTCTTATTCATCTCCCGAGGCAAAAGAGGAGGTGGGACAGGTATACATGCACCCGGATATTCGTTCTGCGCCATCCTAGCCATTAAGGCTTTGCTGTACGGTTCATTGAACTCTCGACCTCGACCTCTAAAAACATACACCTTCCATTAAGTTACCTTCTCATTTGGCATGGGCTTTGTGCAGGTAAAGGGGGAGGGATGAGTTCTCCGTCTACCGGCGGACGCTCTTCTATGTCGCTCACTTCAGTTCCGATCGCGACCCAATTCGAACCGTTTTTCCACTGCTGTCCTGATTTGATAGCATCACTTTTATTCTTATTTGCAGAATGTTGCTGCAGACATTGTTCATGGTCGTTTGCGGCTTGACCGCCGTCACTGCCCAACGAGTCTTGGCTCTCCCCGACCCCAAGTCTTGTGCCAAACGTGAGTTACTTCATTTCCTTGTTCATTGCGATGTTTCAATTTTCGAATAAACATGATCGATTTACTAGGTGTTAAACATGCCCTATGGACGGATCCCCTTGGCAACACCCACAACTATTTCTTCAGCTGGCTGCATCCGGCCACTGCCTCTTTGGAAGTCGACTGGCTCGACGCCCGTAACGTCTGCCGTCGCCACTGCATGGACGCCGTCAGCCTCGAGACTCTCCAAGAGAACGAATTCATCAAGCAACAGTTGGCTCGCTGTAAGTAAATTTTTTTTTATTCCATTCGCTGTATTAATTTCATTTCATCTGAAAAAAATTCGTTCATTGACCAGATGGCGTCAAGTACATCTGGACTAGCGGCCGCAAATGTGACTTCGACGGATGCAACCGCGCTGATTTGCAGCCAACCATTGTCAACGGATGGTTCTGGTCCGGATCCGAGGCTAAAGTCCCACCTACTGACCAACGTGCTTTGGGAGATTGGTCCAACACCGGTGGAGATGGTCGCCCTCAACCCGACAACCGCGAAGATGACGTAAGCATCCGCCCTTATTCTTAAAACACGCCGTTAATCTCATTTCCCTTTTTTGTTCACCTGTCCATCCTCTTCTTCCCTTTGTAGGAAGGTGAGCCTTGCTTGGCCATCTTGAACAACTTCTACAACGATGGCATCAAGTGGCACGACGTTGCTTGCAGCCACGAGAAACCCTTCATCTGCGAGGACAGCGAACAGTTGCTGAACTTTGTCCGCTCCCGCAACCCGGAAGTGCCCCTCTAAGGGAATGAACAACTTCTTGTTTATTTTATTATTTTTTTTACAACAGCTCGTTTATTTTCGGATAAGCATTTAAATTACGAAAAAAACAACTCAATCATTAATGGCCGTAATGCTGTGCAACGGTTCACATGGCGATGTACATACAGCCAGACCCTTTTGCAATAAATGTTCACGCATACACAAACATGTAGGGGTCTCTGACGACCCCAACCGTATTGCTGCTCTTCCCCTCTCTCTTTTGTCCTCTACAGCAGGTTTCCCCATTTGAAAAAACCCCAGTTATTATTACACACGCAAACACCACACTGACACCACACATGAAAAGAAAAAAGCATTTGCGTAACATTCTCTTATGTCTCTTTTCGGCCACGCAATACATTTTTTTGTTATCTTATTCAGCATCAAATCACTGATTTATTGAACCATAGGCTTCCTGTGTCTAGCTGAACGATAGCTATCCTGGATATAGCTGAACGATAACAATTTCTGGTTTGCTGTATACTTTTGTTTACCTTTCTGTTACGATAAAGACAAGGAATAATTAATAAGCAAAAAGGAGTTTATTACATTTTTTCCTGTGCGTACGTAGTCGCTTTAATGCAGTAGAGACGGGACAGACAACGTAGTCATTCTTCTATGGAAATATGTCAAAGACATACTCAATCGAGAATCTTTGCGCTGGTAGCATTCGTTAAAGTCTAGCCGAACGCCAAGACCTTGCAGATTGGGGTCGGAATGTGACGACAGCATGAACAGAAACGTCTGGACAAAGTTCTGTTGGGAGCCATAAAAGAATACAATGCGAAATCCGATGGCACTAGTTAAGGTTCACAACTTTTACCTGGTACGAGGCGCTGATGGCACACAGTTTGGCTTTGATACTGGGGAGAAAGGTCTCGATAGTCGATTTGGATTTCCCCTAGATCAGAAGCCGGAAAAAAGAGAGAACAATCAACTTGAGTTCGCGACCTACTGATTTTTATTTACCTGGCGTTTTTCCACTTCGAGAATGGCGGACGAAAATAGTCTTTCTTGGATTTGGCTGAATTGCAGCATGGCTTCATGGATGCCTCTCAAATGATCTCGTATATCCTGAAACATATCAACAAAAATATTGACGGAATTCATTCAGAAATTATTATTCATTTCTCACCTTTGATTCTTCGTCGAGAAGCGCACGACTGGTCACAGTCTGTAGGAAGTGTTCGTGTGCGGTCAAGAGTTGATCCATTGTTTTGGAACTGCGTAGCGCGATGCTCAACTGTTCCCAGGCACAGGCCACTACCTCAAAGGACAGATAATGTGACATCTCCTGGGCAAAATGAATCATTTCAGACAGCAACAGCTGGGCTTGATGCAATACTCCTTGGACCTCTGCGATAAAACCATTTTCCCTTTTGAATGTCTTTACTTATTCAAATGTTATCAAGGCACGAACCCAATAAGCCTCTCAGTTGTCGACCCTCCGTCAGCTGTTGATGGCGTAGCTTGGACATGATCCACTCCATGCGCTTGGACCGCCAAAGGGCGTAAAAGAGCGTTTCGTAGCGTGTTTTGACTTCGGGTGTCAGGATGGTGCCCAGTGGTCCATCTACTTTGTAGTCGAGGCTAAAAACATCCCATCCGCTGTCGCCTTGCGACGGTTCGCTGATGCGGACATCGAGTCTTTTCAGCACGTCAGCGTCGTCATATTGGCTATTGGTGCAGCGAATGCACTTGTCAAGAATGGAGGCCAACAAGCGGCTCATTCGGGTGGTAGCAGGCTTGTCCAGCTCAGGCCTGAAAGAGTTACGAATAGTTATAGTCTGCGTAAAGAGCTGTTTCAACAATGTTCTTACTCGACCAGCTTCATTAAATGATTGACGAAATCTCCTTGGCCAAGTAACAAGTACTGACGTAACGCACATAAATGAAGCTTGATATGATAGCGGTCCAGCAAGACTTGTAACAAATATTGAGACGCAGTGCCGTAAGCTTCTTCTATCGATTCCCAATCCAGAGACAGCAGCGACTCTAGATTCAAGGAAAATTTTACATAGATGTATAAAAGATGGAAAACTAATGTTCATCACTTCATACCACTTCGTTCCTCGGCTGTACGGCGAATCTGGTTCAAACCAGGTATAGGGCTTTTATCCAGACATATTTCGCGAAGAAAGCAAATACTTTTTCCTGTGGTGGCTACTTGATGACCCTGCTCTTGAGTGAAGAAATTAGGTACCATGGCAGAACGTTCATAGTACTTGTCATTCCACAAACTGCCAGGATCTACGGCAAGATTAACGCCGATAAAGAACTCGCCGTAAGGATCCCGCAATTCACCCTCAAAGGTCCAAAGCATCAGCATCTCATACAATGGCCGACATACTTGGACAAGAATTTTCAATACAACAGTTTTCAAGGTGGCGTTGCCTTGTAAAACAAAAGAATGGATGACTGAAGCAAGAGCTCCGCCTCGTTGACCATGGCAAGCTTCCACCAGAGCGGCCAGCAGTTTCATCCGGGCTTTAGGTTCTTTCGTCCATACCAACAGTCTCTGGAATGTTAAACCTTGCGCCTCTACTCCAACGGTATCACCCGACCTGGTAGTGTGCACCTCCATCTGGGACTGAAGAACAGCTAGCAGTCTGTAATACTCGCCTAGGCAAGACATTAATGAGAGTTATGCATTCTCCTAATACCAGAAGAGAGAAACTGTCAGCTTATGGATGCTCTTACTTAGCTCCTCTTGTAAAGCAGCGGCAAACGCTCTTGCAGCTAAGCCACAAGTTGATTCCGTTTTGGGGGATTCACAATATTTTTGCACTTTGTGGAAAAGCCAACCTAGCTCAACCAGACTGAGGACCATCTGCCTCAGAGCTTTTGGTAATTTTACCTTAGGGGAAAGCAAAGCATTATTTCAATGATCCACAAAGTAATTCACGCAGCCATTTTAATTACAGTTGATTTAAGTTGAAGATTTTCATGTGTTGCATCCCACTGGAAGACTTGGCCTTGTATTCCCTGGAAGGCATACAATATTTCTCGAAGTAAAATATGATTGGAGACATCTGAGTGACCTGATGAAGAGATGATATGATTGCTGGAATACTGTTGTTTAACACTCAGTAAAAGATATACCATAAAGTGTTGACTGGGCAGCAGTTTTCTTTTGTGATGTTGCTGAAGCCAAAGGACAATAAGGAACCTCAGTGTGTTTAGGAGTTTTGACAATTGTTGTAGTCTAAAAATAAGCAAACAATTTATAATGCACCAGAATATTTGAAGTTTTTTTTAAAGCAGCTTGCATCAGAAGTAAATGTCACCAATGATGGCAATGTGAATGAATGGCGAATCAAGGGTTCTGTAGCTGCTGAAGCAGGAGTTTGGGCCAAGTAGTACATTAGTTCCAAAACAGCTTTCCTGTTTTTGAGGATTGACTAAAGAATATGGGTTGGGCATCATTAGATTCATACACTAACAATTGTGAAGATTTGCACTCACACTTGAGGTCAATCTGGTGTACAGTTCATCAAACTTTCTAGCATCCTGATAACGTTCCTTGCTACCAAGCAACTTCTTTATGTTCTGAACAATTGAAAACTCTGTTTCATGGTTGTGCAAAGAGAGTTGCTGAGATGACAATAACTGTAGTGCAAGTTTGTATTTTGCTTCATATTCTTTACCTGTTGAAATACAAAATATGATTGTTAGTTTCGTACCATCTGGTCAAACAACAGACAATTTTAAACAAGTATGTTTTGGAAAACGTCATCAAAATACTGGTTTCTGAAGATTTTCCATTGCTTAAGGATCTGCAAAGTTTCTCCACAAGCGCTGGGATTGTATTTTCATCCATTATTAAGTCTTGTCAAAACTAATGTATTTATTTTTATACACAAAATACATAAGCAAAAACGCGGGTAACGAACATTAGATGACTTTTCAAAAAAAACTAAAATGATCTACTGCTTTCTCCCTTTACAGTAATAGTAAAAAATACTGCCGCTAGATGGCATAAGTCTTTGTTTACGAAACATCTTTCAAGGACAACGACAAAATAGAGAGTATTAGGACTCTAGAAACTACGTTACAAAAAAAATCTTTCTAGCTTCCTCGATTGTAGATCTTCCTTAAAGACCATTTGTACATATATAGAGTGAAAAATGACAGAGTTGAAACGTTTACCCGTGTTTGTTTTCCCGAGCTCGCTTAATTTTTTTGCTGAAGAGTCGTCTTCACACAAACAAATGGTCACTGTTTACAATCCATATGATTTTGTGGTGAACTTCAAAGGTGTGGTAAAAAAAATTTTATTTATTGTTTCCTGGCAAATATAGGGATAACATTATAACTTTATTTTCTAATTTTTTAGTGCTGTGCAATGCACCACACAAGTACAGGATTGTTGATCCTGAAGGATCCATTAAACCTCATTGTTGTGTAGATATAGTTATACGTCATATTTCTATATTGCCCACCTGCTATCATGTTACAGACAAGTTCAGGATTCAAATGAATGACCACATTAGCAGGCAATTGTTAGGGAAAAAGGATCTGTCAGTTACTTTATTACCAGGAAAATCCTCAGGAATCTCGGAATCTACTGCTACTAGTCAAGATACATACAAGCAATTCCCCACAGAGGTGGCTGCAACCTCATCTGGTGATTCTAGTGCGCCAATTGTGCAAATCCAAGCTTCTTCTGAAAACCTTGCAAAACTAGGTTTTCTTTTCCTTATAATTTTCATTACACTGTCACTAAAACATTGCATTTCTTTAGGTTATCAAACTGCTGGGCCAAATTATATTGCTATTGTGGTAGCAATTATTTGTATTATAGCTTTAATGTTGCCTTCTGATGAATCTGAAAGCAGCCCATCATCAACTCTGTGGTCCTTGTTCCATTTGTCTTCCCAGCAGAAACTGGTATTTGCCTATTCTCTTGGTATGTATTGTTAGAGGTATATGATAATTCATCACTGATATTCTGATTGTTCTTAAGGTCTGGTTACAATGGTCATATTTCGAGTATAAGCCTTACTCCTATAGGAAATTACGGAAAATGCTAAGAATGGGCAACTTTGTATTCGCCTACGAAATGAGAGAATATCGTTGAGATTCCTTAATGTCGAATTTATAAAAAAAACATTTAGATAATTTATAAAGTAATCTGAACACGGCTGTTCTCTTGATTGACAAATGCAAATGAACACTAAATTCGCATTTGTTAAAATGGAATGTCATGTCCTCGGTTGCAGACAAAGCTCCAACCACCCTGTGAAATCCATAACGAATTGCAAGAAAAAAAAAATTTTAATTTTACACAAACCAAGAGTTTTTGTACTTGAGGTGTGAGATAATCTTACCCCAATCACAAACTCCCATCCAGTGCCGACAGGACAAGATGCAGTTATTCCTCTTCGGATACAAATGGAACCTTTCTCTTTTACTTTGGTTTCATTCATTTTTGTATCCAGTACTGCCCAAACCTAAACATTTAGTTTGATTTAGGTATCATCAAAAACTTGGCGTGGCGGGCAAAACCTATGGCGTTCAAAACCTACTTGGTCATGTCTCCCGACAGACACGTGTAAGACGTGCTCGTCTACCAGCTCCCACGAAGTTCCTTCTGGCAATATGGGCACGATATCCTTGCGTCGATACAAGCGGTCCTGGGAGTCCACTGCCCAAACTTGGGTGTCGCCTGCTGAGATTTGGCGAAGTGTGGCACTGCCTTCGGGTCGATCCATCAGAAGCCAAGCCACCCCTAATAAATTTCGAGATTTTGAGTGAAATGATCTTTTGAAAAGGATTGAATTTCTAACCAACCATCAGGATTAGTGTTTGTTACTCTGTGTCGCAAAGCTGGCACTCCCAATGAAGTAATGGCCCACACTCGTCCCTCTACTCCAATCGACAAAGATTGGAAAGCATGCTCGCCTAACACCGCTTCCCATGAATCACCTTGCGGTTTTATCACAGTCACTCCTACCCGACGCAGAATGGAACCATTGGCTGCAATAGCCCACAATAGAAGCGGCTCTTCTGGACTTCCACTGTGATCAACCTAAGTGAAAGAACGATAGTCGTGACAAGTCCCTTGAAGTTAAAAAGCTTAAGGACACACCTGCATCGAAATGTCTAATAGCTTCGTAAGACCAAATTGAAACCATGGCCCAGTACTTGTGTACCGACATTTGCGTTGCCACCGCTTACGTCTGACGTAATCAAAGGAACCTTTATGTGCATGGTAACGAGAGGGATAGTCTGTCGCATATTGCCATCCTTCCCTATCAGCTCCACCAGGAGGTTGGTAATCAACCAACCATTCAGACACCTGAAAACGAAAGGGTAAGTTGAAATTTCACGACATTCTCTTATTTTTTTCAAATAAGTTTATAATACCCAGTTCCAGCTTCGATTTGGAAGCGACATATTTTCTTTACTGTAGGTGTGGAAACCAGTAATGTCGCTCCAGGGTGGCCTATCAGTGGGCAAACCACGAGCTGAGAATCCAGCCTGTAAAGGACCAACAGGAGTTAACTCAAATTTTCTTTGACGTTAGGTAGGTAAACGAGTGTGTCGAACCACAGGGTTCCAGCGTTGGTTCTCGTAAAGATTAACAAGCCCTTCGTCACTGACAGGATGGATTCCATGAGAACTTCCATCAAAAACTCCTTTGAAAAACCCGCCCCCATGGTAGCCTGTGTGAATCCAGCTAGAACGAAGTAAGCGATTCAGGACGAGAGTTAGCAGGGAAAAGCTAAAGCAGAAGACGCTTGAGGAGAAGAAGAACAAACAGTTAAAAAATACTTGCCAAGTTCCATCCTGACCCAAAGCCCAGACTACGCCGCTGGATGATGCTTCCACATGGCGAAAATGTCCGCCAAGTTGCGTCCACAATGCATGTGAAGGGACAGAGGTTTTGGGAATTGAGTACAGAACTGAGAAGAGGTTAACGTCGCCCTTAACGACCAGATGAGATACGCTGAAAGGAGAAAGTCTATACGCAAACGTAAAGACGACTTCGTTAATTTTGACCTACAAAAAGGAAAAAAAGAAAAAAACTTATTTCCCTTTTCGTCTAAAGAAGTCATTGCCTTCCATTTACTAGGTATTGTTGTTTCTGGCAGTGAATGGATATAGTAAATCTGTTTCCGGGTTGTAGGTCGAAGATCCCTGATTTCTCTTCTATGTCCCATAGATTATTGGAGTACGAGTTGCGCACGACTTCGACAGATCCAGGACAGGAATCGAATCGTGGATTAATGTGTAGGGCAACATCCCGCTTGGCCGCGAATACCTCATGAGGATGAATAGTTGGACCGCATTGAAGATTAACAGAAAGACGATTTGCATTGGCGGGCACGGCACCATTTATAATGATTCCACAACCACGGTAAAAACCGTCTGGAATATCGCTGATGAATAATGATGATTGATTGCCCGCATTTGAAGTCATTTCGATTTGGTAAGGAATATCTTTTGCTTCTGGTTCCCCCTACGTATAAGTGAAACATTTTGAAAAACGAGATAACTCGAAAAGTAGCTAAATCGAACCTGTGATTCGTGAACAAAGGGATCGCCCATATCTGTTAAAGCCCAGATCGATTGAGCAAAACTTCCAATACATTGGCGTGAGGCGCGGGTCATTTTCGTCAGGTGAGCTGCCCAGTCTTCAACTTCTTCTTCACTTGTAAATGAAAGCTTTATTGGTGAATTCTGTAGATGGTGGACAACTAGTCCGAGATCCCCGGTACGTCGGACGGCAGTAATTTCAACAGCCAATAACCGTAAATCTTCTACATCCAGTAAGGGTTCTTGGCTGCAGCAGCGTAATCCAAGATTGACCCAACGATTATGTAGCAAAGCTCGGCCGTTCTTGATCCAATCAGTAGTTTCAGCTGCCGTGGAATATTCAGCAAATTTGTCCTGCCACTCACTATGGCGTTCACGCAGCTTCTGTAAAATTTCGGCTCTCCAAGGTTCTGTCCAATAAGAATCGGTACCGTCTTCCAGACGGTGTATGAAACCTTTTCCATCAAAAGCCAGCCAGACGAAAGTCATGTCATCCGTCTTGAGCATCTTCCAAGACCGTCCACCGGATTCTTCCGTTTTGATGCCTATCCGTAAGTAAATTTTTTGGTCTTGTAATGAAAGACCGCATACTTGGCTGCCTGATCCAGTAAAAACCAAGTTCATCTGGCCAACCATGGCCGTCCAGCTTGAACCAAGTATGGACGAGTCCAGTCCCTTTCTCAACCAGACTTCATTTTCACGGCTTACTGCCCAAGTCGAATTGAGTCCCACTGATATATGACTGAAAGATAGTCCCTTAAAGGGAGGCGGTACCTCGTACCAAGTGAGTCCTGTTTCACAATTCCAGGTCACCCCATTGCGCGTCAATAACTGGCCAGTCCTGAAAAAAAAAGTAAGATACTGAAATACTGTACATTATCATTCTTAACATTTCTTAATTTTCTTCTTTTTACCAAGCCAAAATCCAAACGACTCCTTGAGGACCTACACTAACTTGGCATGGTTCACATCCCTGTGGTGTTTCGATCTGTTTCCAGTTGGTACCGTCGGGACACGTTAACAAATTTACCCCTTCTCTGTTAAGGATAATTAGTTCAAACATCTGAAGAACATTAGGGGGTAATTTTGATACCTGTAGAGCAGAAGACCGTTAATTGTGACAGCCCATACAGCCACGAATCCCGACACAGCGCCTGGTATTTCGGCACCGCCCGTTGCAATATCGATGAATGGTTCCATCATATCGTTGAGTACCACTGGGGGTAGAGAAACCCAAGTTCGAATACCATTGTATCGCCTATTTCGTACCCATTTCCTCCTCCTGACACAGGAGTTCCAAGCTTTTGTATTGGAATAAGCTCGAGGAAAATCAACTGCATACATCCAACCCTATTAAACAAAAAAAATTTGAAGCACTGTTGTGTCAATCACCATATTGCTTAGAGCTACTGTTATGATGAAGAATACCTCAGCATCAAGGTGTTGTCCTTCATGCAGCAACTCAAGGTGCCATTGGTCGTCCCATACCCATGCTTGGCTAGGCAGCTTAACTCTTTTGAGGTCCCTGTCAGTTAAGCCATCTTGGCTTGAATAAAATGGTCTGTCTGTGGGTAAGAGTTTATTGGAAAAACCGTCAATCGGATTCCATCTTTGATTTTCGTAGGACTCTTCTCGGATACGGATTGGCAACTCCGACTCCAATCGCATATGCACTTGATGATCGCCACAAATAGCCCACAACGAAGTTGAGCAGCAACTAATGCGTTTAACGCGTAACTCTTTGTTACATTCGTCCGTCAACTCGGACCACGAACCATTCAATAGTTGTATGACTTTGCCCTCTGTTGTGACCACATATATACTTCCACTATTTTCTTTGACAATAGACATCACCATTGCCAGTGTGTTCAACTATAAACATCCACCAACTACCAACATTAATTTTTGACAGTTAGCTCTTCAGGAGCGTCTGCTTCCAGTTTACTTCGACCAGCCGAAAAGGCATTCTGGAGTATCGATGCGCAAAAGCGAGCTTAGGTAAATCTAAGTTAACAAAAATTATTGAGAGGTGAGTCCGTTATTTGGATGGCTCAAAGCGGCATATTTCGAATTTTTATTTATTTGTGTTGAAACAATCACTTGCCCTACCCCAGTAGTCAGCACCCGGGCTAAAAATACTCCTAAGGAACTAGACCCTAACGGTGGACGACGTCACGTGTCAGGGCTAAGTTATGTGCATTTTGTCGGCATAAGATAAGAAACTCGGCATATCACAAACATAGAATAGCACAATTTCGAATTCTTTAACGAGTTTAGAATTCTTGTGGAAGCTCCGTTTTGGAGAGCTTTTTTAGTTGTTTTCGGTTGTTTTTGTTTTGGCGGTTTTTGGTAAATTAAAACAATATGGCGTAATACAAAAAATTGGCGATGTCGCTTCGTGCACCATGGTAACCATAACAACTCGTGTTTCAAAGAAGACCGAAGCCCAGGCTGTTTTTGAAGGGAAATTCCAAATGCGAGGAAGACAAACACTTATTTGATGCCTGTCGCAGGATGTCTGTGCCATAGAGTATAGTAGAGAAAGAAACACGACACCATCGATCGCAGCAATGACGGAGAACTTTGAACAGTTGACCAAGGTGTGACCACGACGGGGACAATTAAAGATTTGACGACTATTTTCCGCTTGGGAGTTTGTTGGTTTGCATGACTGTAGCAATTCACTCGATCGTTTGTTGGCATGCGTTACATCTCTTTGTCCAATCAACCTGCTGTGGGGTGTTTATCAGACAAGCCCAGTACACGGTCACCATGGTGACAACCTATTGATCAAGCAAAAGTAGACCTTCTTGTGCCTTCTAGCCTGCTGGGCACTGTTTGGCAGTTAGTTTTACTGATCTGCTGGTACCACCAATTTGCTTTTCTTGTCAACAGAGATTGCAGGAGACTGTTAGCACTAGTCGTCAGGATTCCTCACTTCTAGTTAGAGAAAATGATGGAGATGAACTGCAAGCTGTACCTGCTGTAACAAAGATTTGCAACATTCTCAGTTTTCATCTAGCTATTCCTATAGATAGGAAGAAGAAAAGCCATTCAGAAGAGTGTGTCTTCTCTCCTATTGAGGACTGTATTGAAAGGTAACCGAACATTTACATTTTTTCTTTACTCATGAATTTTTTAAACTTTTATTCTTTATACATACTTTTAGAAATACTATCAACCTTGGCAACCTATCATTACCTTGCCCCTTGCCAACTTCAAGTGAAGCTAATAACCTGTCATCTTCCATTCGAGCTGCAACTATGTCTTCCGCCGCCGATCAACCCGAAAGTGGGGCAGAAGATGAGAGCCAGGATGAAGGCCAGGAGACATCGCTGCATCAAGATGTAAGATTTTAAAAAAAGCGGAAATCTGTTCAGTTTCATTTGACTTATTAAGAAAAATGTTTTAAGAAGTTCCCAAATGGCCGGAACCATAACGTTTTTTTTATTGTTTTGATTACCTTAGGCCTATGTCAAGCAGTATCTAGCCGAGCATGAGAATCAGGTCGTTTTATGGGAGCAAATGACTTCTTTTCGACGGGAATACATGGATATGCGGGCCCAAGTCGAAAGCATCTTAACTCGATTGCATATGGATTTCTCCAACATGACACGCGACGCTTCATGTAATTTTGTTTTACTGCTCTCGCAAATGGGATGCCCTTCGTGTTCCACCGGGGTGAGTTATCAACATTTAATTACACTCCGGACTTTCCTACTGCTCATCCGTTCACGCATATCGAAGAAGCGCGTTAAGAGTATTTAATGATCTTTTTGCATGTGTTCTTTTTTTGTTTTTGGTTTTTTTGTTACTTCAAACTAGTTTTAATTTTTTTTCTTCATCGTCGGTTATATTGCAGGCTGGACTTGAGGCGTGTTCTGAACGACTCAAAAATCTTGAAAATGAACTTGAGAGAGCTCGGAGTGAAAGCTCTACTTTGTCAAACAGAGTAGAATCAGCATTGGAAATTAAAAATCAAGTTGAAGACAAACTGAATGACCGAGAAAATGTAATACAGTCGTTGACGGAGACAATCGATCAGCTGGTCAGTGTTGTTAGTTTGAAAAGTGGACAATTTACCATTATCTTCATCCCCCTTCATAATCTGAGTTGTTTAATCGATTCGCTTTACCATAGCAAAGCCATTGTCATCAACTAGAAGAAAATTCAAGCGACGGACCTCAGTGGGAGGAGCTGATTGTCAAGCTAGAGGGGGCTCTTCGATCGATTGGTCGTGTCGTCGTTGACGATTCCGATCTGTATAGTCCCGACTACGAAGCACAACTAGATGGTGAAGAAGCTATCTCGACGTAACTGATTTACTTATTTCCGTGTATATATATGTTCAGCCTCTGATCGCCGATTGTTTTTCTAGTAATTGGACAAACCTGCCTCTTTTGGCAGAGAGCACCTTAACTGCCGTGCGTGCTGCGCTATCGCGACGTCGAAGTGAAGTCCAGCAGTTACAAGTATGTTTTCCAAAAGAAAAAAAAGATCAACTAAATGAAGCGCTTTGTTTCATTTTCTCGTCATCTACGTCAAACTAGAGTGCAGTTAACGAAATTCAACAAAAGATGGCACAGACGGACCAAGGTAGAGGCGACCTCGAGAATCGTGAAAAAGCTTATCAGAAAGAGTTAAAAGACTTGCGAGCCCAACTATCAGAGGTGACCCACGAAAAACAGTTACAAATCGAGAACGCATTAAAAGCTGAACGGCTAAAGAAAGATATTGAATTGGAACTAGAAGAAAAGGATAAAACCTTACGCAAGCTAAGAGATGAAGTAAGTATTTGTCTGTATGCCACTTAAACTGTAAGTTAATCTACTCTGTAATTGGATAGCTTCACCGAGAAAAAGCAAATCGCCAGCTAATGGAAGAGACGCTCGAAGATTTGAAGGCAGAAGAAGCTCACCAAAAAAGCACCCATACGGAGCTGCTGACTGAAATTCAGCAGTTATCGTGTGACAACCAAATGTGGTATGATGTCTTTTCAATGTCTCTGTAGGTTGAATTTAATTCCGGGAACATTCTATTAGTCGTACTAACATTACAACGTTTGAAGAACGCTTCAACCGCCTCCGGAAGGAGATGGATCAAATGCGTGAAGAACGGACACGGTTGACTTTAGCTCTTGATTTTTCAAAAGATGAACGAAACCAACTTGCCAAACAATTGAAAGAATTGGAGGAGAAAGCTGGTATGACGAAATGGTGATTCAATTATTGCAATTGCGCAAAACCTAATTCATCTAACTAAATACAGGAAGCTTGAAAGATCAATCAAGAAGTATTCAGATGGAAAAAATGTCAGTGGAAGACTCACTTTGCCGCTTGCAGGTTCTCAAATCTATCGACGAAGCCCAAATACAAAAATTGAATGCAGATATTGAACAAGTAACGTATAACATATCTAAGAATTCTCGAACGTACAGTAACGAAGAAATATCAATGGAACAGATTAGGAAAGAGAGCTCCGATTTTTTAAGAGAACGGGAGGAATTAAATGAAGAAGTGTCAGCCTTGAAGCATGAATTAGTCAAAGCTGAAGAGTTGCGGACGCGACTCGAATCATTCAATAGCTCTTTAGAACATTCATTGAACGTTGCGAACATCGATAACGTGGAAACAAAAGAGCAGATAGATACCCTGATACAGGTCTGTTCCTATTCAATGGTCGAAGGAAATAAGTTAGACTAATAAAATCATTTTTATTTTTATTTTTTAGATAAATGAGCAGCTGACAGAAAAACAAACGTCCATGGAACAACGCTATGCTGAAATTGAAACTGGCAATAATCATTTAATGGAAGAAATTGGAAAGCTGACTCGAGAGTTTACTTTATCGAAGGAACGGGAACAGTCGTGGAAAGAGGAAGTTGATCGACTTCGCTTAAAAATTAGCAGCCTGGAAGAAGAAACCCGTTCCGTCCATCAGCAACTACTAGGAGCTCAGAATGTCAACCACTTAACTCAAGTATCGCTGATAGCGACCCAAACTAATTACGAAGAGCTTCAAATCGAACTCGAACGTGTCACGAAAGAAATGCAGGTAAAAGTCTCTTTTTTACACTTGTGCGTTTTTTTTTTAGTACTACTATTCTTACTAGGCGATCGGGGCTGAGAAAGAAAGTTTGTTATTGGAGTTGCAACAGTTACACGAATCGACCAATCTTGCCGTGACACAACTCCAGGAAGAGAATAAAAATCTTTCTCGAGATATTAATGACTTGGACAAACAACTGCATGATGTTGCAAACGAAAAGACTGTTCTAATGCATGGTGTGGAGAAAGAAAGGGTAAAGGGATTCACATTAATATTTTTCTTGAATGTAAAGATCTAAGTTATTCGTTTCAATTTTTGCAAACAAAATTTCAGCAAGAGAAAAAAGCTACTCTACAAAACAAGCTTGCGGAAGTGCAACAAGAACACAAGCGTCACATCGAATTAATACAATCCCAGCATAGCAAGACAGTTCAGGATATGCAAAAGGATATGGCTCTGCAGCTAGCAAAACTTCAAGAGCAACTGAACAAGCGTGAGAGTGAAAAGCAGCAACAACTAGCCCAAGGTAAATAAGATACAATTCATAATATCATTCGGTATCCTCAATTTATTACACATTTGGCTGTAGCTCAGAGTGAAAGAAAAAGCCTCCAGGAAAAGCTTAGCGCTTGCGTAGCAGATTTAGAGGCCGAACGAAAAGAACTGGCACGTGTACGCCGTGAAGAGGCCGAGCTTCAGGCCCAACATAACCAGTCTATGGAAAACTTCCGTGCGGAAATTTCACGCCTGCATGGAGAGCTCCGCGCGGCAGGGTTAGTGGCTCAAAAATGCTGGCAAGAAGTTTTTCCAGCCTAAACCGTGAATTCTTTTATCCTGAATGTTTATTCAGAGAAAGCCGTACTAAAGAGATGCAGACGGCAGAGCAAATTCTGGCTGTGACAAACGAAAATTTGAAGCGATCGGAGGAAGATTTTGGCACCGCAAAATCAGAACTTAGCGCCACAAACCGACAGCTGAAGGAGGCGCAGAGGCAATTGGAAGCGCTTCAGATTCAACTTAGCAAAAGTAGGAACTTCTCATTACGGTTTTCATTGCCCATCCATGTTCGCTTATCTTCTTACTGATTTCACAAATTTGTAATGGTAGTGGAATCGCAAAGAGACGATGCTCGCAAGGAAGGCATTCACAGAGGAAGCATATTGGAAGAGTTGCAGAACGAGCGTTCCGAATTGCGCAACTCGATAGTTGGGTTTCAGACATCGATCAAGCGCCTTGAGTCTGAACGGGAAGATATTGTCAAATGCTTAGAGGAAGCACGCAAGAGGATTGCAGGTAACGGCGCATACTTTTGTTTACCCAGCGTGGCCTTAATTTTTCTGTTTTTTATCGATTGGTTTTCAGTACTCGAAGAAAACCGTGGTGTTCTTGAACGCGAAATCCATCACTTGCGTACGTTAGTCAAAGATGCGGACCAGCAAGTAGCCCGGCTCACAGAAGACTTGAATGTTAATCAACAGAAACTAGAGCGCTCGCAGGATGCACAAAATCGCTGGAAAGAACGAAGTGAAGCTCTGGTTGAACAACTGCAAGCAGAACAGAATCGAACTATTCTAGCGGAGCAGGCAGTTACCAAGTACATGAATAAAGCCCAGGCAATAAAGATGCATTTTCAGCAGGTAAGAAGAAATTGTTGTTGAGTTATTTCCGGGTAGTTACCTGATACGCTTTTAAAATCGATTAGATGGAACAACAGTATACTCAGAAACTTCAACAATCGGGTACGCAGCATTCGTTACACCAGCAAAGATTAGACGAGATGGATGTGACGGTGCAGAAGACAATTGGCCGGTCAAAGCGCCTTGAAGAGGAACGACATAACTTTCATAGCCGCCTTATCGAAGCTGACAAGGAAGTTGGCATTCTTAAGGTACCGTGTTTGTTTTTTTTCCGGTTTAAGAATCAAACGTTTTTCAAGCCACGTGAAATCTTGTAGACTCGCCTGCGCGAAGCAGATGCACAAGCTCAAAATTTGACTGATCAAATGCATCGTTTGGAGCTTGAAAAAAGAGAGCTAAATAGCCGTTTTGGAGTTCTTTATTCAACGCTGAAGCGTTTCATCCGAACTCTCGAAGACACCCACCAAGGCAATATCAGCAATAAATCTCAGGATGCAATCGGAACTGGTGTAAGGTTTCTGCAGCCACTATCTACGACAATGGGTATGTGGACTTTTGTAGCACGTTACTGTAGCTAGCGCTATGGAAAACAATATTACACGTTTTCTCAATTAATATTTTTTGCAGAATCAGACATTTCAATAATGAGGGAGACAAGCAGCGCTGATCCGGACGCCATTCAGGTCGTACTTCAAGATTTGATGCGTCATATATTACAGTTGCAGGCTCGGCGAGCGGCCGAAACGACTCCCAGTCGTGACGAGCCAACCAGGTTAGAGGTATCATCTCGTGAACGTCAACGCCAACTGCTGTCACGCCATCTTCGCGACACAGAAGGCAACGCAGCCGGTTTACGTGAACAGTTACATGCTTCACTGAATACTGTGGCATCACACTCGTCTTTGGGTCCACAAACGCTTCATCGCGAATCCACCCGATTAGACGGGCTGGTTTCAAGTGTTCGTCGTTTTGATAGCTCACCTATCAGGCCCGACGGACAAGCCCATTGATCTCTCGTTCACATTCTCCTTTGTCAGGGCCCATACAGTCAGATTTTAAAAGAGAGATTATCTCGACAGAAATAGTCTCTTTGAACTGGTTTTCTATAGTCGTTTAAGTTTATTATCACTCATGTAGCCTCTACTTAATTCTCTGTCCGTGAGCCATAATTGCCCGTTCGTCCAAACTTGCCATAACCTTTTTTGAGAGAGATTTTTGAAGAATTTGCGCGTGTTAATTTCACCTTTTTCTACCGAACGCATTAACTTTTGTGATATAATTTCAAACGCGGATTTTTTTGTTTGGGGTGTGGGGGTCAAGTTATTCAACTAGTTATGGGGAGGGGATACGCCCAGTTGCCCAAAGACATCCTGTAAAGAAATTAGCCAACGCCACGTACGTATCACTCCCGAAATAACTCCACGTGAGCCTTTTTCTCTCTCCATTTGATTGACGAAAATTGTATGAAACGCACCAAATGTTTTGTGGTTTTATTCTTGGTTTGTATGAAAATTTTTCTTTATGAAAGGCTTAGGTGAGAATACTCAAATAGTAGGGTACCGTCGTGTTTGTCCGTGTTTTGTAGTAGCACTGTATGGTATTTAGACTATGGCCAAAAGAGCAATACATGCAAAAAATGTGTGCTCGAATATCCGAATACGAACACCGGTGTTCGGCTTCACCTTGACCAAAGCCTAATTATCTTGACGTTCTCACGGACATTTGCAGTTTCTTATCACTTCTTCGCAATTCAGCTTCACATTTCAAAATGCACTGGCGGTAAGAAAAAAGTTCTTTAACGTTAAAATGGAATATGTTTTAATCCGTATTCACTTTCTAACAGGCACAGAACGTTCGACCGCAAAAGGACAGAAGAAGACCATTAAATACATATGGTGACGAAATAGAAACCACATGTCTTTAAAATTCGTCCGCCTCGTTGCCCGCGTTGCAGGTTGCACCGTGTGACGCGTTCACGGAAGCACGGCATTTTACCTCAATTGAGGGAGTTAGACGAATTCGTCAACTTGTCGTGCCAGTTTAGTGCTCCAGTCCTTGTTGCTGTAAAGTATGAAGGTATTTGGCTCTCAGAGTAAAAATTGTGGCCTTTTCGATTGTTTTAAATCCGTATTTCCACTGTTCAAATGGCGGAGTTCTCTCTACAAACTGTGCTACAAAGAACTTATTCTCCTACTCATTCCGTACCTGATCTTGACCGTCGTATACCGATATGCTCTCAACGAAGATGGCAAGAGGTAACTTGTGTCTATGTCGTTATTTTTAGATACCACTCATGTCTTTCTAGAATTCCTATTAAGTAATTGTTTTAAACATAGACTGTTTGAGGAGCTCGTCCGTTATTTCGATCGATATTTGGAAATGATTTCTCTTCCATTTATCTTGGGATTTTATGTTGCAACTGTCGCGGCCAGGTAACGTTTGAAAAAGTTTAGAAGCCGTTTATTGGTAATGTAATCACATTTTATTATTATGAACAGATGGTGGCAGCAATACATGGCCTTGCCTTGGCCTGATCGGTATCACAGCTTACGTACTATGTTATTAATCAATCTTATTATTGACTGGATTTACTTTTAAAGATTGATTTTGACCGTTGCTGCCTATATCCGGGGTACTGATTCGGAATCCCGAAAATTGAAGAAAACTTTAGTTCGTCATTGTAATCTAATGGGTGTGTTGCTAATACGGTACTAGTATTTCAGAGCTTGCTTCTACGTTCCTATTAAACATATTCTTTTCGTTGGTAGTTCCCTGTCGACCAGAGCCAGTAACCGTAAGAAAACCCTGGAAGACGCCGTCAAATCAGGTGTGTTTATATTGTGAATAATACGTCTGAGTAAAATGCCAAGCTTTTTGTGACAATGTAGGTTTTATGACGAAGACGGAAATGAGATGTTACGAATCAATCGAATCGGATGTGAATTTATATTGGCTACCCGGCCTGTGGTTCGCTCAGAATTTGCAAGAAGCATTTATGAAAGGCCATATAAAGGATACGTACGCCGTTAAACTTATCATGGAGGTATTCCTATGCTTTCGTTGCATGTTTTCAGCCAGGCATTCGAAACAAAAATAATGTAACCATGATTGTTTACAGGAATTGTTAGATTTCCGCGGAAAATGTGGTACTTTATGGACTTATTCTTGGATCAGTATTCCACTTATCTACACGCAAGTACATAGCGCAAAAATTATATTTTTAATGAAGTAATCATCAGTTAACTGTCTAAACAATAGGTTGTGACATTGGCTGTGTATTCTTTTTTCTTTGCTTGCATCATGGGTCATCAGCGTATTGTCGACCAGACGTCTCCCGAGGATGGTCTCACGGCAGACCTCTACTATGGGCTTTCCCTAATACTAAAGTTTTTTTTCTATATGGGATTACTTAAGGTACCGTTTCTCATGCTACGGTGTTGTTCAAACATAGAAACAATTTTATCGTTCTTTAAACTTCCATTTTATCTAATTGCAGTTGGCTGAACAAATGATATGTCCCTACGGCGATGGCGATGAACATTTCGATGTAGACTTTCTGTTAAACCGTCACGCCCAGGTACGCGTTAGTAAAAATTCAAAGTACGTCGAGACCTTTCTTATTAAAAAAGAATAATGTACGTAGGTCATACAATTAGGTACCGACACGTTATCAGAACACTGTCCTCTAGCCTCTCAAGATCTCCTGAGTCAGGGAGAGTACAATTTCGAGGAAAAAGATCCGGATAATGACGAGGAGCAGAAAAAGAGATGCATTAACTATCCATGCGGTTCAGCTACGTTAAGGCAAGATTTATTCATTCATACTTTGCTATTAGTCGAGGATTTAATAAAATTAATTCATCCAACAGGAAGTTCGACGCCTTAAACAACCTACGTCGTCCTACGGGGATGTCTTTCCCGAATGGTAAAGCTGCGGTTTCATTTTTCACCAACAGTGACGCAACTTTACAGAGTGTTCAACATAAAAAAGCCGGTATGTGTAAAATATCTTCGAGACGTACATATATAGAAAGTGGTGACAATGAGCAGTCATCCGTACATTTATAGCAGCTGCCTTGCATCGTTGATGCTTAATCGTAAAGTTTCTCGTCGTTTTCCTTCTTTGCTCCCTTAAACATTTTTTTAATGAGTTTATTCTGTCTATAAAAACCTATAGATTTCCTAAAACTCTTTTGTTGGTATCACAGTGCTAAATATTTAAATAATCAGTGTTGTCAAAATTCATTATTCAGAATAATTGATTTTAAAAAAGTTTCTTTTAATAACTGATTAATGGATCATCGATAACGATAACATTTTTATTGGAACTTGATGGTAACAAACTATTTAACAATAACAATAAAAATACAAGTATAAGCTGCTAATGTCGGGGCTTGCGGCATGGACGCATGGTGGCGCGACCGAGCACTATCTGGTCTAGGAGATTTGGCAATACCGTCCGACTAGCGGCAGCAGAAAGTCCAAACTGCGATGCTACCAATATTTTCGAATCGAAATTCGAGAGTTGAAACAGGTGCTTCTGCCTCTGCTGTCCCGAAGCCATTCTTATATTTAGAATTGAAGTGTATATACAAAAGTAATGAAGAGCAATCAGAGTCAGAAAGTTATTAATGTTGAAGTACTCAAGAAGCAAACCAGGTAGTATGCTCATACAATGCATTTGCTCAACCTTTTCTGAATTAATTTTCTACCTGCAGTCGATTAACACGAGAACAGCTGAACCCGTATTTGAAGGAATATGTAGAGAAATATGGAACTAGAGATTACCATGGAGAAGCTAACGAAATTAATATTTTATGCTCAAATGTAGAATCAATAACTTTTCATGATGACACAAACATGGAAGGTATAATGCCTGTAAGTAATATTGTATCATCATTTGTAAAAATAGCTATTCAATCTTGAATTTTTTTTTAAGGTTTGTCATGGTATGGTTGAACATCAGTATCATATATTCACAATAGAAGACAGTGGGCCTGAGTTGCAGGAACTTGATGACAAGGAGGATGAAGTACCAGCAGCAACACACTGGCAACTTCCTTCGTCAGAGTTCCATGGACTGTGGGAAACATTGATCTATGACAACAATGTTAAAATGCAACTGTTGAACTTTGTACAGACTACAATGCTGTTTTCTGATCGTGGAGTGAATAGTAACATAATAAGCTGGAATAGAGTTGTACTCCTTCATGGCCCTCCTGGAACTGGGAAAACATCGCTCTGTAAAGCCCTTGCTCATAAAATGGCGATTCGCTTAAGTCATAGATATTCAAATTCTCAACTGGTTGAAATCAATAGCCACAGTCTCTTCTCCAAATGGTTTTCAGAGGCAAGCTATTTTATTGCAAATTTAATGGTTTATTTCATTCCTGTTGTAACCTATATTTTTTATTTCAATTAGAGTGGAAAACTTGTGATGAAAATGTTTGCCAGGATTCAAGAGCTAATAGAAGACCCGGACTGTTTAGTGACAGTACTCATTGACGAAGTTGAAAGTTTGGCACGGGCACGTCAATCAGCGAGCAGTAACAACGAACCATCTGATAGCGTCCGTGTTGTCAACGCTCTATTGACACAAATAGATCAAATCAAACGGTTTTGCTATAGCAATTACGTTAGGCAAGCACAATTTTATAACATAATACTATCTCCGCTTATAGGTTTCCCAATGTGTTAATACTCTCAACATCCAACATTTCGGGAACAATAGATTTAGCCTTTGTTGATCGAGCAGATATAAAACAGTTTATCGGACTTCCAACTCCTCGTGCAATTTATGCAATATTTTATTCTTGTCTTCAAGAATTATTGAGGGTGAGTCTTTATAAGCCTAGTGACAATAAAATTTATTGGGTAATTTTTTTCTTAGACAGGAATATTAAAAACGATTGGAAACCTGCAAACGATCCAAGATTTGGAGGCGATAGGATTTAATCAAGAAGCTGATACCCACACCATGAAATTATGGAATCTGTCGAAGTAAATATTTCTTTTTAAAATATATCCGGTAATTTTATATTGTGATAATGAATCTGTAGGTTGAGCCAAGGTCTAAGCGGTCGGACTTTGCGAAAAATACCTTTCCTTGCTTGCTCCATCTTTATTAGTTGCCATGAAACAGACAACACATTACCACTATTTCTGGACGCCATGGAGCGTACCGTTCAAAAGCAGTTCGATGACCGAAGTGTCATGCCGCAATCGTGATCTACATCAGTGGTTTGTGCCTGGTTTTATCCATAAGATAAGAAAAAATGTGATTTTTTTTTTGTCATCATCTTCGTGTAGTGATCCATTCTTAATTGCTGCTCTATCCGTAAATGAAATGGCTCTGATGTTTCGCAACAACATAAAAGCCAGCGTTCTTTAACGGCGATAAGGAGTTATCCAATACATCTAGTAGATTAGGGCACAACCCAAATTGAAACCGTACTTGAAAAACCCCTCCTTCAATAGACGAAATATGCCTTATTGCCAGAATATATGCCCAAGCCAGTTGATATCCAGGCAATGAAAAGGAAGTATTCATCTTTTTTTTCTAAGTCCAGCTCTCATTCCTAAAATTAATAAAAGTAATAGCGATAAATAATAAATAATATTAAATTATTCTGAGTTAAATCCAACTCAGTTTATTGATATGTTTAAAAAAAAGATTAAAATAATTTCCTTTACTTTCTTCATCACAGCTGGAATAATGGGAAGTTGTATCGAGCCCGACGAGTGACGACTAGATCCGAAGCCTGAAGGGCCATAAAAAAGTGGGACTGCGGACTGCGGACCGGACAAACTGCGGAATTATTTGTGATTATACTTGTGACCACGCTTGTGACAGTGATGTGAGCAGTGAAACCTGTGTTTGAAAGTTTCTTTTAAATATATTACATTCCAGTGGATATATTCCATTATATATTTCACATGTGAATTATATTCCAGTGGAAAAACTAACTACAATCAAGTGTTTTATTCCCTGGTAGATTTTGGGAGTGAAGTACACCAAACAGTTCATTTGTTGTGTGACGGATAATCTTGTAAGCTATGCAAGCTGCCAATTGCAAATTGCCTGACAACAAATTATCACCTTATAATTCCATCATGCTTCTTTATTTTCATCAAGAAGTATTTAGCTTGTACTTTGGCAATTGGCATACCAATTGACATGATTCTGTCTCTAGATCTATAGCTCGAGACACTTGTGACACGAAGCACACTAACGGGGAGGAAAGTCAACAAGGGTGTGAACTCTTGGAATCAAAACATCATTGTGTCATCCTACTACTGTTTTCCCAGTCATCAAATTCAGTTTTGGTGATAAAAGTGCATCATGTTCTTCATGGTTTTGTTGCCAACAAAAAACCACCACCAACCAACATACCTAGACATGGACATCATAACCAATCCCTTTGGTACTTTAAATTTTAGGCTTATTTGGTATATATTTTTTAAATTCAATATATCATCATAGAGCTGTGAATCCTTCTCTTTCTTCAGCAAAATTGACGACCATACATTTTTTGAAGGCTTTGGACAGCAAGTGTAGGTATTGCCTTCTTCATTATGATTTCATTGACAATCTTACATTTCTAATTTACTGTACATTTTCTTCATATTTATCATTTAGAATTATGGCATATTCTTCTGTCCCACACAAAATTTCAAAAAAGAAATTTTAAGTTTTTGGTCCGTCGTCATCCCGCCCGTCTCCGTCTCGCCCGTCGCCTCGTGGTCGTCCAGTCATCGGCTCGCCTGTCGCCTCCTTTTCGCCTCGTGGTCGCCCCGTCATCGCCTCGCCCGTCACCCCGTCTTCGCCTCGCCCGTCACCCCGTCTTCGCCTCGCCCGTCACCCCGTCGTCGCCTCTCCCGTCACCCCGTCGTCGCCTCTCCCGTCACCCCGTCTTCGCCTCGTGGTCGCCCAGTCATCGGCTCGCCTGTCGCCTCCTCTTCGCCTCGTGGTCGCCCCGTCATCGCCTCGCCCGTCACCCCGTCTTCGCCTCGCCCGTCACCCCGTCTTCGCCTCGCCCGTCACCCCGTCTTCGCCTCGCTCGTCACCCCGTCGTCGCCTCGCCCGTCATCCCGTCGTCGCCTCTCCCGTCATCCCGTCGTCGCCTCTCCCGTCACCCCGTCTTCGCCTTGTGGTCGCCCCGTCATCGCCTTCATCTTCATGGTATCGTTTTATTTTGTTATATGTGTGATGTAAAGTAACCCGTTGGCTGCCACGCCGCTTTGTCCCCTTTTTCTTGTAGCTTGTAGGGACGGGCCGCGCTGTTCTGCTCCGTGGCGTATTTGCCATGGGGTGGGACAGTCGCAACTGCCCAAGATTGGCCTTCGGGCCTTAGGCAATGCACCATATAGGGACTCCCCTTTGTTGGCAAGTTCATGGAGACCAGGGGTGTGCATTCCCAGAATGGTATCCTTGAACTTGTCGGCCCGGACTTGTCTTCGGACAAGTCCCCCTTGGCACCACCCCTTCTGAGTGGCGCGTAGCAAATGTAGAAACGCAACCTACGGGTTGCATGGCGTGGCAGCCAACGGGTTACTTGTATGTGTATGTGTATTGTATTGTAAAACAAAATGTAAATAGTGGTGGAATTGTGGGTGGATGGAGGGACAATACAATTCATTTTATTTTAAATAACATTTTTTGATTGTGTTTTTATACTATTGCCTTAGCCGAGCTGGGGTTCGAAACCATGGACCCAAGTTGAATAGTACTCCAGCCTTACGCTCTAACCATTGAGCTATGAGAGTTAAACAACTGAATTCTAAGTCTTCTACACTTTAAGGTAACAGTGCAGAGCAGTCAATAGACTACCAGTTCTCATTGGGGGGGATAATAGGGGGGGTTGCCAGGATGGCTTCGCACTCGCCCAGCAACTCGAAGGTTCATGGTTCGATTCCCAGTCAGGCTTCCAACCTTCCACGTCAGCAAGTCGGCAAGTCGAGTCGAGAAACTTCCCCGTTACGAAGTAACGGGACGGATATGTTGGCAATACATATTACGGTAGCCAATAATAATTTTAATAAAGATTTCATTCTAATTTTTCTACTTTAGTTCGTATTTTGACAATTATTTTACAATATATAATTAACGTACATCCATATTTCCGTTCAATAATTATCAATGGTTTCTGAATTTCGAATGTCATTTTCAGGATTTGAACCCTGAACCTTCGGCATGATATGCCGATGCTCTACCATTGAGCTATCTGTCATGTTAAAATGTTGTCTACTTTTTCGTATCAATTGAGTTTAACAAATCTGGACTTAGAATAATTTTAGCACCATGATTCAAGATAAATTCATATTGGCACACACTTGCCCACAACAAGAGAATAAATTTACTTCTTTTATTTCCATTTAACAATTTAGTCCTCAACCGGGGTTTGAACCCGAGTCCTTCACATCCGTACACCAACGCTCTACCACAGAGCTGTTATCCTTGTTCCAGCAATAACAAGGTAAGCATATAGCTTTAGGAGCCCACAAAAATTGCTTTTACAATGTTATCTTTTCCGAGTCTTCTAGTAATAGTAAATAATATTGATAACTCACATGGCTCAATGGTTGAGCACCGGCAATGCATGCCGAAAGATTGAGGATCGGTCCCCGAAAGAGTTAAATAATAAACTATATCAAGTATGTACAATATCTGATCAGGTAATATATACACAAACTGCAAGAAAAAGAAATCTGCTGGTTCATAAAGCTCTAATAATATATGAATAAGATTTGTTAACAGCCACCTACCAATTTCAGAATTGAAGTGTCATCTGCGGGAATTTAAATTCAAAGGCATTCCGGAATTCCCACATATCAGACACCACTATATAACCGCTCGCGAGTGGCCATCTAAGCAGTGCAAATAGTTTAATTCTAAATAGAAAAAAGAAATGCAAAGGTCAGAAAATGTGAAAATGAGTTTTTTAAAATTTAAAGTATAACAAATGTTTGTATTGACAATTATCCGGCGACTCGGTGACCCGATCAACATCAGGGATCTGAAAAAAGATTCAAAGACATAATTCAGATTCCCACTTTAGACTTTACACACCACCGAAAAAAAGACAAAACTAGCTTGTCTAGGACTCGCCTTCGTTTTCACTGTCTGAGTCATTTTCTCGCCCATCGTAAGTCCATCTTAGATATCCAATCCCATGGATAGGAACCAGCGTTTTAAACATTTCGTGGAACCGTTGGGCCACTAGCTACAGCGCGCACTCGATAACCTTATTTTTGACGAATTCCACATTTCTAATCAGTTTTTCGCACCGACTATGTTCATTCTTGAAACAAACCATTTCTTTCTTCATTGTGTTCAGCTTTTTGGCCGTGTCCGCGTTATTCACTTCGGCATCCGGATCGACTCCTTTAAAGCTTTTTAGCTGGCCTTAAACCTGTTTTTAAAATGACGATTAGCACGTCTGCAAAATTAAATAACTTGTTTCTCTCTCTTTTTTTTTTGGCTAGAACTACCAAGGTTAATTTTCGCCCCAGCTCTTTCACATTTCCACTCAGCGTAGAGGTCGAACATTTTCTTTTCATTTCCTTTGGTAAAATTTCCAAGCTTAATTAGCTTTGAAATGATATCCCTTGTCTACAAAATGGAAAACAAAATATCAGCGTCAAATGTCAACTCCAATTATAAAAATTACGCACAGCAACTCGTCGCTTAGACAAATCAGCGACTTTTTCTTCAATAATTAACATTTCTGCCCTGTTTTTCTTCATAGTGCATTCAAGATTTTGGAGATGTTCCTCCAAATACCTGATAGCTTTCTGGTCGACCACGGCTCCATAGAGATCGTAGTCGCTTTCTTCGTGTACCTTTTCATCGAGAACTTGTTCGTTCTCAGAAGATGGCCTTTCAGTCGTGATTCTAGCGCATTCTTCAAACCCTCAAGCTTCAATCGGGTAGCATTTACATTTGTAAGCTTTATTTTGGCGCTTTGAATTCTTTCATTCAATTGGTCAGCCTCGGCCCTTTCCTCCGATCCGAGTTCCGTTTCAAAATTCTATTAGTAGAAAATAAATTAACTTTTAATTTTTTCCTTCTTTCACAAAGAATTTTCATTTGTTACCTTCTGAAATTCGTCATCTCACATTTCAACCTTTACCGCATTTCATACATCAAATCGCATCATACTCACATTTAGCATTTTTACCGAGTTCAGAGTTGCCAACTGTTCTAACTCGATCCCCTGGCGTTGACACACGGGAGAAAAAGATATTACATGAAAAATGAAAAAGGGATGTTTTTCATGCCAACATACCGCCATAACTAACGGTTTCCAAGTTTTTCGCCTTCAATTCTTTGTCCTTCATGTCTTCGTTTATGTTTTGCATTTCTTTCTCTTCTTGAAGAATAAGCCGATTTAGTTTACCGCATAGTTGGAAATTAGTGACTAAGGATTCTCCATGACGAATAAAATCATCATGTCAAACCGTTGTTCCTCATTAATCCAATCATTTCTTTCTTCTACGGAAGAAAATAAGGCCTCACGCTCAAGTTTTGCAAAAGTTGTTGACGGCGTTGCTCGTACAGCATTAATCTGATTTGAATCAAAGATTTAGAATTAGATTTTTATTTAGAATAGAAACTTTACCACCTAGAATTAATCTCGAATTCTTCGTGAACTATTGAATCGTAATCATTAGAGACTACTAAACACTCCTGGGTCTTCTCGGCTATTTCTGTTTCAATACGCAACAGCTCCTCGTTGAGCTTTTCCTAAAATTAGCGCACTCAGAAGAAATCAGAAACTTAGAATTAGGTGTGTTACTTAAGTAAAATTGCTTACCTTATTGTTATTCACTGATCTTTCGCGTTTGTCAGCTAGTTCAAACTCCAGCTTGCTATGTTGCAGCGCAAGGTCCTAAGCAGTCTCTGCAAGACATTAGTCTTCCTTGGGCTGCACGAATTTCCGACTGGTACAGTTTGAAGCGTCTTTCGGCTTCGGCCACCTCCTTATTTATCTGTGCCATTTCAGCGCTCGCTGTCTGGTCTTCAGCTTGTGCATCATTCAACAGCCTCTTCGCCTAAATAGAATGTAAATCATGTGATTCACAGAATTTTGTGTTGACTACATATCTTAGTTACCGTCTTTATGCGTTCTACCAGTTGAGCCCGATCCTTCTTAGCCAAAGTGGCTTCCAGGGCTTGTTTCTTTGTATTGACTTCTAACCACTTCTGATATTGAAGTTTATCTTCTTCGAAACGCGTAAGATTGTCTTCCGTTTCTTTAAGAAGTTTTTTTTCAATTCTGTGATTTCGGGTTCCACATCTAAAAATTTAAGTTTTTAAACAATGATGACAGGAGTGGGATTAAATTTTCCTAAATTTGCTTAAGCCAATTAAATGCTTGAACACCTTTAAAACTGGTTCATCTTTAGTTCGAATTTCTTTCCATAAACCAGCCCCTGTTATTTCTATTAGAAGTTTCAATCGTTTATCATTCGACAAAATCATTAAGCTACTAATCTAACAAAAAAAGCATCCATCTGTTAGGCTAACCATTCAAGTATAGAAAATGAGATTCAGAAGAAAGCTTACTTGTCCATGCTTGATGATGTAGCATGGGTTAACTTTCAAAAACCCAGAAAATTGCAAAGTATGCTCAACATGATGCTTCAAAATTATGTCCATTGACCAGGTAAATATATTTGGTCGATGTTATTTCTCACCTCAATTTCACTTCATTTTATCTTCCTGTTAGAATTTAAAAGAACTAAAGTCATTCCAGATCTACATGGTAGCACTTAACTCACTGGTAAATGTCTATCCGATTATTGAAAATTAATTCACCATAAGCTGAAGTTTCATGGAACCCAGATGAGCTAAGGAGTAAAGTTTCTCGGGCCCTCTTCGAGAGGTGATGAAATTCATAGGACAAAACAAACTGTATGGCTTAAAAACATTTAAGGAGATTAATTAATACCAGCTAGAAAAACAATTGGAATCAGTTTCTGAGGATACTTACCACACATGAGATTTGTTTTGCCAGCTCCATTTCTCCAACTAAACAGAACAAGAAACTTTTTTGACACGTTATTCAACATATATCAATGAGTGCCATACTTATTACGTTGAGACCCGGTTCCAGACACAAAACTGTTTTGTTTCTATAGGTTTTTTAATCCTTCAATAATAACCTATGTATAAAATTAATCAGCTGCAAATTTTTAACTCAATCATAAACTCTAAAATAAGTACTTTTTTAAAGTGCATTTTTTCTCCAATCAATTGATTTCGAACTGCAGTACCGACTACTGAGGGACGCAAAACGTGGTTTTAGCAATGCACTCGGGACAAGGGCTCTGTCCTGTTACATCCTAAATTCCTAATACGAGGTTCAACTGGTCACTCCGTAACTGGCAAATGGCATATTTTAACATTCATTTTAAATGAAAGTTCCCTAATTTTCAAGTTTAAAAAATTGTCTGAAAACAATTCACTTCATTCACTTTAATCTCAAAATTTCCCTTTAACTCATTCTTCAAAAAGATTTCCATTATCCATTACATTGTGAACTCCGAAACGCCACGACATGTTCTATCGATATGAGTGATATGTGTCTGCCACGCAGCACAGTGCACAACTGCGGTACAACCTAGTACCTTGCTAGTTGCCTAGTTGCTACCTTCCTTTTACGTGACGTCACTTCGCGCTAGGGCTCAGGAAAAGCATCTAGTAGAGACAGTGCTAACTACAAAGCGATTGCAATGGACTGAAGCCCGACTTTTTGTACAAAAAAAAAGCGCACTTTAAATTTGAATAACTCATGAAGTATTAACTCCAAGCCAAAACCAACTTGATTTTGAACATCCTTGTTTAATTTTGTAACACAAGTTATGTATTTTTTAAACAATAGTTGGGTGGTCCTTCCCACTTTTGTCAAAATCTGCAAAAACCCGAATCCCAAAGATCTCTCGAAATTGCATAATGCTCAAAATTCAATGCTGATCTCGATAGTTGTATTAGTTTTCTCGTCGGCTAAGTAATTTTTAAAATTTACGGAACAAAAGTGCCTCTATTGATATGACGGGAAAAGTTTTGTGACGGTGATGTTTGTAAAGAGTAATATTATTTTTTTAACCCTCTAAAGCTTACACTAAGTAGTGAATTTCAGGCTTAATCCGCAAAATGACGTAAATCTAATTGCTTTAAAAAATTGATGCCACTCGATCCAGATTCTGGGTAGCTGCAAAGGGCTTTATAAATGATCCAAAATAACACATTGGGTTGCGAAATTAAAGAGCTTAGGTCTTGACAATTTAGCTCTTAATTACGTCCCAAACAACAGTGGCTATAAGTTTGTTTTCCCCTATGTGGGACAAGGGCTGCGGGCAACACGCGGGATGCATCTACTGAGGTCATATGACCCCACGGAGTCATTTCGTTTGTTTTCGTCTTAATTTACAAGAGGTATGCAGTGTGAATCCTCGTGTATCTTTTGAAATGGCAGCAATTACGCCAAAAGATATGGAAGAACACAAAGAAGGCGAATACATAAATCCGAAATGTATTAGGAATGGAGCTGGAAATGAAAAAAAAAAAAATAGTCCCGTTATGCAAACCACCTCCACCGAGCGTTGTGTATCACAGAGGGATAGCAGCGACTGGCTTTGAGAAATGTGTCAGAATCGAAAAGGTGTGGGACCGAGATTTGAAAGGGAAAAAAAATTATCAAAGGCTGAATACGAATCATAATAAATTAAACCTCAAATCATCCAATCGCATGGATAAGAGGACATATAGCGGATGAAGAAACACCGAGAATAATTACAATGGAGAAAGAAAGACGGAAATAATCGAGAGGGGGAAAAAAACAACAAGAGTCAAAATCTCAGTCGGTTTGCTTTTTACTTGTCGAGATTTGGCTCCTAGGAAGATTTAACTGATTCAACAAAATAGATGCTGGACCAGGTCCGCCACGTTGCATTGTATAGGAAGCCAAAAGGGATTCAAGTGCAGCCGAGTCTATTTTCACGGGTTGAAAATTTTCAACGTCGCTAAAACTCTCACAACCTTCACTCATGACTGACTCCTGAAAAGGATAAAAAATGGTTTGATAATCACTGGGTGTTTTGATAATAAAAACAAATTTACCTTGCGGGTAGGATTGTCCACAGAGGTGCGAAGGACATCTGTGCTTAACAACTCTTGATCCATTGTTTGCATATAATTGTTCATCTCCTTATCGACTAACTCTTCACCATCTTCTTCCTCACTGTAGCTGCTCAAACAAGAAGAATTCGATTCCAAATCCCAATTGTCATCCGGCAAGGCGAAATCTGTCAAGAAAAATTTAGTTTAAGGGAGTTCCGATCCAAAGTGATAACAAGAAATTGTTGTACCGAGAATCCCCTGCATTGCGGATGCAAAAGAATCTGGATCAAAGCCGATGTGATTAGAGAGTTGGGACACGTCAGAAGTGTTGGAGAGCGTTGACGTCTTCCTTGAGGCGCTGGGCGGGGCGAGGTGCGAAAGCTTTCTGGATTTCTTCCTGCCGTTGGACGGTGTTAGACCTTCATAGTCTGACTTCCGATGAAGGAAGTTTTCAAGTTTAGGCAAAATTTCGGCCTTGGCCTCGTCATCATCGACTCCCAACACACCGAATTTATCGCCAAGGATTTGATCAAGGGTAGCAGGATCAACAGACAACCAGGAATCATCTGTTTGGCAGAATGAAAACAATGTTGAGTTACTCTTTGCGAATTGTAAGCGTGAAACGCTTACCATCATCGGCAGGTAAATGAGCTTCTTCTTTTTTGAGTTTCTCGGCGTCAGCAAAAACGGATTGCATCAGTCGTAGAATAACAGGTTTTTTCGCTGGACCTTCCACACCCACACTGTTCATATAAAATTCACGGGCTTTTTCTAACAGCTCGTTGTACGGTTGCGAGTTTTCTAGAAAATCCTACAAACACCAAAACCAAATTCATTTTACATTAAATATTATTGCTTTCAAATTTTGCTAATAACTTACTTGGAAAAATCCTTTTTCTTTAAGGGTATTAAAGAAACGAATCCAGCGGGAATCCATGTCCAAAGAATAGTCACCTCCCTGTTCGTGGAGGGATTCCTCATTTGCCAACAATTCGAATCCCACAGCCTAGAAAAGAAAAAACAAAGGGACGAACTTTTAGTTAAATGTTTGCGTAATAACAACTTAAAAATCACATACGAGTTTCATGCCAAGTTCAGACCCCGTTCGTTTGGGATCGCCCATAGGTGGTAACGTCCAACCAGTCCTGTGATCTGGTTGGTAGTTTCGGTGAACCAGCATGGCGTACAGACATTTCGTGAATGTCACTGAAGTCCATACTCTGGTTTCTGGTGGAAAGAAACGCATCGCACGAATAACCTATTTGAATACAACAAACGGAAAAATGAAAAAATGTTTTAAAAAAGGTGAAACTAATACGCCTTAGAAGCCAGAGGCATTTTAAACGGACGGGTGCTTTTGCAGTACCTGCAGTTGAGAGGCATCGCGCTGACAGAATGCATGAATCGCTGGTGCTACTAATGTTGGATAGGATTGTAACAAAGCGGCAACACTAGCAGGTACAAAAACATTGCAACGGTGAAGACTGGAATCGATTTGAGATACGCACCTGAAGAATTGAAAAAAAGCATTTAATCACTGAACGGCATTAATTAAAATTATAATTTACTTGTCAATGCGTTGAAGAATTGGCTGTTGGATAGGAGGGGGTGCTATGGTCAAGTGCGGCATGGAACGGACAATATGAACAGCGTCCATCAGTGAAGGCTGGCCTGACGGTAACGGAGTGATACTTGATGGACGATCGGCTATACTTATTATGTGAACTTTGCCAACATGAATGAAGACCTGGAAATTAATGTTAAAAGGAGAACGAAACGTTTAGCACTTGGACCACTTTCAAAATAAACAATACTAAAATCTAATGTAAAGAACAATGACTTACCCTATTGATGCAAGATTCTGGGTTGGCCCAACGCGGAAGAATATCAGCAGCTTCAACCAGCAAGAATTCACCATCTGAATCCACAATTCTATCACGGAAATAAAAAAAAACAAACAAAACTGGTTAGAATTTTAATGTCTCGAGCGCTCGAAAAACAACTACAAGACAATCGTAAAACGAAAGACACGGATCCTAACGGAAACTTTAGAAATCGCAGAAAATAACGACTGAAATGCCAAATGCTTACCAGATTACAAGAGCGGTTGTGTTTTTTAAAAAAGAGATTAACTGCGAGTGCGGCAAAGCCAGCAGTTGCACAATTTAGAGCATGTTGGTGACATGTTGAGATTGGAAAAGTAATCAACGAGATTCACGGTAAAAAAACGAGTGTAGGGAATAGGAAAGAGATTTCCTGGCGAGAGAATGGCTGAGCGAATAATTAAGAAATAGCACGGAGGCGTCGATGTAGCAAAGATCGGAATGGAAGTAGAGGGGGGGATCGGAGAGCTTCGGTTGCGTGTACGTGAATGGGAGTTCGGTGGACAACTGAGCACTTCAGGTGGACCCGCACCTTCCTTTAGAGTTGCCTTTGAATAGTCTGCGTCCAGGGCCAGCTCAAGTGGGAGGGTGTAATGTTTGGTGAGGAGGGGGCGGGCTACGGAAGGTGGTGGTGAGGTGGGAGGTAATAGGGGGAAGAAAGAGGGGAGGCAGGAGCGAGAGAGAAACAACAGCCGACAAGGTCAAACGGAAGCCCGGCCGCAGTGCGCCAGCGCTGCAGCGGTTAGAAGCCGTACAGCATACATTCAAGAAAAGAAAACTAAAATCAGAAAAAAGAGAAGAAAGAAAGAATAAATCGTTCACCAGTCCCGCCGTTGCTATAGCCGCGGCCGACTAGACTGGCTCGTTTTGATGGATCCCCCTCAAAAAAACCTCGGCCTTGGGGGGTCGTCCCCGACCTTGAAAAGAGGCGTACTTCATTGGCAATGACCCGCTTTTCTCAGGGACGCACAGCAGTATACAATGCACAAAAACTAGCCAAAAAGATTGGATTTCTCACCACCGAGCTCATACAGCCTCTGCAAGAGAGCTTGCTTTTTGTTTTTGATTACACAAGACCCCCCTCTAAAAAAAACCCGAAAAAACATTACGTGGAAAACATGCCTCCCCGTATACGGTGCACTTTGGTTTCTACACCAGAGACGTGTCCGAGAATATGGACAATGTGAGCTACAAACGTGAGCAAAAAGCCAAGGTTAGGAGAACAAAACGATACCCTCCTTGGTCTCACAGACTTAACCAACCTGGAAAACATCGACACATGCATACTCAATAAAGTGTCTTCTAGGAATGCAAATGATTCATAACCTCGTCCCCTATTGAAAAAAAAAATTATTTTAAACGAAAGAAAAAAGCTGCGCGTTATTTCTGTTGCTTTAAGCTCCGACGCAAATTCTTCTGCGTCCACACGACGATGTTCTATTTTCTTGGGCGTCGGGACGTATAGGGGAGTAGTTGTAGTAGGTAGGTTTGTTTTTTCCGCAGCTGTTGCACCATTCTTAAGTTATCTTTTATCCCGAGGGAGTCTCACGTAGTGCGTCTTCTGCTATGCTGTCTGTGTTATGACGGAATCTTGAATTCGCAACCAAACAAGTGCACGTTGCCGACGCAGTTGGCCGTACCAGTTTTCTATTTCTCCCATTTCAAAATAAGTTTGCCTTCGTAAAAGGTGCGGCAATAACAACGTGCAGACGAAAAACCCAAATAACATAAAACAATAACAACAAGATTAAAAAGAAGAAATAATAAAGGCGAACGAAGAGCGGATGACGTCACGATGTTCGTTCATTGCTCCGTCACGTCACCCTCATCAAGAGTCCGTTGTTGATTGAATCACTTGTGACACGAAGACCGTAATTTCTCCTCTTCCTCCTCCTCCTACCCCTCCCCCCAGACGTATGCACACCCATAAGACAAAGACTGTCCGGGACGGTTGAATCGTTTCAATCTTATTTTAATAGCATTGACCCGTTCACCCAGCCAAGTTGCCCGCCTGCATGCCCTGCCTCCACCTGGGCGGCATTTAAAAAAAAAAGGGCGAAACTCCACCCTTTTCCAATCCCTCGGACGCGGCGATCTAACGGTGTCTGCGCATCTCGTGAGGCCGGCCGTTCAAGAGATACACACACACACTCTTACGGGTCTGTTAGATCCCGTTATGTTAAGAACATCAAAAGTCCTATAGCCCATAGCCAAGAGCCCAACAACAATCTCGGTATGAAAAAAAGAAGAACGAAAAGGAGAAAGAGAAAGAAAGAAGGAACCACAACAAAGGAGCTTTCTGATTACTAGCGTGAAGCGAAAGGGCCACTGGGTTAGCTGGTTACTATTTCGTTCGTGGCCAATGCACTCTGGCGCATGTTTCGGCACAATCTTTTCAATTTTATTATTATGATTTTTATTTTTTGTAAAAAATTTGCTTGTTCTTTTTTTGATGTTGCAGCCATTTCTCGAATTTTCCGCGCCCGGCTCTTTCAACAACAAAAAGAAAATAACAATAATAATGGTGAGCTCCAAAAAAGAAAAGAAAAAAGAAGGCACACAAGTCAATGACCTCTGGACGGGTTTGGCCTGCGATCCGGCCGTACTAACAGACGCATAAAAAATGCCGGGGGATTGACGATGCCGCTTTTATCCAATTTTCCCACGTGGACTTACTACTATTACTATATACTGCTGCATAGAGCCACAGCATCCCCAAAATAAGTCAAGACATTGAGCAAGAAATTTGCGTTTGTGACCGCGAAAAGGAAAAAATAGCTGAACGAGAAAGAACTAAATTACGAAACAGAAAAAAGTTTTACATTGACGCAATCAACCTGGAGACGTAAATGAATTCCTGTCTTCAAGGCTCTCTCGTCTGACCTTACTGGTATATAATCAAGGGCACGGATGGAGTGCCGGTATGGATCGGTTTCGGGCAAATCAGCACACAGACACGCAAACAGGCTACCCACATAAATAAGCATAATTCGGAAACGAACATGGCCAAGTTCACGTCCTACAAGACAAAAGTCTAAACAAATGTCTAAAAAAGAAACAAAATAAGGAACTGGAGTGGAACAAAAGCGGCACAGGAAATTCCGACGTCCATAGCCGACAATAGCAACGCTACGAAGTATACCAGTAGTAGTATCCGGAAGCGCTTTAAACAATTCGGCAAAAATATATATCGGTAAAGCGGAATAAGGTTTAGAATCTGTTTCCTAGAAACGGTTGTGTGAGCGTTGTGGTCCGGTCTTTGCGGTTCTAGCTCTCTCGATGGATGAACAGCAATAGTAGTAACACACACAGGTGACCATGGATTCCAGTTACGACTAAACAGATAAAGCGTGGCGGCCATGGAACGTCGTGAGGCAATGTCAATATGCAAAAGGGAAAGAAAAATTATCGAAGGTATTTTTCAAAAAATTCTATCGCAGCTAGCGCAACGCGTTTTGATGGTTTTGACACACTGACGGATGGATGACGTAACAAAGTGCGAGGGTCATCTATCGTTTGCATCTACAGCACATCGTTGTTGGACGGCATGGAGAGATACGCAAGTTGTAGAGTCTTCACGAGCACCATATAAGGCATGGTGCAGCTTAAAAAAACTAACGTTCTAGAGTGAGGGGTGCTGTGCTGTGAAGGGCCTTGATTTCTCAGCTGCCCGGTTCCATTCGGTCACCCGACCTTGGTTTTTAGGTGGGTGACTGGTTGAGACTGCCAAGTTGTCGAAAATCCGCTGTCGGGTGGTAAAACACGACCACGAAATGTAGAGTCTCTTTCTCGCTCACTCACTCTCATCTCGCGACCTTGTAGATATCATCATCCCTCATCGACGTGATAGAGTCCCGACGCTTTGTCGTCCAACGATTTTTTTACTCGAGAAAATAATTACGATGAAAAAGAAAACTGGATGGTAGCGGGCGAATTAAAAGCAGTCATCGGTGAGCCTATAGCGATTATGTTTCAATGCAACATAACACTCTTGGCCCTTGGCGCATGGTCACGGCCGGTGAAAATGATCACCGCCCTTGAATCGTAGATGGAAGGGCAACCTTCAAGCACACTCCCCGCCTTTTAGACGCTCTTCAAAAAAAAAAAAAAAATGTATGCGTGTTTGTCAGTAACGTGTCTTAAATTGAAGGGACGTCTGTTTTTGTTTTGGTTCTTTCCTTTTTCTTTATGTCCCCGACATCAAGGTCGGATGTCCTGCCACCCCGTCGATAGCGCCGTGTTCCATATTTCGTTGGACAGACACGCGCAACTTCCTTCCGTTTATGTTGGGCGCTTCTCGACTAAATACCCGTCGACCCAGAAACAGTGTCAAGAACACACGCCAAGATTAGGCAGAAAGATTTGCCCGGCTATATCACTACTACCTGCTGTGCGTTTATGTGTGTGTGTGTGTACAAACGACACATATTCGCACATAAAAAGTGGAAGTCAGAAAATAGAAGAGGAGCTACATTCGGGAAGCGATTGAAGGCTGTCCATGAAAACAGGGTCAGCCTTCATTGACAGGTAATTCCGATTTTACGATTTACACGAAATCCACTAGAGAAGCGTGTTCATCATAATCTCGTTAAATAACTTATAGCCGCAAGTTCCGCGAATCTTAAAATTGCAATCCCCTCAGGGAAAAACCTACCTAATGACGACATCATTTTCGGTCACGGAGAAACTGCGAAGCAGGTGGACGATGAACCTTAAAAAATGCGGGGAAAAAAATGGCCAATGCGTTCGGATTAGCATTTTGATTACGTAACAGAAATGTACAACAACGGAAACTAACCACTCATCCTCGACGTTACAGCCATAACGAGTTTTCCCGTACAGGTGTGGAGGGTCATCTCCTGAAATTTAAACAAAGGAAATTAATTTCTCTTTAAAATCATTTTCTATAGCTATGAAAACTATTTAAAACATTGCATATTAAACAATGAATCTTGCGTGAATGCGTTCGGAAATGCTGTCCCCCCAAATTACGTTACATATCGGGGGAAATAACTGTCAATGAGAGTACCGAGTTTGACGAGCGATGAGCCGTTTGAAAAGAACCGTGATTTTTCCGTTATGTGTTGCCCGAGTCCTAATTGCACGTTAACTCTATTCCAGTTGAAAGACAGCAAAAACACCCAATGGTGGAAGACGAAGAAAAAAAGCAAATAAAGAGGAAAAGGTACAGCAAAATCTTCCTCGTCCACCTGAGGGGAATGAGCCCGTTGCGTACACCGACAACACCAAGAAAAATTTTAGACAACAATACCAATAAACAATGTGTTCGTAGTGACATGATAGAACAACTAAAGTACTGTTATTCCAGGAAACAAAAAAAAGCGCAATATAAGAATGTTAAATTGGACGAAGAAAAACAGAACAAAAAAAACGCATTTTAATTTCAATGAGTTAAGGTAGTCGAGAAGCCTGATTAGCCCAGGTGTCGAGGTACACCTGGGCCAAGGTACAGTTTGAAATCGAAGAATCGAACCAGGGACACTCTAAACAAGGGAAATGATTGATGATTGAAGGGATGAATGAAATGATTGAAGGGAGATGATTGATTATTCACAAGGCAATCAAGCGAATTTTTGAAATTCACTACAAGTACTGACATTTGCACGTTGGTATTTCGGCTCAAACTTAGAGTGACCTTAACCGTTCATGACGTAACAGCTGTTATAGGAGGGTTCTACCCAGCAAAAAAAAAGTAATTTTCCCCCAACAAAGTGAAAACCTTTGAGCTGCTGCCACTACTATTTCATTTCGTCATCATTATCAACCATCAGACAGGTGATGGTCGGCGAGAGGGAATCCAAAACAAAGTGAAGGCAAAAATGGTTCCTGCTCAAGGGATGACCCTAGCTCTTTTGCCTCTTACTCTCTTCTTTGTTATCTCTTTTGCCATCTATATCGTAGACAACAGTTACAAGACATAAAAAAGAAACCTGATTTTTGTGTGAGGGGAACACAGCTTTTCTCTTTATATTATTATTAACTTGAGGTTAGATAAGCCATTTGGCCTTGAATCCTCTGCTGGAGAAAAAGAGAGATGATCTACGAAATTGTCTTTAGAAAACAAGTTTCAAATAACATAAAACAGTTTCATTTCGCCCCTCAAGCTCCTCCTTTCCCAAAAGTTAAAACTTCACTTCCCTAGTCCTTTAAGTTATTCAACAGCTGACCATCATTATCTTCTCTACAGAAATCCAATCAAAAAACGGCGAGCAAATTCGAGTTTTAACCTTGTACCTAGGAAAATGGTCGTCGAGGAAAGCCAACGAGGAAAAACTTTCACCCTCGTTTAAATAGAAAGGAAAAGAAACGTTTCACCCCCTCTTGGAAATTCTTTTTTAGCCCACCACAGGGCATCATGACAAAAGAAAAATCAAAATAAACTAAAAGGAAAACTGTAGCCTAGACAGACGTTCAAGGCCGAGTGATGACAATGGCCGCACCCCCACGGTACGTTGCAAGGCGCCACAGCCAAGAGTTATTATTACGAACCCAGAGAAGCCGAATGATTGAAACTGACCGTTATCTAGTGGTGGTAGGCGAGCACAAAGAGACACGAATCTCCTACGTTCGACAAATACTGCTATAGGGGCATACATGATACATGTATATTTACCAGCTGTCCGTTTGGTGACTACTTTCAAGTTGATTGAGTCCTCATGCCAAATATAGTTTTGACTTTGATCTTGAATAAAGGTGAAACATCTCGTTCTGAATGCTTCTAGCTCGTGTAGTTGGTCACCATCTTCGGATATGTTGGGAAATAACCAATATTCGACGGTGTCTTCCGAATCCACGTGCGAACTAGTCGGCGCCATGACTAACTGAAAGAAGTCGTCTCGCCTTTGCAAAGCCATCTAACGGTAGTTATTGCAAATTTTATGTGGGGACCAAATTAGTCGACCGGCAGACGACAAAACATAATATCGACACTCGACAGGAAGCCGTTAAAGTGGACTGTCTGATTAGATATTAAATATCTGTTGGAGCATCCGATACCTAGACATATCCTTTTTAGACTATAGATGGGTTGTTGTACAAAAATCGACCATCGGTGGAAAGAGTTGTTGCAAAAATGACGCAGAATTTCCTCCGCTGCCTCATGTGCCGTCAGTTTCGGACGTATTTCCTGCTTGTGATAGCCATGGCTTTCGTTTTTCAAAGTTTACTAGTGTTCTATTTGTTGGCAAAAGTTAAGGATACCGACGGCCCTACTGAATTTGGATCTTCAGACTCATCAAGAATTCAGCAAGCTTTTGTGAATGAGAAAGAACCTAGTGTTTTGAGCAAGTCAACTTGTGGAACGTTGAGCAAAACTGCTCTTTCAGCTATTAAGAGAGCAACTACAAAGAAGTGCAAAGAAGAGTTAAGTGATATTGCCTGCAAACTCAAGAATAATCAACTGGTACCTGAAAGATTACCAAATTATTGTCCCCGTAAGGATTCAGTTCCTGGAAGTTCTTTAGGTTGCTTCCACGATAATAACCAGTCAAGGCTGCTTTCTTCATATGGTGTCAAACTCCCGGGATTGACTAACCAAAAGTGCATTGACCTTTGTGCTCAGTCAGCATTTTTGTATGCTGGCACTCACAATGGCAAAGAATGCTACTGTGGTAACAAAAAGCCGTCATTAGAGCATCTTCTTACGAAAACATACTGCAGTGTTCCTTGCGATGGCCAATCTAGTCAAACTTGTGGAGGTGTAGACGCGACGGAAATATTCGACTCAGGAGTTCCTACGAGAGATTCTGCAAAGTTGCAAGCCCCGATCGTCAATGGCACTGCCAAAATAGCGTTTATTTTGACCTTGAACGGTCGAGCGCTGCGACAAGTCACCCGGCTTCTCAGAGTCATATATAGGCCGCATCATGTTTATTTGATCCATGTTGATGCCAGGCAAGATTTCCTATTCCGAAGTTTATTGCAACTGGAGCTGAAGTATCCTAATATCCGAATAAGCAGAAAACGGCAGTCATCTATATGGGGTGGAGTATCCTTACTTGACGTTCTACTCCAGTCGATGGAGCAGTTATTGGAGATCGATAGTCAATGGCAATTTGTTTTCAATTTGAGCGAATCTGACTTTCCCCTGCGATCAATCGAGAGTTTGGAAGCCCTATTAGCTGCTAATCCCGGGAGAAATTTCCTCAAATCGCACGGGCGGCAAACCCGTCAATTCATCCATAAGCAAGGACTGGACAGAGTATTTCATCAGTGCGAGAGCCGCATGTGGCGAGTGGGCGACCGGAATCTACCAGCTGGTATCCGAATCGATGGTGGATCTGACTGGGTCGGACTTGCGCGTTCAGTTGTTGAGTTTGCTACCTCACCTTCTCATAGCAATGACCCACTTCTGCGTGGGCTTAAAGAGCTTTATCGTTACACACTCCTACCGGCCGAATCCTTTTTTCACGTTCTTATCCTGAATTCCAAATTCTGTGACAGCTACGCAGACAATAATCTGAGAATGACACTCTGGCGGAGGAGCCAAGGTTGTCTTTGTCAGCACCGGCATGTTGTTGATTGGTGCGGCTGCTCACCGATGGTTTTCCGTACGGCAGACTGGACTCATCTGACGTCAGTTATGGCCAAATCTACAGTATTTTTCGCTCGCAAGTTTGAGGCAGCTATTGATCAGAGCGTCATGAATCGCCTGGAAGAACAATTAACGAACACCTCCTTAAGTTACCCGGGGTTGGATTGCTATTGGGAAAGCGCTTACCATAGAGCCGACCTGACACCGAAGCCTAATCAGGCTCTTTTAGCCGTAGCTCTCAGCCTGGCGAAACATTCAATTTCGCTGTTGTTACAGAACAGTGTTGCTGAATGCCCAGGTCTCAGGCCGAGCCGTGTTGTTGCCATCACGTCCTATTTTCGGCATGATCACTACCAGGGCGATCTGATACACTTTGAAGTGGATGAAAAAGAAGTCGAATTTGAAGCACTAGTCAAGCCCCTTACCAAGACAACTCACCTGATGGAATCACCTAGAATCCTTAGTACTCTACAAGTCGGCTCGGATTTCGATCCTAAAGAACAAGTTTTCAGAAATCGTTTGGGTGTACTTACCTCTAGGTCTAAACCAATCGTAATCTTTAAATGGACTGGTCATATCAATACCACTGCAGCATCTCAGTTAGCCCATTTAGTATGGTTCGATCCGGACGACAACGTAAGGGCCGTTCACAATGTAAACGTGACCGATGCGTCTAAGGTAATTTAAGCTTCTCGTTTTTCACGAAATTTTGTTTTGAATTTTCTTCATTACTTTAGATGGGCAATCAAAATCTGGAAATCGACCACCCCCTGAAACCCGGGGTGTGGAAAGTTGCTGTCATCTATGATGGGAAAAAAATTGCCACAACCGAGTTTCTGATTGTTCCCCAGGCTAGCGATCAAAGCACACAATTTGAAACCAGGATCAGTGAATCTCAAAAGGCGTGGGAAAAGTATTTACCTGTTGATGCTAAGTCGGCAATTTATCGCCGAGAAAGGGCATTGTTGATGAAAAAAGACATATCGAAATTTTTGGATAAGATGACCGCTGAATATTATGCTATTCAAGATATTTGTTACAAGGATCAGCCACCACACTGTGCGACCATCGGATTCCATGATTGGCAGTCGTGCCTAAGCACGGATTGGAGCTCCTTTTCTCAAGATCCCAAATCCGAACTGCTATAAGTGTAATTGTTTAAATGTTTGATCTTTTTTGCCTTTTATCGTTGTCAAGGGACAAGAATATGTGCCAAACAAATGTTCCGTTATTGTCTTCGCCTTTTCAACTTGCTATTCAAGTGCTTTAGGTTTGCTGTAGCAGTATTTCTTTGTTTTTCTTCCATTTTTTCATGCAAAAAAAAAAATATCAGCATTGATTTTCTCGTACTTTTTATCCTTTTACACTGGTTGTATCGCAAACATGCGCACTTCGTATAGGTCAGAGGGAAACCTTTGCTGCTTCTGTTCTTTAATAACACGGAGCCCAGCTTTCTTGATCAACTCAACAAGCAATGCATGTGGCCTGGTTACCGATGAGTCAGTATTATCCATCTCTACCTCACCACTTGAAGTGAGATTTTCTTTCAAAACAATAAGACCTCTAGGTTTGAGACCCAATCTGATAAAAAAATACAGACGTACTTTTAAAAAAGGGATACAATTAATACAAAGTAACATTATATACTCACTTGCAACGTTTGAGAAAGGATATTAAATCTTCATCAGTTAAATGGCCCAATACCCACTGCACCCACATTATATCATACACACAAGTTTCAGGTGTAAATTTCTGCAGTCCTAAATAAAACCATTTTGCAGCATGTTACTGTATTAACTAAAAAAGAGATTTGGAAAAATTTACATACCTATATTGAAAAATTGACCTCTGTGATATGTTGGCTTCAAAGATTTCTTTGCTTCTTCTAAAAAATGTCGATCTTGCTCGACTAAGTCAACAACAGGAAAATTTTTCATTAAAAATCCTTGGGTTATCCGGCCAATGCCTGCACCACCATCTAATGCTCTTTCTTTTCCTGGACATTCAACAAGCTAGAAAACTTCACTCACATAACTTTAGCTGTAAAAATCCCGACCACCAAAATTACCTGATAAATAGAATTCAGAAAACGTTGAGATCCTTTAAGGTCAATATCTGAAATGCTTGAAAGTCCACCCAACATTCCATCGACTAAAAAGTTTTCAATTGCAATAAATATGTAAAGGAAATATTACTAAATTGCTGGAATACCTGTAGGGGGAACTTGCTCCCAATATTTGGCAGCATCCAAGTAAAAGGCTGATTCTTTTGAATCAACTTCGATGTCAAAATCAGACTTTGTGTCACTATCCATTCTCCTCAAAATTACTTTTCTCCTTTACACAGGGCAAGAGTGCACGTACGGTTTTCCCGGTTAATAAAAATCGAATTCAACAGCCTTATAGGGTGCTGAAGTGAAAGCGAGGTGGGAAGGAGGACGAAGGCCCAATAAGCGCAAATGTCAAAACATCCAAAACATTTCAGGATGTCAAGTTTAAAATTTAAATTTAAAAAAATATTTAAGTACTTAAAAGCAATACTGAATTCAAGATCGTGATAAGAATTTAGTTGCACAGAGTATCATAAATTTGAGTAATTTCTGTTTTATCAAAAATTAATTTCCTCTTTAAGTTTCTTTCTTTCTGATGTCAGTCCACGAGTGGCAATGCTGTGGCTACGGGCATAGTCAGCCCCCTTTTCTTAACGGGAAAATTTCCCTTCCCCTTCTCCCAACCTGAAGTTCTTTCTTTTTTGGAGCAAAATTTGTGAGGCCCTTCTCTAACGAGAAACTCTCTTGTTTATCCACGAAATTCTAAAACATCTTTGTTTTAATCACAGAGAGGATGCAGTAGTTTGATCAGCTGTGAAATCTTTCGTCTTTATTCTGAATTACTTTTGCTTTTCGTCCTCGAATTGGTTTTGAAAAAGTAAGCTTCAGTGTGACGGGCAAGAGAAGTTGTCTTTGTTGGCCTTGCCCTCCATTTGTTTACCACTTCATTCCTGCAACTACGAAGTTATACGTTTAAGAATATTAAGATGACTATGGAATTAAGAGTAGGAAACAAGTACAGACTAGGAAGAAAGATAGGAAGTGGTTCATTTGGTGATATTTACCTTGGTAAGTTAGTTTTTTTTTACATGTTTTCTTTTCTGTGTATGTCTTGGACCAGATAGTCAATCTCATTGCAAAATTTACATATAGGCACCAACATAGCTACTGGTGAAGAAGTTGCTATTAAATTGGAATGCATCAAAACCAAGCATCCTCAGCTCCACATTGAATCAAGGTTTTACAAAATGCTGCAGGGTGGGGTGGGAATCCCTGCTGTAAAGTGGTGTGGCTCTGAAGGGGACTACAATGTCATGGTGATGGAACTTTTGGGACCTAGTTTGGAAGACCTCTTCAACTTTTGCTCCAGGAGATTCTCACTCAAGACAGTACTCCTCCTAGCTGATCAGCTTGTTTGTCGAATTGAATATATCCATTCAAAAAATTTCATCCACAGAGATATTAAACCTGACAATTTTCTAATGGGACTCGGTGAGTTAAATTTTTACATTTCTTTAACTGCAGACCTTACAATTGTGTTGTTTTTTAGGTAAAAGAGGTAACCTTGTTTATATAATTGACTTTGGTCTGGCCAAAAAATACCGTGATGCCCGTACCAATGCCCACATTCCCTACAGAGAAAATAAAAATTTGACTGGCACTGCTAGATATGCTTCAATTCACACTCATGTTGGGATTGGTAAGATTGACTTGACATTAAGTTGGTGCAATGCAAATACTAAAGCTTTTACTGTTTGAAAACAGAACAAAGCCGACGTGACGACCTGGAAAGTCTTGGCTACGTGTTAATGTATTTTAATCGAGGCTCATTACCTTGGCAAGGCTTACGTGCTGCAACTAAACGCCAAAAATACGAAATTATTTCAGAGAAAAAAATGTCTACATCCGTTGAAGAGCTCTGTCGCGGATATCCTGGTAAGAATTTGGTTCCGTAGTAGTAATTTTAGTTCATAGACTAATCTCGAACGGTCTTGTTGATTTGCTAGCTGAATTTGCCACATATCTCAACTATTGCCGGTCACTACGCTTCGAAGAAAAGCCAGATTATCCATATTTGCGACATCTTTTCCGCAACTTGTTTCACCGACAACGTTTCACATATGACTACGTATTTGATTGGAACATGCTCAAATTTGGTGGTGCTCAAAAGCCAGCTTCGGGAGCAAACGGAAGTAGTAGTAATGGCTTAGCAACAGCAAATTCAGCACTCCCCATAGCACCAAACCCAGTGGCAATGCCTGTTGACGTAGCCGCGTCTTCTGAAGATAAAGAGCAGAGAGCTCGAGCATACAGGAATACACCCATAGCGCAGTGGGTAGGACAGACAGCGACCCTGCCGCCTGAAAGACCTGTACAGCCTGCGACCAATCCACCAGCCCCAACACGGCCCTCGTTCTCGCATCCTACTAACCCTCTGCCTGCAACGTCCGCTTCTTGGGCTGCGCGTTCTCGTGCAGCTCGTACCCAACAGTGAAATAATGAAATTATCATTTGCAGGCTTTTTAAGATTTGATGGTAACAATTAAGTCATGAATATATGGATATTGTTACCGAAATGTACGACCAACCCTTGTTGTAAATGTTTATCATCCATTTTCTTCCTCTGATCTTGCCACCTTTTTGCATCCTTCCCGTCTCCTCAGTTCTCGATTTGCTCTTCGTAACGTGTCGCAGCCTTGAAAATTGTTTTTTGAATTAAAATGATGAAATGAAGAAAAAAAATTACGTGTATGTTGTCACACTTCTGTAAATTACGCGACAAGCTTATCGGAATACAAATGGTTTCTAAACACCAGCCGCCTTCCGCTTGTAACAAGAGAAACAGATCACCGAACACGGCAACGAAAGTAGAATGACTTGTCAACAATTTATTGAGTGTTAAAACTTACGAATCAAACCATTTGCCTTTCTTTCCAGCAGATTTTGTTACTTTAGAACTAGTGCCACCACTTCGAGGTGTATCAGTTTTTTTCTTCATGGATTTTGTTTTTGAATCACCGCCCTACATTTCAAATTATTGGTTATAAATCTGAATATTACTTTAACGTTTGTTATTTACCTCCGGCCTTTTCTTTTTCATTGAAGCTTTGCGGCTTTCAGGATTTTTGAACATTTTCCTTCGAATTTTCGGTTTCTTCGCAGGAACACTTTCGGCATCTGGTGCACTAGGGCGTTTGCGATGTCGAATTTTAGGTCCTCGATGCGATGGCAGTCCTTTTATTTTAGGATCGGCTTTGGCACCACTATACTCTGGCACGGGCAAATCAACAGTAGACGCACCACTAGGGATGAAGTTGTCATTCTTTCCTTTTTTAACGTTTTCGAGACTTTTTTGTACACGGTTTTGTTTGGCCTTTATAGCAGCACGGTTTTCAACGCTGAACTCGACAATAGGACGCTAATAACATACCAAATATCTATCAGTTAAACATTTCTCAAAAAGTGGAAATTACGGACAATTAATTACCTTGTCTTTTGAAAACACATTTGGATTGTTGTTAATGTTACGCAATGCGAGTAGTGCGTCTTCGTGTTTTGCGAACGTTACAAAGCCATACCCCTTAGAGGGGTGAATATTTCCTTCACCAATTACTTTCATGTTTCGCATAACCCGTGCCTAAAAAATATACTGTGTTAATAAGGTCAATGACTCACGCAAACCAAGCATATCATACCTCTACGATTTTGGCATCTGGGGAAGAATGCTTTTTGAAAAGCTTTGCCAACTGTTGATCTGAAAGCGACGGTGGTAAATTGTGAACACAAAGTCGTTCGCGTGAAATGAACATGTGGAGATTTCGAAGCATTTGCTTTTTCCAAAGCTCATTTTGCTGCCGCTTTGCCATATCAGTTGGAGAAACTCCTTGGGCAGCTAAGGTTCCGGGTCTAATGACTAAAAAAACAAAGGGCATGTCAGCGATTATATTAATGTTGGAATTTTCAATAGTTTACGCACATCCTTCTCGAGCAAGAAACAGATTTCTTTTATCCTTGTGTTCCTTCTTTTCAGCCTCCTGTTTTTTGTTTTCTAGGTCTTCTCGGGTAACTGCGAGAACGACGTCTAAAACGCGGCCATCCAACTGCAAATAAGGATTACGAGATGCTTCCAAGCATTTTTGAGCCGATTCAGCATCCTGAAAAAAGTAGATATTATAACGTAACTCTTTCTAAAATAAATAATCAACTTACTCTGAATTTTACAAATCCAGTGCCTTTAGGCCGCTCCATAACTTTATCCATGCACAATAAAGCGTAGTGAACACTGCCAAATGTTTCAAAGAATTTTTTTAAGGCCTCTTGTGTGGTTGCAAAGTCCAAATTCCTAATGAACAGTGTCTTTCCTTCCCCAACATCACTTTTCTTTTCTACTTCAGCACTATCACCCGTCCAAATATTTTTGGCTTTTTTTGGATTTTCATCATCACCTGAGCCCTTCTCAGCCTCACCATCTGAGCTCTCCTCAGTATCAATGTCTGAAGCTTCATCTTCTTCCTCATCAGAGTTTTCATTCTTTACATTGTTTTTAGCCAGTGGTTTCTCGTTTGGTGTTTGGACATCTTCAGTTTTATTATACTGAGTAGCATACTTTTCCTTGGGGATGGCCCAGTCAACAGCAATCGGTCTCCCTAAATACAACAATGGCATCAAACGTCAGAATGTTTTTTCTTTAAACCTGAAAAACACAAATTTTTCCACCTAAAAATGGTTTTGCATTGCATTCCTTGATAGCTTTTGCTGCACAGGGAACCGTTTTAAACTGGACAAAGCCACAACCAACCATAGAACCATCTGGTTTCTTTAGCAGTTTAACATCAGCTACTTCTCCATACTGTAAGAACCAATCTCGTACAGCATCTTCTGTTGCCTGTTAGGAAATTCAATGGGTGTTGTAAGCAAGGTATTTACAAAGTAAAAACAGAAAGTTTTGAGGCTTACTTTAAAAGACAAATTGCGAATAATTATCCGGCCTTTTTTGTTGGGCCTCTTCTTCTTCGACACGTTTGTTTTGTTTACCACAGACTTTTTCTCATTTGAAGGATCGTCCATCTTTTAAACGAAACACGTGTTTGTCTTTACAAGATAAAGTCAAAGTGGTACTAGCAGACGAACGTGTCAAAATTGAAGAATACAGGTTTGCCACTTCTTAAAATGCTCGGCCTAAGAATAACTAATTTAAAATTAAGGCTCCATCGAGTACTATACAAAAATTCTATCTAAGGATACATTTTGTTTTTAAAAACTTGTCATTTAAACTACAAAACATGCGTTATTAATTTACCATCGGAAAAGTAATTTAAAAACTTAAATGAGTAACAGCGTTGCCTTCGTGCGTCGAGAAGTTGAGTCGACGCCATTTACCTAGCCTTTTTCTCAAGTGAACCGGCTCACAGTTTCAGTGAAATTTACTTTGTTAAAGTCAGCCAAGATTACGTTCTTCCTTCTCCCGCTGTGTTTTTTCGTGTTTTCACATTAAACGGGTGTCTGCATCATTATCATGGGAGAAGACAAGGATGACCGCAAAGGTTCATATATGAATTTTTTTTAACTTTAATCTTATGAAACTTATGTCAAAACCAGGCATCAGTCGTGAAGGAAGGACTGCTTAAGAGGGGTAGAAGGGTACAATTATGATTGGATTTGTTTATATATTAGCTAGAAAAGTTCCCATTTTATCAGGATATCACAGCAAAATATGATAAGCAACTGTGTAAGCAGCGAAGCACATAACACCTAACCTTAAGATATAAGAAGTACATCCACCCATGAATAGCTAAGATAGCTACACAATAACCTTTTGTATATACACACTAAAGTTTCTAACAATTTTTCAGTTGAAAGGGAGAGAGACCGTGACCGTTCCAGAGACAAAGAAAGAGACAAGGAAAGGGACAAGGATAGGGAAAGAGATAGGGACAAGGACCGAAGACGTTCCAGGTCTCGTGACAGAAAAAGGAGGTCTAAGTCAAGGGAGAAGGAAAAGGAGAAAAAACGCAGTAGGTCTCGTGAACGAGATCGTGACCGCAAACGAAGTCGCTCTCCCGTGAAAAAGCAACGTCGAAGGAAGCCATCTATTTACTGGGATATTCCTCCTATTGGCTTTGAACACATCACACCCATGCAATACAAAGCAATGCAAGGTAAAACGTCACAGTAAAAATGTTTCAAGTTTTATAATAATTATTTTATTATTGATTTGAATTTTTGTAGCTGCCGGACAAATTCCAGCCAATATAATGACAGAAGTAGCCCCACAAGTCCAAGTTCCAGTAGTGGGTAATACCATCACTCGACAAGCCAGAAGATTGTATGTTGGAAATATTCCTTTTGGAGTATCCGATGTTCGAGCTGCCGAGGAGGAAATGATGGATTTCTTCAATCAACAAATGCATTTGTCTGGTTTATCCCAAGCACCTGGTCATCCCATTTTGGCTTGTCAAATCAACTTGGACAAGAATTTTGCATTTTTGGAAGTAAGTCGAACTGACCGATGCAAGTTTAAGATTACTTAATGTGTTCGTTATTTCGAATTTTAGTTTCGATCTATTGATGAAACTTCGCAAGCCATGGCCTTTGACGGTATTAACTTCAAAGGGCAAACTTTGAAGATTCGCAGACCTCACGATTACCATCCAACACCTGGAGGAGGTAGCGGTGGAGGTGGAGGAGGTCCCGAAACGACTCCTGGTAGCATGACAGGCGGTATAACTGAAAAAAGAGCAGGAGGAGGTGGTGGAGGCCCAAGTACGAACTAACACAAAACAAAGTTTGGATACATTTTTCGTAATGATTGTTTTTCGTGCCTAGTGAGTACTATCGTCCCGGATACTCCGCATAAGCTTTTCATCGGTGGACTGCCCAATTATCTGAATGAAGAACAAGTAAGTTCCCTGATTCGTAGCTGTGACATGTGTGTTCGATTGGGAGAGTTAAAAAAAGAAAGAAAAAATGGGATGTGTGAGCGTCAAGTTGAAGCAAAATCGATTCTGATGAATGTCTTCTTCTTTCGTTCTCCCTAAACAGTGGTCACGTGAACCTTAAAACTTCCTTCCCCGTTCCAACCACCACAACCTTACACCTGTCTCCCTTCACCATCGATCCCAAGATTGTTATTTTTGAAGGTCGACTCTAGGCACGCACGCAAATTGTCTCATTCGAATTTAGGTAAAGGAATTGCTCATGTCTTTTGGACAACTCCGAGCCTTTAACTTGGTCAAAGATACGGCTACCGGTTTATCCAAGGGATACGCCTTCTGCGAGTATGCCGACGTCACCGTCACAGATCAAGTATAACTTTTTTTAAAATTCCAAATCCCTTTAGATTTTTTACTAACGAATTTTTTCTATTCCTTCAGGCTATTTCCGGTTTGAATGGCATGCAGTTGGGAGACAAGAAGATCATCATCCAACGGGCCAGTGTTGGAGCCAAGAACGCGGCCGCCTACGCTCAGATGCCGGTTCAAATTCAAGTACCTGGATTCAATCTTGCTGCGGGTCCTGGCCAGCCGACAGAAGTCTGTTGTCGCTCTCATCTTCTTCTTTGTTTTCTCATTAACTGTAAATGAGTTTGTTTTGTTTTTAAGGTACTTTGTCTCTTGAACATGGTGACGCCTGAGGAGTTGAGGGATGACGAGGAATACGAAGAAATTGTGGATGATATTCGAGAGGAATGCAATCGCCACGGAGCCGTACGCTCTGTTGAAATCCCGAGACCGTTGGAGGGCGTGGACGATGTACCCGGTGTAGGCAAGGTGTTTGTCGAGTTTCTTTCGGTTAGTGACTGTGTCAAAGCCCAGCAAGCATTGACGGGACGCAAGTTCGCCAATCGTATCGTCGTCACGTCATTTTACGAGCCGGAACGCTATCACCGGCGGGACTTTTAAGCGCGGACGGCTTTCCTCATGAAGAAAGGAAAGGATTTGCTAAGTGCGCTCTTTTCTTCACCATTTATTTTTCTTTTATTTTTGATGAAGCAAAATACGTCATGACGAGCTAACGTTTGATACGATCCAACGCCAAGGCGGCATACGGGAATTTCTTTCAATTTAACTTGTTTTCCTTTTTTTTGTTTTCATTCTCCTAATGGATATTCTCATCCTTAGTGTCAAATCCGATTTCCCCACCCATCTGTTTGACATATCGGCGAAAATAACAACTGTGTAGAATTGTACAACCACATTTCCCGATACACACATGTGCGGTAGCAACAAATTGCCACACATCATTCCATTATTGAAGGCCCATCATTGGTATCGTGTCCAACAATTTCATATCAAACCTGTACTTCCTCATTCTTTATTTTACTAAATTGGTCAAGACCTTGAAACATCTTTAGTAGTTCGTCATCAAAGATATCGAACTTACGGCAACACTTGGTATTTTAAAAAATCAATATATGATTTGAACTGACGGGAAGCGATGACGACATGCAAAAGATAATTTAATTAATAAAAACAAATAAGGGAGCGTTAATTTGGGGGATAATTGAAGTGCAAACCAAACAAAAGCTGCATGACCCACCCACCATCACTACCGTCCAAATATTACATTGAAATCAACTGCCGGCATAACCTGCGGTCGCGTATTGGCCCAACCACCAACTGGTTCTACCACGACTATCGACGATTGTTTGGCGAAATTAAAAACACTTGATTATTCTTTTATAATTAGAGATAAGAACATGTGCAGTTACTTAAACGCAAATTGGATCTCGGACAAACGACTTTGTTGGTAATGGGTAAACAGAAAAAAGGTAATCAACTAACGAGAGAGACCAAACTGTTTGGGATCGTGAATTGGCAGCGCATCTGCCCAGCTAGGTTATTGCCCCCCTGTGGACTAAGGGCAAGTGGAGGGGACTGATAACATGTAACAATCTGGAAACACTGGTCAAATCTTTTCAAGTTGCATCTCGCGAGAGAGGCGGAGAGGCATCGAACGTGGGGAAAAAAGCGTGGGATAAGCGTGATCTCAAATATAATAGCGATAGGTATAATAACGAGCGTGAACTAAAGGCTTGTTAATACGCAAATGACCGAATTATCGCTACTGACCCGAACGAGCCCATCTCTTGCACACATATTTATAGGTTTGAATAGATGTGAACTTCTTACCTGTCTTTCCAGCGATGCGACTGAGATTACATTTTGATGTTCCTTCCTCGTGTAATGGCCTTTTCTTGTTGAGAACAATGGACGAATTTCAGCACGTTCGTCTTGCTGTCGAGAGGTGCTGGGGTTCCCCTGGAGGCCCTAAAATAAAAAAGAAAATAACATTACGATCACGTCCGCCACTAGACATATTAATTGGTCATTTGAAATATTTATTTCCGCCTTTAGGAAGCGTGAAACAGAATCACGATTTGGCAAGTATCCTCTCATCGATGCAAACCGCCAAAAGTAATTGTTTCGTTTTACGCGCTACTCTGTTCGTCTTTCTACGCTAAAAAACAATTGAACATTTGTCTTATAAAATGTTCTTAATAGCGCAAATGAAATACTACCATCATTCTTTTTCACGAAAATGCGAAAGAGAGCTGACGGTTCCTACTAATCCCCTCACGCATCGCAGCTAAAAAAAACTAAAAAAAGATTTAAAAAGAAAAGAGTCCTTTTAACAAATGCACTACTATAAGCCTGTCGTAAAAATAAAACTAATCGAAATAGCAGCGTGAATTGACAGAAATTGTGTCTCGTTCTTTCACGATGTCAAATGTCTGTGTGTGGCCGCGAGATTGGGTGACGGACTTGACCGTCAGTGATTTGGCGATGAAAAAAACAGAGAAAGGAGAAAAAACACTTACAGACACATACAAATAAATTAACGCAGGTGGTTGTGCAATATTTTCTAAGCAAAAAAAGGAAACGACCTTGCCGTCGCGGTCGTTTCTGGCATAGCGATTTCTGCGGTGCTCGTGCAATCACCCCGAGTCGTTTACGTTTCTTATTTTTGGAATTTGACTATGTATACATATTCACGTACAACTGAACACACACACACACACAAAATAGAAACATGGGCTTTTGAAAAGAAAAAGTAAATAAATAAATGAGTTGTAAACCGATAAAAAAAAAGGGAAAGAAAATGAAAAACGAATTATCGTTGCAAAGATGTTTGTCTCGTAACAGGGCGATTCGATTTGGACTTTAGCAGGCATTTTTAACGATCCCGACAACTGTTTTGCTTCAGTGCAATCAGCAAAAAGCGAAAAAAAAAAATAATTTTAAGAAGAGTGTAAAAAACAAAAATCGAAAACTTAATTTACGATTATTTTTTTAATCTTCCGCGTTCTTTTAATTCATCTAGAAACGAATCAAGGAATTCATTTCTTCCTTTCCACATGTAAAAAATCGAAAATGGCATTCTACAAATTGGTCACAGCGTTTTTTCCAACCTTCCTTTCACGGCATTTCGTGAGTTGCTGAACGCCCGAAACCATACCATCTGGGTGACAGCCACCTCGGATGTGTCGCCCGTGAGAAATGTGTATATACAAACGTTTTGCTCATCATTCACAAACGCTCTACCGCAGTTCAAGCGCCACATCAAAGCATTTCTTATAAGAACCGAAAAAAACCGAAAGATATGCAGATTGTAAAAACGAGCAGATCTGATTTTTAGAATTCTTTCTTTTTTTGTAAAAACAAACGAAAACAAGATGAAATTGTCGCATCCTGTACGTGCGACGTTTGCCCGTGAAAAATTGGGTTTTTTTCTTCAACGGGATGTAAAAAGAGTGTACCGCCTTTATAGTTAAATTATTTTGCACTACCAGCAGCTGATGCCCTTGATTTATCATTGTAGTTTACTTGAGTGGCAGTCTTTTATTTACACGTTGGATTTCTCCTTTGAAAAAAATAAAAGAAGCTGGTAGAAGGCAAAAAAGAAAAATGGATAAAAGATGAACTGTACGTACAATAATGCGTTTCATTTTTAGAGGAAAAAAAGAAAATGTGGTCGGCCTCTTTTTCAGGCTGAAAAAAAGAAAGGCATTTGTTGCACGTTTTGTCTGGTGACAGTATACGTGCCATCACCAGTCTCCGTTACATCATTTGTATCGGCCATAACATACGAATAGGTATGGAGAAAGCATCTTTACGTTTTCTCCGCTTTGCTATATAAATGTCCCGTATAAACGCACGTACACGTAAAAAACAGTTTGGTGTTATTTAATAGAGCAGCGGTAGCAGCTCTAGGAATGCGTGAATAAGCTGTTCGACTTACATATCCGACAAAAGAGAACAACATCCAAATAGACAATAATTATTTTAGCTTAACAAAAAAAGAATCGTCTAAATGAATAAGAAAAACCTGAAAAGGACGATGACAAAGAAAAAAGAGATAAGAAAAAAAATGATTATCGATTCCGTTACGTGCTACTGTTCTTCTCTTGTCTACATCGTCTCATTTCCGGCTGGCCGAATGACTCATTTTAAATGAATTTTCTTGTTGGTCCATTTCAAATACTTAACGTAGCACCACTTCCTATACACTCAGTCCACTTCGCTATTGGACAACATAAACCGTTTCTTTTCTACATTTTTATATTTCTCTTGTCTTCTACTTCGATCGTTTTTACCCTTCCCAGAAAAAGAAAAGAAATAAAGCTAAAAAGAAAGTTAAGAACGATATTTACAAGACTGTTCTTTTTTTTTTCTTAGACGCGGGCATGCACGTACTGCCCGGCAGCCAAAGTATATAGGCCCGAGCTGGATATAACAGTACCGAGAGTTGTGTGATGCACGCGCCCCGGAAGGGCTTTTTAGACGTGACCGGAAGCGCGAGATTGTGTGCTGCCAGCAGCAGTTGGAACAACGTCACGTCGTGTGACGCTATGTGAGCTTATTAGTTATTAAACAAAATCCCGGCCCGAAATTTTTAGTTTTTTCTCGCCTCTGTTATTCACGTTGAGCAAAAGGACGGAAGAGAAAAGAACGGGACTGAACGCAGCGCCGTCTGTACATACAAATCGCTTGATGAGACACATGTGAAGAAGAATAGTGACATTCTGACTGGAAAATTATAAACGAGAAGGACGTTTGGATGGTTTTTGTTGTTTCACGTTGAACAACCAAAGTCACTCAGAAATAACGGGAACAACATCTACTTGAAATGCAACTTTTTTGTACATATATAACTGTCTGAAAGGCTGTTCGTTTTCAAATCATCTTTTGCGTGAAATAAAAGTTGGGATTAGGAAATTTAAAAAACGTGAAAAAGTTTGGACGATGTCGGGACAAAATAAACCGCCAGACAAAGTTATCGAATTGAACGTAATCAAATACGGTTGGCTTGTCGGCCATACGGGCACAATCGCCCACTGACGCAATAATCAAAAGCTCGCAGGAATTATTTTCTCAAAAATGTCGTAGGCTTTTCACAATGAATGAAACGGTATGACGTTGAGTCAACAACGTTTATACCGTCAGCTTTAATCGATGCCTATCTTGTAATTTAATGTTTTCTTTCCGAATCATTTCCAAACACGGGCAGTGATTCTTTGAAATGTAATGCACTGTTTCTGATTAAGACTAGACTCGTGGGGGTCGCTAGGTCTAAATTTACAGCCCCCTCTTTCCCATCGTCTTTAACGAGGTAACGCACCGTGAATTAGTCACGCCGTCACTCAAGTGCGCCGCAGTTTTGTATTTTTCGCTGATTCAATCGCAAAACTTGAGCAAGGCGCGTCGGTAATCAACGGATCAAGCCAAAAGGACGCCATTCCGAGTGGAACGAGAAGCCATGCAACAAAGTTGCATTACCCGCCAGGTGTGTATACGTGCTATTCAAATAAAGCGGTTAACGCATTCTAATTAGGTTCTCTTTCTCTTGTACCGCCTTTGACACGTTCTTGTCCGCCGCACATGTAAAACAATAAACGGACTGTCATTTTGGAAAAAAAACTGGAAAAAATCTCCATTTAAAAAAAATGGGAGATGCTTTCTGAATTGCTGTACGCACGTTCTTAGCCTTTAATCAAGTAGACAACATAGTAGGCCAGCGGGTTCATTATGCAAGGAGCTCATTGTTTCGTTATGGCAAATAACGTTAATAAGTAAAAACTAAGAATGAACCGTGTGGAATGGAATGACATTTGAATACGACGGCGTACCATTGAATGAAGCACGGGAATGAGTAAAACATCAAGTAGCAATGACGACCTGGTTTTCTTACGCCATTTCGGATGCAATTTTTCAATTACGGGGTGTGTTTTAAAATACGATTGTTGTGTTATACGAGCCTGGAACAACGAAGAGGCGTCGACGTTTTCGTTGACATTGTTTCAACAAGAGAACCGTAAAAAACAAAACAAGGCGGATAGAAAGTCGACATCATCTGGACATCATTCCGGGAAATGAACAAATTTGATCCAATTTAACTAGAAAAAGAATTGTTTTTAAGAATAGGTCAAATGACTGGCGAATCCCAAATAACTAATTTGCACTATGTTCTGTCATTGCGCCATTGAATAAAGTTCCATCGCAAAAAGAATAGCCAGAATCATCTCGTCAAACTGTGGAACAGTTTCGAATTTGCACGAAATGAAACGAAAAAAGAAATACGTAATTAAAGAAGCTTGACATTAATTACGTATTCCGTGTACGCATCTACATATTTATAAGCGGATGGACCATTTGCACGAATTCATCACGTTAATGAAGTCAAGCGATGATAATGAGCGCGTTTTGCCTTCGGCCGCTTTCAGCGTGATACCCCCTGTCGTGACTTGTTTGATCGATGAAGTGGAGTGAAACAACGGGAGGTAGGCGCGTAAATAAAACAAATAACGAAAATAAAAAGAATAACGTCTCAGAGTACGCAATGACGAGCCTATATAACTTGTTGCCTACTCATGTAACAAACCCCCAAACGCAATTGAAGAAATGAATCGTCATTGAGGTCAACAAGATTACAAGGAAGAGATTTTTCTGCCATTTGAACAAAATAAAGAATTGCGGCTATTGTCCATAATGGAGAACGTGCTAATGAATTGGAGCGTGTAGTTTGTAATTGATGGTGGATCAATGAAAGCTGCAATGACAGAAAACGGCGCTGCTCTAATTTTCTTTTCTTTTCTAAAAAAATAAACTCTGATTGCAGAGGATATTTACTATATCCTCCTGTTCCAAAACAAGCCTATAAGCAATTTCACCGCGAGAGAAAGAGAGCCCCAACGAGAAAAGAATTTTCTCTTCGACATGTTTATACTTCCCCGTTTATTTTATTGAGAATTTATCGATTGATCAAGTCAATATAAAAATAAACTGTTTTTGTCTTTTTCTTTTAAATTTCCTAATAGAAGATGTTACGGTTAATGTTCCAGTTCGCTTGGTGTCTAGAAAGACTTTCTCTCGACTGTTCAACAAGTAAAAATAGCATCCGCACAAACATAAATATAGCAACAGATGCTCAAAATGTTTTTTCGCATTTAAACGGGACCGAATAAATTAGAAAAGAAAACAAAATTTTGTATCAGTGATTGCACCGCGTGAATAGAACGCGAACAAGAATCGCAATTCCCATCGGCAGAAGAACTACCACAACTGTGTGTGTGTCTAAGCGGCCCGCAGGTGTGTGTGTGTGTGTGTGTGTGCGTGTATCAAGTTCTTGCGGTGCGGGACCCAACCGTGAGCCGGGGCCTTTATTAAAGAGTCTTCGTCAGTAGCCGAACTGCATCAGTCGCTTTGCGCCACTCGTCGATGACGCTCAACACTGTGCTCGTCTTCTCTTGTTGATCTTCTTTTTGAAAGCCAATCAAGGCATTTTGTTTTTTAAAAAAAACGTAACACGAAAAGCAAGTTAGAAATTCAACAAAGATAAAGTTCTTTGCCAAAACGTCTGATTTTTCGAGTTTACTGAGGCACACTGCAAGTGTCACATCGCATAAATCAAACAAATAGCAAAATTGCGTTGATTCGCCAGTGTACAATTCAACCTTTACTGAAAGATCCCACACAATGTCTTTGACGAGGTAAGAATTTTCAAAAAAAAATCTAATTTGTTTTGTTTTTTTGCGGTGCTGGTTTTGGCAATTAAATTGATTGAAATGGGAAGTGGTACGACTTAAATGCTTTCTTTCGCTCTCACTGAGAAAGCCTCGAGCGAGAGACAGGACACATTCCTCAAATGAATTGTACCGTACTTCTCTTTAACGATATTGCGTGTACAAAAAAAAAAATCTAAACAGATAAATAATAGCTGGGGGAAAAAAACAAGGAAGAGTGCCTTGCTGGACTGCGCATTTGCCCGCCCGCTTGACCGGCAATAACGTGCAATTGCACGTAAGAGCCAAAGGCTCAACCGTCGCTCCAAAAGTCCGTCCTAACGGCCTTGCGGTCTCAATGCGACGTGGGTAGCAAAGCATTTTGGACTCAAAAAAAATCTGTGAGCGATGGCTCTAGCTGTTCGCCCGGCGTCAACAACACTAGGACGGACAGTCCATACGCTGATCCGTCCTTGGACATCCACTAAAGACTAGCCATCCGCAACGAATCGAACGGAGTTTTCTCTTTTTTTCTCATCTTTCTTTCTTTTTCGCCTTTCTCCCACCCATGGTGATGTCATAGAAGCCTCAAGTGCAGCTGTGTTTTTTTCAAACAAACAACATGAATTTCTTCATTTTTTAAAAATTATGTGGATTTGAAAAAAAGAGTGCAGCTTCGTGATCAAATGTCTTTGTCCACTGTTTCGTCAGTTGACCATCAAGATTGTTTCGATAAAAGGCATTGATCTGGCAACAGGTCATTAGCATGAACACACCAAAAAAATTCAAAAATGCACCTTTCTTAACGGATTATTTTTTAAATAAAAGAATAGGGAAAACGCATGGATGTAAAAGAAAAGGGATTATGACATTAATGCATGCTCTCGATATACTTGCGGTGCAAAAAGATGAAGAAACGGTAGGAGACCCACGCACTCAAATAGTTTCCTCGCGGTCCATTTCCTGTCTTATTTTTACAGCATTTAAATTGCTCCAGCTACCTGACTATATAGCGAGTACACCTTTTCCATTACATTCTATTGGCTAGAAAAAAATAAATAAAAACAAGCGAGCAAAGAGTGTTACTCCAACGTCTTGCATCATTCCCGATGTAAGATACATTTTTTAAAAAAGTAAATTTCTCGTTTTTAGTGATGTCGTCATTGTCTTGTTTTTTTTTCTTGCCGTTTGGTATTTGCTTTTGTGAAATTCGTATCCTTTTACATTCCTCTACTCCGCTTCAAACAGTTTTGAAATCAAAGACAAAAAAAGACTTTGTCGCATGCAACAATTTGCAATAACGAAAAAATTTAACTGTTCCATGGTCGAAAGCCTCCAGGGTGAAATTAAGAAAACACACAATTCTACTCCTCATTACCGAGTAATGGACATGAATTATAAAAAGAGAGACAGCAAATGATGACACGTACGATAACGCGAGTCATTTTTCCCGAGCATCATACACGCACTATTAACACAAAAGAGTTTCAGCTCCAATAGCATTGCGCAATCGAGTCTCCGGCATTCAATTTCACCTGACAATGCAGTTTCGCCCCCAACTGTCTACGCTGTCAATTACACAAGTTCTGCGCTATATGTCAGATCCAACATTTTTTTCTTTTGTACGGGCTGTGATTTTCACGAGACAACAAGGATCAAAGAAGAAAAAAGGTGAAGGAAATCCCGCGGTTCGTTCAAACTCAATCTTTTGTTCCCTCCCAAGAGGAAGAGCTTAATGGCTATACAAGTATGGGAAAAAGAAGGAAGTGCTACATTGAAAACGATGTAGCTTAGCATAAAATTGCCTTCTTCATTTCCACGATTAGATCCGTCTAGTGAACCGCCATGCGTGTAATCATCTTCGTCAACATGTAAGTAAAATACCGTGTGCAGCCGGTGTGTCATAGCCCGGCCAATCGGTGCGATTAAGACACACACACAAAGAGAAAAAGTAGCAAGTGAAAATTTGCTAGCCGGGCAATAAAACAAACTTCTCTTCCATTTTATTCGAGAAATTGAACTTCTCTCACGGCTTCTCGAAAAAAGAAATAGAAAGGTCGGACAAGAAGGTCACGCGTTCGACTCACGCTATAGCTTTCCAGTGAAAGTGAACATCGTATACTTTACACACTCGGAGCACAGGAAGATTATCGAATTTCTCAGACGTTTTAAGAAAGAAAAAACTTGCGACTTTTCATGCTTCCATGCTGCGTGATTTTCCGTGACACGGGAGGACTTTGAACGCGGCTTTAAAAAATAAAAACATGCCTTCTCTATTCGATATTGAACTTGCGGTTTAGCGATTGGCAACGACCAACATGTTTTTTAAAAAAGAAGAGTACTAACAATTGCATCAAGTCACGAAAGGCGTTTGACACTGTCAACGAATTGTTCTGGTCAATAAAGGAGAGACCATCAATGCAATCATGCATTGACGCTTATTTTACAGCCGGGCAAACAAAAGAAGGAGCAAGGCTACGTCCTTGACGTGCTGGCCGTGTCCAATGTGATAAAAGGTGAATAGCCTCGTACCTTTATTCAAGTCCAAAAATGCCATACCCGTGACATTTGTTTTTCCCGAAAACAAAAGAAAATCGCGTCTGCTTTTATTAAGGATTTTAACTTTTCCTGCTTTTTGCCCTACGGTTGGGAACATGAACGACGTCATTCGATAAGTTTCTAACGAGTTGTTTTAGACGCCAGTTAAAACTCACACGACAAACAGAAGCACAAAGAGAAGTAGTTCCTGGGAAGGGGAGGTTTGTTTTTGTCTTTTACACGACGAAAGATTAAAAAACAAAAACAAGGGGGAGGGGAATAGAATCAAACTTAAAGAGAGGAAGAGCACACAGAAATTTTGCTGTTGGGTTTTACCGGGCTTTTACTTCAATGTACCGTAACTGATAAAAGAACAGGAACAAGTTGCAAAAAAAATGAGATAAAGCAAGTTAATGGATTTCCGGATTTCAATCGAAATGGCGGAACAGATCGGAACAGCGCAAATCTCATTACCACGCAAAAAGGTATAACGGGATAAAACAAGCCTGTTTTTCTTTTTTCTTAACTTTGTCTTTACTCGTGATCTCGTTCTTACGAATATTCAATGCCTACCCCTCAATCAATAATTAAAGAGTGAATCCTCTCGTCAAGTTCAACTTAAACTGGTATACCCCGTTTAAAAGAAAAAAAGCCTCATGTTTTTCACTTTGCCTGGTCAGTTGATTAGTTAAAACCCGGTGCTGTTGTTTTTGCTTCTTAGCCAAATTCTTTTTCGTGACTTGTAACCGCAACGCAATCATTCGTGACGGCAACCTTCACCTGCATGTCACGCTCCGCCTATCTCTCTATCGTTTCTTTTTTTCGTACAGTTCCGTCTTTTCACATTCGACTCGAAATTCTTTGAACCCAAAAAATGCAGAGGCAGTGAAGCGAATCGTATTTGTTACATCTCGAAATCGGAGATTCTGACAAGTGACACAACCAAAGACGAATATCTAAACTCTTATCGCATTTCAATCACGTGGCACGAACGGATCCAATACGATCAAATTCTCGACACAGAACATTGTAAACATTCCATTCGACTCTTTTAACTTTGACAACATCGTGCAAAGATGTTGAGAAATTCACAACATCAGCGTAACGAGAATATTATGAAAGACTTACTTTTAATGTAGGAAGATGATTACGTCCCCACATTCCAATTTGTTGGGAGTAGAAATGGGTAGATGGACGCAAGAGGTTCGTCTGCTGGCCTATGGCGGAATCAAACAAATCTCGAGTTAGTTATCTTTTCCCCTTTGGGCTGCATATTTGGTTAAACAGTTTACAGCCAAATTATGCGGCACTGTTTCACTCTGTCTGCGTTTTGCAGTCATTGCCACTCGGGCAGGTAATGACGAGGAGAGACAGTTAAGAATCGTGAAACGATACCACATGTCGTTTCTACTCAAGACTTTTTTTTTCTTACCTTCTCTAGGCATTGTTTAAATGCATGCTGATTTTCACGATCGGCCATATCTCGGAGAAGTCGGTAGAAAACACACACACACGAAAGAACTTGTTCAATGGCCGCCGTTGTCCCGAAAACGCGAGTACAAAAAAGACACGCTCAGACACGAAAAGAGATTAAGGACGAAATGAAAAGTTCAAGGTTTCCTCCTCCATAGAAAACCTTTTGTAATGGCGACCGACGTTGCAAAATTTACTTTTTTTTATCTCCCTCGAATCAAACCCTACCCCTCCTTTTTAGTGTGGTTCTTTCTAGAACACGACGCACGTGTTTTGCTTACCCACTCCTCAAAACTAGCAGTTCTGCATTTTTCGAATTGTGAAAAAACAAAAACAAAAAAGAACAAATAGAAAACAAAAAAGTATAAAATGTTGGCCGCCATGTTGATTGGTATTTAGCCTCCAATTTGTTCTCTTAACATTTCTAAACAATGTTGATAAACAAGAAGAAAAATCCCCAGTACAAAGAAAAAGCAATTAAAGTAGTGAGCTTCTTTGGTGGAAACCTAAATAGTTTGAATAGCACAAAGCCATTTTGGTTTCGTGGACTTGGAATGATGATGGTTCTTCTTGTTCATCTTCGTTCTCCACAAAAAAGCATTAAACTGTAGAACAAACAATCAAAAGAAATCATAGTCCTACGTGCCCTAAATTACATGAACTGCTGTTAACACTTGTGCTAATCATCAACCCCAGTGTGATCACGAACGAGATTACCCTGTGGGCTAACATTCTATGACGCGGCCTTGAAAGGTCAGCCAACCCCGGGCAAGGTTGTGGCCGTCTCGACCGATTTGCCCGTCTTTGAGTGCGAATTTTGATGGCGTATCAAACGTTTAAAAGACAGTGCTGCCTCTATGTCGTCCGCTCTTACTCTGCTGGTGGTCACATTGATGTTCTTTGCCTTCAGGTTCCATGAGATTATTTCGGGTTCCAGAACGCAACCCTATTCTAAAGACAAAGAGAAACGATTTAAAACATGCTTAACGACCAAAAAAAACTATATCCTATAATTTGAGTGCATTACAATCATTCCTCCTTTTTAAAAAAAGAACCTCACATTTATTTAATTTATTTCTTCTTCATTTTCTTTTTAGAATGATACTAGTGCCAGTTATCTTGATGGTCATGACCGGTTGTTGGCCGGCGTCTGCCGATCCCCGGTTGAACAACGCCTTGCTGTGGAAGCGTTTGGGTTTGAACCGGGCCATCGGCAGTGAACGGCCGCAAATCACGTCCAGCAAGAAAAAGGGCGAGTCAACCGTGTACTTTATTAAATTGCCGCCTCAACCTCACTACTATTCGGCGTTCAACCTTCTGCCATCATCCGGCTACCAGAAAAATACACCTGAACCTTTCGAAACGGTAATCAATTTTTTAAATGTTTTAAGACTGAAAAAAAAGGATGTTTTATTATACCATTATGCAAACGTCTCTTTTTTGATGGCATATCTGTGCGCTATCAATGGAAAAAAAAGAAAAAGGAGTGGTGAACGTTGTGGAACGAATTGATTCGCTCCAGCAAAGAACACTGCACAGATAAATGGCGGAAATAAAAATAAACTTGGCAGTGTCGTAAATTATGGCGCTAGAGATGTTGACAGTCTTTTTTGACGTGATTACGCTGATTAGGTGTCGGTTGACTTTACGGCCAACGGTAAACCGGAGAGTGTTTACCACTGGAACCTTCCATTGGGTTTGTCTTCGACAACAACAACGACGACGACTACAACAGCAGCGCCACCTGCGGTATCGAGTAGCCATTCGCCGTTGAATCAGAAGAAACCCTACCGGCGTAATTATTACAACAACGGCAAACCGCATAAATTATATTTCGTCAAACCTTCTTACCGTGCTCCGGTGACCACTACACCGACGCCCATTACGTCGACCGCTAGCGGCAGCACAGACGCACCGCAATCGACCACCACTGTCGCCACCTTCTACAAGAAATTTCAATTTAAAAAGAATTTCAAAGGCAACGGGAAACCCAATCAACTTTATTTCGTTCAACCCGCCCATTTCAGTTTCTAAAAACATTTTGTTTTTGTTTTTCAGTTGTTGTTTCTTTTCGTGTTAACGTTATTCCCTAGCATGCCATTAGCGAAAAATAAGCAAAACATTAACGATAAAATTGAATTTTTTTTAAAGCGCCCGCGCAAAAGTGTCTAACCCAATCATCAGCTTGAAATGTGCATCATTTTTTTTTAATTAAACGACCGTGCAAAGAAAACGCGACTAACGTATTTTGTTTTCTACTCCCTTTTTTTAAACCGTCATTTCACTGGACTTTTTTGTGTGTGTTGTGTACATAAACGGTGGAATACGCTTGTTATTTTTCTTTATAAAATAAAGTTGCGAAAAAAAAAAAGAAAATTGTATTTATTTCTAAAAGCGGCGGTTATGAGTGTATTTTCTGATTCACGGCACGTTGTCACATATGAACTCGGGATGTAATTAGAATAAAAACACAACAAAACAACGGCATAATCAAACAAGCAAAGAAAAACGGGCAAAACTACGTTCACTGCAAATATTAATACTATGAATGATAATGTAAACAAAAACATGTTTAAAACAAGGAAATGATTAAATAACCATTCCGACTACGGCATGAACCCAACGCTCCAATGTCAACACTCGAGTTCGGGGGCGGTGGCAATCGAAATTACAAAAATAGATTTGAAAAACGTTTGCATTTCAACTTCATTCTTTCATGTTTATTAGCAAAAATAGCACGGCACAAGTCATGACAACATCGGTGATTAAATAAAGAGCGTGATGTTCTCCTTCGTTTTTTATCCTTTTTCTTTTTTACTTTTTAATATCATAAAAAGTTTAGCGTCTGATAAATTGAGCTCTCTTGAGTTTCGGATAGATTTGATGTAAGAGATCCAAATAATTGGGTGGCCTGTACGGAGCCGGGGCCGAGTAGATGCCGCCCGGCTTGCCGTTGAAGACGAACGGTCCCTTGATGTTGATGACACGCGAATTGGTACGCGGCGGCGTGAGCGTCGTGGTCGATAACGACGAATCCGACGATGAAGAATCGGTAGTTTCCGTCTCGGCCGCACTGCCCGGTCGTCTAGTGGTGGCCACAAAGACGGGCGATTGCTTGAAATAATCATCAGGCGAGTCGTCCCTAAAAGGTGTACGACCCGAGACGAAAGAGTTAACTGGCAATTTGATGTAATAGATTGGCGAATTGGGCATCTGGCTCAATTTCTTGCTGGACGGGCTAGACCTGACGGCAGCGGGCGTTTTGGCCTTGTCAACATTTATCTTCCCTGCTTGTTTCTCAGCTGGTGTTTTGGCTTTAATGTAAATTTTGGTCACGCACGGCTCTGTCGTTGTAGGTTCGGCCGTCGTGGTTGTTGATGGCTCCGTTGTTGTCGTGGTGGTAAGCTCGGTTGTTGTTGTTGTTGGCTCGGTTGTTGTTGTTTTTGGGTCGTTCGTTGTTGTGGATGGCTCGGTGCTAGGAATTCTTGTCGATCGCTGAAGATGAGGATTGATGTTGATGAGGATGGCCGGCCCTTTCGAACCGGGCCCATTTCTCGAATAAGAAATGGACCCAGCTGGAAGTTTGATCCGACGAATGGGACTCTCTTTGCTGACGACGGGAGGCGCTGTCGTAGGATTTGATTCAATCACGGCTACCGGAATGCTTTGATTAAACTCTTCTGGGTTCTTGGTCAGTTTGGGAAAGTAGATCTCTTTCTTGCCGTTGCCGGCTTGATTGAGTTGTTGCAACAGCGCCGCCATACTCACGCGTTTGATCGAACTGGCACTGACAATCTCGGCCGCCCTCGAAGACGAATCCACCTCTTCATCTCGATTCATTTTGAACGATTTGAGGATGTCCAAAGGGCGCCAGTGGTCTTTACTGAACATGCCACTCGTTCTGAAGACGCGCATGTTGCTGAACTGGGCCCGGGCGTCGGTGGTCGTTATCAGGTAACAGCAAACAACCGCTAAGACGAATGGCATCTTGTAGTCGGCACACCTGAATTAGACGGGACAATTAAAACACGTTAATTAAGTCATTTTTGTAAATCAGAATGGAATGAAAGTGAATGGCTATTTCATTGCCAGTTTTAATGAGAAAAGCAGAGAACAAAAGCCTGCCCGTCTTTTTATTCTTCAGTTATTATAAGGGAGGCGGGAATATGTGTCATTCCGGACTTAAGATTCAAATCATTTGTTTAAATGGGACATAAAAGCAAATCCTCGAGCGAAACGGGTGTCATCCCCCCCTGCAGCGTGACAAATATAGTCTACCTATTAAATGCCGGATCTGACGGGCGCTTGAATGTGTCGCAAAGTCCGCTTTCTCTTTGATCTACAATTGAAATTTACATTCCGTTCGCCATTTTTAAATTTTTCCCGTTGAGTTAACAAACAAAAATAGTAAACAATTCAATTCAGGGAAATCTGTCTATTTCATAATTTATTACCCCACTGTTGCTGAAAACACAAGAAATAAACCGTTATAGCGTTCAGCCATCCCACTCCCGATATTTTTCGGTTAATTGTATACTATTTGCTGGTGTTGCATTTTTTTTTGCGCGTATAGCGGCACGCGGACAATCATTAGCTGGATCACCATTTAACATAATTTGCCCCCTTTTTTGTTTTCGTTCCATCAAAGACAATGCAAAAACACGACACGACTAGACGGTCCAATTAAAAAGATTACAGTTTAGAGGTCACGCAATAATAATCTAATCCCGCAAGGGTATAGAAAAAGCGCACATCTCACTCACGTGCGTCAGACGAATATAATTTTTGTTTAGAGACTAGACGTGTCACTTTAAAAGCGCCACTAGTCATTTTGTTTCGTTTTGTCCTTTTTAAAAAATCATTCAACAAATTTCTCAAAGTTATAAGGCGGGCGATTGCGGTGCCGCGGGAAAAGACCACACACTAAAAAAAAAATGCGCTTTCGTCCAGTCTGATGTCGGGAGTATATAGAAAACCACACCTGGCGTCAATCAACCGGTTGCCAATGATGGGAAACCCGTCGAGATAAACCCAAACAAAACAAAAAAAATTGGCTCGCAGTTCGCACCGTCACCTTGAGAAACCCACACCGAAAAAAAGCGAAACTTGGACATTATAAACATCTGTCATCCTGCCTTTTAGCGCAAGTTTAATAGACGCTAACCCAAACTTCTTTTTAGAAAAAAAAAATTACCGTTGCAAATAACCCATGGCTTGTCGGATGCAATAATTTACGAGCTCTCCGTAAATAAAACGGCCAGCACCTGCTGCTCATGTGGACTCCGCCCATTCTGCATGGCCCCGTCTATTCACCCGTATCATCAGGTTATATTACATTTGTTATCTTGCACTTCTCCCTCCCCAAAAAGAAAGCATCTCTATCATCTCTCTCTCTCTCTTTTTTTTGCGCCACACTCTACTATTACAGGTGAATAGGCGTAATGACTTGGCAAAAGAAAGAACGCGTGAATGAATGCGCATACACCAACTATAGCTACTGCTGTGCATGTAAAGAAGCGCCCCCCTTTCTGATAAACATCTTATGTCTACGTGATGCTTTCTATTATTGCCTGGCAGTTGAAATGCATTTTTATATTTGTATACAGCATCAAAAAACGAAAATGATGACGTTATATACGCCCGTTAGGCTTGCAGGGCCCCGCGTCGCCAAAAGATTTATTGTTTACCTACACAATGATGATTAAGGGTCATTCACATGTTTTTCCTCTTTTAAAATGGATTAGAATTATTTTTTAAAAAATGTATAAGGGATCGTAAAAAAAAACGAGGGATTGTTTTTAATTCCGAAAAGTATATAACGACAGTCATTTCTTCTCTGTTGTCTTAATGGCTTTGGAGACTCTACATGAATAAGAATCAGACGAGAAAAGACAGTAGCACTTTAAAGTTAGAAACGAGTGCGATGGCATTCGAAATGGGGGGTTAAAAGAAATGGTATAAAAAGAAAAAAGGGACTGCAGCATAAAAATAATAATTGTTTTGATACTATGAAGAAGGAACTATCCCGAAGGCGAGAAAAATAATACGAAATTACCAAAAGGTCACGTTTGAATTGTATCATTTCTTTCCATCCGTAAGAGTTTGAATTAAACTATCCTCAACATATCTCAGAGATCCTCTTTCTTCTTTAAAAAAAAAGGGGAGGAAAAGAAATGCCTCTGTCTGTCAGAAATGATTGTAATAAAGAAGAGTTTACATCGCGCACCCGTATCATTTCAGGCGTATAAATAAATAGGTACAGCACCCCCCCCCCTTATTCTATCTTACATACCCAAAATGAACGGGCGGTAGCTTTTCGAGTGTGAGAAATGGGTTTCTTTTCCTCAAATCCGTTGCATCCCGGATGACCAGAGAAAATTTCAATTAGTAATTACATCGAAAATGTACGGTAGCAGCTAGATGTAATGTATCTACGGTGGCTTGAAAATTGAATAAGTATATACACACGTTGTTGTATGTAGAGGCGCTACAAGTGTTTGGACGATTCGTTACGTTATCACCGGGGGTAATAATCGTAGTGATAAATAAGAGGTCATAGTAAAATTACACTTGAAAATTATCATCACACGGAGTGTCCCATTTTTTTTTCCCCTCGGCCTTTGTGATTAGAAAAATTCATTACATTCTTCGGAAATCGTTTGTTGTACTCGAAATGGAGGGGACGATGGCACGCGGAAAAGTCAGGTCACGCACGCTCTAGTCGGCATTTTTACAGGCAGGCGTTGATGGTCGTGCTGATCCGCGTGAATACTAAATAGGTACACGTGTATAGCTGTCGTGTTTTTGGGACGACCCGAATATGTTTAACTTCGTTACGTTAACGACCTATTCAAAACACGGGAGATTTTTGGACAGCGTCAAAACATGATGGCCGGAATGGGGTCGAATGGATGAGAAAGAATCGCTTTAAAAATCCGAACAGAATTCGGTAGACAACCATCGGATTGTAGTTCGAAGTTTTGCAAAAAGTCCCGAAATGAGGTAATATAAAATGCAGTAAAAAAAAATTTCAATCGTTTGGGCAAAGATGAGTCAACAAAGAATCAGCACGGTTGATTGTTTTTGGTGGGTATTTGGAACGTACTCCTATCATCACGCTGGAACGACGATGGAATGCAACGTTTTACGACGAATTTGTTTTTCTTTTTATAGTACGAATATTATTTTCTTTTTTTTTTCCTTCTCGTTGAATCAAGTTTTCAATTAAGTGTATCGATCTTAAACAAATCGTGTTGATATAGCCAAGGTGTGAGACCCTACTTTTATGTAAATGTTCTCCTACAACCAAGGACGTTCGATAGCCACCGTGGGAGTGTCCGAATCTTGGGTCTTTCACCGTCTGGCCGTTCAATTTGAACGGTTTGGAATTTTATTCTCTAAGCCATTGGATGCTGACCCGTTAGGGAGGTTTGAAATAAAAAATGTGATTAAAGGTAAACATGCCTATAAAGAAAGATTTCCTCTTATATCTACAGAATATCCCGCTGCGATGGATCGAACAATGGAACTGTTTGTGTATGACGCATACAAGAAATGGCCTTGCCCTCAGATGGCCATGTGTGCTGTTGATCCGTTGGGCCGGCCAGCTCAGCAGGTGAATTTTTAATTGTTATTCCGTTTCAAAGACATTTAAAAGGCGTTGGGGGTCATAGATTGTTATTTTTTTTTATCAAAGAAGAGTGAAAAAAGATAAAAAAAATTGTTTGTCAATTGATTTCTGGCGATTGAATCGATTCTATCACCTACTGATTCTTTGATAATGCAAACTGAAATGATGCATGTGGGGGTTTTTAAAAAAGAAGGACCGTCCTCAGGTGCAGGACAAAATTGATTCCTTTTCTCTACAGCGATTTCAATTGAAAACCAATCTAACGTGATGGTCCAAATATGGAATGCCATTTTCGAAACAGGTGTTTTGAAAAAATCAAATTTTTTTTTGAAGTAGATAAGAGTGGGCTTCGCGATGCCTAGATGGCAGTAGGAGCTGAACGAACGAACGAACGAACGAACGAACGAACGCGGGAGTATTGGGAATATTAGGCAGCAAAATATCGTGACGCCGACGCCACGGTGCGGTTCGCTTCTAAATTATTCTCACCAAACGAAACGAGCTGTTGTTATAAAGACGCGACAGAATTAAACGTTGCGAATGAGGTGATAGTCACCGGTATTTTATGGACGTGAATAATAAAATGCGGACTAACAAACACGGCGCCTTAGCGAAAAGCAGAAAAACACGCGTCATATTGGTGCGACGTGTTTAAGTGGCAATCTCGAAACAAGATTCTCAGAAAAGAAATGACGTCGTAACACAGCTTTTTTAGTGTTTACCTTATGTTTTCCGTGCATAACAACATCCCCCCCCCCCTTTATTTTTAATGCTAACGGACGACGTTAGTTACGGACGGATTGTAACACTTGTGAAAAAGAAAATCTGGATGAGAGAAATGGCAAGGATAGTACATATTCCACGTCGATAACCTCCCCCCCCCCTCTTTATGGTATCTCTTTTTATTGTTTACGTTGTTACAGCCAACGTTTGTTTGCCTAGATGGGACTGATCGAAAACTCAACGATCCGTAATTTCGGGAATCTGTGTGCCATTTCTTTTAAAGAAATAAAGAATTCCGCCAGCACTAGTCGCTCCATTGCTTGCGGAATGGCTATAGACGTCGGATCGGATGCAACTGGCCCCATTTTTCATATTTTTTTCCCCAAAGCGATTCAATTAAATTTTTACGCGTCGAAAAGAAGGTTAGAAACGATCAATCCGAGGTACGTCTTAGATAAACAACAATTTGAAAGAAGAATTTCATTTTTAAAAAATTAGATGATGAACAAGCGTTTGCTGTCACTCATTATTTGTTTTTTGATTTATTAAACGTTTCGCCGCACCTGAGTCGCTAACGACTTGAGGTTGATGCCTTCACGGACGATTATGTGTTATTTGACCAACGAAACAAGTTTTTCAATTTGTTTTTGCCCCAACAGTTTTATCGTCATACGAGACAGGATGAGTCCGTCGCGTCATTTTTATCTTATAGTATGCGCACAAACGTTAGAGAGAGAAAAAAAGAAAGAACGTAAATTGTCCGTTCAAATAACTGTTTTTCAATTTCCTCCTTGCATCGACTCGGAAAAAAAACCTATTTAGGTAGACTATATCCAGCTTCCGTATTTGAATGCGTGCAGTGGGTCAGTGCGCCGCGCAAGAGCCCCACTACTGCCTCGATGGCCTGTTCCAGTTGATCAGCATACACAAAGATATATACGCATATACGAACAAAGAAAAACATCTTTTCAAAAGCCAGCAGGAAGGGCCACGTTACAGACGTTAACGAAACAGATTAAGAATAAGAAGCGAGACGGAGAGAGAAGGCCGAATCGTTAAGGTGAGAAAAGCCCCAACGATAAAAAAAAAAGAATTAAAACGAAAACGAGCGGGAATTTTAAGAGTCAACTGCGTGTTTGTATGTGTGGGCTAGCGCAGCACACGCTCCAACAGTTCACGCGGTCAGTCGATGAAAGAAAAGACTGTATTCTTATACAAGTATTAGCGACAGGTGTTCTGATGTTTGTCGGGGCCAGCTAATGAAGTTGAACAGTTCGCTTACACGAGAATCACACACAACGGTATCGATGATGATTCCGTTTCAGCGTCGGCCTTTTTCCTATACTTCAAACTATACACAAAGTTCGTTGGTGTACTGGACGCACGAACGAGAGAACAACTACGTTAGTAACATTACACGCACGTATACGGTAAAAATAAATAGACGTTAGACGGTTCTCTGGACCACACAGTTAATTTTCCCAGTGTGGATCTGTGTGATTAGGTAAAATAGCGTTCGACCTCTCACCTCTACACGTAATGAAGAATTCCAATATATTTATCAATTCAAACAAAGTATCGAGTGCCCAGCATAGAAATATGCAAATTCGTATCCCTCCCCCTCTGTTTCTACATAATAACAATGGCCCTTCTCGATGGACGAATACTTTTGTTTTCACCTCCGTCTGATGGTCATTGGGTATTCATCAAAAGACGTTGATGAAACGGGCAGCACGCAATGTGTTTTAATGAAGAATCAAAGCGCCTTTGTTTTGGTTGTATACCGCGCAATCTACAGGATAAATTACGACGGTCTTGGTCCCAGCCCTCTTTAATCCACTCCCACCTTTGTTACGAACCCTCTCAAAAAATTCGAAGAGAAATAGTCGATGAAGAGTTTGACCGAAGCAACGTAAAAAACCCGAGTTAGTTTGTATATAGTCAAACAATCTATACCTGATCTTAACCTGTTTGACTGCGGGGGGACCTTAAAAATTTAGCCAAATACAAAATAAAAAAAATTAAAAGTTGAAAAAAGATGCGAGTCATCGACTGCTATAAAACAACGCACGCAATGTATATACACACACACACCCGAATTGTACATATTTGATTGTCACTCGCCGCCAATCTAAGCGATCACGACGTGCGTCATCCACCGTGAAAGTGCGCTGCACACCTGCGTGTCTTCTTGCGGTGACTTACCGAGATCAATCCAATCTCTTTGTTTCCCCTCTCCCCTCCCCTTCGTATCTGTTTCTTTCATCTTCTGTGACTCGAATTTCCACGTCACGTCACCACAACACGGCCCTATACGTCTAACACAATGCAGCCTGGAACACGTACATAGTCCTTTGTGTGTGTGTGTGTCTACCATCACGAAAGAAAACAAACGAAAGACGGATGATTGGCCCTTTTCAATTGTTTTCTAGATTCCAGACGGCTCACTCTCATTCTCACGTTGACAAAATTGCGATTGCTTTTCTAATTTCCTATTGCGGGTATGGGGGGGGGGGGGGTGTTTAGAGCGCAACAACAGGGGTACATAAACTAATACGATTCAATTCACGGCGAATGCTTTATGTGTTTTATAGAGGGCCGCACAAAACGTGTTTCTCAGCGGGGTCCCTCTCGTTTTGCCAAATTGAAGCGAAAATAAAATAAAAAACGGGTATATGTTAGCAAGACGCCACAATCTAAAAGGTGACAACGATGGCGACCGAAGTGGACATCGTTTACGGTATCTATTTTTCATGTCTTTTTTTTTTTTACCTGATTTCTCTGTATAAAAAAAAATTGTTTCATTCAAAGCGATTGCGTGTGTAAATTTTTTGGGCCACGTACCAAGGAACAGCTCTCGTTTGTGCGGGGACCTTCTTTTTCACTTCGATGGTGCCCCATCATAAAAAACAAAAAACGTAGGAAACCGTAAAAAAAAGACATACGACATCCGAGAAAGTCAATAAACGAATGTAGCTAAGAGGTGGACTGGTTTGGTTTTTTTTAATGTTTAAACAAAAATTATGGCCGGCGCCCACGGTGATGGCGGCCGGAAGGGATATTAGATGGATTGCCTACATTACGTGCTGACCTTCATCATGTCACTCACACGGTCCACTTCACTACGAATCAAACAAGTCAAACATGTTGATACTCATCAACCTGAATTCATCAACGTAAAAAAAACGAGTTGAATCATCATGTCTTCAAATTGATGAGAATTCTTTTTACTTTCAAAAAGGGAGGAGAGAAGATAAAGAACGAACATCAAGGCACAAATGAAAACAAATGAACTTTAAAAAAAAATGGACGACCTGTAGTACACGACAACGCGTTTGGTGGGTTCGTTTTCGTTATATTGTTGGGGCATTGCAAAACCCAAAAGAAAGCGATAATGAATGATGAAGAGGCTTCCCATCCATCAATTTGAATATACAGGATCCTGTCAACGCTGTAGATGACTGTCGAAAATAGTTTTCCCCGGACTTCTCTACACATCCCATCCAGGAAAAAATTGAGCAACAATGACACACGATTTTTTTTAAGGAAAAAAAAAACTCGAGTTGGACAAACGGTAGGTAAATTAGTCGTTGAATGGACCCCCGAAAGAAAAAAGATTTCGCGTAGATGGTAGTTCAGCGACTACCGAAATTGACTGTATATACACACAAATAATTCTCCAGTAGGAGTGTTCGAATAAAAGAAAAACCCTCAAGAAAAAAAGAATTCTTTACAAGCCATTTTCTTTTAGGAGGAGGGGATGTGGGTAACGCAATAACATTGGGAGAGTCACGACCCTATTGAAACGGACATTGGACATAACAATCGCATAACTCTATCTCTCCGTTTTTTTTCCAAACGTTAATTTTTCCCGTTTCTCCCATTTTTCCTTCTACTTGTCCTACGTTTAAAAAAAACACCTGAAAATGTTTTTTAGGGGGGGGGGGGGGGGCTTTTGTTGTCTTCCCTCTATTGTCGTGCTACGAACTTTCACGCAATGCTATGTCCCGAAAAAGGTGAGATATGAAAACGAATCACCCGGGCTTCTTATTGTTGGCGGGATAGAACCACAATGGTATGATGACGGTTGAACTTTTCTCTCATTTTTACCTCATCTCCATCGTCTATTAACTAGCGCCCAATTTCAATCGATCATCGATTCATCCGACATTGCTACTCATCAGCGTACATCGCCTTTGCGCTGGCTGGAAAACAATAAGTTGACGTCAATGACTATTACGGCGTCTGTAATGACTCGTCTTCGGCTATGGAAAATAAGACGGCCATAAAGCTGAAAGAAATTAAGGTGGAGAGAGATAATGCACAGAGAAAAAAAGAGGCCTCGTGTATGACCCTCCCCCCCACCAAAGTCTTGATGAAACAAATTGGGCTTTTGAAAATATGCGCAAGGGGGAGGAGGAAACAATGAGAAGGGGATGACATGTTGCCCTGGAGCGCGTCCGGCACCTCCGGGAAACAGAGAAAAGAGGAACGACAAATGTATACGAAGACATATAGCTCACGTAGTACGATGAGTTGTAATAAATAAGAAATGAAGTTGGACCGGAGATGGAGGGCGAGAGTTTAAAGGAAAAGAAAATCCCTCGTGTTGTACGTTTCTCACGCCGTTGCGTTTAGGTGAACTCCCGACAGCGCACTTCTTTGGTATACTTAACGAGCCTTTTGACGTTAAATTTGAAACAGAAAAAAAAATGCTGTAATCACGAAATAAAAAGAAAAAGGATGAATGCGACTCTAGGCTGGCGGTGACCTAGTATGGAGTGGTAATATTGAAAAGAATGAAAACTAAGTACGATATTAAAAAATAATTTTTTTTTCTTTTATGCGGGGGGGTTTCTGTGATTTCGTGGGTGCCGCTTCCCGCATGACCGCTAATGCTCGTCTAACGACGTATTCCCCCACTGCAAAACGGATTTTTATTTGAACTAAGTTCTTATTGCGCCGCGCAATGCCCCGCTTAAAAACATCGATAAAAATGCCCGCCAACAAGTCATCATCACGTTATTCGGCCAGAAATTAAGAAAATTTCCAGTAAATAACTGTAAAAAAAATAAAAACATTAAAACGATGTAATAAGCCTACTCAGAAATCCTTTATCCCAAATCAGGGGGGGAATAAGAGAATGTGGGTGGTTCGGTGTAGGCGGACTCCGTCATTGACCGAGATACCCCATCGTACCTGATGGCCCATCAATCATAACAAGCCCCATAAAAAACAGTAGCAAACTATTTACTTTTGCCATCTCACTTGGTTTTGGAAAAAAATATATACGTATAAAACGTGTACTTGGCAACAAGTATAAATTGCTACTGTTTGTGTACCACTACACCTGATACGGCGATTAACGAACCGCAAAACAGGGCCGAGACATTTCTTAGATGAAATCAGAGCGGCAAACTTCTCGGCTTGTCTCTCTCTCACCTGTACAGGTGGGTTTGTATTTGTTTTCAGATTTGTTGTTTTTGGCGACCCACATTGAATGGCGACGCAGTCGAGTCGAACGCGCTATATAGCAATGATGAATGACACGCAGCACGGGATAGAAGAAAACAAAAACTAAATCGGGTATAAAAATGTACACGCCAAAGAGACTGTGACAAGTTCAACGACGCGCTAATGTCGCGATTCGAACACTATGACGTCACCTCCATCCAAATCTTAAAAAAAAAAAAAAGTATGTTCCAGACCTTCGAATCGAGTAGAGAAAAAAAAAGGGTATATGTGAATGGCAAGAAACGAAGCGGCGAAGCGACTGTTGTCGCGTTCGTCGGGCGTGACGATCGACACAGTGAGATACAACGAAGCCCATCTTGACTGATGTTCTAACGGAAAAAATTGCAGAGTTTGTATGGGAAACAAAATCCGGGCCGTCTGAATATAATGAATCAGAGGACTATGGAACAATAAAAAAAAAACAGGTAGCAAAAAGCAAGATCTAAAAAGAATGTAAACGATGTCATGCCAAGGACGACAATATCTTTTAGCATCTGAACAGATTCCAAAATGACGTGAACGAATTAACGAAGCGGCTAGTCGAGCACGCGTTTAATCAAGCCTATATACGACCTGTTCCTTTCCTTCACACTGTTGTTTAAACTCGAATTTTAAAATGTAATCACATCAAAAACAATTTTTTTTTCCTTATTCCAGCGGCCGTTATTCTTTTAATGCATTTCGAACGAGATAGCGCTCTAAATAGCGGAAATACTGGCTATCTACTACAAACTGGTTTGTTTTTTTAAAGTTGAAATCCATCCATCAGTTTTTCGTACGTGTGTGATGACAGGCCGAAAAAAGCTCAAGTCACAATTCAATGACGCTGACGATATCATTCTACTTATATGCAAATGAAATAGACGAAAAAAATCTTACCTGTTTCGAGCCATGGCGCGGGATTGTTTCGGACAGTCGTTTCCTTCCTGCTGATCGGGTCGGCCGGTTTGCTAGACTGGAAGAATCGGTCCTGGTCAGACCTGGTCAATCAAGAAAAGGCACTTTGATTTCGATGATCGATGACAGCAAAAGGAACGCAACACAAACGACAAGGATAGCTCAAAGAAAATTGGCTGATGTTTAGAAATCGAATCACTCACTTAACGCAAGTTGTCTACTCAGCCAAAAAGAAAGATGTAAAATAATCTTTTAGCAAAGTGAGAGAAACGATGAGTTATAGAAGACGGATGGCTTAAAAAAGAGAGGAGAGGAGTACGAGTGTTGTGGGCCGCGCGGCCGGGAGAAGACTGAACGTTCGGTTTCTCCCAGCCGAGGGTTTTTATATCAGCCAGATAGCCCGCCTTATTTTGTTTTCCATGTTTATTCCTAGTAAATACATGTATACTATATACTTCTTCTTTCTTTTTCCTTCCTTTTCTTTTATGTATACTCTCCCGTTTTCTCAGTTTTTTTGGGGGGGATTTTTAAAAAATGCTAAGGATCAAGAAGACCGGGCCAGGTGAAATGTGCGTGTGAGACAGCGCCGGCCCAAAGTTAGCCGGCCGGTAGACACATTCACAAAGTCTGGACCCAAGTATAATTTTTTTTTCTATTTTCGTTAGATATAACATGATCTCTCCATATCGTCACTGTTGATTGGATCCGTTCCGTCTCGTTGATTAAGATTTTTTTTTTTTTTAAAGGGACCCGACGACGTCATTTAAAGGAAATTCAATCTCTCGCCTGGGGGGGATTTACAAAAGACCTGGGGAGTCCGCTTAATTGAATGGCCATACAAACCACTCTGCATTCAACAACGAATCAAAGCGTCGCGGCCAAACAAAACAAATAGAATAAATACAAGCTAAGAAAAAAAATAATACATACACCTCGGAAATACATCAAAATAAACAATGAACTGACCGGTCAAGTACTCGAATTGCTGAAAAGCTCTTTAAAAAAAATTCCGTTAAAATTCGGACAGTCCACCGTTTGAATCAATCACGTTATCTACACACATTCTCAAAAGAGATGCTGAATTCTGGTTTATCGCAAAATCAACGAGCCTCCTATATAGATACCAGTTTTTTAATATGAAATGAGGAAGCCAATCAGGAATGGCGACAGCGGAATATCCACGACTCGTTCTTTTAGTTTTCGAACGGTCACGCAGAGACAATTATCGAGCGTCTTAGCGCTACTGTGCTGCACCTCCCCCCCCCCATTCTCATGGCAGCGTGTCCAGCGTGGAAATCGCTTGTCATCGGAGGGTCTCTCTTTCAGCAACAACAATAACCAGTCAAGTGATAGTTGAAGAAAATGCACCGCTATAGACACCAGCGAGATTGCGATGAAGCGGGCAATAATTAATACATACACGTACTACCACCACTTGTTATTGAAGAATTTAAGAGAAAAAAAGGGACAGGTATAATCATCTCGTGAAAGCGTATCAAAAAAAGAAGCCCGTGAAAATGAAACTATTTCCAACCAGAAAAACGAAGCGGGACAGCAAACACACACGAAAGAATAAACAAGTTGCAACAATTGTCGTCACATCGCCGCGTTTTCCCTAACGAGCCTCTGCGTGATTGCATAAAGAAAGGTACCGTTGCATGATGTCATCATTTTCGTTCGGTCCATCTCTGACGGCCGTGAATGATTGACGATAATTTCTATGGAACGGAGGTTTACATTTTTTTTCTCCCATATTATCTAATCACGTCATTCGCCATCTCGCAATTTGAAATTTTATTTTTTAAATAAAAAAAGAGGAACAAAATGGCAAGGACGTAGCCTTTTCACGCGGGATGCCAATCAGGGACGTTTCAATATTTTGACTTTTAAGAAGAAGAAAAACACGTTATCATAAACTGTTGGAGGTTGTTGCTGTTTCCCGAAAACTATTTCTTCGTCCCTTAAACTATTTAAAGTATTCACGGCATGAATAGAAAACCTCATTATCTGTTTTTCTTTCTATATAGCGAGGCCAGCAGTAGCCTAATATGAAGATCATTTAACTTGGTGGTTTCTTCGTACTTGTTTTCTTTCTTCATGTCGCAATAGAAATTGGAGCTCATTATCCTTTTGCACAAAACAAAAAACGAGTTTCTCGTTTCCCCCGCTCCCTAGTTTTGCTTATTAGACTAGGCAAATCTGATGCGTAATGTACAACGGCCCAGTCATTAGTCAACGCTTTGAACGCAAGCTGTGACCAATGCGAGGCCCGTTACTCCAAAAGTCTCGTTCTACCTTTTTCTCGGCTACTTACAACGATAATTTACATTGTCCACCCTCCAACCCAAAAAAAAACATTTCAATTGAAAGAATTAAAAAAAATATCGAATTTCTGGAAATACAGAGGTCAATTTTCTGCATTTCATCCCTCAATTTCTCCGACTTTTTTTCAATTTTATGCAAAAGAAAGGCGAACACAACAGTAAAGAAAAAAGAATTCGGTGGAACGGACAACTGTTGATAGAGCTCATTGATCAGTTCACGGATATTGGCGGGATAACACAGGCATCAGCCTCGTTTTCACGGCTAGTTAAAATTGTTCGGCCAACCTTTCCCCACTGAAACGTTTCTCCTTTTTTTTCCAGCCCAATTATGAAAGCAAAGCTCGATCAATCGAATTAATATCGTTCACGGTGAAAAGGAAAAAAAACCCAAAAATCTTTTTCAGAACGGGTCGCGATTATCTTCGGTTCATTTCATTCCGCTCGACTTCTACATTCCCTCCCCCAGTCAGGTGAAAAGCAAACACGCATGTCCAGCTTACAAGGTTGGGCCAGCACGAGGCCGTCAATCAAAATGAGTTAATTTTTCGCCGATCGGATTATCCGTGAAAGAAACAGACGAATCCTTCGTTCCATGAATTTCGCAACATACAAAAGAAAACGCCGATAATATTGAGGTGAACGATAAACAAAAAGGAAAAAAACTAAAAATAAAATGTTGGAAATAGGGACAAACACCTCAACATATTGGGTAGGCCATTTTTTATTGTCTGGCGCTTCTTTTGTTTAATGTTTGGAGAAAGTTGCTTCCGTCAATGACATTCCGTCACCGCCTTCTTTTCCCCAATTTTTTTTTCCTACACCCAACCACGATTCGTACCCATTGGGCCAGGAAACTGCTTTTTTGTTATTGTTACTGTCATTCTAACTCATTTTTTTTCTTTCAAATTGACCTTAATACACATAGACGCAAGCCTCATAGTGTGTACACATTGCCAAAAGTTCCATTTCAAATTGCCTCATTTTTCAAGTATGCATAATCAAGTCTTTCAAAAACATTAGAGGGATAAACGAATCATATTTTTTAAAGAAAATAACAAAAAAACAAGCCGAGAATGTGTGCACCCAAACTCTTGTGGTTTCAGACTCCCACTTAAAAGACTAGGGGGGGGAGAGTCATCTTCATAGGCATCTCTCAAGGCGACTTTAAATCGTTTCTAATTCTCATTGAAACGGCATTCCCAGGGACTTGTTTTCATCCACCCCGACAAGACGAATAAGAAAAAGCGATGCGTTCGACGTTCTTCCGACACCCCTCTTCGCCTAGATTTCCTACGGTGCGTGGCTGCGTGCGGCACGTAACACGAGGGCCACACGCAGGTGGTTAACTGGTTATTAACATTAATCTATTCATCGGGTTGTCAGAGAAAGAGACAAGGGTGTATGCCTGTGTTTATTTTTCTACCCCCACTTAACTCCACCCTCCCTTTCTTTCTTCTTTTACCGTTATTTCGAACACGATCGGGACAACAAGAGATTCTAACCCCCCAAAGATGAGAGATACTAACAAATGGTGATATTGATGACTGGCGCGTTCGTCAAAGAACAGATACATTTCCAAAAAAATAGAGGGAGAGTTGGTATGAGAAGATAGAAAAAAAGTACGTCACATCGATCACGTTTCCAAACACTCGGGGTATATCGGCGGTGACCGCAGACGTTCCACTCTATTCATATACACGGCTTATGAATGTGTGTGTACTCGATTATGGTCTGATGTGCATCGGGGCAAACCGTCAAGTGGTGAATCATGAAACCCCCCCCCCCCCACCCACCCAGCCCCAACAACAAAAAGAAATATAAATAAATATGAAAAACCAAAGAATAGATGGTGCTGTGCAATTAGATACTATTCTGGGTTGCACAATGCGAGCGAGAAGAAGGTGGATTGTGAGAATTTTCCAACACCTGAAAATGACTGTGATGCACGAACACACTTTCGGTTCGCTTCAAAAGATGGGCTGTACCAATCTCCCCCCTCCCCAAAAAAAGTAGTTTTCTAAAAAAAGAAGTATCAACATCTCCCTCCATTTTCGAGACGACATGGAGATTTAAAAAAAAAAGTGCAATTGAGTGGAGAAAAGCAAACACTGATTGCCAAAGACGCAGTGAGGCGATATTGATTGTTTAGCGAACGAAGACAAAACGACCCAAAAATAGGCAAGAAATTTGGCGCCAAAACGTGGCGGCCATTGGGCAGTGAAAGCTCTGTGAACAAATTGCATGGCCACTTACCAGTTAATTCCAGGTTGCAGGAAACAGCAGTCCAATTTTCGAAGAGAAAAGATCCTACGGCTCATGCTGACCAACCGTCGTAACGAATGACCGACTTCTTTTTTTCTCAGCTGCGACACACGTGAATCACACATTTCAGAAAGAGCTGGCCGACTGCTTAATAGACACGATGGAGTCTGAGAGACCGCAACGAGTGGTGGTACCCATAAACGTCACATTGTTTTGCAACGTTGCAATGCCTTTAAAATTTTTATTCGCTTAATCAGCTGGCCATTAAATCAGACACCGAAACCTAAACTGCTAAACAGCTTCCCAAATCGTAAAAACAAAATGTCCGCTCAGTTGAGACTCAAAACGATCGCAGCACAACGTGTTGGAAGATTAAAAACAATAGACCAACGTTACTTATGGCAGAGGTAACGTTAGCGTGAAGTTGGAATAATGATTCGGTTTAGTAATTCAGTGAAATGTTGGCTGTTTTTTTTTGTTTTGTCACACCGGCCAACACTTTCCTGATAAGGACATTGAACGACATGTTTCCCAGATGACGTTGCACCTCCGTTTGGCCTTATTCTTTCCATGCCAAATCTAATTATGCAAAGAATGGAAGAGAGAGAGCCTAAATACCTTGCACGAATTTGCATTATTAGCACATTAATTCAAACTCGCCTTTCATATGCTAGAATAACATTTGTTTTTTTTTAGGAATCATTTTCTAAAAAATCTTTTGAAAGAAGGTCATTGGTAAAAATTCATCACGACGTTTACCTTCGTCTTCATGACACAGTTTCGTACGCTTTGGTTAGCACCAGCATCGCGAAAAGGCTGAATTCCATTACCATGCAAGAACAAAGGAAGTGATTAAGCTAGTCTATTGTTCTTTTTATTTTGATTTGATTCTTTTTCTGTTGTTTTTTTTTTTTTTCTACTTGCATACTATACAGATACTACGGCTCTAAAATAGAGTACATTGAGAGCGGAAGCAGGATCCATTACCCAATAAAAAAGAAAAGAAAAGAGGTTCCGAGAAACTACGGCCGTCCATCTGAAAACTAGATCACTTTTCGGCGGTTTGTCAGCGTCTTCTCGTACACGATGCTTACGCACTAACGATGAGAGGATTATTTTTGCAAAAGAGGCGGATGAGATTCTAGTGGTGGTACCGGCTGGTTGTACCGGTCTGATGAAGAAGCACAATCACGCAAACAGGCTGTGCAACATTGGTCAGAGAACAACGACGGTATATTCTATTTGAAATAATTATCATTTAGCTCTACTAGAATTAGATCACTTGCTTTGATTTGTCGATGCAAAAGTTTATCTCCATTTATGACTAAAGCCATAAATGGTGACAGTGAAATAGGTGGTAATTTGCCAAAAAAAAAGAACAAAACAAACCAGGAGGTCTGAACGTCCTTGTCGGGGGCTGTAGGGCTTCCTTCTTAGGGCGTAGCCTTCGCAATTTTCGTGATCTAGATTTTTTGCTTTAAATCTAATAATCTCTGTTGGCACGCGCCAAACGTGTATGAACCGATTTCCAAGGGATTTTACATTTGAAAGTATCATTCATTCCTGAATTTATTGTTCTTTGTTTTATCATTCGATTTAGGCGGAGCAGCGGAAGTTTCCCGAAAGTGCTGGAATTTCAATGGAACCCCTTCTCTTCTCCTCGGCTGTTTTACAGGAACAGCCTGTAAAACATCGTCTAAATTGGGGAGTTATTTATGCATGTGTATCACGCACTAATTCCCTCGACTTGGCCGGCTTTGATTTCACATGGAACTTCCTGAAGTAAATACGTACAATTTTTTTTTCTTTTCTTTATACTTCATTTTGATTCTTCACCATTTCTTTTCTTTAAAGAAAAATATATTAAAGCAGTGAAACGAGAAGTTGCACAGAAATATCAGCCAGAATTTCTCGGCAACAGGCAAACGAGCTTCGCTAATCACGGCGATTTTCGCAGCGTGAGTTGGGCCATAACATGGAGGGAAGTAAATGGTCTTGTAACACGAAGACGAGTCACCGACTTGATTAATAATTGGGGTAGCCCATTCGCGGTAAGTAGAAGATGATGCAACTCGGAACAAATCGAGTTCGAGATGAAGAAAAGAGATGCTGAGAAAATTGAACATCGGGGCTGAAACCGCAGAGAGGATGGAGAAAGAAAAAAAAAATATCGGTCAGTGGTGAGTTGCCTCACGTATTTCGTAAACGGGTTCAATGGATCTCCAGGAGCGTGACGGTTCCTCCTATACACGCGCCCACTGCGGGAAGGCTCTCAAATAAACCCATTCTGCTGTGTATAGACCTCCACAGTCATTTACTTTTTTTGTGTGTTGCGTCCGTCAACGGATTTGCTGCAAGATTGAGTTCACCGTTCCATTTTTTCTTTTCTTTTCTACCTTTATCTGCCTATTTTATTTGATAATTCTCCATATCATTGCTTTTTTTTTATTCTTACATTTAACGGGTTTAAGAGCGAGCACACAGGTAGGACTTCCGGACAAATAATAAGGGAAATATAGGAGATCATAAAAAGTTTGACTTTCCAAAAACATTACATGCACGGGGAATGAAAGTACAGTTGTGCCTGTGTTAATGACCAAACCTACACCACAAAATAAGAGCTAGGCGACTTTCGTTAACCAAGACGGACGTGGACTGAATTTTTTTTTTCTCCGATAAGAGTAGTAGATCAGTAGATCAACAACGCCACGGTTTTCGGGTCGACGGCTTATGTTTGTTCTTGCCGTGTAATGATCCTGCCAACAAACGAATAAGAGAAAAGCATTTAGCCTTTACGCTTCAAACGATAAACTAAGACGCGTAAATGAGGCGGAATGCGCGTGGAAAGTCTGTTTTTACCATTCGATGGAGCAGCACTGAAGGACGAGAAAGATCCGCTGGACGAAGGGCTTCGCTTGCGATCAGCTGAAGAGGGGGCCAAACTGGACGGAGAGGTGCGTGGATGTGCAGTGGAGGCTGAGCTTGGCCGGCTACTGTTTTGGCTGTCGTGTCTAGTCAATTTGCGCTCCAGACTTTTGACAGTGGCTGACGAGAGAGATCGACTTCTTGGCCGCATACGAATCGGTACTCCCGTAACGATTAGTCCAGCTTTCTTCTCCCTGTCACGTGCTATAACTAACATTCTTTCGTTGACATCCCATTCGAAAAAAATTTCGTGCAATGAATGGATTGCTCCGTTTAGCTGCTGAATTAGACGTTTATGCAATTCAATGTCGCTAGGCAAAATCGTCATGTTACCCTGGTTTAGTTCTTTGAGGCAGGTTGTCGTGTCGCGAATGGTTTGAATGATAGACTGCACTCGATCGGTGCTTAAGAGTCGGCGAGTCAAGTAGCCGCGAATCAATGCAGAAAGACGGCCAGATTCAAAGAGGCTCCTAGCTTTGGCCGACCGGTCGAAGCTCTGCTTCAGACTGCGGCAGACCGGACTTTTATTTTCGGCAACTGATGGCTGCTGCAACACTTGCGCTTGCATTCGTGTCATCAGTTGTTCTTCTTGTTCTTTAAATAATTGCACCAATCTCTCTTGTTCTTTGGCTTGCTTTTCTAATAATTCGTTCATGAGTCTCTGTTGTTGCGTTAAAAATTCTTCAATCAAATTCCCAGATTTGGGAACACCTTGAATTCGGGGCGAATTTCCGTTGTTATCACAATTTGTTGCTACACTTTCAAGTTTGGATTTGCTAGATTCAAAATTTGGCTTGTGCGAAGTGTTGGCCTTTTGTTTTTCAGTCGAGTTTCCGTTGATTACATCTTCAGCGTTTTTTGGGGTCAAATTTAGGTTCGTTTGATTGTGCGCTGCATTTAGACCTCCGTTATTTCGATTCTTGTCCGATACGTTGGCTGAATATTGAACTGCTGTTACTTGAAGTATGCTCGTTTGCTGATTGCCCCCCTGCGAGGCATTGGCACCATTTCTTAGCAAATCATCAGAATTGGAAAGGTTAAGTTTAGGCACATCCAAAGTGATAGCTTTCTCTTGTTCAGTTGCTTTGTTCTGCATCATTTTTAAAAGCACGGGGCTAGGTGCTTCCAATGTGTACGATAAACGCCGTACCCTTTCAGATTTGATAGGGGTCGAACAATCCAAACTTGTAGAAATATCTGTATCAGATAAGGTCAATGCGCGAGGTGTAGAAGAATCTGAGGAACTAGAATCCGAATCTGAATCTTGCATATAAGGTCCTAAATCAGTGCTCACAGCTGACGATTCTGAAACGCTGACATCTTTGCAATTCTGCTTCATGGATAAAAACTTCTTGTGAAGATCCTCAATTGAAACTTCATCTAGTAATGGGGTAGAGGGTAATGAGTAGGATGTTACTGGCTTTGGTAGCTTGACTGGCTGAGATAGTGAACTATTAAGCCTCACTGGTGTTTGTAGAAGAGGTTCGCTTATGAGCCGGTACTTTGATGGCTCTACCTTGGAAACATTAAGTTCATCTAATGTCACACATTTGTCAAGAATAATCTGGACTTGTTCCATAAGCTGGGCCCGTCGTTTTTCTTTTAAGCGGCATTCAACGGCAATAGCTTCTTCTCTAAGCTGCCGCATCGTTCTTCGTTTGTCATCGTTCAACTGACATGTATTAGAAATTATTAGCAAAACAAGAATAAATCATGTCACATAAAACTTGAAAAACTTACAATTGGCGGTAGAATCGGTTTTCCGTTTACTTTAATGCACGAAACGTAACGATTTTCTAATACGTTAGATTCTGGCATTCTAGACGAGCAGATTTCATTTCAAACAATAAACGCTTGCTAATAAAACGGATAATCAAGTCCTTGAAACCCAACGTAAACTTCGAACATCTGTCAAAACCTCGGGTGCATTCACAAATCACAAAAGTGAGTTGTTGCCGTGTTGCTATTTCTGGAAATTAGAAACAAAAGATCACAATTTTTAAACATTATTATGGTTGTAAAAATTTTTTTAAATTGAATCGCAGCAGAAAATATACAAATATCTAAGTAGTTTTTCGCTTTTGAATTTTTCCTTTTTCAGCTTTTCCCTCACGTGGCAAAGGTTTTTCTGTTTTATTTCGTGTTTGATTGTCGACTGCTTCATTCCAAAATTTGATTTTGTAACCACGTTCTAAACTAAAGGTTCTAGTTCTAGCTAAGCAACACGTCTATTGGTTTTTTTTACGATGTCGGAAGCGGGAAACAAACGCAAAGCCAAAGACAAGGCATTTTATATCAAATCTGCAAAACAGGCTCGAAAATCTGCCAATGAACTAGGACCTGGACAAAAAGGCTTCCTTTGCACATCAAACAGAGAAAGAGATGGTGTCAGAGAAGCCTACAATGTAAATAAAAAATTTTAAGATAAACTGTATGAAACTATATATTTAATTATTTTTAAGATTTTAAATGAACATGCTGACATCCTCTATGGTAGTCAAGAACCAAACAAAGATGTTGAATCTACAGAGGTTAAAAAAGAAGAAATTGAAGATGAATTGACAAAGGAAATGGACGAACTAAAAAAGAAACAGGCTGCACCGGTTTCTGAAAGGAGATTTCAAAGTGTTATGACCAACATCAAAGGATGCATCTTCATTCGCTCTACAGTAGGTTTTCTTTCTGTTTTATTGAACCAAAATAATAACATTTATGTTTTTAGTTGGAGAATCCTTCAGAAGTTGTTGATGCAATCATTTCTGATATTGAGAAGAAAAAACAACAAACTACTAAATTTCTTCTTCGTATGCTTCCAATCCAAATCACATGCAAGGTATTTCACTAAATGAAAAAGTTATATATTGAGTTCAGCAGTATTTAATCTCATTACATGTGATTCATGTCCAATTACAGTCTGTAAAAGAAGACATCCTGAAAGCAGCTGAAACCCTTGTTGACAAAATGGCTAATCATAAAACCTTTTCTCTTTTAATAAAGTAAGTACCTAGTGAGTTTAAATATTTTATGAAAATGATATTTAAACATTTTTTGGTTGTCCATTTCTTATTAGGATTAGAAACCACAATCTTAAACGAGATGACCTAATAGTTCCAATCGCCGAAATTGTTGCAAAAAAATTTCCTGAAATGAAAGTTGATCTTGATAATCCAGAAATAAGCATGGTTGTTGAAGTTCTAAGGGCAACATGCTGCTTGGGTGTTGTTACTAATTATTCTGGTCGTGCAAAGTACAATCTTCTAGAAATCACTCAGAAGGCAAAATAAAATTTTTGACTGCAGTGTAATCCCATTTTCACTATATGTTAAGGTCTTAAATTTTCATACAGATGAGGTGCTTTAGAATTCTCAATTTGTGTTTTGTTGCATACTGCACCAGGCTGTATAAATACTGAGGAATTATTTGGACCGAACTTGTACACTGCTTTCAATAAAGGGTTAGGGTTATTTTCCTGTTTGGAGATCATTTCCTGCATTTCAAAAAATACATTACAGAAACATAACATGTTGGTATGAATAAAGGTATTCACCTTTAATAGAGGTGGAAATTGGATAAATTCTGGCAAAGGTTTTTTAAGCTTTTCCAATTCTTCTGCCTTCATAGTTCGGCTAAGGTAGAACTCCTCTTCATCTTTGGGAACTAGTTTGAAGTCATTCTTGTAAGCAGTTTGGGACAAGTCATACTCTCCATAAGGTTTTCCTCTAAAAACCTGCTCAACAAGCACCCTACCAAACAAGTTTTCCTGTACGTAAAAAAGTAAAAAATAATAACATAACAGATATCTATGGGAAATAAGTAACACCTGGCAGTTTCAGCACTTCAGCAATGTATTTACCTCATCCATAAGCGGCTCGGCTCGTATGATCTTAACATAAGATACTTCAGGGTACCTTTCAAATTTACTACGAACAAGAAGTCTACCTTCTCCAAAATTTTTTAAGTTTCCTACAATTTCCCATAATCTCTTTCCATAATAGAAATTCCGTTTTCCTATGTAAACGTAAGGCATTTTGAAGCAATTGTAAACCGAACTCACAAGCGAATTTTTTCGTCTGCATTCCGGCAAAGGGTTGTAATAAACAGAAAGCGTACGTCTCACAGTTTCACCAGCTCTGTTTTTCTTTTTTTCGTGATTAATTCTTCTTCTCATGTAAAAGGAAGAAACCACCGTACCATGAATGTCTTTAAATATTTTTTAAAAATTAAAATTTTCTTTGGTGTTGATGAAACCTGTAAATCTAAATATGCGAGAAGAAAAGGATTATGGAAGCTTTGCTCCAATGATGTATTGTTTTTCTTTCTACATCCAATTTCTTTTTACATCCATGAAAAACTTTCTATGTCTAAAGTGGAAAGAAACTAGGGCGAAGAAGATAATATGGCAAAAAATAAATGTTAGATATGAGATATATGAGAGCTCATAGCACACGATTAATGACATGGATTACACCATTTGATGCAACAATATCAGCTTCAATTACGTCGGCATCGGCAATTTTCACTCCACCTTCAAAAGAAGAAGGAAAAGTAGATAATGTCATATAAATTTGTCAACATTTGTTTTAACACTTACTTTCGTTTACTGTAACTCCAGCAATTCCACCTCTCGCGAGATTAAGCTGTCCACTAGAAATACCCCGGCTAAAAAACGTGCTCGGTATTACATGACTAAGCAAAACCTTTTTTAACTCTCTTGGGTTTGCAATCAGGGTATTCAATGCTCCTTCAGGAAGGGCTGCAAAAGCATCGTCTGTTGGTGCGAAGAGTGTAAAAGGCCCGGCTGCAGTATAGTGAGATTCATAATAATTAGATTCGATCGAGCGTCTTGTAAGTCGAAATCTACTTATACCTGTGTCAAGGTGAGTTTTCAACCCAGCAACGTTGAAGGCAGTGATCAGTGTTGTGAATTTCTCTTTGGATGCTAGTACTTTGACGATACTTTTATCGTTATCCGGTATTAGAACTTTGTCGATTACGTAAATGATGCCGTTTGAAGCTTCCAGAGCCTTTAACCTGAGAGCTCCGTTGATAGTTACCACCTTTGTATCAGTAAACAAAACAGTTTAGAGTCATCAAGTAATTAAATAGTTAGAAAGATTCACAGGCTGAAATATTCTTTAACCTTGCCGTTGTTGTAAATGTTGACACGGAGGCTTTCACCGGCTAAAGATTTAGTAACCAATTCATTTTGAATAGTGGCAGGCGGTAGAGCTGAACCAACAACGTGATATGTCAAAACGCGTTTAAGAAGATCAACGTCTTGTAAAAGGGCATTCAGAGTGGCTGGATCGACCGAGTTGAAAGCATCATTCGTCGGAGCAAAGACAGTAAACGGGCCTAGAAGATAGATGAATTATTTGCGACGATGACTCGCTAATTCTTTCTACTACAAGTATATAGCTAAGTGATTTTTAAAAATTACCTGCTCCAGAAAGTGCATTTGCGAGGTCCGCTTTCACGACTAAGTCCACTAATGTAGTCAGGCCGTTTTCCGTCAACACAGAAGGGATGTTACCAGCTGTCTGGATGAAAGAAAAACATTTTCCACGTATTATTCACTTCCACAATAAAGCACCAAAAGAATAACTTACTGCAATCTGCTGATTGGCTGCCGCTTTGTTTGGTTCATTAGCCGAACGAAGGATTACAGAATTGATGACGTGAATGACTCCATTCGAAGCAAAAAGATCAGCGTCAATAACTTCAGCATTCCCAATAGTGACTCCACCTTTTCCACGTCAATCAATTTAATATTATCTTGGTTGCTTTGTTTTTTTCAATGCATTTTCCCAATACTTACTTCGAGCCACAACAGCATCAACGTTACCACCGGCTACAACCGGTACGGCACCGGAAGCTAGTCCTCGGCTGTAGACAGTTCCAGAAACAACATGTGTCAGCAAAATTTTTTTCAGTTCTTCCGGGTTGGCAATCAATGAGTCAAGAGCACCGGGTGGAAGGGCTTTGAAAGCATCATCGGTTGGGGCGAACAGTGTGAAAGGCCCAGCTAATATGCAAAGCATGACTTAATAGTCAATCCACATTTCTTTAACATCATAAAAATTATACTAACCACTTTCAACTGTAGAAGTCAAACCAGTAATTTTCAATGCCGTCAGCAATGTAGAGAAAATTCCTTTCTTTTCCAACACTTTAACTATGTTGCTTTCCGGCTGTGGTACCAATACTTTATCGATTACGTAAATAATACCATTACTTGCTTCCAAGGTTTTCAATCTCAGCGCTCCATTAATTGTTACCTTCTAATAGACCAAGTTCTTGAGGTTTAAATTTTTACACAATTTTTTCTTGAACTTGAATAGTTACTCACCGCCTCATTTCCTGAACCATAAACGTTAATGCGGAGATTTTCGCCGGCTAATGAACGAGGAGTTAATTCATTTTCGATAGAAGAAGGGGCTAGAGCTGATGCGACGACGTGGTAAGTCAAAACATTCTTGAGGAGAACAACGTCATTCAAAATGGAATTAAGAGTTGATGGATCGACAGCACCGAAAGCGTCATTGGTCGGTGCAAATACTGTAAATGGCCCTAAAATTTGATTGATCCCGTTACGTTCCGATCATGGAAGAGTGTCATTAAAAAGTGCGTCACTTACCTGGTCCAGAAAGGGCCTCGGCTAAGCCAGCTTTTACAACCGCATCAACCAATGTCGTGAGGCCATTGTTCGTCAAAACAGTTGGAATGTTTTCCTAATTCAGTACATTGAATGCAATTAAATAAATGGGTAAAAATAGATATGACATTAAGGTGCGTCCTTACGATTGAGAATTGGCGCTGATGACTACCGGGCAAGGCTAATGAAGAGGCTGCGAAGAGAACAATAGAAACGACAATAATGCGCACCATGGTGAAGTGAAGTGATTCAACAGTCAGATGAAACCAGACTGTGATCACAAAGTTTCAAATTGTTTACCTTTATAGATGCTAAGGGATGGCCTCGTCTAGAGAAAGCTAGAACTCCACTAACCAAATATGGAAATGCTCATCCCTGTGAGCGTCGTCGAGTCCTGCGTTTCTTCGTCCTACACCGTATTCCTCGTAGCTTATATAAGTGTTCAGCTGGTTCACTTATATAAGTTCCCTATAAGAAGACATGGTGAAAAGCAATCTATGGATATGGTCATCTCCAATAGGTTCGCTTTTGGTTTTTTCGATGCGATCGCATACGATTTTCTACATGCAACTTATATAAGCGTTCTTTTCTATTAGCTTATATAAGTTTTTCCACAAAGAGGCTCGTGAAAACAAACAAATTATTTTAAGTTATTCTGTTTTTCTCACCTTGGATTCGTTCCATTCGTGCTGCGTTTGTTTAAACTGAAATTACCATAAACGTTGATGTCAAGGTTACGTACGGGGGCCAAAACAATCCTATCGGATGTTCCTGCCAAACAAAAAAAAAACAAGAAGATAAATCAGGCCAACCATTGAAATAATATTTTAATGTATTAAAGAAAGAGATCCTTACCGCTGTAAAGCCTCTGATAAAAGAATTGGGTGCAATCCATCAGGAAAATGGAAAAGGAAAATTTCAAAAAGGCTCAAAACGCCAATAAAAGGTAGGGTCCACTTTTTGATCAACAAAAACGTTTTCAATGTAATACTAAACGTCTTATAATTTACCTTTTTGTAGCAATCCAGAAGCCTTCTTGATTGATCTACCTACACTCGCTAAAAGTATCGTCCTCTTCCTTCTTACAATTTACAGGTTAACAAAAAAGGGGAGAAGGTCACCTGTAACTGTGCACAGGATGTTTGGTATTTTTTGTAATAATTTCTCAAGATTTATCATATACATCCACTCCCGCAAGCGAGTGATGGAACCTATAATGCGTTTAGCGTTATCACGGAAAGAGATTTCTAATTAGGGAGACATAATTTTTCTCAGAGAACTAAGGAAGAAGGTAAAGATTAGATTAAATTGTTGATGACGTGAATTACACCGTTTGCTGCAGCAAGATCGGCTTCAATTATGTTCGCATTTGATATTTTCACACCACCTATCAAAAGAAAAGCTACATGAACTGAAAGAGGAAATCCTTAAATAAGAAGCAAGTGATCCCACCAAAGAACAAAAATTGAAGCTAAACTTTAAATGTGAATCATGGAACTTACTTTGGCTCACAGTTACAGGGACTTTTCCACCTCGAGCGAGATTCAGATGACCACTAGAAAGTCCCCGGCTGTACACGGTGGTTGGAATGACGTGACTAAGCAGAACCTTTTGCAATTCGCTCGGTTTCGCAAATAAAGAATTCAGTACACCAGCCGGAAGGGCTTTGAAGGCATCATCGGATGGTGCGAACAGAGTGAAAGGTCCGGCTACAACCAACAAGCAATTCATGAAAGTGAAAGACGATCTTGGCATAAAATAATTTCCCAACCTGTGTCTAGGTGATTTTTCAATCCAGCAACAACAAGCGCCGTCATCAAAGTCGTGAATTTCCCTTTAGTTTCAAGAACTTTAACGATGCTTTTATTTTTATCTGGTATGAGGACCTTGTCGATTACGTAAACGGTGCCGTTTTCAGCTTCCAGAGCCTTTAATCTGAGAGCCCCGTTAATGGTAACCACCTTTCACGTAGAAAAGGAAACCGCATTATTCACTTAACGTGTGACACACTACATGAATTCTATCTGATTATGCACGGTGCTCGGAATGACCCACCTTCCTGTTATTGTACTCGTTGATGCGAAGACTTTCACCGGCTAGCGAATTTGTGACCAGTTCGTTTTTAATAGATGCAGGAGGTATGGCGGACGGAACAACGTGGTAACTCAGAACACGTTTTAGAAGATTAACGTCTTGCAAAAGCGCATTCATTGTGACGGAATCCAGACCGTTGAAAGCGTCGTTTGTTGGAGCGAAGAGCGTAAACGGGCCTGAAAAGAGACTTTCGATTCTTGACGGACATGACCAGAAAAAACTCTACGTTTTAAATTAATGATTTAAGCGTGAAATAATCCTCACCTTGTTGAGAAAGTACATTGACCAAACCAACTTTCACGAGTAAATCAGCCAGAGTAGTTAGCCCATTCTCGTTCAATATTGACGCAATGGTGCGGGCTACCTACAATTGGATCGTTTGCTTCATTGCGATTAGACTTCTATCAAGTAATTCTTATTACCCTTGTTTTCTGTTGATTAACAGGAGGTTTTCCTGGTTGGATGTCAACAGCTTTTCCTGGTTGGATGTCAGCAACTTTTGATGGTTGGATGTCAAGAGCTTTTGATGGCTGGATGTCGAGAGGTTTTGATGGTTGGCTGAAAACAGCTTTTGGTGGTTGACCGGCTGATTGAATAATTACAGAGTTAATGACGTGAATGACTCCATTAGACGCAAAAAGGTCCGTTTCGATCATCTGAGCATTGCCAAACGTGGCTCCGTCTGGTAAACGATTGGATATTACAACAGTGGTCAATAAACTGAAATGGCTTCAAATTGTCTTTCACTTACCAAAACCTACAGCAGCTTTAACGTTACCACCGGCGATGACAGGGACGAGACCAGAAGAAAGTCCCCGTTTGTAGAGAGTACCAGACGCAACGTGAGATAGCAAAACTTTCTTCAGCTCTTCCCGATTGGTAATCAAAGAGTCTAGAGTTCCAGCTGGGAGAGACCTAAAAGCGTCATCGGTTGGAGCAAACAGCGTGAACGGTCCCGCTATTGTGGTAAGAACAAAATACGTCAGCTCGTTATTCAATCACATTTGAAAGTTGCATTAGTAGAGTGTTCTTTAGAGAATTTTAAAAAAACTGTTGTCTCTATCTTATAGGGAAAAATGAACAAGGGGCTTTAGAAATCTTTTCGAGCTATAAACTTTCAAACATAACTGTACCCCATACAATAACTAACCATTTTGGATGGTTGTTGTTAAACCAGCAACGGCCAACGCAGTCAAAAGCGTCGTAAATTTGCCTTTTCTTTCCAAAACCTCTATGATGTTGCTTTGGGGCTCGGGTATAAGGACTTTATTGATGACGTGGATGATGCCATTGGTTGCTTCTAAAGTTCTTATCTTTAACCCTCCGTTGATGGTCACCGTCTGCCATCAAGTTTGCAGATTATTAACTTTAGTCTAGCATATGTCGAAAATTAATTTCTCACTCACTTTTGCATCTCCAGAATCGTAAACGTTGACGCGAAGGCTTTCACCTGAAGCGGAGAGGGGTGTCAACTCATTTTTGAACAATGCAGCCGGTAGAATTGATTCGACGACGTGATAGGCAATTACTTGTCTTAGAACTGTAACGTCACTTTTAATGGCATTGAGAGTTGATGGATCTACGGCGGTGAAAGCATTATTTATCGGCGCAAATACAGTAAAGGGTCCTGTAAAAATTCCAATAATTTTTTCAGATCAAACTGCCGAAAAAATCTTAAGACAAACAGATGCTTTACCTGGCCCGGAAAGACCTTCTGCCAATCCAGCTTTTACCACCAGATCGACCAGGGTTGTTAGGCCATTGTTAGTTAAAACTGTTGGAATACTGCCCTATATTGATAAAGCTTTGAATTAAACAATACAATTTGGAAGCATATACAGTAAAGATGTAATCTTACCAATGAGAACTGTCGCTTAATCCTTGTATGATTTGTTTGATGACCATCAGAAAACGCCGAAGATGAAGCGATGAGAAGAGTAACGAAAGCAACTACTAGGTACTTCATTTGGAAGAACTGTTCACTAGTCTAACGAAGTCTATCTGATCAGAAAAAGTTTGAAATTTCAGGCTATATATGAGCTCCGGAATAGCCTCCAGCGTGTCACTGTTTGTAGAGAAAGCTACGGTCTGCTTCGCCAAAGATGGAAACGCTCATCCTCACTCGCTTTTTACTTGCTTCTCCCTACACTCTACCTGATGCTTGTATATTTTCCTACTACGCAAAATACTGTCAAAGCTTAAATTGTTTCTGATTTTTCAGGCATACCACGTGAGAATGAAAAAAATTCAGGATGCTGAGCACGTACATGGACACTGGTAATTCTGGCGAAAGCTGCAACGCTAGCGTTCGCTGTTAATTCACATCATCTTTTACGGACAATGCATGTAGCCGGTACTTCACATTGTCTAACAAACACGATAGAGTTTGGTGGGAATCGATCAGCAATAACAGTTGCTTCTATCCAGTTAAAAGGCAGCGGGAAACTGCTCACGCAAGATGATAGATTAGATTGGTAAAATCGTGATAGAACCAGTTGCCGGGCCCAGTAAAGGGTTCCAGTAAAGAACAATTTATAATAGGGACAGTTAGACAGAATGAAAGAGACAGGAAAGGTGGAAGGGGTCAATAACCGAAATGTCGTGTAGACGGTAGACAGTTCATCCATCAAAGGAAAGGGAAAAAGGGGTTCTCTGAATGGCCTAGTTTTAGTCTGAATGGCTTTTCCCCTTCACGTCCGCGGGCACTGTCTTACTATTCTAATGCTAGATTGTCTTAATCTACATAGACGCCGATAGACGAGCCAAAGAAGAAACGAATGTTGATACCTTCTAGCCACTGCCATCCTGCCTCACGACCCCTACTGCGCGCTTGTCATGATCGCCCTTCCACTTTCTTCATCTGACCCTTGATAGCATTTTTACAACTTTCTCTGCGGCTGTTTACAAAGGGAAGAGATGATGAACACGAAATGAAGTGGTAGCTCCGTTATTTCCATACAATACGGGGAAAACAACCCTGTAGCGAGACCACTGCAAAAAAGAAGAAATTATTAATAAGAAATTAAAGGCTTTTTTATAAATAATTTCGTAAGAATACATTGTTACCTTTTTTGGAATTCCTGATCAAGTGATTGCCAATCAGTTTCCACTTCTCGCCCTATAGTATCACAATGCGGGATCAATTGAAAGACTGAAAGGGGAAGTAGTTGACGAATTTTCTAATCATCAAGTTAACAAGTCAACAATACAAAATAATTCATCAAATATACAAAGAAGAAAATTGTGTGAATAGAACCAGTGGTCATGGGTATGTGTGGATTTATCATTACTGTGAGGATGGGTCGGTGGCATCATTTGAAAATAGTTCGGGAAACATTTCATTTAGCAAGATGTCTAATACAATGTAAGATATCTGAAATCGAGAAATATTCAAACAGGAATTATCGCGTTAAATTCCGTACTGATTAACACCTTTAATATACAAATCGGTTGGACTTACTTGCTTGTTCAGGACGGGAAATTGAAGACACTGAAACATCAGTTCGCATCTTTCTTCAACGGGTTGGACTCCAAATATGGTTTTCATCCACCCAGGAACACTTTGGACTATGGCGTTCCATGCTGCCAGTCTGTATTGAGACTTTTCACTACTTTCGGAAGAACTATGGTCAAGGACAGTTTCTAGAAGCACGCGATATTACAATATTTAGCCTCCATTTAACGCAAACGTATCGAAAAATGATTGCATTATTACCGTGCAGCAAACTGATAGCCAGCGTGATTTTCGCTGGGTGTAAAACACTTTTGAGTTTATGTCTGACGTATTTTCTTGTATACGAATCAAAATAAACGCTCATCATGGAGCGAAGTCCCACAAGCAAGCTGCACAGGAGCTGAGGAATTCGCCAGATTTTCCAAGCTGAAAGAAAAGGTGAAAAGAAGATGCCTCAATTACAGGTATTTACATGAATAATTAAGTTTCTTTACCCGCAAATAATAAACAATCGTATGGACCACATATTTTTGGAACATAAACTGCACGGGCGAAAGCACCACGACTAGTAGGGACATCTTGTAGTAGGAAGGTTTTTGCATTATCTTTGAAGACGGGATGCAGTTCTTTGATAACAGGCAAGGAAACTTCACTAGAAATATCTCGAACTTCAGCTTTGCTGTCAAAACCAATATATAAGTATATCTAGCTATAATACGCACAAAAGCAAAACACGAATGCAGATTGGTTTACTACCTTGGTTTAGGCTTCGGGGCTTCAGTCGATGCTATAAACGTTTGAAGGAAACTTTCTAAATCCTGTCCCTTCTCTTTACGTAACTTCATCGGCACATGTCGCATCATCCGACTAAATCCTAAGTCCGGAAGTAGATTGGACCCCATGGCTGAGCTATCACCAGTTGCTTGACACGCCGAAAGATCCGACAGAGTCAGAAAAGAGAAAATGAGATCGCTTCCCTTCAAAGCTGGCTGCTGAAGTAATGTACGTAGAAAGGATTCGAAATCCTAAGAATTTTCAGGTTAGTTAGTAGGTGCAAAAATTAATAAATAATTTTTTCATTAACGATCTTACAGCTCGGACGCTTTCCAAGAATTTCAAGCTCCGTGTCCCAAACATCTTTTTCTGGGGAAGGCGATTGTCAAGAAATTCTCCGTGAAATTCCGTTAACTTGCTTTCTAGATAAAAGAACTCCAGGTACGTTCGAATCACGGTCCAGCGATACTCTTCTGGATCGTCCTCCGGTCGTATATCACCTCGTTGAATTTCGACTTCGAATGCCCATATGGCTTTGCCAGCAGAATCAACAGCGGAAACCACTCGCGGAATCGAAGTTTTCCATGCAGTTAGATCTCGTCCCGAGACTGGTATCAGATCAGCATATGTACTAGAGATTTATGATTGTCAAGTAGGTTTATCTACATTTTCCGCGATTAGATTTAAATTTTTGAAAGATTTTTACCCGATTCCGTCGTCTGCATCCACATCGTCAGCGATGAAATCCGCTTCAGTCAAATCTACTCCCGTGTCATAATTTTCTTCTTCGGGTTCCAGTAAAGAATTACCAGCTAGTTTGGCGTCTGATGTTAACCAGCTTGGACGTAAGGCTGCACGGAGTTTTTTCCCCCATCCTGTAGAAGTCGTTTCCCCTTTCTTTCTATCAATGAAATTTTTTTTTTTAAATAAATATCATACGAAAAACAAGTCATTATTATGCAGTGATGGCAGAAAGTTTTGAAAGGTTGCGGCATTCTCAATCCAAAAGCCATGAAAAGAAAATAAACTTTCGTCCATCACTGTGTACTTGCTGCAAAAATACTTGGTGTTTTTAGATGATCCTCCTGACTGCTGTGCACCGGTGACTAGTTGGTAAAACTTTAGAGATAAACACAAAAAGAACACAAATTAGTAAATTATCTAATAAATCGAAATAAAACCAAATTAAAAGAATCTTGTGACCAATACACGATATGAATAATTGCGTATCTACCTCAGGACTACGGTAAAAACGAGGCAAAATTTTTTTCTCCAGGATGTCCATCACATAATCGTATGCCTCAAACAGCGTAGGACTCGTTCTCAAGCGTACAATATCAGCTGTACTTGCATATACGATTGCTTTCATTTCACGTTTCGATTCGTTTTCAAAACCGATGCAGTCTGGAGACGTATGACAGAAATATATTTCAAACATTTTTTGCCCCATAAGTTGTAGCCGTTCCATTTGTTCCGGTTTGAGATCAGGGTTCAGCAGCTTTTCATTAAACTCGTCTAGTTAAACAGGAGCCAAAAGATGTTATCATGCCAAAATGAAGAAAGTGGCAAACAGAGGAGTTACTCACCAACGGCGAAACAAAATTGTAGATACTTAAGGGTGTTAATTCGTTTTAAAAACTGCATAAGCTGGTATAAGTGTGGTGGTGTTTTCAAGATGGATGAAAGACTAGGGTAAAGACACTGCAAAATAATCCCAGATTAAAGAAGAAATTGTTTTTAAAACTTTTAAAATAGTAAAACATACCAGGTTTTTGGTATTAGGGTGATAATCTTTAATAAAATTGTTCAATATTTGAACACCAGGTTCCGATTCCTCCGTTTCGTTTGCTAACAATATAGTGCTATACTCGTCTAGCCAAACGATTATGATCCGGTTTATGTTTTCGGGATTGGCTAGTGCATCCATGGCATTTTGAAGAATCTGGCAGCTGAGAATATCGCGCAGTAAAATAGAAAAAAGCCTGGATAATTCGAAAAGTTAGCAAACACAGGAAAAAGAAATCAAGGTTGGATTATCTTACTTGCTGGACTTTAGTTCAACAGGGAGAAGATCTTTGAGGATCAGCTCTGAACACTGTTTGAGATACAATTCTTCTGTTTGTCTGCTTGATATTGCTGGATGAAGATTTGTTCCAAAACATTGCAAAACATGTTTCTCTGTGTTCACAAAATGACTTTGTTCACAACCAATAGTGAAACACTCCAAATGCCATAACAGTGCTGGAATAACCTTGTCAATGATCAAACTAGGGACGTCAATCTAGGAGATAGCAAAAAATTAAAACATGGGACTTGTTATGTGTTCTTTGGATAGTACTTTGTCAAGTAACACATGTAATCTGACAATGATGTGTTTTAATATGTGGCGAATTTCATCAACAAACTGATCTTCTTTGGCTTCAAGTTTAGAGTGCCATTGAATAATGAACTTCTCCAGTATGCCATCCAAGAACTTGATAGATTAAGCAAATTATAATAGCTGTTACGAAAATGTAAAACTTTTCTTACTGCTTCTAAGGCCTGATTCACTTCAGGAGAAATAGTATCACCCTTGGTTAAAAAGTATGGGGTTGAAGGCTTAGCCAGAAACTTAGATTTTTGTTTGATTTCTGGAATATCAGCCCCTAAAAGAAGCTGGTTGAAGTAGATGATGAGTATGGGAAGTTTGAAGGCAATTAAACACAGCAAAAGAAAAAGCAGTGCAATAGGATATCTAAATAACAGAAAGACTTCAGCTTTTAATGCCACGGTGTTCCAAGAGTAGAAACATTTATTTACCCAAAAAAGTAACCGTAAATTATACTGGATACACCTACGGAAATCTGGAACGCTAGTAGAATGTGTCGAGTCTTTAGTGAAAAAATCCAGCTGGGCACCTTTTTTCCATTACACATTTTTTTCCATTACACAAGACACATCACGCGATTGTTGATTGTCCGTGAAACGGTAACTGCCCTTTGCCGACTTTTCCATCTTGTCTGCTATGTATACATAAAAGTTAACGCCACGGCCACGCGGAGAAAAACATGCCTGCAGGCTACTAGTTTTTATTGTCATATCTCAAAATCGAATTACCGAACTGTGATATAAAATTACTTATGGATATAAATTAAGAAAATTTAATGCAGCATTATCACGTCATCTATTTATTATAATTGCAATAAACTGTCGATATACAGATTTAGGAAGCTCGCCACCGGTTCGCAAAAACCGGTTTACCCACGGATTGCCGCCAAAAATCCAAACAATTTTCAGCCAAAAGCGAAAGGCGCTACACGGGTTGCGAGTAAACTATTTTCTGGGTAGAAGGGGCGGGTTTGCCCAGCAAACCGGGTGATCAGCTGATCACCTAGAATTATTCAGGACTAGGAGTAGGACAGCCACTGAAATCTGGCACTATCTTTTCCTGTTTTTGAATCGTTAGTCACGTTTTCGGCTTTTTCCAAAATTTGCATTTTCTGGCTCATTACCCTAGAGGAAACTTTCTCAGGATTTCGTTTTAGTTTAAGATTTGATGTGTTTCTTTTTTTGCAATGTCTAATCTCGTATTCCCCAGAGTGAATCGACAAGTCAGGAAAAACAAGAATACTATGTTATTGTAATTCGATGATATCCCTAAATCTCCAATTCTTTTTATAGAACCAAAATGACGCCCTTATCCAGCATAAAATTAAGCCTTGTTTTCTGATTCCCAAGGAAAAAGAATATCATCCCCATTCTCCTTGCACAACCTGCTTTCCATCCATTTCGAATTCAGACACTTGTGCTTACGAAGAACTAGGTGTGAGAAACCTGGTATATTTCATAGCTTGTACACAGAATTCTTGCATACTAACCATATACCTGGTTTTATTAGCTGACAGCTGTTCAGCCATCTGGAAAATGCTTGACTTCACTCCGTCATATTTTACTACAAAATTTTGAAAGCCTTCAAGTCCATTGGGGTCAGCTTGAACGGTTAGATCAAATGAAAGTTCCTAAACTATTTATTGGAACTAGTAGTGGCAAGTGGGATGCACAAGTTTTAGTATACACCCTTGCTCTTGGGCTTCATGAGCCCAGCATTAATTTTTTGGAACAATGTGATTCAAACAATTTGATAGCAAAAAATACTGCTCTTCATCAAGAGCCAATTGGTGCAGCCTGTAAACTATTATTCATAGACAGTGAAAATTCAGGTATGTTAGTTTGATGAATAATTTTTTTTCTGCCTCATTTTTGCATAATCATTTAAATCAGACATCCATTTGGAGGCCATTAAAAATGCAATTATCAGCAATCAACAACTTGATGTGTTATTGGTTCCAATCTCCATTTGCTACGAGTTGCCACCTGATTGTATATCATCAGGCGTTTTAGATGATCTCATGGCGCGCAATGGATGGAAACCTAGCATTCGAATTAGTTTTGCTCTGCCGCATTCGTTTAAGGTGATTAATTGGTCACACCACCGTTATTATTTTCTGCCTACTACATTCGGTACTCTACTTTCTGCTATTTACTCCTTCCAGGGCTATATTAGCAAGAATCAAGGCCAAAGCAGGATGATCCCGCATTTAAAACAACATTTACGGCATGGTAATTTAGGTTATTTGTGGTTCAAGCTCTTCTCAAGCTCCGCCAATAATAACATTCTTTAGAAATTTGGAAAAACACCCCAATCATGAGTGTCCATGTCCTCTCAATGATTTTGCAATACCGCATTCAGGCCAGGAATCCCGAATTATCTACTTGTATGCGATTGATGAATGAATTCCAGAAAAAATATCGCCAGCACCGTGACCTGGCATTTGTTGGAGAACTTGATAATATCACTCAATATAGTATCAACGTTTTATCTGTTGGAGGGATCGGTCCTTTTACTTCCGTTGCAGTAGACGTGATGAAACTGGAATCCCTCATGAGTAAGTTACGCTTTGTTTTTATGCTTTACATTGATTCTAATTCTTTATTCAAATTCTACAAAAGTGAGAAGTTTACTTTCTGTGATGCATTTGATGGACGTTGATTTACACTCGGATACCTGTCGGGTCAGTCAGACTGCATTATTAGAAAACTACAGGAAAATGGTTGGAATTTTACGCTATGAAATCGATTTCATCACTCCACCATGTTTACCACCTTCCGCCGTTGAGAAGCAAGTGCTAGACTCCTTAATAGATAATCAGGTGCTCTCTCAACAATCAGATGAGACAAACTCGAGTGAGCAGCAAATGGCGATGAGAATAGCTTACCATTTGGATGTGGACTCTGATGAAGAAGAACATTGGGCAAACAGGCCTGCCATCGATACGTTTCTTTACGTCAACATTGGCAACGCTCTGTCGCATAAATGGATAGCCACAATCGCCACTAAACTCTTGAACATTTACTAGTAAGTATAGTTATTAAATGTTAGTTTTTCATTCTATTGCAGTTTATTATGCAATGGTTCTTTTGGCAATTAGTATTGGAGCTAAACAACTTTTGGAGCTTCGCAAAATGGACGTAATGGAAGAAACAATGTTTGTCGAACGAGTTTTGGAAGCCCAAGAAGGAGATTCAACTGGGTTTTCATGTAATAATTTTACGCCATGCTATTCGTACTTTGACTTTTTACTAATGATTGAACGCGTAACATTTTAGTGGGTGACGCAGAAGCTGCTGTTCGGAATGCCTTAAAGGTTTTTGAAAACGAAGGCATCATCGAATTTTACAGCCACTTAAATGTTAAGGTCATGTATTTGAAAGATCCATTCAACGATGACAATCTCTGGCGATTAATCCATAGCATTGCAGAGCACTGCTAATTATTGTGCATCTTGGACACAGCAAAAAAACGGGCTCCCCGTTTATCAAAACTCGATGTGCAGGTTTGTCAATTATGAGAGTAGCTCACTTGTTTCGCACCCATATTGTTATTTTTCATTTGATTAGCAGATGTTTTTCAAACATTTTATTGGGACTATCCTGTCCGTTTATTGCTGCTGCTCAAGGCTGATGAAGAAATCGAATAAAAGAAAACGGTAAACTGAAACGAATTTCTTTAAACCTTCTGGAGGTAATGGGATGATCTTCAGTCTAAGTAGATAATCTAGAACGCCTGTCAGCCCAATGGAGATTGCTGAACGATGTGTTTCTGCTTGTTCTAGAGTACATTACATAGCCCAACAAGTAAGGGATACTAGCAGAATCCCTCTTGTGGCGAATTGTCGATTAAAGCTGTTTCAGTGAACTTGGGGATAAGAAATCATTAGTGTTATTCTCTGCATGTGCATATTTTGCTTTGTAAGTACTCTTTTTGCATGGTTACGTGCTTTTAGCTGAAATACGTGTCCGTTAGAAAGACGTTCGTATTGATGGTATAGCTTAAATCTAATTGGTTGTTGTTTCTTTCTTCGCGTTGTATTCGCTGTAGTCATATGGCGCCAATCGAGGCTGGTTTGCTCACCCTTCCCCCAACTTTGTGTGCAACGTGGGGTATAAGGTTGGGTAAGCTAAACGGAAGGCTGGCTTAGAAACAGAAGAAAGGTCGCCATTTTATAGTTGTCTCTGGGCCTAGCAACAGTTCGTCAGTCTGTGATTTGAGATCATCGATGCTGTTGTAAAGGTACTAATATTTGAGATGCTGTCATGAACCGATGAACCTTTGTTAATTATCATGTCTGTTTCGATAGCAGACGCAACGTGAGTGGAACGACGCAAGTCATTTGGAAATGGTGGCAGGGAGTGAAAAGTCGTCAAGAATCCACGTGTCGCCGACTTCGGTAAGTCCTCAGTTATCTCTATTTGAATGCATGTGTGGCCGTTTAAGTGTTATTAAGTGCTAGTCGAGCGAAGGGCCAACTTGGCAAGACATTAGGAACCCAACTTTTTTGTTTGCAATTTTAAAACTCTGATTGCTGAAGGTTGCCTTTCCTTTTTCCTTCTAAATCTTGTACAGACCAGGCAAAATTTCTTTCTTTTGAAGGACTTTCTTTTGCTGGGGGTTCCCCGAGTTAAACCTGAATAGATTCTGGGGAAAAGCTTGTCAATCGTGACAGTTTTGTTTTATTTCGGTGATCGATCACTATAGCAACCAGCATGCGTAGTCAAGGTGACATTACGAGAACCCCAATGGTTTGCATTCCCCTTGAACATTTTTGTTGATTCTGAGTACTACTTGTTGTCTACTGCAATTAGAGGAAGCAATAGCCGTCGTTGTGGTGACACCACTCTGGCTGAAGGGCATCTGCTTGTATTCCACGTTGCACTAATCGTTCGCGGTGATGATTGAAACGATGTTCGGCAACTCTCCACGTTGTGTCTGGATCGGTCCAAAGCCTCTCTGCTAAAGCTGAACTACGAGGCCACAGTTTCCCTTCGATAGTTGTACTGTCAACCTGAATAGCATTTAAAAACATGTTGAACGCTCTTTTGTTTTTGAACGCGTTTAAATTGCTCTGTTGTACCTGTTCGGACCAGATAGCGGCTTCACCACCTAATATCTGTCTCGAGTTGAACGTCTCGTTGAAATTGACGATTAGCTTGCGGGGGCTGTTTTCGTAGACCTTTTGCCAGCCGATGTAAGGTGCACACCAATTGTTTGGCCCATCACCAACCCACTGTCCATATCCGCAATCAAAGTACCTTTTTTTGGATAATGTTTGAAGTAAGAACATTTCAATGCAAGTTACGTTTTAGGCATATTGTTGATCACTTACCAAGCGTCGTAATTTGACATAATCAACTTGAAACCTTGACGGTAGAGTTGGGCGATACTCTCGTCCGTGCCAGTTGTCCAAATTTGAATGATGTATCGGTTCTTGTCCAGATATTTGTCAGCATGGCCATCCTCCGTCAGACCGCTGGTCCACAAGACGATGGGCTGTTTGTTGTCGTAAGCTTTGTCCACTTCGGCTAACGATCGGTTTTGAAAATAGGTCCATAAATAGAGGAAATCTTCTTTGCTCTTTTCTGTCCGTCCTTGCGTTTTTAGCCAATCGATGATTTCTGTCGTTTCGTTCCAGCACGCAAAGTTGACTTCATCGCCGCCCATGTGGAAAATGTCGCTGACGAACAAGTCTCGCATGTCCTGGTAGATATTGCTCAATACGGAATAGATATTGTCGTTAACGGGATTCAGAATTCCGCATGGCGGTTCCACGCAGTACGTTGTCCATGGCTCCTTGTTGACGCAAAGCGCCAACTGTCCCATTCCAGCGCGTTCGCCCCATTCCCATCCGCTTCCAACGTGAGCCGGAGCGTCGAATTCCGGAACGATTTTGACGCCTCTAACGGTGGCGTAATGAACGAGTTCTTTAATATCTTCAGGTCGGTACACTTTGGCCGGAGAGTAGGCGCCGTAAAGGGACAGTCTCGGTTCACGGGTAGATACGAAAGGAAAGGAATGCGTGTCCGTAAGATGCCAATGGAACACGTTGAGTTTATCGTAGGACATGGCGTCGATAATTTTCTTGATGACTGGAACACTGACGTAATTACGCGACGTATCGACGAGGAGCCCACGGTGAACGAAGGCGGGCGAATCTGAAATGTTGACGTCGGTCAGCATAATCATCGTTCCCAAGGTGTCATCCCAGGCCATAATTTGCGACAGCGTTTCGATTCCGTGGCGAGCGCCGAAGAACGAAGTAGCCGTGATGGAGACGGACGTCGTGCTGCGCGGACTGTTGGGCGTTGCGGCCGTCGCGAAAATCGTTTCGACGTGCAAGTTGTAAGATTCGTCGGTTGTCATCTCGAGACGATCATCACCCGACACGATGGATATTTGAATATTGATTTGGGGTCGTTGCGTCTCTTTTGTTGTTTGATTGCGACCTCTTTGCGTGTTCGGAATGCTCTTGCGGATGACGCTCCGCAGCACTTGAATGGCCTCATTCGTCAGCGATTTGACCTATAAAGAAAAAAAAAAATTGTTTTTGAGCATCTAATTGTGTGTTTTGAATGTTACGATTGCGACCTTTGGAGTCGGAGCTGAAATGCGGCTTATGCGGATGTCCGTTGGATGGAAGGATATGAGAGTTTTCGAGAGGGAAATGATACTGCGAGGTTTGGGCCACAGGGTGGACTCGCCGTTGCAAGTTAACTTGCAACCGGCCAAGGTTGGATTGTCCAGGTTATCGCCTTCTTCCACGGGCGAATCCTTTGCCACTTTGACGCAACCTCGACCTGTTCGGCACGCCCAAGCCCAGGGGGATTCTTGTCTGTGTAACGGAACATGTGCGTTTTTTATTAGAAAGCAACCTAGATTTTTCCTCGTCTTGCGATTTCTTTGCGTCTTTGGGTTGCGCAACGCACGAATCTCGAAAGACTAAACAACATTAAATGACTAAAGTCAATGCGTTTGATATTTACCTTGATTGTTTCACACTTTCCTGGGCGATGACGCCATCGACGACGAAGAACAGACCGACGAGTAATAGAAATTTGAAAGCCATCTCTTCTGCTCGGACGATGGCCAATGTATGGACTGAGATACAATTTCTGCGAGCTTGTCTTTGGCAGCGTTGTCACGCTCCCGAATCCTAGATGGAGGGCGAGCCAACTAACCTGACTTGTTTTCCTTCAATTTTCTCTTTCACTTTGCTCGTAGAACTTTCGCATTAAAGGGTGTGGTAACGTGTCGACGAACTCCTTGCACTTGTCCTAACAAAGAACCGTCCTTGATGGCCCTCAGCTGTTGACCATGTGACGTCTGTTTGATCAGTTCACTCTTGGCCAATTGTTTTTTTCTGTCGGGTCCGGTTGCGTAGACGTTTACTTGTGGTACTGAAGCGATAGATTGCTGCATCAGCTTCACGTCATTCTTTTTTGTTGTCTATTCTTAATCCTTGGCCTTCAAACAGGTTTTTTTTTTATTTCCTAGTTTGTCTTGTTTTTTTCTTTGGCTGCAAAATCCCATTTGATTGGTTCATACGGTTTGAATTTATTTTTCCTTACCTTGAGCTTCCAAACCTCTTTTTTCCCTTCTAGTTCTATTCTATTAGAGGCTAGGGTGGGGCTAGGAAATTGATCTTAAGCTTGACAACCGTGAGACGTTGTGTGTTGAAGGTTACCCAAGAGCTGGGGGAAAATACGTTACCCCTACCCGTCTGTAACTATGAATCTGGCCGTTTGTCTCGGTCCGTTCGTGACAAAATAATAGCAAGGTGGTTACAGTTCCCCAAAGATGGCACGACGATTGATTTTTTCACGTCAATACGTCAAACTAATTGTTTACTATTCGTGAACTTTGGGGTTTGAGTTGAACGTCATTTGTTCAGAGGAAACTATCGTAATCTTTCAGAATCGTTTGATTGGGTTGGCAGTTTTTATTTTACCCCCGAAAATCATTCAACGTTAACCGCCTACCAACTAATTTCCTTGTTATCTAACTTGACAAGTAAACTAGTCTTGTGGCGCGTCTCTCATTTCGCTGCTCTCCCAACCAAATATGGTTATAGCGCTCGGGCCGTTATCTATTATTCAGAGTTTGCCATTTCAACGCCATAACTCGGTTGGGTTTGCATATTGCATATGTGACCTCTTCGCCTATCCATGGGGAAACTATTCAACTCCTGCTACGCTTCATACATGTCATGCTGCTAAACGTGACCGAGTGCTTATTTTTTCTTTTCGCTTTTGTTCCCCTCTTTTTGAAAAAAAAAAAAATAGCAGTGACATGCTGAGTACCATATCAAAAAGCAGATATGTTAATATCTTTTTCATTTTCTTTTTGCGATGACGTCTTTTTCTCTCTCTTTGTCGGCAACCATCCAACCTGCGTATGGTAGAAAGCGATTGTTTGCATCGATACTGATCTTAGCGTTTAGTTTCTCGAGATGAAACTATTTTGATTGGGAAGATTGCGAGCGCGTTTTGCGAATTTCTTCTTTATTTTTGGGAAATTTCTTTTGCCATTTTTATTATCGCATTGTTGAATTGAATCGTACAAACAACAGCGTGGTCAAATGCAATTCTCATAAAAATCGATGATCGATTTGGTGATGGTTTGTGTTCTGCAGCCAGTTTGGCGTGCCATTTATTCACGTATACGTTGAATACAACACGAAAGGGGGGTGGCATGCAAATATTTCACACTCGCCCTCAATTTGTTCCGAGCACGACCCTCTTGGTTGTTTGCTGGCACCGTCCGCAATTTATAGGCGAATGTGTAATAGCAGCTCGCAGTCCGTGTCCAGTCGGAAGATCGATGAACGCGTTCATGAGGGGGGAGGGTGGGCTTTAATAAACGGCGAGTGTGGACGTTACCGCTTTAATTACCGAATAGTATATACCGGTTTTTACATTTTCTTATTTTGTTTTTGCGAACATTTTTAACGGAACGTTCAAACATTGGCCTTTTCAATAATGAGAGATAAACAGCGTGAATAGGTCTTGACCATCTGGACCAAGTGTCCCTAAAAGTTCTTTGAATTGTTTCGATTGATCTGCGCTTCTATTTTGCTTCGAGTGAGAGACATTTGCATACGCGCAACAAAAAATTAATGAAATTGAAATTGCGCTTGTTGTGTCTTGACGCAATTGGAGCTTCCGTCTAGACTCATTCCAAACTAGGCGATTACCGAACCCATTATTCCTACACAAAAGGGAAAGTTTTTGTTCTTCTTTTTTTTTTGCTATTCACTGTGTCGAAAAAATTATCTATGAATAATGGATTGAACTTTTTATTTTTAATTTTTGGTACGTCTGCTCTTCCCCTTCTTCTTGCTTATGCTTTTGACGTGAATAGCATTGTCATTGTTGCGGGCGAACGATTCGCCAAACGAAGATTCCTGCGATGCTAGATGAATAGGATTCGTGTCGAGTCACCTTAAACTCTAAAACGGAAGTATAATAGACCGCGCGATGTGAAACATGATTTTTTTTCTTCTTGCGTTTTGAACCCAGCGATGGAAAAAACTGTAAAAACGAGTGAGTAAAAAATACGCCGTGTACAAGTTGTACGTGTCAGCCAGTAATCGTAAATCATCCGCAAAGCTTGGACTGTTCGGTCGTGGAGGGAAGCACGTAACAAGCCATAAGTCATTAAGTTGTTGGGGGGTAGGCCTGTAAAAAGCGTCCGACACGATCTTTTACTTACCCACCACCACAAGGGTGTCGGAGCATTCTCTATTTCATTTTATTTCTCTGGTCTCTTGGAATTTTTCAAGCCTATTGTGTACCTGATTTTTAACGGAGCGCGGAATCCCCCGTGCGTGATGCGTCTACAACTAACGCTCTTTTCCAGCCATTCGTTAAAAATGGCCATGTATAAATGCATCTTGATTTTTATGGGCACGTAAGGCAACTGGAAACGAGTGTCTCTTTGATGTTTGCGTGAATCAAAATATTGGGGGTTAAAAAAAAAGAAGCTGTATAATTTCCTCCTGAAGTTTGGCTGTTGCTCCATCATGATTGGCTGTCCAAAGTTACCATCTTGAAATCTACGTAGACACAAAAGCCATCATCTCAAAAAAAAGGCTACGTACATGTTTCTATCTCCCCCTTTTTTTTGTATTATTATTTTCTTGTTTTCTGCCATAGTTATTGATCGTTCTGTTGGTTTTTTCCTTTCTCATCTCGAGAATGGAAAATACACATACAAAAAAAATAGTAATAACAAAAAGGCGGAGAAAGAAACGAGTGCAGTAAGGCAACGCGTGATCGAAACGGTTGGCGGATCGTGTTGTTTCGTTTGGCACAGACGCGCGTAGCTGTACAAACTGAGTGGTTTCTGCCCAAAGCTCTTTTGCAGGGAAAGAACACAAAAAAAATAAGTTGTTATTCTTTTGACTGGTCCTTATTTCATTTTATTTTTTTGATGTTATCAATCCTCTCGTCTTTCGGATTAAAAGATAACCTCACTTGACGGGCTGTTTGTTTTACCTTAACATTTCACTCTTGTTGGTTTTTTTTCCTTTTTTGTGATTATTTGGGGCGGTTTCTGATTAACGGAGAATAAGGAAGACTTTAATTGCCACCTCGTTGTTTAAACCAAAAAGAAAGAAGATTGATGACGAAAACAAATGGTTTCAAAACCCTTGGTTGAATTTTTATTATTTTTTTTTTTGTAAATGTGTTGGGAAAAATAACTAACAGAATCAATGAATGGTTCAAAGATCTGACAACTGGTTGGGATTTACGTGTGACAAACACGCACGTTTGTTTTATTTTGCTGTTTGCTTTTTATTTAATCGCGTTCAAGTGTTTTTCGGTTGAACTTTTTCCTTCTCCATCGAATGTAAATGACGTTGAAGAACGGTTGGTCGGGTCACACTCTGGATACGCCAGATAAAATTGAGCATCGAAAGTTCGTTTTTTTTTTTCGTTGAAAATGGCGGATGCGTTCAAAAAGAGGCGGTTGATCGCATTTGATTTGTTGCGCAGCAAAGAGGAAGTTGAAAAGACGGGATATTGGTGATAGGCTACGTCGCTTCGGCTTTTCTAAAACGATATTTCAACAACAAAAAAAGGACGTAACGAAAGTGCTTCAAGCGTGTACGTAAAGAATCTTGTGTCAATTCAGGTGATAAGGCACGAAATCAATTCAGTTTATTTTTTTGTTGTTGAACCTTTTTGCAACTGCCGATGACAAAGAAATAAGGTCAAGAAAGGGAGTGTGGGAGTAGAAAAGATTTGAAAATTGAATTGAACAGCCTCTTTTATAACGTGAATCATTATCAAATATTATGAATTGTTATATTAATCATTTTCATGGAAGATAGAAGAGTTTGGCTGGATGACGGTTCGTGTGAGTCTCATGTCTGTTGCTAATGATGGCACAATATAGAAAATGTTGCGTAATTAAAAATGCAGAGGGTGTAGGGAGTGGGGATGGTTTTAAAGACACAAGAAACATGGGAAACTTGAGTGGGTTTGATTTCTTTTAAGGACACTTGAGTAGACACTTGGTGGAATTGTTGGCCAGCTGGTCGAATGTCAGTAGATCGGCCGTTTGAATGCTATTGCCCTCCAAGAGTTGACGGCCGAGAGTCCGGTTGCCGGCAATGGCCGGATCGATGATGTCCAACGTTTGGAGTGGCGCCAACAACAGCTCTTCGGCCGCCGATGACACTTGACCGGCCCGTTGATGGAAGAGCATCGCGTCGCGCTCCAAGAGCTTAGAGATTGCGCAAGAAAAGACGCCATTGTCGCTGGCCAGCATCGACAGCTGGTGGTCCAAGTTGCTCTCGGCCTCGCGGATGGCCCGCCCCAGATCGAGGTGTGCGGCCGCGATAGCCTGCGACAGACTGTTGCCAACTTTTTGCAACTAAAAGGAAATCGATTTAATCTCTTTTTTTTTTTATTTTCGGGGGGGGGGGACGTTTGCGAGGGAAAAACGTTTATAAATTTTTACCTCTGCAGAAGACGGACCGTGGTTCGATTTGCCGTTATGTTGATGTCGATTTTTACCGCGGATTTGATTCGTCGTCGGGCTTCTTTCCAATAGAATCTCTTCGACGACGCTAAGCTGATCTTGAATCTGTTTGATTCCCCTCATCAAACCTTCGGGACTGCAATACCATTTAAAAGGGAAATGGTATTTATTCGGCGCGTACATCAAAAAGAGTAATGTCAAAACACAAATTGTCAAAATCAACAAAGTACGTACGACTTTTCGGGGATGTTGCGAAAGACGTCGTCCATTTTACCGTGGATTTGGGTCATTTCACGCTCTATCCGCCGTTCCGTGTGACCGAGACGCGTCTCTAGCAGCGTCATTTTTTCGCCTGTTATTTCAATATTAGTAGTGATATTATCGGAAGAGCACGTCAATGTTGCGTCGAATAGTCAGAAACTCTTGATTCCCGAATTCTTGATAATTGCCGTGTTACTTTCAAATCATTTAAAGTTCGGAACCCATCGATTTTTTTGTGGGGGTTTTTCTTTTCTTTATTTTATGGCTCTCTTATTTTAAAAATTCTTTTTGATCCCACATATCCTTGCCGCAATCGGGTCAGTGATGTACCCCAATGATTTAAAGGGTTGGGCTGCTCGTGTTTTAGAACAACAACTCGTTCAATCTCTTTGAGATGCTCTGGCTGCCAAGATCTGCAACCCATTTCTGTCTTAACTTTTTATGTTATCGAAGTGACGTTGATCTGTGCCAAGACCGATGTCTACGACACGATGAGGTACAAACACGAGAAAGAAAAAGTTTGCAAAAGGGTCTTCGATGACGTAAAGACCAACGATTTTTATGGGGGGGGGGTTCTCTTTGTTTTCGTTTCTTTTGTGTTTGCCTCTTCTCGTCGCTCACTGATTTGTTTTTTGTTTGGCATGTTGTTGCTTATCGTTATGTAGAGGATGTCTACCGTGCCATTTCTCAATCGGGTCTTTAGACAACAGAGTGCAAACTCTAGTAATATCTCAAGTTCGTCCCCTATTATATTCGATCCCAATTTAAAGAGGAAAAAAAAAGATACATCCTCGGTATGGAAAACTTAACGGTTTGGTTTCTCTCATGCGTTCAAAACTTTTGCCCTTGTTCTTTTTCGTTTACCGAAGCTTCATTTGTTTGTTTTGAAATGACTCCCACTATAGCAATATAGAAAAAAAAATTGAAACTTACTGATGACGCCAAGACGGCTGTCAAGTCTTCTTTGGGTCTCATCAAGTCTAGTGGACGACAGTTCCAACCGTTGATTGCTTTGGCTAAGCTCACCCAACTGCAAAGTAAATGAAGGGAGGGAAAAAAAGAAAAACGGGGGTACGGTGAATCAACAAAATAATCCGCTAGAATGTACAAAGATATTGAAACTGCTACATATTAGTTCGGGGGGGGGGGGATATGTGTGTAAGCAAACACAAGTTACGAGCAGGTCATCCATTTGTCGGGACTGTCTGAAAGATGAAACGAGGACTGTAACCACCAGGATCATCCGTCATTGGGGGGGATAGCAAATAGAGTCCGTATTCGTAATCCCATTAGGTCAGCGACATGTACTTTGGGGTGGTAAAGAACATTCGATTAACAGAGACTTTCTATGAACCAATGTCACTTCCAGTAGTTGCGTGTCGGCTGCCAGGAAAACGAATTGATCCCCCCCAAATGCGAACTGCGTTTGCTAAAATATAGGCTTGTCTATTCAAAAAAACTTTTAACGTGAATCGGATTTGTAGAGGAAATGTGCTGCGTCTTGCTTTGTTTTGATTTTTGCTGTCGTCTTTCGTTGTTTGTTGTGACAGGTTTGATAACCTGCATCTTTATCAAACAAGTTTTTTTGTTCTATTCTCTTACGATTGGTCAAACAAAATAATGTCATTGACAACCACCATGATTTTGAAGAGAGATCGAATGGGTCAGTCATCTTTTTTCATTTTGCTTCCCCCTTTTACCAAGCGTCAAATTAAGATTTACCATCGTGAAAGAAAAACGTATAGAAAAGTAGTACTTTTGTCGTGAAACACATCCATCTGCTTTACTGTTTTGCCATGACTTAAGATAAACGCATTACACGACGAGATATCCATCAACGTTAGATCGCTGATGGATCCTCGTCAACGTAACACCGGGTCCAACACAATCAGTAAAAAAATACCGAAATTTGCTTTCGACGATCGATAACTGATTTGGTCATTCACTGGACACAGTGGACGTCCATCTTTGAATTGTCCAATCACCGCGTCCCATCTCTTGCATTCTTTTTTTCATTTCGAAGACTGGCCGCGTCCGAGGACGTGATTTTTGCTTCCTCGTTGCAATCGGAAAAAAAGAAGCAACGTAAATGCGATGCGGAAGCAGTAGAATTAAATGTAATCTAGTTTTTCGGACGTTCGTCTGTATGCATTTCACGCGTCGTGCACAGACGCGTCCGATGAACGTGCGTCCCGTTAATGGACGGCCTGACGGCCGGGCTTTTGAAACCACATCGGAACGAGACGTGTCTGGCGCGCGGATTAACAGACGATCTGCGCGTCTGTAGGCGGATTTTAAATGACCGTTTTTAGTTACCCCCCCCCCCTTCCAGTTAAAGAAATAATTTGTTTTGTTTTGTTTCTTTGTACACAATAAGAGACGTCCGGCGACATATGGGCGTGTTGTGTCGTCTTGAATGAGGCGGTCGCTTCACTGGATTATTCATGACAGCGAGTGAGCGTGACTCAAGTTTTCTTCCGTCTTCTCGATTTCCTCTTTTCTCGGAAGCTCGCACACATCCGCTTGCCGTATTTCCCTCTCGTTTCATATACAGTTGAGCTGTGCTAATGCTGCCACAGTCTTTGCGTCGCTCGTTCGTGAGCAGAAATCAACGTGAATACATTAACTTTAGTTGCGGGAATCGACCAGGACGTTTGGGGCATCAAAGGGTGTCTTCGGGTCTGTGCGACAAGAACGAAAAAATCCAGTCGAGCAAAAAGGAGCGTGTTAGACATCGGATGGACTCGTTACCTCCCCCGAAATGAAAACGCAGTTAACGAGATGCGTTAAAAGAACGTGACGCGAACAAGCTATTGGTGTGGAGCTGCATTCTCGCCATTATCTCATAAGTTAACGTTCCCTTCCCGATGACCTTAGGTTGAGTCATTTCAATTGTTCGTCATTTGATGATCCGTTTCAAACCTCTTTTGTTTTGTTTTTTCTAAAAAAGCCCGTTTCATTTAACGTTCACGCTAGAATAATCCAATGGCGTGTGTAGGCTCATATTTCTTTTAATTCGGGAGGAAATGATGAGATAATTCTTGGGGTTCACTGACGGCCTTTATCTACATAAATGTAGTCTTCCCGCTGGCATCGGATGTCAACATAAAGAAGACGTTAGCACGGAGCGTGAGCTGTTTAGCCGGATGGGCTCGCCCGTCGTTTCACGTTAAACAGCGTTTACGTCCCTCTCTCTCTCTATCCATTTTTTTTTTCTTTTTCGATAACTTCAGACACATTTAACAATGCAATAAAAACGTGAATTTCAACGACAAAGTGTGTCTGATTTGCCATCGTAACTTGCGTGCCGAAAACATGTTAGAATAAATTATTTTAAAAAAAGAAAAAAAACAGCGGGAGATTGGGTCTTACCGTTTGGACCATCATTTGAAGGTGAGGTTGGTTTTTGGCCACCTCGAAGAGGGCGGCGGCTATCTGGGCGTCCCGTTCGGCTATCACTTCGGTCACGATGCGCTTCAGGAACGTGCTGTCCTTGTTGAAGTGATGACTCATCGACGATGACGAGCTAGACGGGGCAGACGATGTCGTTGATTGCAGCCATTTGCTCCTCTTTCGCACTCGTCTTTCTCCTGTCGTTCAACATAATTAGCTTTTGTTGTGTGTCGCCTCATCGTCTCAACTCTTTTAAGATAATGTTAGGCGTTGCAGCTGTACGTATAGGAGAATGTAATTCAATTAGCCATCCGATCGGCTCGTTCTTTTAATGAGAGAAAAATCAAGTTATACGAACCCGAATTGGCCAGGCTCTTGACGGTCATCACGGCGCTCTGATCTTGTTGATTGATTGACGAGTCTGTTTTCGTTAAAATGCGCGACTTGCTGGCAACGCCTTGGTGATGGTTAGCGTTGTCGCCGCCGTTGACGTGGTGGCGATGGCCGGACGCTGTTTCGATTCCGGTCGCGCACACCAAAAGCACCATTACAAGGAGGCATCCGATCCTGCCCACTTGTCCCACTAACGCCATCATGGCCCAGTAATTCGTCTGTTTTTCTTTTTTATTTATGAGAGGGTTGTTTTATTTTTTTTTTATTAATGCTACCACACCAACAGTAGTTGATTGTGTTTTTTTTTGGCTCGTTAATGTCCCTTTCCTTGTATCGGATTGGTTCAAGGCGGTCGGTTCCGCTCGGAGACGTGACCGATCGATGGAACCTTCGTTTTCGCGAGCTGTTGATGCGGATGGGGTGGAGGGGGGAAAAATATTAAATTTAAATAAATTTTTTTTGTGGTGATAGAAAGTATATGTTGATAAAGAGCGGGCAATCTGGCGACGTATGATTTTAAATATTTTTTTTTTTTGCGAAAGAAAAATGCGTTAAGTGATGGATGGCAAATAGCTCATAACACGACATATTTCAAACAGCTCTAGAATGATTACATCGCAATAACCCACAAACCCAGAATTACAACGTATTGCGTTCGCTTATTATTTTCTTCTTTTTTAATGTAATTCTCGTTCATCACGCCAACGGTTCCTTGCACCCGTGAAAGCCCCCCCCCCCCCCCCTCTGATACGTAAACACGGCGCTGCGTCCCTTTCACGTTAGCGAAGAGACGATGACGAATGATAACGTTTTGCGCTGCGTGTTTTTTTATATTTCATTTTCACGTCTAACATCATGGCTCTCTCTTATATATATGTGTGTGTATACCAGATAATGCTTTTTTGCATTATTATTGCTATTATCTTTTGACGCAATCAACAACTTGACGTGTATGAGAGATGAACGCATTCTCTTCCAATTTCCTTTGTGTGTTTTCTTCTCTTTTTTTTTTTCGTTCAATTTTTGGCTGCCTTCGTTTTCACGATGACAAGACCTTTTTGTTTGGTTTTGAATTGTTAAAGAAGCCAAAAGAAAAAATTTAAAAAAACAAGCTAGCACATTTCTGATTTGAGAAAACGACGAAGTAAGGGATACGTTGTTTTCGCCAACGCCCTTCCCGCCATGAATGAATTACCCGCAGCTGTGTTTGCGCTGCTGGTTTCCCGCTACTCACGCTCGACAAGAAAATCGAACGGTGAGAGGCTTCTTTCTTTTTTTTTCTGAATCTTGGTTGTCTCTTGAGAGATCTGGTTGAATAAATAGACTAGGGGGAAAGTAATCAGTAAAAAGAAAGAAAGAAAAAAAAGAGAGAGGAAATTATAACGAGAGCACATCGAATCAGATCTCCCTCCGGTGCGATTCCAGTAAGATAACGAAGCGTTGCCGTTAATGACGTCAACGCTTTTTCTTCTCAAGAATTACAGTGTACCCTGTGAGGCATTCACGCAGTACACACAAAAAAATGTAGACACGTAACAAGCGATCTTTTTGTAAAATATCATTTTCGTGAATTCATCTTTCGAATCGATTTTTGACGCTGTGTGCCTCTCATTTGAATTTGAAGGATTTTTTTTTTTTCCTGTTTGACTTCCGTCCGTGACGTGTATTTGTTATCGTTTTTCTCCCTAATCCCGGAGATGAAAGACCTCCCCGAATGTCAGCCATGGTCCATCAGCCGTGATTGATGGACGGTCACGCCCGTCTTCGCGCATTTCTCTATTTTTTTTTCTTTTTCTATTTCTTGTTATCCTTATTCCGAAATCAAGTCGCTGAACAAATCTATGGCAAACGCAAAACCCTATCGTCTTATCAATCGATGCCATCTGACAAGTTTTCTTTGTTGACACACACAATGTCACACACGCAATATTGCTTGGCTTGACCATTACCGATACAACGGCTCATGAGAACTCGTCAGAAATAGGAAAAGCTCAGCTGGGCACGAACGATGGATGCTTTGGTTAGGATCGATGGATCATCTCTACCACATGCGTATTCATCAAGATGGCGAATCAGTTGAGCTCTTTGTCGTCAAGACGTGCGGTTAAAATTCTGCAAACATTTTTCTGAAATGCTGGCAGAAATTTTGAACAATCCTTGGGCGGAGTGGGGAGGATTGGTGCAGCATTTCCTTTTTTTTTTTAAATTATCAATTCCATCGACTGTATGAATGATGAAGTTGATGGATTTGGTTGATGTTGTTTCTTTTTTGAACATGGCACGAAAGGAACTAAAAGACGCTGACATCCCTTTTGTTTTTTTGGGTATGGGCTTTCCCGAAAAGAAACAAACGTGAAAGATTTAAATAGTCGAGATAGACAAAGAGAATTATACAAAGAGAGAGAGGGTATTACTACTCCATTTTCTAGAGAGAGAGAGAGAGAGAGAGAGAGAGAGAAAGGGCGGAAAAGAAGAGGGCGTCTCCTGAGTGTGTCTGATCGACAGCAGTCTACACTCAGCAGTTAATAACGTTCGGACTGTGGTGAGTCCAGTAAAGTGCTACCGAAGGCTCTTCTTGTTTGCATTTTCTCTTTTCAAATGAATTTCGTTCTTTCGTTGAAATCATTTCGACGTTTTCAAGTCTTAACAGTTTTTTTTTTCCCCTTAAACATACTTGTTGACTTGAGGCGGTTTTCCAATTACCGATGCAAATGGGGAGAACAACAATTTCCCTCGCCCCCCTTTTTTTTGTATAGAATCAGCCCTTCGCTATCTAACGAACTCGAATAGCGCTTTATAACATTTTTAAAGTTAAAAATTCTGGTAGATTTGCATGGGGCGCTTAAAAATGAATCGGAGAGTTTTTTTGATCGCTTACCTGATTTGAATATGAAGAATTGTGAACCTCTTTCGAAAACAAAACAAATGTATTCACCGATGATGAGCCACCAGTTGATGTCAGATGGAATCAAAAAGGCCCCTGCGCACTTTGAAGGCACGTCGTCGACTAAGCCGAGCCGAAACAGTTCGTGTTGCGACCGCAGACCAGCAGAGATGAAGACTGGGCAGCCAGAGCGAAAGAGAGAGAAACGAAATCCAAAAGAATCAAGAACGGGAGAAGAAGAAGCTGCTGGAGGCTGTAATACCCCAAACTTTTTTTTTTTTTTTTTTTTTTTGCCGCCGAAGCAAAAAAAATAAAAAGAACTTGAAAAAAGGTGAGAGAAGTCTACAAAGCTAAAAGGACAGGCAGACCAGTCCCGATGGTTTCCGCGGGAGGTAGGAGGAGGAGGCTGTGGTCTAACCCTCCCCTCCCTTTTGCCATATCTCGACTGTTTTGAATGTGGGGAACAAACTCTTCTAGGGAGAGAGGAAGGCATGTTTTCTTGTATATGCAAGTTTGTCTTGCTCGGTTTTTTTTTTTTTTAAAGCCCAGCCATGAGACGGGCATTGGCGTCGTCGACATTGAGCTCTCCGCCGTGTAATTGATGTTGCTTGCCAATACTTTTCGTTTTTTTTTTTTCCATCTTTCTTTCTTTTTTTTTTGAATGATGAGGTCGATGAGAGCAGCTCAGCTGCCACCCTCCATCGCTTAAATCCATATATACCGACTGGGACGGTTTGCGCCGTATAATCGATCGTTAGTTTTACCCGTCTTGTTGGTTTTTTCTTTTTTTCCTTGCTCCCTCCGACCACATATATACGATATATCCGCGGCCAAAATACACACGAATGAATCATGCGTCAAGCTGGGCGTTACACAAGGCGGAAAGCTATATGATGAGACCATGAAAAAACAAAATAAGAACCGACAAAATAAAGAAGAAGAAAAAAATGCGGATGTCTGTGTAGGCCTATGTACTATTACTAAATCATGTGGTCGGAAGGGTTTCTTTTTGGCAGACTCCCGCAAAACAGCGTGAGCCCTCCCATGTCGTTGCGTAATATCTCCTGGTTTTGTCGTTATCGCAAACGCTTGGTTAGCGCATAGCTGTCACTGGATATATCGTCGGCTGTTTTTGATATCCCCTCTCTCTTTTTTGAATGAGGATAATTTTTAAAAAATGTGAGTAAATTACGTTGCCGAATGATTTACCTTGTGTGATTTCGCTTTGTTGAGCTGACAAGTAAAGAGGCCTAGAACAACAAGCTCCACGTCGGGGTTATTAAGGAAATTGGATTTCTTTTTTTTTCCCTGATTCGTTATAGACATATGAGACACCGTGGTTGACAAGCACTATATAACAAAGAACCTTGTCAGCCTCTCCGGCCTTTCGTTACATACGCAGTGATTGGCCAAAACATGTTTCAATTTAATTATTTTTTGCGTGCCCGGATGGATTATATACTACGTGTATCTCATCAACGTTTCTTTTTCATTTTTTTTTCGTACTGTTTCGATATTGATCGTGACACACGATGAGTTTTTACACGAGACTTTGTTTTTACATGTAGATTTTCGTGAGCCCTCGGGACAGAAAGTTCAACTTTTTCAGTCAGGCCAATTTTTCTTTGAATTTTTTCTTGTTTTGTTTTTCACTTATTTATGTTTGACTTGATGCTTTCATCCTTTTTTTTTTCGTTCGTTATTCTTAAGTCATTCTCTGTATTTTTTTTCTTTCTTCCTAATGCGATTTTACGAGCCTTCGGCTGATAACCAACGTACAAAGAGTCCCATGCCAATTTACGATGACAGCTGCCACTATGCCCAAGCCTATAGTAAAGTCCCAACTCTTTCTGATAAAGTGAAAGAAAATAACCTGCCCCGGTGTTGTTGTCTATTAAAAACAGCCAGCCATAGGTGAAGGTATGCAACTAAAAAAGAAATTTTTTTTTTTCACTTCCATTGAGTGCTGGTGGAAAGTGTGACTGAGCTGATTTAAAGTCATTTTACATTTTTTTTCTCTTTAATTTATATTTTTATCTTTTTACCTTCTTGCTATGCATATTGGGTTTTCACAGTTCCCTCCATTAGCTGACGTGTGTTAGGGACCAGTAGCGTTCTCTCATTTTTTGACTTGATGTTTATTTATTTTTTTTTTTTTTGTAACGATTTATTTGTTTAAATCGTTTCAATTCAATTCATTCAACGAATTGTATCCGCATCAGCATCGACCTCGTACGTACAGGGCTGAATTATGATTCACCTGAATCAGGTTCTTTTCACTGTTAGTCGCCCACCTGTGCCCGGATGGTGGGCCACCCGTCATACAAGTTATGCACCGAGATCCCCGAAAAGGAATTATCTTTTTCCTTCTTTCGCTTGTGTATACAAGTTGTTTTGATGGCGTTCAAAATTTAATTTTAAAAAGGGTGTGCTGTGCAGGGGACGCTAAAGCCATTTCTTTTTCCTAACCTGACGTTTTCATTTAAATTTAGGTGACGTAGAATCATACGGATATTATAAGGTCCATGAGAAATTGCCCATCCATTTGAAACGCCAGCAATTAAGCGTTATTTCATTGAATATCAGGGCAGGCCTAACCTTCCGTTCTTTTGTTAAATCAGATATACTTTTCCCCTCTATCCATTTTTATCTGTTTTCTTTCGGAGTTCCAGGTGGAAGAGGCGATGAACTTGACATTCGTCTCTAGTGTCACTACACCTATGCCTATTGCTCATGTATATACATTTTCATGAAGGCAAAACATTTTTCTTTGCCTTTGCGTTCATTTTTTTTTATGTCCTTCTTCTACAATGTAGGCCCACCGGGTTGTTTTGAATATCAATCAAATGGTAATAGCACCAACCGCGACTATACACATCAATAAGACCTACCTCGAACTCGTTTGTTGTAAGGACTGGGGAAGAAAAAAAAGACCATTCATGGCACAACTTGATTGCATAGGCCATACTCTCTAGTATAGTAATAGACTACTACTATAGAGCGTCTTGGTTGAAGCTCTGCGGGACTAGCGCTCTCATAACGAAAGAAGCCGGTTGTTGGATGCTTTTTCCATCCATAAGTGGGACTCCCTGCGCGCTCGGCTGGCCTATTTGTTTGGCGTACAGGCCAGAAGACGTTCGGTGTGTCGATCGGTGAACTGAGATAACGTAAGGTGATAGCACCTTAAAAAGTAGGAGCCATTTTCCAGAATTGTGTACAGGTCATTTCCTTGAGGGAAAAAAGAAAAAGTTTGACAGTTTCGGTTTAAAGGATTATAGATTGGAATGCCTGTCTTTTTTTTCTTTCGTTTGTTGAAGAGATAGCAAGGGTGGGGCATCTGTTATTCCGGTTGGAGCGAGTATTTTTGAATTAGCATAGGTGAGTAAATGTTTGGATGTGTGTTTGTTTTGCCACTAGAGACGTATTAACGGTTATTGACGTTGTTCAAAATCAACACCATCCGTACGGGGATTTTCTTTTTTTTTTTTTTTTTTTCCTTTTTGAAAAATGGTGTGGCAAAGCGCGTCGAATGATAATGAGTCACTTTATGTTTGTTTGTTTCGAGATTGCGTTTTGCCCGCGTGTGTCAGTAACGATGCTGTATATTTAGACGTGTGTTAACATCAGTCGGAAGCGTTCAATAAAGTTGACGGCCTCGTGTACCGCATGGATCTATTTATAGCTGTAGTCGACCATGGGACGTCGATGACAGAATTCCTACTCTTAAATATTCATTTTTTTTTTTCTTGCGTCGTTATATTGCGAAGCGATCGTTGTAACGTCATTTCGGGCAACCGGAACGTTGGTATATGTGTCATCAGGACCGTTATGATGGGACCTTAAAAGAAGCCATAAAAGGATAACTGCCATGTGAACAAATCCAATTTTTTTCGATCTTTCTTTTTGATTGTCCTTTAATTTCGTGTTGTGTTTTATCGTTAACTCTTACCCACAAGTGTTGATAGAAGCTCATGAAGCCCCACCTATTTCACGCGTGTTTGTTTGAACACATACACGTTGTGTATGTTTCCTTGTTGGACAACGTTCAACACACATTTAAAAAAATCCTAAATTTATGATTCGGCATTTGACGAGGCTCTTCCATCATCGTAACAGATTGTCGGTTGTTTGAATACGTAATCGTTATCCCTTATTTATTTATTTTTTTCCCTCTTTTTATCTGTGGATTGTACTTCGGCTGTTGATTTCATTCATTCTCGGTTTTTTGTTTTGTTTTGAAAGCCTCGGCAAGTTTGTCTGATTGTCTTGCGCGGTGGTCCAAACGGCGCCAATATTTCAAAAAAGTAGGGGGGGGGGAGGTGTCGGCAATTCGTTTTTGAAAGAACGCACGCACGCCGCGCACGTGCGTGTTTCCTTGAATCTAACGGAACTAATTTGCACTTTTAGGCATTCCGTCTTTTACACGATAATTCTGCGGTCAAGTTTGTGTGTGTGTTGTTTCTCAAATTTTTATATTTGGGGGAAACCGATTTGAAATTTGATGTCGTTTCTATATGCAAATCATTTCGTGCCGATTTAATAAGAAATTATATCCTTGCGATGCGAGGTAGAAAAAAAAAGAGACTCGAGGTATTTGGGCTCGACATCCAACTTTCAGGAGTCTGCTGAGCTGTCCCGAATGGATCACATTTTTCCTTTCCCCTCTCACTAGAAGTTTTTTGAAATTTAAAATAGATTTTTTTTTTTTCGGTTTACCTTTGGCGCAAAAGGATTCGCCGGAAGGATCTTAGAAAAAACGGCATCGGCACGGATGCAAAAATGTTTGATTGAATATCCTTTTGAAAGCGTTTGATAGGATTGGATATGTATGCTAGATGGAATCATCAGCGAACTGTGAATGATTACATTATTCAATTTACTGATCCCCAATCGCCATTGAATTTTTTTTCTTCTTCCGCGAATATCGGATTTTGAAAATTCTGAATTTTTTTTTTTTCATAAATGCTAGGCCCTATTCCTCCGCTAGATTAAGTAAATATTCCCGTCCGTTGTTGCTTTATATCGGAAGCTCTGCATGTAATACTTCCCTCGCCCGAATACTCAGCCCATCCTCTCGCAATGGCTTTTAAGAAGAAAAAAAGAAAACGATGGTTTTGCCATATCCTCCTTCCGTTGCGGAAACGACCAACGCCCTCGTGCACATTTCTTTTTTTTTTCTTAACAAATACATGAATATATACCACGAAGACGGGCGCCGGAGAAAAGCGGATGTTTAAGCGATGCCAGCACACTAGCGGTATATAGCCCAAGTGAAAAATTCTTCTTTTGTTTTTATTGTTTTTCGCGCTTTCAAATGGTTTGTTGCATGGGGTTTTATTTTTATGCACGTAAAAGACTGTACCCAACTTTCCGAGTAAGAAAATAGAGGCCCAGCTGGTTCGCCTTCGAATGTTATCGATCGTTGAGACCTAGAGAGAAAATGGAAGGACAGCGCGATCCAAACGTCAAAACTTTTTCTTATTTCTGATTTAAATTTTGTTTAAATTCCTTTAAATTGCATCATTGCATATAGACTCGGAAGAGAGTGCGGCGTGAGGGTCAAACTCGATTTCGATTTGTGTAGCTGTACAGATTTATATGTGAGTATAGCTAGAACAGACGTTTAGACAAACGAGGGAAAACAACATCAAACATCCGGTTCGGGATGAAGTTTGACGTTCGTGATGTGACTGTCGCACGACTAGATCGCTCCACTTCGCTAACAGACAGACGTCATAGTTGGACAAATCAAAGAAAGAAACGTACCTTACTTGGTAGACATTAAAATTAAATTCTAAAACTTTGATTGACTAAAAGGAATAACTATTGAAATGCTTATTGATTAGTTCTTCTTTTTCTCGGATTTGAAGAATTTGAAGCCCATAGCAACGCCGAATGATTTGAATGAGATTCGTTCAGAGTGTTGATGCTTCGTTTTGATCGCAAAAACAAATGAAATGCTCCATTTACTTGGGACGGAAACTATCAAAAGGGGCGAAGAGTGTACGGCGTTTCAATCAGATCTGATCAGGTGCTCTTGTTATCCCTTTTCTCTTGACAAGACCTTGTTTTCAGGCAGGGCATGACAGACATGGTTCAAAGCAAACATCCGCGCAGATGGTTCGTGCAATCGTTTTTTTTTTTACACGATATACCTTTCTCCGATGTCATTTGGCCGTTGCAGCTGCGTCTATATGTCCCAATACGTGTTTACTCTTGCAGATAAAATGCCCATCGCTAAGCGAAACTTTAATTGCTACATCTGTGATTGGATCGAATTCCCTAAAAACCGCCAACTAAACGAAACCACCAGCCTTTGACCGGCTGTCTATTTGTGTTTTGTTTCGTTTATCATCTCGTCTCAAAGAAAGGGAGAAGCACGGCCGCAATAACATTCTCAGCGTGTGTTTGTTCTATACATAAGCCACCGCCAATAGCCTAAGTCTTTAGCGTATGTGTATCTATTTACACTGAAAATGTATCGCCCCTTATTCCCTTTTGAAAAGCCTGCGCTATCACGCTGAATTGTGATCGATATACGTACCGCCAACACCGTTCGCTTTTCACGATAATGTGGCTCTCCCTCTATGCAAAATAGACGCTTCGAATCGCACGACACCCACCCTTCTTTTTTTAAAGACACACGGCGGACGAGTGGATCATTTGAAAACATTCCGACTTGATCTCGTTTTCATTGAACTGTTTCTCCTTTTTTTTTTTTTTTCAATTGTTCATTGCGCTCGTGTTCCGGTTGGAACGCGCGGCCGTGCAATCGGCCGGGACTGACTGCGTTACAGAACTCGTGAGTTGATCGAGTGAGTGCCAACCGTTGTGTATTATATAGCATTGCCTGGTTATTTTTGATAACGATATATCACCGTGAACGCCATAGAGTTGCCAGTTAGGAAGCGGATAGCATCTGCCGTTTGTTATGTTGCATGGCGCATGAGCACGCGCTTCTGTTTGTTGTATGTAGTATAAGAGAGAGAGAGACGGGCAGAGAGGGGGGAGCCTGCACGCGCACGCAGACACAATGAGAAATGTATCAAAGCCGGCCAAAAGAAAAAATGCTAAAGGTGTGGGACGTCCGACAGTGCCGGCTCAGTTGACGTTCTCCCGCCACCGACCGGACAGCACACCCATCCCACATATTTCAACCAAAAAAAATAAAATTGGGTTTTTTTTTTACTTCTTCCCCATCACGTTTTGTTTTTGCTCCACACACCCACGCACCGTCAATAGAGTTTGAAAAGGGTCTTTTCGTTGACTGCATCTTCGTCGTCAACGAACGCCTGTCTTCTGTCTTCTCTTTCACGTCGTCAACTGGCTGTTGCCCTTCATCAACCGTCGAACGAGAAAAAACGTAGGTGGAGCAATTAATATTAGGCCTGAAAATTAAAATTAGACCTATTTAGACGAGAGCCTGTATATACTAAGCGTTTTAAAGCTAAATAGTTCGTTTTGATGCGATCAAACGAAATTTTTCTTTGTACCTTTCTCAAAGCCTAGCGCGAGGGTTTTATTTTATTTATTTCTTTTTGATGATTGTGTGCGTGTAGTGTTTTTCTTTTTATCTGTACTGGGATCGATAAGCACACCTATATCTCGATCGAAGTTGGTGGTCCCATTTCTTCTTTCCCACATTTTTTTTTTTTCTCTCTCTCCTCGCAGTTTCTTTCATTTTCTTCATTCAAAAGCGAAATAGAAAAAAGAAAAAGAAGAGCGTCATTTGAGGAAGACGACGCGTAGTAATTAGAATTCTGAAAGAAATCTCGAATGCACTGCGTATAGTAGCTACTGTCCGTCTCGTAGGAGCTACATAACGTACAGCAGTGATTGACGTGAAATTAAAAGTTAATTGAAGTCTGATCACGAGCTCCCCGCAAGCCAATTGTGTGTAGACGCAACTGGCTTTCGACGCCCGCCACGTCCTTTTTTTTTTTTTTTTTTTTTTGATGTAATGTAACTTTGGCTCCTGCATTTACTGTATATAGCATTGTAAAAAGAAAAGAGGACGTGCTGTGTTCCTTCTCCGTCATCGCACGGGTTCCATTAAGGCCACCCATCTTTGCGGGGGTGCCAGTCCAACAAAGCCAGCCGTATAGCTTCGGCCAAAGGTGGGGGGGAAAGAACGAGACATGTGTCGGAGATGAACATTCAAAGTTATATAGTCCTGGTGATTCGATCATCCACGCTCAAAGATTGGAAGTCATGAAAGCAAAGGATGATCGAATATAAAGAATTGGAACACGTGAACAGAAGGCCAAAAAACATTATTTTTTCTATCTGATTTAATTCCACAATAGTGGCCATCCACTTATAAAAGACTAACTTTTACTTCCATCCATCAAGGTGGCCAATCATCTTGATTTCTTTTTGTTTAACTTAAAAGAAAAAGAGAAATGCAAGTTACTTTGCATTTCCTTTTAAAACTAGCGTCCACCAAGTGTACACGTAACTTTCTATATTCTGATGTAGTATGCATCGTATACGTAACACACGAGTACCGAAAACTTTTTTAAAAACATTCCCCTTCGTCCAAAAAAAAAAAAACATTGAAGAAGAACGAAATTCTTGTCGTAACTTTAGCGAATGTGTCGGTTGCCGAAAGGTAACACAATTCCCGCACGAGCGCCCGCGTCTAGGTGGCTATATAGTTGCTATTGTACCGCCATATACATCCCGTGTTAGTTGCAGTGTCACGCTGTCTGTATAGTATACTCGACTGTATGTGGCGTTGGACATTGCGTAACATGCGCAAAGGACAGGAAAATAGTTTTGCAATGTACACATAGACCGACAGCAAGAACGTCCCCGGAGAATAATAGCGTCACTTCCGCTTCAATGCTTTGAGTCGGGAAGAAAAGCCGCAACATGACGCGACATGTCTCTCCGACAAGAGTATTTCGCCTCCCTTATTTTCTTTTTTTTTTTTTTCGTACGGATGTGTATATGGCATTATGCAAATATATGATGTCGTATATTGCTGACAGCCTGACCTATTACGCTGATATGCTACGATGTAGTATATAAAGCTTTTACCGAATGTCCGTTCCGGAAGAGGTGGCCGCATTTTGATTAACCAATGACGTGATCTATATCTCCCAGCCCTATTTGAATTCCATTACTTACTTATCTTTATAATGGCTGTTTTCATATGCGCATACGCAAGCCAAAAATCAAATAACTCGCTTCACTCTATACAATCGTTTAAAGCGCTTAATCTTAATTGACTTGTTGATTTTGCTACCCATATTTTTATACGGCTACACGTAATTGTTAGTTATTATGCGTGCCAAAAATATGAATAGAAAGGTTATCATTCACTTGCTGGATTTCTTTGTATTTGCCTTACGCAAGTGGGGCGGAGGAAACACTTCCTTTTTGGCCGGGAAAATTCGGGGAGTGACAAATGGACACGGACCAAGTGAGTGGGCTTGAAAAGCGTATACCAGGGTACAATAGATCACCATAGCAATGCACCGTTGTCATGCACCAAATACGCTATTTTATTAAATATATTTTTTTTTGTTGGTCCCTCATCGTAGTCGCATGTCATGGGGTAGGAAATGAGCGCGCGCACGCTCGTCTACGACTATATACTGTATATGGGGCGATAACTTGTCTGTTCCATTATACACGTCGGGGGGACCCTTCCATTTGAAAGGCTGAACGGGCCTGCACGCCAGCAGCCCAGCAGGTGGTGGTCTGGCTGTTGAATTATTTAATTTGTTGTTATACGTGTACCGTATAGACTCTGTGTACTCTAAATCGTCCGCAGCCGAGTCTACACAGGCTGTGTGCGGAACTGATGGCCGAGCTCTGCTTTCTGTTCGCGTGACTCATTTGTCTTTCCTTTTTTTTTTTTGATGGTCACACACATCAAAATGTAACCGAGAGGACGTCCGTCGAAATTTTAAAGATTATTAGTGTGGGAATATAATTGTCGACCGACTGTTTGAATAATATTTTCAGGCTTTTTTTCGGGTCCGTCTCGTTGATGTGAAAACGTAACGTACACGGAAATTCAAATCAGATGGCCGAAGCTCGTCACAATGTATACGGGTGGGAAAGAAGGACGGACACGAAACGGAAAAGATAAAAGATGGGGGAGAAGAATGTAAGAAGGGAGATGATAGACGAGAATATGAGGAGAGCTAGAAAGAAAGATGAGGGCGTCCGAAAAATCACGGCAGTCTCACACTCGAAACATTTTCCCCCGTTTTTTTTATTTGTGTGTGCCATCTACGATGTGTGTTTTGCTGCTGTGAGCAGATGAATTTATTGATGCGCAGGGAAAGCCTGCCTCTCAAATGCGTGCGCGTGGAAAATGGGCGAGGCCGAACAGCAGCGGCGTGAATCATCTTTGGCCGTCTCCCCCGTCCAGCAGCTGTGTCAAGGAGGCCAGCATCGCGCCGTTGTGCTAGATGGAATCACGCCATCGCCACTATAGGAGGGGGGGGGTTCATCCATAAGAAATGCTGTCCATCGTTTGCTCTTTAACATCCCTCTTTTTCCCCCTATAGCAATCGCCTTCAGCATACATTAAGACCTATAGATAGCCAAAGGGGTTTCCCATTCATCATCAGGTTGATTTATTCCCAAATTTAGTTGATTTTATTTCTTTAAGAATTTTTTTCTTTGACTCGTGTATTTGTATATGAGAATGCGTTCACTATCAAAGGCTTATTTCAAGTCTCGATATCAATTTTTGCCGCTTCAGCATTTGACTTGATCATGTGGACGATCGTTGCCCAGCGACTGGCATCAATCGTCATTCACCTTTATGTAATCGGAGGTCTTAATCGCGTGCACAGAAAGATAATGCTTTTCCACTTAACTGTTACGGCGTAACGTAAGCTTTTGATCAGGTGTTGTTTCATATAAGTGTACAACCCAATCATAAGTTCGTGTTACCCATTGATAAGTGCCCTAAACATCTATGAAATTCAGCGTCTGTTGCATGTTTGGAGCTTTAGCTGGCTGGACGAGGGCTCACCGTGAGCCAGCGTGAATATTGCAGCACGCGCGCCGCATGTCGCTCCTGTTTGTCTTGCGTAGAGGAGCTCGCGTGTCTCAAACGGTTTCGTTCGACAAAGTCTTATCCTCTTCCCGTTTTTTTTTTTTCTTGGCCAACCCTCCAAGCCCCATATGGTCGAAACATTGAATTTCAGTTTCCTTATTTTCGACGTTTGGAGGCGTTATCGTACAACATCTTTAGCTATATTGGCCCCTCGCTATTGCAAAACCCTGATTTTTATATTTTTCTATCGGCTGTCTATAGCAACCAATCGTTTACATTCAAATGTATTTTTTTTTTTTTTTGCCATCCACAAGACGTGTTTTGTTTTGTTTGTTTTGAGTTTTTGAGCCTTATTCGGATGGGTTAGCGAGATTGCTGGGCGTCTGCAGCTACACGAAGGCCATGCGAATAAACACGTAACAAATAAATACACCAATTTATGCGGGTTCTGTCGTCGGAACGATCGACTCAACGGACACGCCCATTTTAACAGGCGTGCAGCACGCTAGAGACGACCGGACCGTACAGGCAAGAAATCACGCTCTGTCAAGCAAATAAAGAAAAGAAAAAAATATTAAACTCGGAGGAGACCTAGTGTTTGAATTGGCACCGCCGGTTTGAGTGTTATCCAATCTGCAATGCAACTCAAAGAAGAAGAAGAAAAAGAAGAAGAAAAAGAGAAACTTTTGCCAAAAGAAAAAAGTTCGACAGCAACAAAGGGGGGGACAAAAATTCTAGCGATGGGCAATCACGCAAGTGTAGTCTTTCTGTGACGCGCAGGGGTCGTCCAAATGGAACACGAAATGCGTGCGTTTCACGAACAATGTAACCCCCCTCACTTTTTATACCTGCTGCAAGGGCTGTATATGAAGAGCAATAACATTTGCAATAATGGCTAGACGATGGTGAAACCATATACAGTACAATATAAGCTAATCATACTACCAAATTTTATTTCTTTTTTCTTTTTTGCTCGTGCGCGTTTTAACTCGAGTTTTGCGAAAGCTCCGTCTGAGTCATCATCTGCTGATCAAAGGAATATTTTATGCGAAAATATAAACGGTGAACTGTTTAGGATGCGAAATGTAATTGACGGCATATCTATCATCGGTCTTTGTGTTTGTCGATGACGTTGAAGACACTCCCTTCAGGCTATTTATGCGCTACCGTTGCGAACCGTTAGCAGGGATTTATGATTCGAAAGACTTTGATTGATGCAACATGTTTTTGATGTAGTTTTTGTTAAACGAAGAAAAATCGAGTCAGTTTGCAGCAGTTTACGTTTTTTGTGTGGATCGATTGGCTGTTAAACAGCGACAACAATGTCAATGTGTTGTTGTGTATTACGCCCCATTCGCGTCCCACGCTTCGCTATAAAACGTAGACTAGCTTATTGCGTTATTATTTAAAAAATGGCCTTGTTTACAGTTTCCTGGGCTCGCAATCCAGTTAGCCGTGAGCTCTGACGTTTCCCAGGGAACGCGAATGAATCTTTTCTTTCTTTCTTGTTTTAAACGGTGGGCTCATAAAACGAGCGCCGTATGTCACGAACGTTTTTGAATGATTAAAATGGCATCGTTTGCAGATCCGTTTTTATACGTCCCCCTCCACTCTCATTCTTAGTCAGCTGTCTTGCCGTGACAAAAGATGTAAAGCTAACTCTCTTTACACAAGTCATAATACCTTCATTTAATTTCAACTGTTTTGCCTTGCTGTGCGTTGACAATTGTCTTCATTTTTATTGACAGTGAAAAAAAAAACGACAACCGAAAATGAGTTCCGGCAATCAGAATCTCACAGCCGCCCAGCAGCAGCAGCTCAAGAACAATATCCGAGTCAACTTGGATCGTTGCAGCAATTTTATGCGCCAATTCCGCGATCCCGAGAGCCGCGAGTTGACCAAACTGTCGGCCAACCAGTTCATGGACGTTTGGAGCCACTACGACAAAGACGGTAAGAATCAAACAATTTGACTATCGTTCAATAATAGATTGCGTACAAGTACATTTATTATGTACATGTCCCTTTATTTTTCCCTTCCTTTTGTGTGTATAGTTTTCAATGGCCCTCGGTTTATGGATGTCAGTATGTTTGCGTTCTATATTTGACTTCACCTTACGGCAGGGCAGTTATGGTTTCAAACAACTCCACCCACGAACTGGTACTTTACATTTTTTTATTGCCCTCATCAGCGCGATCAAAAACTTGTATAATAAGAACGCTCAGAAATGAGGGAACGGATCGATTTCTGATGGGTGCTGCAATCCCTTGTGTAGTTTATTTCCGGCAAGCCGTTAACAACAAAGATGGACCCTACCAATAAGCGCATACAAGCAAAAAGCCACATCCCGAGCCAATAACCAAAGCCAAATCGTCCCATTGTATTATAAGGCCGCTTTTGGCATTGGCACAACAACTTTATTCTTCAATTACCAAAGCGACATAGTCTATCGAGCTTCCCGTTGAACTTTGGCTGGCCTATATCGTGATTGCGACCCGATTGCTTTTGCCTTCTAACCCGTCCTCCATAAACTAACTTTCATGAGTTGTCTTTGTGTATGTACAACAACAACAACAACTCCTCTCTCGCGCTTGTCCTTGATGGCCATTGCGGGATTTCTCTCGTTCAGGCCGCAAAGCGAAATGCAAAGCCCGTGGCTTTATGTCATGTGCGAATTTCTCAGGGCGAATTCCCGATAGGCTTTTCATAACCATGGAAGATCTGTGTATACGATACAAGAGGAGAGTGAACCATTTGCCTTATTTCGTGAAGAAACAACTTCAATTCCGGCCTATAATGAAGTCAGTTTAATGAGCGGGAAAATGAAATAATTGATAAGTCTTTGTGAGCATTTTCATTGAAGAGAAAGAAGTAGTACGTGTATTGTTATAATCACGCCGGTTGTATAGCACAATAGGCAGCACGTGACGTGTTCTTAAGAGAAAGTACCGCCCAGTGATTCCTTTAAACCGTACGTGTATTGTGACTGACGTACGTGGTCGGTTATTGCGGGCCGCTGCGTGCAAAGTTGATATTTTTTTCCCTCCCGCGGTGCTCCGGATGTCAAATAGGTTGAAAAAGAAAACGTATAGTACCTTCATCTCTCCTTTCTCTGATGTATATCTTTATCTTCCTTTCTTCCTTTTGCAGTGCAACACAAAAAGGGGAATGCGAGAATGAAAGAGAGAGACACGAAAGAGTTAAGTCAACAAAAGAAACTGCGAGCGAGGAAGAACTGCACACGACCAAACGCGCACGAAGTGCACTAAAGTTCAATAAAAGAAAAAAATAAGAAAGAAAGAACGGCACAAAAAAAATGAACTTGAGAAACGAAAAGAGACGAATAATAATAGACAGAGAGAAGAGTGAGAGACTGAATGAAATTTTATTCAAAATGACGAGTCTGACGGCGGGATAGGGGGAGGGGTAGCGTGAGTCTTTCCTCGGGCACGGGGGATGCTGCTGGCGCATTGCGGAGAGACAGACGAGAAGGGGCTATTGTTGCCATTGCTATCTTATTTATTTATTTTTTATTTATTTATGTATGCTTTTCTTTTATTTATTTCTTTTTCTTTTTATATATCGGGGTCTTGTCGTTCGGCCCTGTCCTTGTTGAACGACCGAGGGCTTATGGAACAGCTAACATTCACAGAGATGAGAAAGAAAAGACACGGAGCCGAAAGATAAAACAGCCACTCGTTCATCGTGTGTGTGTCTATACAGCCGTGTTACTCTTTTTTTTTCTTCTTCTTCTTCTTTTTTTTTCTTTTGCTATTGTCATTCGCTTCCCTCTTTATGCGTTATATTACGCTAGACCCAACAGCACACGCAATGGAAAGAAAGGAAGAAAAAAAGAAAAAGAGGCAAAATATTATGGAACACTATTCGGCCTTGTTTGACCAGTCACGAGCAATTTTTACAGCCCCTATCCAATTGCGAGTCGTTCTCTTTTATTTTTACTGTATTATTCTGTCGCCTTGTTTTGTTGAAGTGCTGTTATCTGTGACTAGCATGTAACAGCATACACGAATCTTGGCGAGACGATAATTCATGGAGAAGTGCCTTAAACACACAAAAAAGAATACTATATACAAAACGGAAGTGTGTAAGCCGGAATAAGAAACCAGTTCCAGTTCTGGCATCACACCGCATGATTGCATGTAGGATGTACGTAAATGTATTCGTATTGGTTGTATCTAATTTTGAGAAAAAAAAAGCAATTTTCCTCACGTCAAAAGGCTCGTGGATATTGTTCGATATAGACGGACATCAATTCCGGGGCTTTTCTCCATGACATCTACACAATGTCAGACACTTTCATCCTTTTGTCCATCTATAATTTATTTTATCCTTCTTCTTTTTTTTATGATTTATTGTTTGCGGGCGTTCACTTGATCGTTCTCATTTTCATGGCAAAGCCGACGATGAGTACCTCACTAAAATCATCATAAAATCATTGGGTCAGGCACATTTGCGCTGAGCTGTACTCGTGAACTTTGCTCTCCTTTTGCTCATTACTTTACATCATCAAGCGCGTTCGCTCTGTACTTGCGTATGTGTCTATCAAAGTGCTCCCCCCCCCCTTTTTCCCTCCCATTAAACATCATTCTTTGCTCCCTTTTCCGCATTGTGGCTTATGCGGTGCATTTGTACGGACCGCATAAATTGTAGACGCACACTCGACAGTTGGCCTAAACATACCAAATTATTAAGGCTTTTCGTTTGGCTGAAAACTTTAGTGGCCGCCTCTTAGCGTCCCGACAGGGGCAATGTTTTTTTCTTTTTTGTATGTGTCTTGATAGCAAATCGTGTAATGCTCTTTTTGTAAGTAACTACTGCCACTATTAGTATTGCGAGTGCCTATTAGTGCCAACATTTACTACCGCTAAAGGAAAAGCTTAAGGCTTCCCGAATGGCACTGCCATTTTGCCATACGTTCAACGCAGTTCGTTCGTTAAGGCTTTCTAGCTTTCTCTACCTTTTCCTTTCATTTTTTTTTTTTTTTTGAACAGATGGGCGGTAAATTTTCTCTTTTATTGCAGAAGAAAACACAAAAGAAGCTTGGCGTAACATGAGAGCTCACTGCTCCGCTCCTACCAATGCCTATAACTCATTTTATCTCGTTGTAATATTTTTTATTTATGAGCAGATGCCGACTATGTGTTTCCTTCGTTTCCTCAGTTTTTTTCTTATTTACTATACAAATTTATTCTTCTTTCAAAGAATAACATAGTGGCTGGGCATATAACTCATAGGCCTCTGTCCGCCGACCAATTTTTATTTACGATCTGTAGCTTTCATCGAATCAACACCTTGGATGACCAAACTATTGCATAAATGTTACATTCGTTTCGTACTTTATGTTGCAACTATTGTGAACGATGAAAACTAAATTCTATCTCTCTTTGACATTAGGTAATGGCTACATCGAAGGCACCGAGCTGGATGGCTTCCTGGCCGAATTCGTTTCCAGCGTCAACGTCATGGATGTCGGTCCCGAGGTGAGTCTAACTTAACTTCTTTACATTATACGCAAAAACGCATCCGTGTCTAATGTTTCCATAGCGTTGGAATGACTGGGGATGGTTGAGCAGGCAATACCGACTTTTTTTCTAGACGTTGATAAATCACCCTATTTATAAAGTTGAATTTCTGATGACGTTTGCATATAAAACTTTGAAAGGCCACGCAACAGAAAATGTGAAATAATATTGATCGCAACCGGTAAAATATCCGTTGGGAAAGCTAAACCTAAATTTCCTGTCGACAAGGAAGGGACAACTCAATTGCAAGCAATTTGCATAATACGACGCTGCGAGGCTTTGCAGCGGAATCGAAAAAGACCTCTACTTCTTTCCTTACCGCCGCCGCCAATGGACTTTTAAATGCATAGAAAATAGGAACATCATTATGCAAGACTAAGACGATTTTCAACTCTGATGTCAATTTTTTCCCCTCAAAAAATTCTCATCCGTACAAAAAAAGATTAGAACAATACGCCTGCTGGCTCCTCCGAATTCGCGAAATGTCCTTTTGACATCCGCCCTCGTAAGATTAGCATATAATCTTGGCCCCAAAAGTTTGAGAGCCAAGACTTGGCATGACACAGCAACATGGACTGCTTACGTATTCACGTATCGTATTTCATTCGTGTGAGTGGTAGAATAAGCTTTACTCGATTCATGGTTGCTCTGACTACGTAATAGTCATATAGTGATCATTATACGTCCGGCGGAGGGCCCGCTCTTTGGCTCGTCTTCTGCGGCATTTGCCCTACGCTCAATGTCCTCGTCGTTTGTTACTGTGCCCCTTCATCATCGTTATTAGACGGATTCTCAATTTACTAGCAGACCTGCATTGCTGGACTGCAGAGCATTAATGTGGAAGACGATGCAGTGATGAAGGATCGCTTTTACACGAGTATATAGGGCTAGCTCCATTTTAGCCGAGTATGTAGAGCAGTTGCACTAGTAGCACGTAACATTCTTCCCCAAGTTTGGCGAAATATCGAGAAAACCTGGAAACTTGGTCCACACACTTGACAGGTCCCTCCCCCTCCACCTAAAGCGACTGGGCAGGAAGGAGCGTGGATCGATGCGTGGTGCATGCGTGTCCATATACAGTAATAGCGTAGCAGACGGGCTCACTAACTATCAAACTGGTCGTTGACAGCGTCCAAAATGCCTCGAATGATGAAACTGGTGGGAAATGCTAAACCTCCGTTGAAAACAAAATAAACAAAAAATGATAACAATAGCAAAAAAAGGGGGTTGAATGTCGGCGGTGAGATGGAAGTCGATAGTTGGCCAAGAGACTTTTATTGCACGCTTATTTTTAATGGCTCGTGAATAAAAAGCTCGAGATATCGGCGCATGCAGAGTTTATATCTGTTGACATGTCGTGTTCGTTGCCATCCCCGTGTGTTTTTTTTTTTTTTTTTGCGTTTATTACATTTAGAGAACGCGGATCCGCCCGGGGGAGATCATTTTCCATTTCAACATGACTCTACAATCAATATTTATGCTGGAGCAGTGTAGCTCTCTCTGCGCATTTTTTATTTTCTCCCTTTCCTTTTATTTATGCTTTTGATTATTCGACCCTCGGGGTGCTCAAGGACCTCAAGTCCACTCTGTTGTTTGTCTTCTATAACTCAATCAACCTGCACCTAAAAGATATATTTTTTTTTCTCCTAAAAACAAAAGCAGAACTGAAAGAAGAAGAAGAAAAAAAAGAGTTCCCCACACTTCCACTTCTGTGAATAACGTTAAGTGCATCAGAGCAGAACACTTGACTTCATCTTAGTCAGACTTCGTTTGATCGAATTCGCTTAGACAGCCTACCTGGAACTGCAGCGCTCCGCAATGGACCCAAAATGAACCATAGATTCTAATTTATCCAAATTTTCTTGCCTGCACTGCGGGACTCCGACCTAAGAATGATCAATCATTTAGCTGTGTCTACTTTGAAACACAGCTTGAAGCTATAAAAACAGCGGGACAGGTCCGAAAGAACGAAAAACTGGCAACTGGAACGGGTTAAGTCGAACAAGAAACAAGAAATCCACTCACCAATCGAGCGGATAGCGATCGCCATCCGCACAGAATGGATATATGTAGATCATATAAATGTATTGCTGTCAATCGACGAAATCTACGGTGAAGGACACGCGATGGCAATGTATCGAACTTGACGATCGATCAGTGGTCAGCAATGGCAAATTGTTGTTTGGCTGATCGTATTATGCTGCTTTGCGTGCGCCAGCATTTCGCGTAACGTGTGACGATGTCAAATTTGAGAGCGGATTGACACGGCTATGGGCTTGTACCTGCTTTAAACGCATAGTATATGTTTATATTGTTGTTCACGTTTTCTCTTTCGGCCAGAGACTCGTTGATGTGAAAATAGCGCACGACCTCGTTTATTTGGCCGAAAACGAGACGCCAATCGATCGAATGTCATGTAGTGTGTTTTGACGAAGGAAAATGCCCTTGTTATATGCAGCGTCTGTTTATGTTTATTTGCTGTTCTCCGTATACTGATTGGTTCTATTTATTTATTCGTTTGATCGTAGGTCGTGTCAGACGCGATGTTGGCCGAATTGAAGCAGTGCTTCATGGAAGCTTACGACGATAATCAAGACGGGAAAATCGACATTCGTGAGGTACGTATATGACGATGTGTGTCGCAATTGCCGAGCGAAGATTGTCAGTTATGGCATGATTGGTTCAATCGCATAACACGATGGCCTTGTTTTTCTTGATGCCATACGGGCGTGCTTCGTTTGTTTTGTATCGTTAGTCGGATGTTCTACACGCATATTTTTTGCTCCCTCATAATTGGAGTAACAATGGTCTTTAAATTTTTGATTGTCTTCGTTTTCCCGGAACTCGATTGTACGTGCGCGCTTAATAGTTGGCCCAACTACTTCCTATGGAGGAGAACTTTTTGCTACTCTTCCGCTTCGACAATCCACTGGACTCCAGCGTCGAATTTATGAAGGTAATAATAAACGTAGTGGCAACAACTGACAAGCTGACAACAAGGCGAATTAGTTAATTAAACAGCATCGCTGTCTGTTTGTCTGCGTCACAGATCTGGCGAGAGTACGATTCTGACGGCAGTGGATTCATCGAAGCCGACGAATTGAAAGTAGGTCACGTCGCAGTTTACTCTCGTGTGTACATCGACTACGTCATTGGTCTTTTTCTTTGAATTTATTGAACGAAAATCTAACCCGAATGTTTTTTTTTTTCTTTTGTTTACCTGTGTTTTTTCCTTCTATGGCGTTTAATTAAGAACTTCCTGCGCGACTTGTTAACTGAGGCTCAGCGTGATAAAGAGGTCACCGAGGATAAGTTGATCGAATACACGGATACCATGGTAAGTGATGGCGGAGAAAAACAATTTTATCTGTCTAACCTTGCCAATTATTGACCAATTTCATCTTTTGTTGACGTTTACAGTTGCAAGTGTTTGATTCCAATCGCGATGGAAAACTCCAGCTCTCCGAAATGTCCAAGTAGGAATTATTTCTCTTTTGTTTTCTAGACATCCTTGTTGAAATGAATTCTTTAGGTGAATGAATAAGAAAATCGATTACTTCTCCTGTTGTCTATTATATTTTTTAAAATTTTCGATTTTTTGTGTGTAGGCTGCTTCCAGTCCGCGAAAATTTCCTGTGCCGCCAAGTTTTTAAGGTAAAGATTTTTAAAATTCTATTTGATTATTTACCAATTCAAATAAATTTCTAACCACTAACGCGTAACGACACATATCAATCTATTTCATCGTTCCTTTTTGTTTTCTTCCATTTCATGTCCGATGTGTATAATGGATATCCTGCCATTCCTGACATCCTTCCTCGTTGCTTACGCCTGCGGTGATGCTTGCAGGGCCCCACAGTGCTATCAAAGGATGATATCGAACGAGTTTTTGCTCTCTACGACAGAGTAAGTTTCTAGCAAGTTTTCTATAAGCTGTCGAGAGTGCTGTCGCATTGCGTTTGCGGAACGTAACGCCCCCCCCCCCACTCCAAAAGACGACCATGCTTTCTTGTCCTTGCGGAGCTCTGTTTGCTTGATCCCGCTTCTATAATTGTCTGCCCCTTCGTCCCGAATCCTGGCAATCGGAAGCCACTATGATGCAGTTTGGGTATCCCTTGGACGTGGACATTGCTGTTGACAGAGGCAGAAGATTCAGCTGATGCCGATGATCCCTGCACTCAGCACTAACGATTCCCTAGATTCCTACGCTATTTTTTACTAATTTCATTCAGATACCAAAATTATTTTTTTATTGTGTGTTTGCTTTCTAAAAATTAATTGAAACGATTAATTATTTGTTTGTCTGCGCAGGACAATAACGGAACGATTGAAAATGAAGAACTACGTGGATTCCTGAAAGATCTGTTGGAACTAGTGAAAAAGGTATGTTGTGGGCTAATAAATATTTGGCAATTACGCTTTATTATCTATTGCACTTGTATGCTCGGACAAGAGGGGCATTGACGTTGAGACATAATTTAAAACTGAACTTGCATTGTTAACGACCTAAGGAACTTGGTTGGATGGCGGGTTGTACAACGACTGGCTCACGAATTCACGCTCATTTATTACAACGTCCTAATTTGCTAGGAAGGTGAATGAGGGGATCTGATTCAATTCGCTTCGGTCTCTTACCTCATATACCATCTAGTCATACGTCTCTGTTCCTCCACACTCAATCACTTACCTATCACCCACATCATTAAAACCTTCACGCATTAAGCGCTCACGTCGCCCTCTCAATAGCCGTCGGATTTGTTGCTATAACATATAGCCATGGACTTCGCGCCATCTGCGTCCTATAAAAAAAAATAAATAAATGAAACAAACAAACAAAAAAGAATGAAATGAAGAGCTTCGTAAACAAGCTATTTGTTATTACATTATTTTCTGTTGACGTGCTTAATTTTGTACCGAATTCTATCGTGCAGGATTATGATGCCCAAGATCTTCTGGACTTTGAAGAGACCATTCTTCGTGGCTGCGATTTTAACCGTGACGGGAAAATCAGCAAGAAGGAGCTTACCATGATTTTGTTGGCATTGTCCAAACACAGCCAAGACGATGAAACTAAATCCAAGTAAAGACAAGAAGAAACGCGCACGACAAGTTCCGAACATCCAATAACGACGTTAATGAATATGAAAAAGAAAAAGTCTCCCATTCACAATGTATTGCCCCTCGTAAGTCAGTTCTGATGGAGAGAGAAGAACAAAAATAAATTTAAAAAATTGTTACCGCTGATCAGAAAAGTCAGAAGGGGCGGTGTTTTCCGACTTTAGACATTAATTTTAATTGAGTATTTATTTGAAGGTAGTAGTTCATTGCATCGCTTGTTGGTGAGCAAAATTTCAAACCAGTGGTCAACGTTTGTTACTAGTCTGTTGGGAATCTGTAATTTTTACCCCTATTTATACCACGTTTGTTCCAATTTTTTCTCAATAAATTGTCATCTCTAACCAAATCATCTCCAGTAGATTCCTAACGAATCACTCCCTATTGTCTGCTTTCCTTTCTGTGGCTCTACTGTTTTCCTTCCTCTTTCATGAATTTGTTTCTTCATGTTATACGCGAGTTAAAGGGAAAAACAAGAAAAAAAGAAAAAGTCGGTGGTTTTCACCGTCAAATATACAAAATTTAAAAAAAGGAAAGCAAAATGAACCTTTTTTCTTTTAGTTATTATTTTTTGTTGGAAATGAAGGATTTTTAATCGCTATGAGTAGACAAATTATAATGCAATATCTTTTCGAAAAATTCAACAGCAAAAATTACAATTTCGAAAGGAAATTGCTGAAATACAAGTGGCATTAATATAAAGGATTTCTTGACAGGAAAGTAAATTGTTTTAAGTACGAGTGAAATGACTAAAATCCATATTTGCCACATGCTACACGAACACGGTTAACGAAAACCATGCAATGTGTGAGATATGCATCGGATTCTACTAAAATATTTGTTTCTGCTTGCATAGCAGTGCATCTTCCATTTTTTGCTAATATTTATAAGAAATGCGTAAGCGATAAATAAGATATACTTTTTACCTTGCCATTATATTTTTACCTACTATTATTACTCCGAAAATAAATCAAGGGGTCATTAACTGCTCCCGGGAGAACCTGTCTACGTATCATTTTCTTATTTGTCTTCGAATCTGCTTGACGGCACAGTACGTCTTTTTCTGTCATTTTGTATTTTTTTTTTGTATTTTTCTCGTTTGAACTCGTTTCATTGCTACGTGGTTCGAAATATTAATACTAGATGGCTCTGTCATTTTGACGTCTATACATCGTCTGCTGAACACCTCGCGTGCGCTTAATTCTAAAAAGTTCTTGTTAATGTTTCTTTCGCAGTGACTGTTATTTCTAAATAGTTTTATTAAAGAGCTACAAGTTCTGACTAAACATGGGCAAGAAAACAAGTCCGCTAGGTGGGAAAAAAGGCATTCAACTTGGAAGAGCAATCATTAAGGATCGCTTTGGCAAAGGAAAAGGCAAAAATCGTAAAGGCGACCCGACTATGGTAATGAGAAAACAAATACATATTTGTGTATTTAAATAACAAATTTTTTCTTTTTGTTGTCAGTTACATACATCAGAACTTGATGATGGTTATGATTGGGGTCGTCTGAATTTGCAATCTGTGACAGAGCAAAGCCAATTGGATGAATTTCTAGCAACCGCAGAACTAGCTGGAACTGAGTTTGCAGTTAGTAAAGCTTCATCATAATAGCAAATTAAGCTTACAAGCTTCATGCAAGCTGTCATACATTTTTAGGCTGAAAAACTTAATGTAACATTTGCCAAAACGCAAGCAACGTATGGCTTGCTCAGTGCAGAGGAGAAAACTAAGGTTAAGCTTGCCCAAGCACAGAATGCAGCTAACCTTAAAATACCAAGACGACCATTGTGGGATAGAACAACTAGCGGGGAGGAGCTACAACAGCTTGAAAGAGAAGCTTTTCTGGCATGGAGAAAGGGTCTTTCTGAATTACAGGAAATCGAGGGTGTGACTCTAACACCTTATGAAAAAAATTTGGATTTTTGGAGGCAACTGTGGCGTGTTATTGAGCGAAGTGATGTATGTTTATAATCATTTCCGTTTTGAATTATTGTGTGACTAAAACGTATTCGTTCATTTCTATTTCTATATTTAGGTGGTTGTCCAGATTGTCGATGCTCGAAATCCCATGTTGTTCCGTTGTGAAGATCTAGAACGATATGTGGTGGAGACCAGTCAAGAGAAAATGAATTTGATTTTAATTAATAAGGCCGACTTTTTGAGTGAAAAACAGCGCCAGCTTTGGGCCGAATACTTTGATAGCATTAATTTACCCGTGGCTTTTTTCTCGGCATTAGAAGAGAATCAAAACAACCAGTTACGCAAACTAAAGCTACTGGAAGAAGAAGAAGAGGAAATAATTGAAGAAGAAATAGAAGATGAAGGAGAAAATGAAGATGAAGAGGAAAACGAAGAGGAAGAAGAAGACACAGACGAAGACAAAGAGGAAGACGCAGAAGAAGACGAACACGCACATGAAGAGGATAATAATGTCTGCGAAGGTGGAAGCAAAAGTGGTAAACAGAACGAAAAATTCAGTGTTGGAGAGAACAAACCTGATAACGATCAACAAATAACTGAGAATACAATATGGACATCAGCGGAGCAGGCAAAAGAAACTAAAAATACCTTGTCGATAAAGGATGACAGTAGTCCACTTCAAATGGGCAGTCAAATTAAAAACAGTACTCGACTACTCTCTGGGGCGGAGCTCGTGGAACTGTTCAAGAACATCCACAAAGGAAGAAAAGTTCAAGAAGGGCGATCAGTTGTTGGACTTGTGGGATACCCAAATGTCGGAAAGAGTTCCACTATCAACTCTTTACTCACGTACAAGAAAGTGTCCGTCTCGGCAACTCCAGGGAAAACTAAACATTTTCAGGTCAGATTCGACCGATACATATGCCAGCTAAAAATTACATAATATTTATTTCTTTTTATGTCTTCCAGACCATAAACATAGATGACGATTTAATTCTCTGTGATTGCCCTGGTCTGGTGATGCCAAGTTTTGTTTCGACAAAACATGAAATGATAATTTGGGGCATTTTACCGATTGACCAAATGCGAGATCACGTTGGGCCAGTAAACTTGATCGCTTCTCTTATTCCTCGCTCCATTCTGGAATCAACCTATGGCATCTTTATTCCAAAACCCAGTGAAGGCGAAGACACAAACCGACCCCCAACTTCCGAGGAGTTGCTTAATGCCTACGGATGTAATATTCTAACAGCATTTCATTTTTGTCTTTTTGAGAGAGCTTTCTGACAATATTTGTAATTATAGTTATGAGAGGCTTTATGACGGCGCGGGGCTTGCCTGATAATCCTCGTTCATCACGCCACATCTTGAAAGATTTCGTTCAGGGAAAATTGCTCTATTGCAATCCACCTCCAGAAACAGATGCAAGTGAATTTCAAGAATTTACTAAAGCTAATAGAAACAGACCAGTAAAACCAACCGCAACTCCAACACCTTTCCAGTTGAGAGTCACCAAAGTACTTCGAATACGTTTAACAATTATGAACTGCATCTAATTCTATTGCATTTTAACAGACTAACTACAATAATTCCCAGTCAATTGATCAGGCATTTTTTAGCCAATCTTTATCGACTGCACACAGTAAAGGTCGCGCATCTACCCCAGGTGAAACTCATACTAAAGGAGTTACCTCAAACTTGAATTTTCCGGGGTACAAAGAACATTATTATTGTATAGACTGTTGAATGGTATTAATTTTTTGCTTGTTTGTTAGTTCGTGCAGTAACCTTAATGAACTTGGTGATAAACCTTGGAAGAAGCATAACAAGAAGCATAAGCGCGAAAAACTTAGGAGAGTATATGCTCATTTGGATCAGTGAGCCTGTGTATCAAATACTGGAAATACAATTTGATGGTCGTGTGGTTTCTGTATATAATATTGAAAATGCGAACTAGTAGAAAAGCAGACAATGTAATATTGGGCGCTGGCACTTCGCTTCAAAATCTTGCAACATTTCATCGATATCATTATCAAGGTCATCACTATTGGCCATCTAAATTAAAAGAACTATTAAGTTGTCAAAGCTAGCTAAGTTACTTTAGAATGTATTACCATAGCTACCAGATCACACATCAGAAATGCACCTATTGTTGCTTCTTCATGATTATCCTGAATTTCAATATTAACTATGTGAACAGGAGTTGTTTGACTATCTCTGCCCTCCAAGCCTTTTTTTAAATAGAGAAAATGTAAAGAATGGTATGGAAAGAAAAAAATATATGTACAATGACTATTACTTTCGATCACCTGATCATAAACTCGTTCTTCACAAGTAAGGATCAGATTGAACTGTTCTGAAGTTGACTGAAACCTTTCAGGATGAGGTTTGATTCTCCTATTCCGGTCCAACATATGAAGAAGTCCATTTCGTGTATACCTACAAGCAATATGCAACTTAAATGGCAACTTACTTTGATTAATGCAATATAATGTTATAGTACAGCTCTCTATCTTTCTGCAAAAGATCCTGATAGATGTCATCATAAGGGGTCCCGAATTCATACACATTAGGTCTGTCCGGAGCTGCACCTGGCAACTTCACCTTATCTCCTGTTCCAAATGATTGGACTCTATATCCTTTTTTACTACAAAGTTAACATAAAGAAAGTTTCATATAATGAAACACATGAATGAAACATACTTAAGTTTAAGGGGAAATGCAACCTGCACAAATGCACATGAATTGCATTTAGTCTACCTTAAGAAATTATGTGCTTCCATACTACGATTCATGTTGCTTGAACAAATAACAGCTAATTTTAATGGTTGTGGCATTTTTGGAGACAAGATTTACAATCAAACAATATTCGAAGAAAATGTAGCAGACGATGCATAAATGCAACCAAACCAAGTCCTAATTGTTGTTGTTACCTACTTACCTTAAATTCCGCCGGCGACATCCCGACCCGACCCGACCCGAATTACCGTATATGATCAGAGTCATAGACCCCTGGTTCCTCCACCATGGTTAAATTTCCTCTCGGAAAAGGGGTACCCTTAGGGATCGGCCCCGATTGGCTCTAATCGGGTTTCCCGCCCCGCCCCGCCCCGGAAAAAGGCAATCGGGGCTGAATCGGTTTGGCATTTCGTCAGCCAGGGCGGGGCGGGGCAAAACCCGAGATAAACCCGATTACCCCGACGCCATATGCAAAAATGGCGGATTGAGGCGCGATATTTAAAAAAGGGGCGAAATTTGCTGGTCTACGGGGTTTGTGATCGGGCAATCGGGGCGAGTACCCCGATTACCGTAATGATAATCGATTTTAATATATCGATTAAGTTTCCACGTGGATCGATTAATAACAATCGGGGTTGTATCCCCGATTACAAACCCCGATTAAACCCCGATTGTAATCGGGGTTCGAAAATTTCCGCCCCGAACCCCGAACGCCCCTCCCCGCGCCCCGAATAGCAAAACCCGATTGGCAAAAAAGCACCCCGATTTAGGTCGGGGCCGATCCCTAGGTACCCTCTTGAGGGGTTTACTAGACAAAAAAAACGATGGTTGTGGGTCGGGGCGGTCGGGGCGAAAAGGTGATTTTCCACCCGGTGGGACTGCCATCTAGCGACAAATAATTTTTTGCGTGGAGGAAAACCACACAACCGCAAGAGGCGCTCCCACCGGGTGGAAAATTTCGCAGTCTGTGGTTTAAGCGGTTCAAGAGAAAACAAAATCAAATCACACTGATTTTGCAATTTGACTTTTACTTTTAATTGACTTTTACTTTTTTGGTGTTTGATTTACTCACTTTTCAAGGTATTCTAAGAAGACAAAAACATATAATATAATAAAAATCACTTGACATTTTTAACACAATTTTATATTTCTTAGGAAACTATCAAGTTCGTAATAGCACATGGCTCAAAAATATCACCGGAATTGCACACTGTTAGATTCTTTTTTGGAGGTATTGTATATTATCCTTCAATTTCTAGCTGTTTACAGCAACATGTGACTAATGATTAGTGAATTGTTGAAAGGTTTGGATGTATTCCAACTTTTAAGATGCCTAAAACTTGTTATCTTACCCGCAGTGACCAATACCGTTTAAATTGCTGACAACATTAGGGTGTATAATACCATGTAAAATTATCCAATTACTAAGATTATGGAATTTTTTACACTAGTGTGTTCTAAACTTTGCAAAACATCTTCAAGAATGGGGCTTTACACCTTGCACAGCTGAAAGAAAGAATAAGAATGAGACAAAAAAGTTGTAAGCACCAAACGAAACAAGGGAAGTTGAAAGTATTCAGTATTAAACAAAAGCTTTTCTTATTCTTTCATATCAAAGTTTTATAATCTTTAGGTTTTGTAACTTGACCTCGAGCTACAAAATAAAATTTTTTTTTTGTCTATTTAGGCAATGACACTTACATGCAGTGTCCTTCAGTATAAGAAGGCTTTGAAGAGATTGAATTCTTACGCAAAAAAAGGAATGTCAAACTGCGAAAAAGCACGGAGAGTAGAAGTTGATATGGAAAGAGTACTCCAATGGTCTAAACTTTACGAGTTATTCGTAAATGTAGCCTACAACAAACTCGATTTGGTATACGATTTGCAACCGATAAAAACGCCATAAAAAACGATACCTGTGGTGGATAGCAACAAACAGAGCGTCATAGCCCCAGGATACTGGTAAGTTCTATTTGATTTTCTACAAACTGCTTCAGTGAAGGTAGAAGGAGAAAGCGCTACCGACAGACCATAGCTGAAAGCTGTAAATTTTAACATGGAAGGATAGAATAATGCTTGCTGAAATCGTTTGTCATGTACGTATAGGGTTTATTACAGTAACTGATAGATATTCAATGGAGAACATTCTTTAGATCTTTGAAATTTCCACGCTCTGCCTGATATTTAATCACCGGTTACATTCATAACATTTTTCTGTTGAAAAAACCGAGCTTTAGTGCTGTTGGGTTACAGGTTTTCAGAAAAAGCTATGAGATAAGCCGTAATAACATGCGTGTTCTTCCGGTCATCCCGTTAGCTTTTTTAAAAATGTATTTTCAACGAGATATCATGCAAATCCTTCCACACTGTTTGGGATCCCTTGTGTGCTGTGCTGGATGTAGAATTCCCAAATAAAGTTTTGAAAATTTCTTAGGTTTGCTACTAGTACAGTTTTTCAGCCACATTGATTTTGTTCCGTTGCTATCAAAGGAATCGACCTGCAAATTGCTTATCTCTCTTCATAGAGAGCAGCGTAACTCGCTGAAAGACGTTTGATTCACTTCTCCCTCTATGTTTTGGTTCTTCCGCGTTTCCAAAATACGTCATCCCTTTCATCAGAAGTAGGTAATATCTTACGTGTTCTTTCTCCTTATATCGTTCGATCTATTTGACACTTTTCTTGTCTAATTTAGCGTCTTTTTGTACTTTCCCTTGTTCTCAAACGTTTGATTGTGTTTACCCGATGAAGAAATTTCTAAGTCTTCCTTTCTCTTGTGTCGTTATCGTCGTGAATTCGTCATAGACACAAACAGCACACAGGCATACACCGAACCTGTTATGTGTATGTATACCATTTCTCTTGCTTTTGAATCATATTATACAGCCACCAATTGATTTTCTGGTGTTACGTGTATTTTTATTTAATCTTCTTATTTTGTATGGGTAAAAGGCACGCATTACAAGAGGAAGAGGTAATTTAACTTGTCAGAAATAATTAATAACACTTAGCACTGATCGCATACAAAACAAAAACTTGCTTGAAGTCTTGAACCCTCAGACTTCCACATCTCAATTTGGACACTTAAAAATTAAGCCCGTCAATACAGTCCCGAGCACGACGACTAGACCTGATCACCCGAAGCCATAGCCTACTAATTGTAGTAGGCTATATGCCTGAAGCTGAAGGGCCAGAAAAAAGTGGGACCGCGGACTGCGGACTGGACAAACTGCGGAATTGTTTGTGATTATACATGTGATAGTGATGTGAGCAGTGAAACCTGTGTGCTGTGTTTGAAGTTTCTTTTAAATATGTTATATTCCATTATATATTCCACATGTGGATTATATTCCAGTGAAAAAACTAACTACAATCAAGTGTTTTATTCCCTGGTAGTTTTTGGGAGTGAAGTACACCAAACAGTTCATTTTTTGTGTGACGGGTAATCTTGTAAGCTATGCAAGCTGCCAATTGTAAATTGCCTGTCAACAAATTATCACCTTAGAATTCCATCATGCTTCTTTATTTTCATCAAGAAGTATTTAGCTTGTACTTTGGCAATTGGCATACCAATTGACATGATTCTGTCTCTAGATCTATAGCTTGAGACACTTATGACACGAAGCACACTAACTGGGAGGAAAGTCAACAAGGCTGTGAACTCTTGGAATCAAAACATCATTGTGTCATCCTACTACTGTTTTCCCAGTCATCAAATTCAGTTTTGGTGATAAAAGTGCATCATGTTCCTCATGGTTTTGTTGCCAACAAAAAACCACCACCAACCAGCATACCTAGACATGGACATCATAAGCAATCCCTTTGGTATTTTAAATTTTAGGCTTATTTGGTATTTCTTTTTTAAATTCAATTTATCATCATAGAGCTGCGAATCCTTCTTCTTCTTCAGCAAAATTGACGACCATACATTTTTTGAAGGCTTTGGACAGCAAGTGTAGGTATTGCCTTCTTCATTATGATTTCATTGACAATCTTACATTTCTAATTTACTGTACATTTTCTTCATATTTATCATTTAGAACTATGGCATATTCTTCTGTCCCACACAAAATTTCAAAAAAGAAATTTTAAGTTTTTGGTCCGTCGTCATCCCGCCCGTCTCCGTCTCGCCCGTCGCCTCGTGGTCGCCCAGTCATCGGCTCGCCTGTCGCCTCCTCTTCGCCTCGTGGTCGCCCCGTCATCGCCTCGCCCGTCACCCCGTCTTCGCCTCGCCCGTCACCCCGTCGTCACCTCGCCCGTCACCCCGTCGTCGCCTCGCCCCCCATCCCGTCGTCGCCTCGTCCGTCACCCCGTCTTCGCCTCGTGGTCGCCCCGTCATCGCCTTCATCTTCGTGGTATCGTTTTATTTTGTTATGTGTGATGTAAAGTAACGCGTTGGCTGCCACGCCGCTTTGTCCCCTTTTTTTGTAGCTTGTAGGGACGGGCCGCGCTGTTCTGCTCCATGGCGTATTTGCCATGGGGTGGGACAGTCGCAACTGCCCAAGATTGGCCTTCGGGCCTTAGGCAATGCACCCTATAGGGACTCCCCTTTGTTGGCAAGTTCATGGAGACCAGGGGTGTGCATTCCCAGAATGGTCTTCTTGAACTTGTCGGCCCGGACTTGTCTTCGGACAAGTCCCCCTTGGCGCCACCCCTTCTGAGTGGCGCGTAGCAAATGTAGAAACGCAACCTACGGGTTGCATGGCGTGGCAGCCAACGGGTTACTTGTATGTGTATGTGTGTCTGTGTGTATTGTATTGTAAAACAAAATGTAAATAGTGGTGGAATTGTGGGTGGATGGAGGGACAATACAATTCATTTTATTTTAACTAACATTTTTTGATCTCATTTTTACACTACTGACTTAGCTGAGCTGGGATTCGAACCAAGGACCCAAGTTTAATAGCATTCCAGCCTCACGCTTTAACCATTGAGCTATGAGAGTTATGTAAATGAACTTTAAGTCTTCTACACATTAAGGTAACAGTGCAGATCAGTCAATAGACTACCAGTTCTCATTGGGGGGGATAGTAGGGGGGGTTGCCAGGAAGGCTTCGTACTCGCCCAGCAACTCGGAGGTTCATGGTTCGATTCCCAGTCAGGCTTCCAACCTTCCCAAGTGTCTACCTTCCACGTCTGCCAGTCGAGTCGAGGAACTTCCCCGTTACGAAGTAACGGGACGGATATTTTGGCACAGAATAATATTTCATATTATAATAATTTTTAATAAATAGTTTATTTATTGTCATTATTGCGTAACGTTTCACATAAGGATATTCCAACGGACTTTAACCCTTATACACAATTTCAACTTATAAACAACGTTTATTCAAGCAGTTAGTACAACTGTTCATTTAGCAATTATTTCGACTCTTTTACGGTTTGAACCCTAATCCTACGGCGCACCATGCCGATGCTCTACCAAATGAGCCATGAGTCATATTTCTTTCTTGTCTATATTTTCGTGTCATTTGTGTTCAATAAATTTGGACTTAGAATAATTTTTTCAGAATAAATATTCTTTTGAAATGTTCACAATACATTTGCCTATTTGATTCGTATGAAATGGTTTTGGTTCGTATGTAAAACTCAGTCGGGGTTTGAACCAAAGACCATTAAATCCGTACGCCGGAACTCTACCACAGAGCTATGGCACTTATTTGAATTGTATTCAGGTTAGCAAATAGCTTTACGAGCCAATAAAAATTGCCTTAAGAATATTACCTTTTCGATTTAGTAAATTATTAAATGTGAGTCATAGCTCAACGGTTGAACATCGGCAATGCACGCCGCAAGTTTAGGGTTCGATACCCAAATAAGTTTAAATGAAAATCTGAAAAGTTACTACTAAACATCCGTTTGTGAACCTTCAACTGGGGTTTAAACCAGGGACTTTTGTATCGTTATTTTAATATTAATTATAATTTAAATTTTTTCATAATCATAATTTTAATCTAGCAGGGCATGAATCATAATTCAACCAACAAACGTTAAAAAATGAAGAAACGAATTTCCCACGATGGGTTGAACCGTTTATTTTTATGACATCAACTGGTTGGCGGCGTCCTCCATTTCTGCTTCATGGTTGTATAAAGGCGGCGGAAACGCAACATTCGGGTCGTAGGTCCATTTCGGAAACACACGCTTATAAAGATTCATCATTATTGTGTCCTGTGATTTGATCTGCCCGTCAAATACACATTTCATGTGGCCGTGTGTTCCAAGTGGTTCTGCAGAAAAGGAAAAGAATGAAACGAGTATGAAAAATAACAAATCAATGCATTACCTCTGATGTGACCTCGTCGACCATATTTCGTCCTTAGTTCAACTGGCTTAAACCATTCAATGTCTTCGCGGTTAAAGAACATAAAACGGAGAACGGCTGATTTGCGGTGTACTTTAAAGGGTGCTCCGCTCAAGACAGCTCGTTTAACTGTAATACGGTCAGGATTAACAGACAAAACTGATCCAGTCGCGATCATAATTTGATTTCCATCCTTCTTTTCTCGAAAAACAAGGACAGACGCAGGCGGAAACATAATTGGCGCATAAAGAGTTGCCACTACTACTGACTCCGGTCGAAAAAACCGCTCGTACTATTGAAACAAATCAAAATAAAAATTGTTGCCAAAAAAAGTAGGGTAAAAACAAAGAAACTTTACTTTATGCTTATTAGCTGCAGTGTGTTGACTAAAAATTGGGGATGCGGCATACCGACGATATCCGCAATGAAAGATCAACCTTTCTTTCGAGGGAATCGCCTGTTGATCCCGAGCATTTTTGAACCTCTTTAAAACAAGATTGATCACACTCATTTTCTGTTCATGGGGTAACATGCCAACTAGTGCCAATGGATAGCCAGGTTGAAGGCCCGCTGGTAAATGGCTCGGTACATTCTTGACATGAACTCTTACATACCATCCAGGCTACATAAAAGAAAAATTTTAAATATATTAAGTGTACTAAGAGAAAATTATCTGAGCTTGTAACAGCCAGGGTTAGTCACCTTAGCTCCAGTCCGCTCTTCTTTCAAGATTCGCTTTCGAGTACGCTGAAAGTTTTGAAACTGGAAAGTTCTAGAATAGTCCATAGGCAAATTTTCTTTCGGATCCCAAGGTGACGTACGGAAGGACTTTAGGCCACGGTATTTCTGAAAGCGTACTTTTGCCAAGGTGTCACGTGGTGTGTCAACTTCATCGGGGAAAAGTTCATCCTCTCGAGCTTCTGCAAGTTTTATTAATTTTAGACGTTTAGTTAGTTGTTACATGGCTAACATTAGTTTTTAACACATACCTTTGATTCTTTTTAGATCATTTTCTTCATCAGCAAAATTTACTTTCTTGTCATAGACTTGAGTATCTCCGCCTTCCATTTCTACTGACTCCATTTCGTCTTCTTCGTCTTCTTCGGATGAAGTTCCGCTTTCATCATCGTCTTCAATCATATCTTCACAATCGTCTTCACAATCGTCTTCCCAATCGTCACTGTCGTCCTCTTCTTTTTCATCTTCTTCTTTGTTGGCATCATGGTCTTCATCTTTGATCCATGCAGCTTGATATTCTGAAGTACCCTTTGGGATTCGCTTCTTATTGTCCGTTTCTTCGTCATCTTCTATCTTGCCATCTTCCAAAGTTTGGCCATCCATTTCTTCTTGATACGGCCAAGTCTGCTCACCATTCATTGGATCAAGATCGTTTTCTGATTTTAGCGTTTCCTGAAGAGAGGGATTGGCCTCTTCGAGGAATATAAATTCTCCTGGATTTCTTTGGACTTCGATTCGTTCCATTTGAAAATCCCCCCATCCAGGTATATGAACCAGGCCATTTACATTTAAAGGTTGATATCGTACATATCCATCAACAATTAACGTTCCAACGGTTGGATCATCTAGATTCTGCTTAAAATTTACTTCTTCGCAAAGAAAATGGCACCTCATGTTTCTTTGGTAAACTTGTCGTTGCTTTTGCGACCCAATTTGATGAAACAGCCTCAGTGCGTCACTTTCATTCTCGATTACCTGAAGCTTCTCTACAGGAACCATCTGATCCAGCTGTTTTAGAAGAAGTTTTTTATAGTCATTTCGTTTTTTCACTGAAATCGCCTCGATGTCGTTAACAACGAAAATTGGAGATGGAAGCCCTTGCGCCATGATGGCTGACAGCAGTTCTTCGCCACTACTGTCAAACCCTAGCCCACTTTCGTTATTTGTTGAATGTGATACAGAGCTGTCACTGTCAGATGGAGGTGATACAAGGAATATAACACTATCAACTACTTTACATGCATCTAATGCAGCATAAAGATCTCCAGGTTGGGGGATTATCAAACTGAAGTTTTGTCTGAAACGTGGTATACTAAAAAAATAATTATTATTATGTTTCCGAAGAATAACTATGAAAATAAATTTAGTTACTTTATGTTCATGATGTTGCAGCCTGTAATCTCCACTTTGGCATCAGCATCACACTCTTTCATTTGTTTCAAGAATTTTTGCAAATTGGCAGATTCTCCAAGTGGTATAATTGCAGATAGAAACGGGGCTGAATCATTTCCCCCTATGGCCCTTTTTTTGGCCAGGATATCTTCTCGTTTCTTGGATCTTAACTGGTTAGCTTTTTTTCTTCTTTCATCACGCTTTAATTCTTGATTTTTCCGCTTCGATATTATTTTAACGTGAACTCTACCTGGATTCAAACATTTTCAGAACGTCAGCTGTATCACAAAAACTGTAAATTTCAATATTCACCTTTGTTGTTCTTATCAATTTCACTTTTGCTTCTGTGCCTGCCAGTTTTATGGGATTTATTTTGCTGTTTCAAAAGTCCAGGTCTATGTGAGGCTTGTTCACCTCCAGCCATTTTACGATTTTTATTGTTGCTCGTAGTTTCAAAGCAAAACTGATGATAGTTTACTACGTCTGACTGTCTTTCTGTCACACACGTGGACACAATATCATGTGCAGACGAAAAAATTTTACCAAGCAAGAAGCAATTGCTTAACAAGATGACGCTGCTCTACAGTCTGCGCTTTCATGCATAGCGCCCCCGCCGTCCCGCGTCCCGCCCTCCCGGCCGGGTACCGGTTCTCGCTCGGCCACCGTGCAAATTTGGTAGTAATTTGGTAGTATTGGGATTGGGACCTTGACCAGCTAACATCTTTTAACATCTCGTTAAAAAAAGTTTACCTACTGTTAACTTTTAGATCAAAATCTACTTTCATATATCTAAAGCCATCGGCCTTCTCTGCCACTTTTGCAAATTATCCGTCTGGTTGCAATATTACAGTTCTAATCGGCTCCAACAGACTTCGTCACCGCTGTATGGCAAATATGATAATTATTCTTCTCATAAAGAAATTGATCAAGTTTTAAATTCGAAATCAGCATTTAGCCTACTATGAAGACGGATTCTTTATTTTCATCAAGAATTCAGCATAATTCCTGCTTTGTTTTCTCACTTATCTGGTACACCGAAATTTCGTCCACTTAATCCGGAGTTTCCTATAAATACCAGATTATGTTAGAACTAGTGTGTCCAAATGAAAATAATACAAGTTTTGGATTCTTCCCTAATAAACCTATTTCGTTTATACGGCACAGCAATAACTAGTGCGAGATTTCCGGTAATACCCAATATAAAGATTTTATTACTATTTTCTGCAAGACTGTCTTTGCTAGAAGACTTGTTCACTCAATTCACAAACAATCACCGCTTTCAAGGCTGCATGCGAATAGCGCCATCGACACGCACGACTTCTCCGTTCATCATTGGGTTAAGAATAATTGATTCTACCATCATCGCATATTCATCTGGTTTGCCTAAACGTTGTGGAAAGGGCACAGTTTTTGCCAAATATGCCTGAACTTTTTCCGGCAAGGACTCGAGAAGGGGGGTTTTGAATAGTCCAGGTGCAATGGTGCAAACTCGAATACCCTATATAAATAATAAACGAAAAGTTGAGCATTTATACCTTATCCATAGTAAGCACTTAGAAAGTTACCTGAGAAGCGAGATCTCGTGCGATCGGTAACGTCATTCCAACAATGGCTCCTTTACTTGCAGAATAGGCAGCTTGCCCCATTTGGCCTTCAAAAGCAGCCACAGATGCAGTATTGACTATCACTCCTCGTTGGCCATCTTCGTTTGGCTGATTCTCGCCCATTAGGCCAGCAGCCAGACGAATAACGTTAAAAGTACCAACAGTGTTTACCATTAACACTTTGGTGAAATCTTCTAGCTTGTGTGGGAGGTTTTTGTTAAAATTGTATGTTTTGAAAGCAACACCGATGCCTTCAATTATGAAACATTAGCTTTAACTCTATAAACTTTCAAAAGAGAACAAATACCTGCACAATTTACTGCAACATCAAGCTTTCCAAACTTTTCCTTTGTTACAGAAATAGCATTCATAACATCTTTTTCAGAAGAAACCTAATGTGAATAAGGAACTTGTAAACTACTGCCACAACTGATTTATAAATGTGAATTTTTGCTTGTGTCAATTAAGTTATTTGATGATATTTTTGTCTTACATCAGTTGGAGCAAAGATGACATTCCCTGACATGCCAGCAGCTACTTGTGATCCTTGGGAAGTTGGCAAGTCGCACAGGACAACCTGCCCACCTTGGCGGACAATTCTCTGCATAACATGAGGTTAATAATGCAGGATAACCTTCCTAAAGCCCTAATTAAAATAAATATTTATACCTCAACAGTTGCCCGACCCAAACCTGAGGCTCCACCAGTCACTAGTGCAACAACACCCTGTCGAAGAGCAACGTTAAAATTCAGAAGTGACATCATTGAATCAAAGCATTACATCTACATGATGACAAAGATATGCTAGACATAAACTCATAAATTGATATATATAGCTTCATATATGACACAATTTAACTTCCAAATATTTTGAAGGTAAATGCTTTAAACTTTTAAAGGTATTTTGCGATAGGATATACTGATTGAGAAATGGCAGTTTACCTTCAACATTTTGTGAACGAAGTGGAGAGGTTTTTCGAGTTACACAAGCCTTTTCTCGCACAATGCCGTGAAATGAACAGACTGAAATTGAATGTAGTTGTAGGTAGCAGACGACTACCGTACACGACTTGCATTTGGCAACATGCTTTTTGCTCCAAATGTATCGAACTACTCAGACAGCAAATCTGGGCGCGCTGCACTATTGTCATAGCCTATAGATTCAGCAAATACGTTTAACAAATAACTTTTATTATGTAGCAGTAACGTATATATATCGTAATAGCTAAGCTGGAGGAATGGGTTATTTTACTTACAAGGAACGAAGTGATAGACGAAAATGTGTAGTTCGTACTTTAGTCATTGAAAACTTGCCATAGAGTGAAAAGTCTGCGTTGAGATTGAGATACTGACAGCGAAGTTGAAAAAATGTAAGCACAACTCGACGGGAAGCCAGTTACGTCACGACGACACAAAGGGAATTGTGTACTGCAAATAATAACGAAAATCTAAAATGTTACCTTGATATGAAAACGAAAAACGATGGTGTCATCCGAAATCAAGAGGAAAAACGCACTAGCATCGTATTTAGCAAAATTAATCCACGAATAACGGTCAAAAGATGGATACCCGATGCGGAGAACTTTTGCCAAATCATTCGATTTTCAGAAAACTATTTCAGGGCCAATGACCGAGAACGACCGACTTTAGCAACAATGCCTAGATATATAAAGGCCATCCCAGTCTTCTTTTTTCATCAATCTCCTTTGAAGCCTATAAACATCATGAAGATTTTACCACTGGTTATAGCAAGCTTGGTACTGGTATTGCTGATATCCTTGTCGGTGATGACCAGCAAAGTTACTGATAAAATACTGGAGAATCCCGCTGCCAACGAAGAAGTCAACCGTCAGCATAAACACATCGCAGGCACGTTCTTTATTATTGGTTTCATTACAGCTGTCTTACGCTCATAAAAATTTTGTATAGCTAAATTCCTGTGTCCTTCGGAAGCCTGTTCACCCAGATGCGGAAAAGGTTTTCACTGCATGAAAGGCCAATCACCCAAGGAGCCACCTTGTTATTGCATGCTGGACTCGGATATGCCATAAAAAAAGGATCCAATTGCGTAGCTGAAGCAGATTTACCATGATGGCATGCGTAGATTGAAAATGTAAAACACTTTCGAGAAACTGATGACGTCGTCTAATTCCTTAAGCCACAATGTCCACCTGGTTTCCACCTGAAACGAGAATACGTAAAAAGTATTTAATAAAATTGGTGAATCATAATTTGCGGTTGAATTTCGAATGGCGCAGTAAATCTAGTCACTAATGTACTTGTGAAAAGTGAAAAGTCACGTGTGGCACACTTCCTGCATGCGTCATGGCGCTTGATGGGTAATTCCAGGACACGACGTGAAACAACCGTCAATGTGATGACTCATTGTTCATCCACCCATGACAAGTTATTAGAAAACCTAAATCTAAAACTTAACAATATGCAAAATCACTTTTTAAAAATGGAAAAAATTTAAAGTAATCTAAAACAGGCTAAGTTAGTATAGCGGCATCAATATTCAAACATATTTTCTTACTTATCGTAGAGGCGACGAAGGTCATTAGGAAGATATGCCAGGATGAATTTTAATCAATTCCGTACGGGATATCCTCATTTTTGTGGTCGGTCCAACAGTGTTTTCCCACTTGCTTATTGGTAGCAAAGCGTGTTATAATAAGTTTTTTTTTTCTTCTTTCTTCTTTTTTTCTTTTGTCTTTTTCTTTCTTTTTCTTTTGAGAAAAAAGAAGAAAGAGAAGGATGAGTGGAGGAAAAGGAAGGATAGGGGAGTGGTCTGTGGCCGTAAGGCTACGAAAATGGTAGCCTGAAACCAGTTGCAGAACAGTGAACTCGGTAGCCATCGTATTTTCAAGCCTTTAAAACACAGGCTACACAAGCTTCTTTTGTTCAGTAGCTCTCAGTTCTCGCACTCGTAAACAACGCTTGGCTTTTTGCTTCTATCCGAAGGTAACTGTTTTATCCTGAAACTACACTTTTCCACGTGCTTTATTAATAACAGAACGTGTCTGGAATGTCTTCTTTTGCAATGCCAGTGAAGCTTGTTGAGTTGAAAAATGGCGATCAAAACATCTATTGTGGTGGTGTTTATGGTATGGCTTGCTGGCGTCCACTGCCACACTTATTATCTGGGTTCTTGTCCTCGAGTTGATCCCGTCAACGATTTTGACATGTCAAAGGTAAGAAGTAAAAATAGTTATTTTGTTTGAAACAAGAAGAATAATTTAACTTTGATAACGGTTTGATCGATATGACGTAGTTTCTCGGGCGGTGGTACGTCATCCAAAAGTTCTCCACGGCTTCCTCTTGTTGGACGTATGACTTTGTTCGCAACAAGACCGATGATTCGCTAAAAATCGTCCAGTCACGCGACCATGTCGCTTTGGATACGGTTGGGCTTGACAACAACTATCGCTACACTGGCACTCTGGTATGTTCCACATGAAAAGGTTTCTTTGTCCTATTGTTATGACTTTCGATACTATTTCTGTTTCCGGTAGGATGTACCCGACTTGAACCGGCCAGGCTTTATGCGTGTTCGTTTTCCAATGAGTAAGATATTTTCCTTTGAAATTAACAAGTTTGAAAAAAAAGGCAACATGAAATAATTTTTTAATTTGTACTTTTACCTGAAGGTTTAGCAGGCAAAGCCGATTATGTAGTTTTCTCAACCGATTACGATAACTACGCAGCTATTTACAGTTGTCAAAGTATTCTATTTGGCCATCGTCGTTCCGCTTCTATTCTGTCTCGTCGCCCGACCCTGGATCAACCGTTCATTAATAAGGTTAGTTAACTCTTGTTTTACAAGATATTTATTGTAATCTATTGTACAATAATAGACGTTTCCTGCTTGACTCAAGAAGCTAGTCTTGATCTAATAAATTTTATTCATAACGGCAGGTTCGCACAAAACTGGATAGCTTTGGTGTGGATCCACACGATTTCTCAATTATTGACCACACTGATTGCAAGACACTCCCATCAACAAGCCTTCTGAACGTCGAGGTCAACCAGAACACCTTCAGTACTGGAAACGTCATCAACGTCGCCAAGGACGTCGGGAAAACCGTTGGTACGATTAAGTTAAATTAGCCGTGGGGACAAGTTGTTGATTAGATGCTTTTGAGATTTTCCAGATTTCTTTGCTCAATTTTTATAACACAAGCTAACACTAACCAATTAACCCTTTAACTTTGTATCAATAATAATTTAATGTAAGGTAATTGCATTTATTTATTTTTTAATTTAGAAAAAATGAAGATAACTACAGATAAACTATGGGAGCTTTTAACTTCGTTGTTTACTTTTAACTTGCCCTAAAAACGGGGTAAGTTATAACCCGGTGAAAGCAAAGTGACACCGGTGAGGGGCATACTGTGCATGAGAATTTTTGTTTCTACTGTGACAGCAAATATCTTAACAAAACAGACAAGAAACAAATCAATGACAAAAGGCTTCGCAAGACTAGAACAAGGCTTTGCTTTGACTAATTACTAAATACGCTAATTCAAACTGTTAAAATAGAACGGGATAAAGATCGAATGTTGCATTAGTTTACCACTAACACACTGCACGCGTTTGAACTGCAGGAACGAAATAATTTCCAGACAACCTTACCGCTTACTTGACATGAAGATTACTCGATAACTTAACTACCCTCGTATCGCTTACTTAAATTTTAGCTGCTATCAACTCAACGTTCATTCTGTTTCTCTCTTTCATTTTTAGTGAACGGCGTTGTAGATGTTGCTCAAGGAGTCGGTACCATTGTCAATCGTTTGGCCAATTCTACAACAACCAATAATGCCGTCGCTCCGGCAGCAAATGCTAACAGAGACGTCGAATTTGTAACCGTTGGAAACCGCCCGAATGAATCCGCCTTTTTACGAAGAATCGAAGAAAATTTGTAAGATCCACAAAAAATAATATGACTTGTTACTCCCCTTATTCCTGATCCATTTTTAACAATCGTTCTCAAAGCGCCATTTTAAAGCGTAATGCGCTGACGTAGATAGTAAACACCAACTTAATTACCTACAACATTTTTATAACCAGAAACTAGACTGTTGCTTTTTTTTTCTCTCCGAATTTGACTCATCAACTAGTCTTTGTGTAATCCATTGTAACTGAAATAAACTCGTGCAAACAGATTGACTCTCGTCATTCTCAATGCACAATCCGCCGGATGTACGGCTATCACCATTCAATGGATTTCGTAACCTATTCAAATACTAATAGTAGCGATTGAAAATGTACCTTATCCGCCATGCAGAGAATAGAGGCCTTGCGAAGGTCGCTGGGTATGTCTTCTCTTGCTCTTTGTGTTGACTGAATAATCCTAAAGTGCACAAAATGGACAAAGTAATCTATTTATGAATCGTGGCTGTCACGTTTGATTTTATATAAAGCCCATTACCGGTGCATGTCAGCTCATCATTCTGTCATTCGCGTTGTCCTGATAAGTAGAGCAGCCGCTGGTTCCGAAGCCTAATTCCATATTCAGGATTTGTCAGATAGTTGTCGACTAAAGTAAGTTTTAGAAAATTTATATTTTGTTAAATAGTTAAAACAAAATAAAGCATAACTTACCACCGCGACAGCTTATTTCTTCATACTTCACAGGGCGAATTACGATGCAGATTCACTTGCTTTTCTTCATCGCCTTTCTGAATCTAGTGCGGATAAATCGTGCGGATGATTACGGTTGGGGAGAGGTTATTAACTTACACTTTGTTAATCGCTATTTAAACATTGTTTAAAAAAAAAATATACTTTTTTTGCGCAGTGCCCAAAAGTCAACCCTGTATCCAACTTTGATTTCACTAAGGTAAACTGACCACACCCATGATGACACATAATGAATCGTCCTTTCCTTTTTCTACGTTCTACCATTGTGATTGAATTAACATATCACAATGGTGACAAACCAAAAGCGGAAGAGGAATATTCTAATGTATATTGTTTAGTTTTCCGGCCTGTGGTACGTGATCCAAAAATTTGACTTGTCTTCTCCGTGCTGGACATATTACTTCGTCAACCAGAACGGCATACGGAAGGTCATCCAAAGTCAAAACCAGACGATAAATCAGAGCGAACCGGAAAAAACACCAGGCAACATAGGGACTCTGGAAATCGTTAATGCCACTGAACCTGGCTTTATGAGCGTTCGATTTTCTGACAGTACTGGAAAAAAAAGCTAAAAGAATTAATTTTTCTACAAGAAGACTAATTTTCGATACGTATCAATATGCAGATATACTTGGGAAAGCTGATTACACTGTATACTTTACCGATTACGAGAATTATGGAGCGATTTTCAGATGCCAGAAAGTCTTGTTCGGTCATCGCCGATCAGCAACTATTTTATCCAGACAGCCGTACTTGACACCGTCGCTCCGCAATCAGGTATGTAAGAAGTCAATTGAATTAAACTTCGAAATTCGTCTTCTGGTAACATGAAGCTCGTCGATTTTCAGGCTCGCGCAAAACTGATAAGCTTCGGCATCGATACCAGTTCCTTCAAAAGTGTCGATCCCATGTTTTGTAAAAACCCAACGGGAGTTGCAGGTGAAACTGTTGCCCGACGAAACAACACGCAGGAATGGTTTTGGCCAGAGAACTGAGCAGCGAACCTAGAAGCAGTATTGTTATTTCCAACCCAAAACTTAGTAGCGTTAAATACTTATCCTTCTGTTTGTAAAAGTTTGGGGATTGGATAAATATCATTACTTGATAATTTTCTGTCTATTCCATTGTCTGAATGTTTTTCAGTACAAGAAAATCCAGAAATTGAAATATAAGGGGGCTCTAAGCGAGGAGGGAATATCTGGAATACGTTCAATTTAGGCTGGTGCTATGTAAAGCGGTTAAAAGTGAATGAAGTTCATTAGCTATGAAATGGTCACTACTTTCGTTTGGAATACGTCGAAGGCATTCCACTAACAAAGCAAGAGTTTTAGTTGCAGTCGAGTTTGGCTCTGGGGCAGCTCCCCTGGTGTCTGGTGATAATTCACTGAGCCATGCAGTAGTCGTAGGACTCAGTGCTGATGTATCACTTGGCTTCAAAACATCTTTGAGTCGCCTTCCGGCAGCAACAAGAAGTGTTGGGCCAAGTATTTCATCAGAGCCAATCGACGGTAGCACTTCATGGGCTAGATGATCCATATGGTTGAGATATAGAAGGTCTACGTACTTGATTCTTAGCTCGTCGACATCGACGTTCCATTCGTATCCTAATTTAACGGCATGGTTTACGTAGTCGAGAGCTAAGCTCTGATTATGTTCCTAGTTTATCACAATGGGATTAGAAGTAATGGTTCGATTTGAATGATTTATCTATTATAGTTTCTTTTCTTCTTACCATATATTCAATGGCTTTGCTGATAACCTGTTTCAAAAACTGCAGGCGGTTGTGGACAACAGTTGGATCTGCCTCTTGCGACGGGAGCGGAGGATAGCTGTGCAGGTCTTTGAAAAAAGCAGATCTCGCCTACAATGGAAAGAGATGAATCGGAAGCTCTTCACACCATTCCAATGTTAAATATTTACCACTCGTTGATCAAAAAGAGAGAAAACATGCACTCCTTTGATTTCCAAGCTGGCGACAAGATGGAGTGTTTGGGCAAGTTGATGATGTAACAGAACCAAATCAATATTGATCAACCGATGTCGGATGGCTACTTCTTGCATTGGAGTTGCACCTTCACACGTAGGCCAAATATCGTCGTAGCGAATAAACGGCGGTGGCTCGATTTCACATGACATGGCAGACTATAAGTTAAGAATTAGATCATTAAATTCACGAGATTTTAAACCGTAAGGTATCAGCTTACCGAAGTTGCAGTATCTAAAAGTTTCATAGTTATTTCCAAGAAGGGAACTGCGTGATCGGGTGAAGGAAGGCTGATTTTGCGCGACGTAAAACTTTTAGGCAGACGTCCCGCCTTGTCAATTAGGATCGCCAGGTCTTGAAAAATGGGAAAGAAAGACATGGACCAAAGCGTGCGACATATCCCTGTAAGGATTTAAAAGGGTTATCAAAAATACAATGTCAAATTAAGTTTTTACACGGTTACCTACCATGGCGTAAAAGATTTGAACGGATAGGTAAAATAGTTTCCAAACTTCGCTGAAGTAACTTCATGTGCTTAGGATTCTTGATCCACATGGCTGCGTATTCGACGGCAGCATTCAACAAAACAACATCATGTTGCTATATATTACAGAAATATTACGATGGATAGAACTTTGTAATAATCTACGACGTTAAAACGACTTACCGTGCTGTATGGTAAATGTTGGCTGAGGTCACGAAACAGATCTAGGATTTCGCATACACATTTGCTTAATCTTTGAAATAGTAAAGTACTGATTTTTTTTTACTACGTACCTTGCACGACACTTGATTCTTCCAACGTTCCTACAGATAATTTATCAGCTTCAGGCGCTAATTCTGTATCGATATCGGTGATGGATTGATCAGAATTTTCTCGTGTCTCCGCGGTTTCAAAGATGATTTCGGCTTCAAGCAAATTCTGAGTAAGCCAACGAGCTATCAACTCACTAATGGCACCTGTCAGATAAATAGTGTGAATTACTAAACGAAATCGTTTGAATAGGTTTGAAATATACCTCTTCCTTTTTGCAAAATTGAGGCAAGAGAAAATTCCAGTTTCTCCAAATCCTTTTCTTCAACCACATAGTCGAGTTTCCGACTTTGCACTTCTCGTAGGTGTGCAGGAACGTAACGTATTAGTCGTGACAAATATGAGAGATCTTCAAGCTGCTTTGACAACACGTTCCACGAACAGAAGTCAATCGACATGTCCTCCCAATCATTCATGGAGTCATCCATATTCACATCGGTATTCTCAGCACCTTTATCATTCAACTATAAACGAAATTGTGAAGAAGGCATGTTAATTTAATTCAAGAAATACTTCGTGGCTTGATTACCCGATTGATTTTCCGTTTTTCAAATTCGGCCATGACGGAACGCACGACAAGTGCTGCACAACAAGCTTGTTCGAGGTTGCAGCTCTTCGAAAGTAGATGCTGAAGATTCTGCCACCAAGGAGAAGGAGATTCCGTATTGCTAAAATTTTCGGACCCTAAAATATACAGAAAACATGTGCTTATAGTTAAATTTATCCAACGACACTGCCTGATTCAAGATGAATTCAAACCTGCAGAGTTGCACAAAATTTTGAGTAATTTGTGAAAATGTAGGAGGTTTGGCAGAGCTGGTGAATTAAGGTGTAGCCAGTAACCCACTAGCATGGAAACGAGATCTTCAGGCGAAATTGACGATGACTTGAGGATTACTGCTAATTCATCCAAAAGATCAATATTTCGTGAAAAAATTGTTCCCCATATCCAAGAGCTTAAAGCTTTGCGATCATCGTGAGAAAGGGTAGGCTTGAGACGGACACAATCCTCTGAAGTGCCATGGCTTATTGACAACTCGAAGGCACAGAGGAAGGCATGTATTTCAATTGCTGACTGAGAATTGGGCAGCTGTGCTGTGACTGGGGTGCAGTGTAGAATCACCCGCGATATCTCATCCTCATTTACATGAAGGGCGTTTGCAACATCCTTCGAGGGGAAAATTAAAAACTGTAAGTGATCTTAGATTCTTAGTTATTGTGACTATTTGCAATGTACGTACCTGTAAAGAAACGTTTGATGCATTGATAACGGCGTCATAATCAGGCGGCTGGCTTTGCATATTTTTCAAATGGATGTAAAGACGGGATAGCCTAGAAAGAAGCCGGATGCGGGACAACAGCAAGCGGCTTTCAGCGTCTATGGCATCTGCTTTGCTATATTGTTTATGACTGACGATGGAATCCAGACACTTGACAAATGCATATGGATCTACAGGATGCCGGCATTCGAGAAGTAAATCTAATCCTTGGCTGACTATGCTTGCATGACGGATATCCATCAATAGATCAAAACTCGTCGTACTAGCACCGTGTAGTAGTTCATTACGTAACTGCTGCAGAACATGAAGATCGCGAGCTTTCTGGCTGCTATCACCTCTAAGAATGGTAATGAATCAGTTTCAGTTATTCTAAAGCAGACAAAACTTAAGACAAGTTTACTTCAACGAGCAATGAAAGGGAACCACTACTTCTTCAAGTTTTCCATCTGGAGTTAAAAGACAGCATTGTGGTTGATCGTTATCGATCAATGAACCAGCATTTGTACTAATAAGCCTAGAAAATATGAACAATTAATAACTTTTAGTCGAGTAAACTTAGGTAGAATTACTTAGCGCCTTTGCAACAGTTGAAGGCAGCAACTCTGGTTCCTTGCTGAGGTGTCCATATTTCCAGGATGCCTCGTTTCGTTATATAAATCACTAGAAAAGAAACCATTCTCGGAGTAGCGAGAGTCTCGGTTCCCGAACTTCTAGGCTTGGTAGTAGGCTGGGCCATTTCTTCCCACGCTGTTATCCATGCACACTGGGCATCTCGGTAACCTTTACGTTAAAACATGAAAAAGTGGATCAGTGCATTCTTTATGCACCCGAATGTCGAATCTTCAAAATTCTTTACCTTTCCACATTCGCACTGCAATTCCTCTGAGGAGGTCAATGAGTACCACTCTTCCCAAAGAGTCAGTAATAGCAGCTAATTTCTCATTTGGTGAAACGGACACCGACAAGGCTTCTCTTAAGGAATCCGCCAAACCATATCTTGGGTACACTGGTGTAGCAGGCTCAGTTATTTGCTTATCTTTAGGTTTGGATGAACCTGAGTCGGTAGCTCCGCCACCCCAACCTAACCAGCCACTAGAATCGGGAAAGATTTTACTATTTAAATTACGTGGAAACAAAAAATTGATTGATACCTTGTTTTAGAAAATAATTTGGAAGTAACTTTGCTTGCCAATGCGTATGCCACGTCGGATAGCAGAGGCGCAGCCGAGCCCTCGACAGCATAATGCCAAGCACAATACGGTAGGCTTCCTAAGGAAAGAATTCCAGTTGCAACAGGGGGGGAATTATTGTAACGTGCCTGGAACCCTCCTGCAACCGAAGCCGTTACAAGGTGGTCAAATTGGGTCGGCGCGTTTGTGCCAAGAATGAAGCAGTCGTTTATTCTGCCCTGTTCTTGTAACGAAAGCTTTTTATAGTGTAATGGCGGATGATGGGAATGCAAGTCACCTGTTCCATAAAGAGCTCTACCTAGAATTATGAATGTAAACTTTTAAAGAAACAATGAACACAAAGGAATAACCAGAATTACCTTTAGCTATATGGCTTCGGCACGCTCTTAGTGAATTAAATAGTCCTATGCCTTCGACAACAATAATGATTTTCTGATACAAAACTGAAAGCTCCTGATTAGCAGGATTTGCAGGTGAACGGTGAAATTTGAGATGGTGAACAGGCTCATCGTGGAATGCTTCAGTCATCAAAAGATCTCCGTTCTAAATTGTATGCACCATGGTAAATGTGAGCCACCTATGGTATACAATAAAATGGATTGTTTAACATACCACTGTATACATTCGCACACATCCAGTATTGAAACCCAGAATAATACAGATCCAATCAGGCATTCCTTGGCTGCTTTTCTGCAATGATTTAATTGGTACACACAAAACAGAAGTTATGTTTTCCCTGTCAAAATTAGAACATTTGCAATAAACCCTCAACATGTGACACATGAACTGTAATTCAAAATACCCAATTCCATTTGATGTGTTTGATATGGGATATGTGAGATAATATCTTTGAACTTCTTTTTGATTCTTCTTTTCCCATTTTGCTGAAATAATATACATTTGTTAGTGGAATGACTAAAAAAAAATAAGAAATCAAAGCTATTACATGACAATACAACATATCTGTCTTCATGAGTTATCACCAGGACTTCAGACTGATCAGAGACTGAAATTAAACAAGACTGCATCCAATTAGAAGAATTCTTATCCTCTTTTGATTCACTAGCATCATCAAAATCTGCTTTCCAAGTCCAGGCATCAACATCAGACCAGCGTTCATCATCGTCATCTAGAGATTTAAACCATAAAGTAACAAATAATTACAAGGATAATGACGTTTTCAAAATTTGACAGAACTACCATCAGGTTCTTGGTCAGGAAAAAGAATTCGTTTTATTTTAACTAGTTCGCTAATCGAAGAACGAAATCTAATTTCACATGACATGGTAGTCTTGACAAGGATGAAACTTCTGTTATTTACATCTCAATCGACTGGCCAAAACTGAACAGCTGGGATAGGAATCAGCTGATTACCATGCCATTCAAGCAAATGCATTAATTCTTAAAGTGGCGCTGCTCCGTTGTGTTTGTCAGGATTTAACTAATTTCCAGATGGAGACATGGTTTTTTGTTGATTGTTGTGTATGCAAACGCACGTTAAGCGTATGTTACAAAGTACAAACAGCGCAGCGCGTTTGACGTGCTCGTAGAGTGTTAGATGTATTTTATAGTGCATCGTAATTTTCTTTTTTCGTTGTAAGCCCATTTTGTTAAAAACGTTCTTTCCGCTAGTTTACATGGTTCCAGGGATCCAGGCTACCCCTCTTTTGGTACGTCTGCCTCATAAAATTTGTTGTTGACTTTTCCTACCCCATCCTTGCTGCTTGCTGGGTTGCGTAAAAGTTACCGCTTTACGACGCCTAACCAGCGAGGTTGTCCATGGCGCTGTTCGGTTGCGATATAGTGCCGGGAATAGTTATGAGACAGCTTTCCGATACTCCTTTTTTCGGAAAAGTTCCGACGCAAAAAAGCTTCGCGCTCTTTCGTTTCGCAAGAAAGAATATGAAAGCAATGAGCGTCACGTAATGACGCCGTCAGAATCTTTCAAAGTTTAAGGGGATTGGCAAAGCTTATAACAAGAAGGAACATGGGCAGACGGTAGGTGAAGTATGCCTACAACATAAACTCTCCGTACAACTTGTCCCGAAAAAGAAAGTGTATTGCTAGCAGAGTTCTTTTGGAACTAACAAAATTAAAATCCTACGTTACAGATCTCTGAAGGCAAACAGACATCTCGCTTCTTGATTCAGTTGTAGGAGTTCTTTTGCTTCGCAAGTCCCATCATAAAGGAGAAATAATGGAGCGTGACACCGTGGGCTATGTTATAACGTTTCTTCTACTGCCGAATGAACGCACATTAACGCTTTATCATAGAGAACATCTTGAAACCCTTTAAATGTTTGGGTCGATAAAAGTCTCGCCACCGTAGATCCGTGTTCCTTGAATACGAATACAGTTGGGAGTCGGCACGAACTAAAGAAGGGATAGTTTCCTTCACTGTGTGAATGATATTGGCAATCTCCGTCACCTCAGTAACACGAGGTTGATGCCGTCACGTTTTTTTTTTTGCTTTTTTATTTTCTTTTAATCTGGGAAACGCTTTCATCTGTTCAATTTTTTTCTTTCTGCCAGTAACTTAATATAGCTATCTCGTTCCATGACGCATTCACCGTTTTACGCGCTTATAGAAAGAATCGATTTCTTCTGCTTTACGCCTCTCTGCACTCATATTGCTAATATCAATAAAAAAGACGTGACCTGAACTGTTGAGATTTGTTTTACCCCATTTGGCACATTGTTTCTTTTCTTTTTTTAATTAAAAGGACAAATAATTTGAAATTAGAAACTTTGAAAAGTCGTGTAATAAAGCCCCTTTTTATTTCTCATAAGGGATTCTAGTTCTGTACTCTAAGTGTGTTAATGTATAACAAATTAAACAGACGGGCTGAATTAAATTTACAATGTAACTGCGCAATAACGCAAAGTATTTTTAACTCTTGCTGGGATTTAGTCTGTCTTTTTCTGCTTTGCTCTTGCCGCACCCACATTTGAATTAAACGGTGAAAAATTGATGAAATTTCATTAAAAAATAAATTAGCATATTACTTTATCGAACTCCTATGCAACATGGTTTGTTAACCCATATGTAAGCTCTTCATCGTTTAACCATCATCATTCATCAATTATTTGAACGGATATATCAACTATGGGGAGTATAATTTTTCAAGGAAAACCTCTCCGCGTTCCAGTCCACGTGCGGTACTGTACACAGCAGGATTAGTCAACGAATTTGATTTCCCCCAATTTGTACAAATCCGATGGATTACGCATCACCAGATACCTAGTAATAACCACGCAGAATCTACCATATCTGATGGCAAAGAAAGCACAGCTTAGAGCTTACGTAGTACTTTACCTCATTACATACCAGAGTCCTTTGCTTTTTAACGTTCTTGACCGACCCTCCTCCAAGTTGTGCAGTTTACCTCCAGCTTTTTTATTTTACCTTTTATAGCGACCACCTTTGTAGCAAATTTTCATTTCCAGGCATCTCGGTAACGAGTAGAAACTCGTTCCATAGTAAGTTCTAAAAATACAACTTGCTGATGCAGTTTGTTGCGGTGAAACGAAGTACAGGGTCAATGTGAAGCTCTATGGAAACTTGCTTACTCTACATCACTCGCCAAAGAATACCCACCAAAGATATGAGATCGAAAGACGTAACAAAAGCCAGTGACTTAGCTGAGAGAGGTTTCACCTGCAGGCATAATTGACATGAGATATACAATATCTTTCTCGGTATTTTCATGCAACGTCGACTTCCATCGGCTATTGGTCTAGCAATATCAGATCTTTTACACGGCACCACCTGCATTGTGTTTAAAAAGAGATATGAGCACACTATGAACACAAAAAAAATCAAAAATTGGGAATATTTACCATTTTACTTTTAGCCACGGAATGTCTGGTAGTCGATATTTCTTTGGGTTGTGACTAAAACAATGAGAATAATTACATCATATCACACAATCGTGCGCGTATAGCACTGTGTACATAAAAGACTTCCCAATGTATACACAGGTGATAAGAAATTCCATTCAACTTTTCTTTGCGGTTGCCAATGCTTCTATCACGGCGTCTTTCTTCGGAAGCAACCACCAGCTGTAAGATAGAGAATGAGGGCTAATTACGGCGGATCCAACCGAATTTTCAACACCCACAAGAGGCCATATACAGTACCGCCACTAATTAATGATGTGAACAAGTTTTGACGTACATTATTAGCTTTGGCCAATGGATCGTATCATTTGAGATTTGTCCGTAAAAAATAGAAATAAAAATCCTACCAAAAATAGATTATTACTTAACATAGTGTTGCGCCCATTTTTTTTTTATTGATCCGATGACACGCTGTCCCTGGCTCGCATCCCAAACTAAAAAAATCTTGTATAATCGATTGATATTGTACTGTGGCTTAGCGACTAGAAGAGGGCGACTGCACGTCTCATTTCCTTGTCACATTAAATCTAAAAGAAGATGGAACGGACAACGAATAGGAGGATTTTTGATCCCCAGCCGACAATGCCCTACAGATTTGCACTCGATCTTTGTGGCAGGCCGCTAGATTCAAGAAGACAATTCGGACAGGCAGTGTCGCTGACGATGACAACCGTTCAAATAAAACTTCATGAATAGAGACGAGCATCAAGTCGATTTACGCACCAGCGGCTTTGCTAATGTCACATCGATTATAACGTGATGAAGGGGGAAATGGTGCATACCGTTGTTGGACTTCCCACCTACCCCGACGGCCAACGCCCAGTCAGTTGGATCAATTCTCCCTCATTTCCTTCTGTTGTCCAACATATGTCGAAAGGGTCTGACATAAAATAATGTCGTCATAGTCCAACATCGACAATAACTGTCGCTACGCAGGATCCTCTAGAAGGTCACAAACGTTACGTATTATCTAGTTAGACATTCTCCATTTTCAGTTACCTAAGTTTGCATAACCAATTACACGAAAAATGGTGAGTGAAAATAGCTCGAAGTGAAAAGGGGACCTAGTGCATTACCTAGTAGTTTGATCCGGTGCCAGTAACTGTGATATTAACGACCCCTCTGGTGATGTGGTTGTAGACAGACAAGATCATTATGGAAGATCGATACATTCCTATTCCTATAGTTTGCTCACTATGCTGCCTAACAAGTGAAAAATTGTACTTGTTTCCTCTCTCCCGTTCGCTTCATTTATTCCCTATTGAAGCTCCACTTCATTTTAGATTGTAGTAGGAATCCTGAAAAAAAAAGAAGAAAAACACATTGCGATCAATCGAATCTTGGTGATACACTTTTTCACAAACTTGGCAGGAGCTATCTAGAACGAGAATAATTTGATCAATTTGAATATTTTTCGATCGAATGTGCTTACGTATAATTCATTTAATTATTATCTGTTCCAACAGAATTAAGAGCAGGCCAAAATAGGTGTAAACGTTACAAACATACGTTTGCTGTTTCCAATAATAAGCGTATTAGATGAGAGAAAAAAATAAAATGACATCGATGAAACCGTAAACACATGAACACCATACACAGAATACCAAAGATTAAAACATTTGCTTCAAACATTCTAATAAGCTAGCTCTTATTAATATCACAATATAGTGAAATTTCTCATTCTTTTTTTTTGTCTTTTTGAGCTATGAAGGAATACGACGGAATTGAACATTAGGAAACATTGAACTTGGCCGTGTCTCGAGTAGACTCGTGATTTCAAACGCGAATGTGTCAATTGCATGATATCGTTAGCAACGAATACTATACGCTCATGCGCTCTCCATTTCTTTGTCTCCGGATTATGTCTCCCAATTGTCATCCGCTTTGTACGCCCTTTTTGTAATTTTTTCCTAGAATTGATGCTTTTAATGAGATGAAACGACTCTGTCTCCCCCCTCTCTTTGGCTAGTTGTTCTTTAGCAAGTCACAGAAGAAACAGAAATTCATCAATCATCCGCCGTTGCTGTTGAAGACGAAGATGACGACGGAGGCAGAGTCATCGGTTTCAAAGCTTCTGGAGCTGATGCATTGCGCGCTTCCATCAGAGCTTGTTTCATCGTGGCGATCATGTAGCCGAGTAACAACGTCCACGCTTTTTCCGTCTCTGTTGTCCAATCGTCCCCCAAAATCGGTCGAATGGCAGACAAAAACTGCGGTCCGATGTACTGTGCAAAAAAAAACGCCCGATCGCAGCAGATGACATATGGCCCAGACCAAACAAAAAAAGCGCAAAAAAACACAGTCATTAGAAATTGCTAGCTATATGAAAAGAAAGCTATCACGAACGCATTAGTTAACGTCGCGATAACCAAGGGTGCGCGCAAATAGTACATCACACTTCTGGCAAGGGTCTCGCTTTTCAATCAGATAACATAAGGAAAACTACCAAACTTTTTTTTTTCGTTGTACACGGCTTTCCGGTTCGCTTGCAATTTCTTCTTTTTTTAAGGCATACTTGGATTGCTTGTTCACTTGATGTAAAAAGAAAATCAAGATGGCGTGGATACGAGCAGTAAAAATAGGGAGGAGTATTGTCATGAAAAAAAAAAAAAATAAAATATCTTCTATCTCTTTGGCAAATATCCCAGGATTAAGATGGACAAGAGGGAGGAGTTTACATTTTTCTATTTGTTACGACCTTAATGATTTATAGGTATCCCCTTGTAATTCAGTAAAGAGGACGAAGGGGAATGATGATGGATGTTTAAAACTTACGTCAATGTACTCCAATTTAGCTCCGTTTTTATCATGTCTGCGGCCCAAGTCGGACAGGAAGGCGTGTAACTTCTCCGGTTCGTCCAGGCGATGGACGGCCCGTTGCACAGCACCCATGACTCTATGAAAAAAGCATTTAAAAAAGCGAATTCTTATTATCAGTGAAATAAAGCGTGAATCATTTTTGAGTTTCTCTATAAAAGAGGTCTCACTTTGAAAAGGAACTCTTAGAAATCGTTATAACTTGAGTTAAGTGAAACAAGTATAGATGGACGAGTCGAGGACACCAAAATAAAATGTCATTCGCACTTGGAAACAAATAGGGCTAGTTCACTGTGTACAGTGCCCGATGCTGTCACCTGGGATAATCCAGTGAACGCAAAGCCACTCGCAGAGGCAATAACTTTTGTGCTTCGTCATGACAAGACACAGTCGCCATGCAATTATTTATACTAGAGAGTATCACGTCATTTTCTGTTTATTTGAATAGCGGGAATGCTGTTACCTGAGTGCGTGTTCCGAGAGCAGCTTGCTTTTCTTTAAATCATCAAGGACGAGACCGGTGAACGGCAAGAAGACTGACTGCATATCCGGATGACTTTCGAACAAACTATTTAAAAAAACAAAAACAGTAACGACATGAAAAACAAATTTTTCCAACAACAATAGAAGCAAGACAGCAAAAAAGCAATCGAAATGCAATACAAAAGGGCATAAATATTTCAACAACAACAAAAAAAACTGTCAGCTGATATTGCGCGGTATTCGATATGCACCTGCTGTAGAGAGAAATCTAAAAGCTCAGGGTTCGACGTCATAAGACATAAAGGGGTTGGATGGTTTAGAGGATAGTTTCATGGCGCTGGATACAAACGATAGTGAGCATATCGATCAATGTCGGTTTCTTCATATCTCTGTTGAAAGTTTGTTACTGAAGCCTCGTTTGTTATCGCAACATACACAAAGTTGAACACGATGAAACATCTGTCTTATGACCGTCTTATCGACTTATCCCGCTGTGCACCATTAATAAAAAACCATGGATCCAGGTCATGAGACCTCTTCTTTCGGCTCCCAAAGAAAAACGACGTTATTGAAGATGGCTTTAGATTCTCATCCAGCCAATATCGGATGACATGCTCTTGAATTCTGATCATAGGTAAATCCCCTCCTCCTTTTTCTTAATCTTTTTCTTGTATGTAGACGTATGTTTTTCATAAACACATATATCGACTAGATTCATGTTACTGCGTTTTGATATTAAATGAGATATTGGCCTATAAAAAACAAAACAGAACGCAAGAGGCAATCTTTTTTCAGGATAAACATCTCGTCTTAACTTCCCTTTTTGTGTGCATCTGGCTAGAATTACCGCTGGCGTGCACAAGGTTGAAATCATTGAACTCGCCTGTACAGTGCTGGGCTATTTCATGAGAAAGAGGGAAAAAAGTTTGGACGCTTGTCAGTGTCATACAGAGGAATCGATCTATACCTTTTGGAATAGATCCCAGATTTGTTTTATTGCTTTCGCATACTGGAGCTAGTTATTCTTTTATCTGTCTGGATAAGCAGTCATCGCAAACGCAAACAAATGATTCATGAAATTGCATGTCAATGTCCTTCAATTTGTTATTTCTAAACTACGCGAGAAAGGCAGATTTCAGCGAAACAAGCAAAGCGCATTATTTTGAAGTACATTTCTTATGTGGACGAAGAAAAATGCATGCGGTTAGACTAAAGAAAGAAGAAAATCATAAAAAAATGAAAGTAAACGAAGCTAAAACGGATAAAACGGCAGAAACCAAAAGTCTCTTCCGCATATATTTCCTGCGCGTCAGCGTTTCGACGCCCAACTTCCCAATTCCTTATTCAGAAATGCGCACCTATCAAATTTAAACTTTCGCCCTTACATTTGCTACGCGCCAACGATAAATAATGGGGTTGGTGGCGCAACGCTCAACGTCAAAACATTAAATGAGACCATTTAGAATGGTGTCAACGGCTGATGGCATTTTTTCACCCGCCAACACTTAAAACTAGAGACGTAATAGAATCGTTCAGGTGCAGACTTCTAATCTGGGAACAAAAATGAAGAAGCTTTTCACTTTCTACTCATTTTTCCAGTAATCCACGACTAGTTACAAAGCTCTACGGCACGTGCTATCCTTCTCATTGTATTGACGCTTCGTCATCAAGGACGCAGTAAAAAACGAGAGAAGGCCGAGGGGATCTGGTTAAGAGTGCCAAATGTAGTTTTAGATCCAATAAAAAAGGATGCGCTCCTTTCTTTCCGCCTCTTTAATGTAAACAAAATTCAACAAATGGTATTTACTTGGAGCTAAAGTAGTCATTAAATAGTGACAGGCAAATGCGCACTTTCACAATCTACATCAAAAACTTTAACAAGGCCCCGTTGCGTTCTTAAAATGTGGGAAAACAATTTGTGTTGCACAAAAAGTTGAACCTGGATTGTTTTAGTTATTTCTTAATCCGCACTTGGATCACGGACATCGTAGCATTTTCCTATAGTTTTCCATCAAGCAATCGACTGCTAAAAGCTACACGCACGAGCGTCTCATTAGTACAGCTTTTTTAAACAGAGTTCTTATTTTTGTAAATGGATTCATTTAAGATTTTACTTATTAATGCTGTCACTCAGTGGAGCCAAACAAATGTTGATAAAGTCAAAGTTCTACATTAATCAACGACTCGTACAGTAAACTTTAAAGTTGTCCATTTGGCCAACGTAAAAAGTTGGGAAACGAATCAGGGAATCGGTGACGGAGCGGGATGACATGATAGTCGTTCATCACGCACGTTTTTCCCGGCCAAAAGAATATCCCCCCATAATTATTTAACGTCCATCGCCATAAAGAATTGAAGAAAAGAGATTATGAAATGGGCAATGCCATTATCGAACGACTATATAAGTGATGATGAAGAATGACTATTTGATCTTGCCCAGTTCTGTAATCCATTATGGGAACACGGTCAAGGGCCGTTAGCGTTGGCGGAATGGCTTCCATCACGATGGGCACATTAAAAACTGAATGTCAACGCTGCTAAACGGAACATTCTTCGCCAGACTTAAGCACTTTCTTTATACATATTACCTGAAGGCGTCCTAACTTTGTTTGGACGGAAGTTTTCTTCGAATGAAGGTACTTCGTCGAAACTGTCATCGCAAAAAGAAAAGAAAAAAATGCCCGCCTTAAAAGTGAGTGGGAATGAACGAATACCCATCAAGCGCGCCTAGAAAGAAGGCGGTGTAGGACGATCGATTGATCTAGTGCAACTTAAGTGCCAATAGAATTCGGTCAATTCCCGATATGACATGTCAGTGAAAGCGAAAACGTGTTGGCGCAATCTTTCCGGGTTTGACGCTAACACCATTTCATAATATCCCAATAGGATTCGAGCTCAAAGTGATTTTCTCAGACTGCGTAACCTACCCCGCGTTTCCTATAAACAACCAAGCACTGTGTGCCAAATCAATCTAGCGTAACAACAGATTTTTTTTTTTTTTTTTCGACAATCGCAGTCTAGTGGTATCTTCACCGTGAACTGTACTTGACCTCGACGACAACCGCGTTCAATTTAGGGAATAGATCGCGCACGCCGAAAATGTCTTTTCCCCGTAAATTCAATCGGCATCTGCTATTCCGGTAAAGTGGACTAACACGAAGCTGGTACATGGCACCTGGCCACTTTCTCATCGGTTCCCGTTTTTTTTCTCTTTTTTTTACCTTGTTTTTATCGTTCTTTTTTTTCCCTTTGGCGGTTTATATCGTAATTTATGCACTCCTATATCAAGGGCTTTATTAGAAGAAATAGAATGGTATGCACATCGTACGACGCATAGCTCATTAATATAAACACGGTAAGAATGATGGATCAAAAGAACCACAAACGAATCGCGTTAAGTAGGCCGTAGTAATCTTGATTAATAATTATCATCTAATTGTATCGATGCGCATGTCACAAATGTCTGGAATTCTACTCGCTACAGTCGACTGTCTTGAACTAATATTGAAAGTGTTTTTTCCTGTTTTCTCGTTTGCCGAGATTGAGACGAGGCATTTCCGCTAGGGCTTTGGACCTTACATTCAACTTCCTTTTGTCGACGTTAAAGAAGTCAAAGAAAGAGTTGCGATGAAACTCGATCTATCACAAGACTAGGTAATAGTTTTCATTCTCTAGTAAGGTCAAAAGAAGAAGGCCTTTTTCCCCCCTTGAAAACGTGGAATATCCATTCTCCCTGTTTCACTGAAGCGCAAGTTTGTTTTGTGCTCCGCGCGACAGACTGTCGCACAATACGTTTGATCCTGCATTCCGTACGAACGTAAGAGCTTTCCACGTGCCAACTGAGAACGCTTAATTTGTTAGTTAAATATTCAGCACTCGACAAAATTCGTTTCAATAATAGAACTCATTAGGACGCCATGAGTAACGTAAATTCCGTGGAAACGAAATGGCCAAGTTTCAACAATTCTTAATTGGATTACGGTTTTTAAATTCAAAACGCAATTAAAGATTTTTTCTTAGACGGCCGCTTTTTGTGAAGCGCCAACGACGACAAAAAACAAAGTGAGTAGGAGGGGAAATTAAACTATGACACAACTAGCTAAAAAAATTAAATAATGAAATGTTCTTACTTGATAAACACGATGATTCCAACTTGGGCAATATCCTTTTCAAGACGTTTCCTGGCAAAAATGAACAGTGAAAAAAAAACAAAGAGTTAATTATAGCTGTCATATATCGTTCATAACAGCGGGGTGGGTTGAATGCCTCTGTTAACATTTACCAGCTCTCTTGAAGCAACGTCTTTTGAAAGTCCGTCAACTCGGCGACGGAAGCCATTGCCGTTTTGGCAGGCGGAAACGGCGTTGACTCTTGGATTGCAGTAATGATTACGTCATCGTTTTTCACTGCATCTTTGTCGGCCGTTTTCTTGCTGTTGCCACTGTGACCGACATGTGCGTTGCCCATTTTTCCTAAAGAAATGAACGAGAAAATGTAAGAATAAATACATGAACGATTTTTTCCGCTCGATTTACTTTTCTTTCACTTATAAACAACAAAAGGAAATTCTTTTTCTTTTTTAGGGTTCCAGCAGACGGGGAACAAACAAATAACCAACACGAAAACAACCGAATCATTCGTTGGCTTACCCGTACAACAAAGTCTAAGTGCATACAAAAGTTCAGTTGTTTGGCGTGTTCACCCGAAGCAGCGGACTAGACGGACTGGATAAACAAGATAGGAAGAGGAAAACGAAAGTGTTGCTCTGGGTCCGGGGACGTGAGTTTGCCTGATCTCTTTAGCTTTTCCCGTTCGGCTATATTTTTTCTTTTAACAATCTCGTTCAGTGTTTTTTCAAACGGACTTGGTATACAAGTTTGATGCGGGACAGGCTCTTCTTTTCCGCACGTTACGCCACTGAGGTCGCGTTCGTCAGCTCAGCGCTCGAACACTAGACTTTCGTCCACGATAAGGCCGGTTCAAATAGCCTTCTCCCTCCTGAACGTCAAAGGCGAGTCTGCGCGCAGTGCGCTTCTCAGAATCCAACAATGTCGACGACGGTAAATAGCGGATTATCGCACCGAAATAAAATGCTTTTACTTTGGGAGTAAAAAGCAAAGTTGCCGAACGTTAACGCGTTCGCGAACGTTTTTTTCTTTGAAATAATAAATTTAAACTGTATAAGAAAAGAAGTGCGATGCGAAAAATGGCCTATACACAGTCATACATGTATGCATTTATGATCTACTTACAATTTTCCTGAACCCACACGAATGTACGTATAAGCTCTGGATTGAAGACGTGTTCTCGGTAACCACTGGGCGTGGATTGCATCAAAAGTTCGAGATCAATATTTTTTTACATTTTGGGTAACTATTTTCTCCTATTTCTTTCTTGCTCTACTCTCGTGTTTTGTGGCCGTTTCTGTGGAGACGAGTAAAATGTAATCCGGCATCACGACTCATTGAATAAACAAGGACATAACTCGCCCAGTCGATTTCTATAGGTAAAAACACTCTACTTTTTTTTTCTTCTTTTCTTTCTTGGCTGTCACACAGTGCCTGGACATTTTATTCTTCGGCTGATAGGCCGCAGTTCCTCGGTATAGATCACAAGGCCCTATTTTCTACGCCTTTGTTCGAGCATTCCCCATCGTACATTACAATGTTACCCAAGAGAGAGTGAGGGCGAGAATGGAAGCTATGTGTCTAAAGAATCCTAGATTACAAACAATAAATAGGAGTGTCCCCATACACTTTTTATCTCTTTTCTTATACTATACATTTGTCGGTGAATTGATGGGAAATAGCGGGAAATTATTTATCTGTATCGCGGGGTGAGCGCAATAGATCAGGACAAACAGAAGAAGATGTCGTTGATTTATAGACCATGAAATGTTGAGGAGCACGGGGGACAATGCATAAAGAATCAGACGCAAAGAATAACAGCCAATTTGCCTTTTGTTGTCCCACCCCACGATTTTTCAGAAAATTCCAATTGAATCTGGGCGGGGTGTTGAACGACGGCTGGCGACGTGCCATCGATTGCGCACCATTTTTTAAAACCCCCAGTCGATAAATTCAACAAATTTCTAATTCAATTATCCGAAAATTTTTCTTTTCGGCATACCACTATGTCAGTAAAATGTTTCCCTCTCTAAAAATACTACGATTTCAAAGACAATCTGTAAAACATTTTACGATTTTTACTGTAAATATCTGACACGTTCAAAAGTTATATCTATTTTCGGACGAATAGTACAGAGATCAACGGCGGTATGCAACACGTCCCATATATCAAATCCATGACACGAACTGCCGGAAGACAATCGGGTCAGGTATGCCGTGCGCCTCGATAGGATATTTTCCAACTTTACCTCCATCAAATTTATTGAAAAAGCGAAAAATGCCAAGTTTTCTTTTTCTGTTTGTTTCTTTTGTCCTTAATATTCTCGGAAGTTTACAGGCGAAAAAAAAAGGAAGCAGACAACAATGCGCACATTAAACATTAAAGGCAATAGCCTAGGTCATGTAGCGATGGTGCCCGCTATGAAGCGTGAGTCCATGCACGTATGCATTCTTGTTTCATAGTTTTCCACCCCTCTCGAAAATATTTTCTCGATATTTCGACCAAGGGACGTTAAAAAAATAATAACGAAATGGCAATTTAAATATTAACGACTTTTTGTACAAACTACACAGCTACTGCCTCTATTTTCATCGGCTGGGAATTTTTGATTCCATTTCAGCGGGTGGTACATTCACAGAGCGTTAAAAATTCAGAGGATTGTCTCATCGAATATGCTGACTATAGATAATGACTCGACGCATGTAAAAAATATATATAGATATTCATCCAGAGTAACATTTACATGATTCAGTAGTACACCGTTCCTTGACATCAGTGTCTGTAAAAACCCCCTAAAAAAATTGCTGACTTTAGGGGAACTAGGAACTTGCATATTTTTACGGCAACATAAAAAAAAGTACAATGTTCCTGATGCATATGGCGACTATGACTAATGAAACGTACAGAGCATCGATCATTATTCATGTCGATGTTCTATTATGCTGCCCGGAACACATGCAGCTTAGGTCGGAACTAAAGTTCACACACCCGTGTGGACAATATTAAAGATTCAATGTGTATCGCAGCAATTTAGAATACTAACTTTAATCCACACAATTGAAAAGACGAAAAGTTCAACATTTATAAATTTTTTTTGGTGTATCTGATTTGCAAAATGGAAAAAAAAAAGTCGTAATTGTATGAGTGGCTGCTCGCTCGTCCATTCGAGACCTTAACTGGAATGGAATTGCCAATAGCGTTGTCTTGTTTTGTTTTCATCACGATCAAATTATACCGAGATATTTTGACCCGAATGCCAATCTCGTTGCGTAAAAAAATAAAGCCAAATAGCTATCCATGTTTTCCTTCCATTTTCTAGAAAGGCACTTTACACTGCCCCTCGTCTAGAGAGTGACACTTTTGTACCTTGTTGGGTACCACTTTGCATACGAATAACGTCCGGACTCAATACACGGAGTGTTTCATAATTTTCAAAAAAGTAAATTTTGACGACGGACAGAAAAAAAAAGTTGCATAACTGTCTCATAACTTTGACGATATTGCCTTGCGAGCTGTCATAAAAAAGCACAGCGACCTTCTCTTTTTTTTCTAATATATCTGACAACATCCATACTCTTTTTCCCTAGCCAACTTTATTTCCTCGCTAGTAAAAAAAATTTAACGACTTTCGCGTAAAATGACAAAGGAATTAAACGCTAAAATAATTTCCCTCGAGTTCAATCGATTGACTATTCTTCTATGAAAATACATTACTCCGTAGAAGTCATTAAAAAAGTGGAACAATTTGAAATTCCTAGGAATGATAAAGGCCATCGCCTCCACACGAACACAAAGCAGTCAAGGTGCAAGTCACAATCACGAGTTCATTTACATAAAAAAAACAACAACCGTAGTAGATTTCTAGGACGCGGTCTCAATTCAGCGGGACTCGGTCGTTCAACAGGAATGTATAAATAGGACACAACACACAACACTTTGCGCAGTTTGAACCGTAACATTACAAACAACAAAAAATGCGACCCTTTACGCGGAACTGGATAGTCATCCGGCCGGTTCAACAAGCATGGACTGCGTGTCCCTCTCGGATGAAAGAGTGTAGTTACTGAGCACGCTATCCACGCGAGCAACCAATAAAGCAAGAGTCATCGACTGGTCAGATGATAGACGATCGAAATCAAAAATATGGCTCTGATTGTTAACGGCAGACAAGTCGCGTAACATTCGTCTGCGACCCAGAGTTCCCAAATCCCAGCCATTGTAACCAATGACAATGCCACCGAGAACGAGCAGATTGAATAAATAGGCACTGCAGCAAATGATTAACGGAATAGAAAGGAGGAATCCAATAGCCGCTTTGACGTCGGTTACCCTTTCGGCAATGTGATTTAATCCGGCCGAATTTTCGCGCACACGGGCCGCCGTGTTCTCAAAATTTTGGACGTAGCGCATCAGATCTTTGATCTTGGGGTAATACTTGTTTTTCAATTGCAGAAGATCGTTATAGATAGATTCAGTCGTGTTTGCTTCCGGGTATCGGTAGACGGTCGGAAAAGTGGATTGCTCAACGACAGACGGAGAAGAAAATGGGCTGGTTGTTGCTTCCGTGTAATCGGCAGACGAGCGCTTGGATTTATGTAATCGAATGTCTGGATTTTTAAGCTTGACAACGGCTTCGTCAGAATTTTGGCGGTTTGAGTACAGGGCAGAATCGGTTGCCAAGCATACAGCTTTCGTCACGACAGCCAATAGTATGCATAACAACCAATTCCTTGATAGTACAGTCATTTCCAACCTCAACTAAGAGGGAAAAATCAACGTTACAAATCTATTTGTTTTTTAAAGATATTTAACGCACTGCTCAAATTACCCGAAAAACAAAAATCCTTTTAGAAATCGGAGAAAATTTCCATGAGGTTTAAGGCCAAGAAATCACGCCGGTAAAATTTAAAAAAATTCCCAGTAACAGCAAGACGAGTTCAACCTCGGCCGGTCATCGACGCACGACTGTGGCAAACAAGTTCCAGAATGGACTGGTGGACTAACCCAGAAGACCCACAGCCAAAACAAAACCCACAATATGCCCCCCAGTGTTTTTCTACATTTTCTTTCTTAACCCACCTATTAACTTATATCTTTTTCTTTAAACATCCTAACGACCAGCAACGTTACGACTGCAAAATTTTATCGAAAAGAAAAACTTTGTTATTCAAGTGGTAACCCAAAGTTATTTTCAAGATCAACAGGCCTGGCTAATTCGAAAGTGCAAGTCACCGGTTTAATTCTGACCATATCAATTCAAATGTTTTCAAACAGACGCCAACATGCGCCAGACTATCTGATCTTACTACCAATTCAATAAACAAAAACCATTTTTAAATGGCTGCCAGTTCAACATACAGACTGTATTGGCACACGTAATAACAAAGAAATTCAAGGATTCCTCTGCCTCCAGGGAAGGGCCTGAATTTACCATAAAATTTTCAAGAAAATTCAACAACCGTTATTCATCGCACAGGTTCAATGAAAAAAACAAATGAAAAAAACAAGATTTAGTACGACCTAAATCTACTACCTAAACACGACTGGGGATAAAAGTAGGGCGTGATATGTAACATCCTGTACAATTCGAATTCGATTTTTTTTACGCCAAAACAAGTTACTTGACCTATTAAAGACGCTAAGATTTCCTACGCAAAATGTCGGAAGTAATTCTCAATTGCACTGTCTACAAAAGCAGCCAACGAAATGAGAGCTCTTGACTGTTCACGTGTTAAAAAACGATCGAAATCAAAGTCAACATGGGAAAGTTTTCCAGCCGATAAATAGCGTTTCTTTCGTCTTCCAAATGGAAAGAGACCCGCGGCAGAAATGGAAGGAACAGTAAGGCCGAACGCAATTAATCCACCAAAAAACAGAATGGGGAAAAACAGGACAACACCACGAAAAGCTGAGACGAGTAGAGAAACGGGTTTAAAACTGGTTCGTGAATCATTGATGACGTCTCCAACCGCCGAGCATGCGGATATCAACAAGGCAACCATCAATAAGTAGAGCAACCGACTTCCAAATGATTTAGTCATTTTCATCCTCTTGCTGTCAAAAATGGAAAATGCTCGTCAAAAACCTTAAATTTTTACGAATTCAAAATAAACCAAACCTTTAAAAAACGAAATTTCAACTTGAAGATGTTCTCAAAAGCCTTTTACAAGCTCTTTTTTTATTATTTTAAAGGAAGATAGAAAGAAAAGGTGAAAAAGTGGAACTTGGTATGACGAGATCATAGAAGTTCCACCTCGACTGATCCTCACACAACTGGAGAAAGAAGTTCCAGAGTAGTCTGCTTACGAAACCTAAACTAGCTCACAGCCACGTGCTTCCCCATAAATAATTGTGCCGCAGTACCCGCCCTAACTCGATTCCCTTTTCTCTTCGAGATTCACAGAATTCATTCCTCTTCTTTTTACCCAATTATTCATTTGTGACATTCAATTCGCTTAGAACTAAAAATCAGTTCTACGACGTAAGATAACATCAAACAAAATCAATTTGCCTGCACAGTACGAGAGAATACCTCAATTCGAACAACATTCGAGAGTTCAAACCTCCAAAATAGGAAAACGAATAAAAGTTCAGGGCTTACCTCATGGCCGACGATGGATTTCGTCTTCCTTCGCTGATCGTCGTGGCAACTTCTCGAGGCATTTTTCTTGCTACGCCGTCCAGAAAATGTTTGACACTCTGCTTTAATTATTGTTTGTTCTAGCCACTTGCCTATTACACTTGGCGGGTTCACGAAAGTTTTGGCACAAGAAAAAATCTGTATGTGCCGGTATAGTCTGGAAAAGTTATGAGCGACTGGCTCCACAAAGCGAGACGGTACTGCACTGCGCTGCTGTTGTTGACTGAGAATGATATCGACGTTGTCAAGCCTTCTTAAATACCTACTTGAGGCCTTGAGCTTAATGCTTTTAGCTTTTATAATTACACTGCAATAAATCAGCATACGTCACCAGTTCTTATTTGCATGCTTTGAAATTTCAAAATCCTTTTTTCTATTTATGTTACCCTCCCTCCGTTTATGGCGGCCATCATTGTTTTCAATAGCCTGCGGCTAATGTTTGCCATATAGGCTAACAGCTGTTTGGGGCTGACACTCTTATTTTCTCATTGTTTCATCTGAATATTATTAGTTTAACGAGTAATAAGCAGTGTTCTCATGAATGAATATTGAAATTCTTTTAACTCAGCTAACTTAACATAAATTTGTGCATCATTAACTTCAGTAATTTTACAACCCATTTTGTATTAACTATGACGGTCTTTGTATTCTTGAACTCTGATGAGAAACGGTAAAACAATGAATAAAATATAAATAGCACAATAAATAAAACAAAAAGGCAAGCTTGCTTGGCATTCGAAAAAGGATGAAAAGACAGGATTTCAAAATCTCATGAATTAAAAACAAGAGATGCATGGTAAAAAACAAAACAAAAACAAACAAGAGATTCAAAGAATCTTGAAAGTTGTACTATTTTGGTAACGAAAAATTGTTTTCATCCAAAAAAGGGAAGGCTGCATCTCAATTCACGGCATTCGGCCATCGGGCCACTACGGGCACCGTTTTTGAACGCCTCCAGCTTTCTGAACAGGTAAGAAGGAACTAGAGGCTCCAGAAACCTAGAAAATAAATATTTAAAACATTTTTTAAATACATAAAGTACAGGTTATTTATTTATGAAAAAAAAAAGAACTTACGAAATAACTGGCTCTGTAAACTTGCCTAGCCGGCTAGTCATTTTTCCTGCTTCGCAAGAATATCTTTCGAGGCATGCATCGTTCTTGAAGCCATCCATGTAGGTATCGAGTACACTATCGACACGAGCAGCCAAAGAAGCTAAGGCCCTGGACTGTTGTAACGGTAGGAAGCGATCAAAGTGAACGATGTCATTGAGCTCGTTTAAGGCAGACCAATCACGGCCAAAGTCTCTGCGTCCAAACGCCGACACGGCGGGGAAAAGAGAGAGGATCGCCAAAAATATCACGAATAAAACAGCTGTTAGTATGATGGCAGGAACTATAACAGTCAAGCCAACAACCGAACTGATGGCTTTGATTGTCCTATCGGCGATTTGACGCACAGGAGGAATTTTCTGCCACACCCGGGAGGCAATATATCCAGGGGATTTTAAATAAGGAGCCAAATCGTTGAATGTGGGGTAGTATTTCTCAGGAACATGAGCTGAATTCTCAAATTGCGGGCTCACAGGGATTTGGTGTGGGTTTTGGTATAGGACTGGCGCAGCAGGTGCGGGATAAAAATTGCCATAGGTCGATGGTTGGTCAAACGGAGGATAGCTAATTCCAGATGACATAAATGCCGGTGTAGGGTAACGGTGAGTTGGTGCTGGGAAATAATTGGCATATGAGACCTCGGATCGGAGAGCTTGTCCCTCACGGCCTCTTAACCTTTTAACAGGTTCTACAGGATTTATGGAGGGCGGTTTGGAATTGAGGACAGGATCAGCGACAGCACTCGCCAAATACGAAGTTATTACGGACGTAGCTAAAAATACGAACAGCACACATTCCCGCACTGATTTAGCCATTTCAAAAGGTGAACTAAATTTGAGAATAAAAAAATCATCGTTAGCGATTTTGAAGTTTAAGATAGTTGATGTTCTTACTTACCGTCTCTTATGTCTCTTTAAATTTAAATGAGATTTCAGTTGGTGAAGCTACACTGTATTCCGTAAATGAATCCAAAACACAAACATCCGCTGTCACGAGAAGTTCACCATCGGCTGATCGTCTTACGACTGTCGAGAAATGTTTTATAGTGATCTTCTTTCTACAAGAATTGAAGCTACGATTCATGTAACGAACTACGTGTAAAGAACTATGACCCAATACCTGGCTCATCCAATTCGTGTTCTTTTCGTGATCCGGACTGAATGTCTCCTCCTCCTTTTCAAGTAGTTTGACCACCTAGTCACTTTTGGTATTCCCTTTCAGCTGCCAGACGAGTAACGTTTTTGTTAATTGTAAAAGGTAGCCAACTGAAATAGTTTCTTTCTGCAAACAGGAAGAATAGTTAAATTTGAAAATGTACAATCCTTATCAGATTTCTAATAAAAATATTCTTACCACGGCGTTTGAATCCTTGTAAATAATTCCACCTCAAACATTGTTAAATTTCTACATCGTTTCAACGGCCAAGTTACCATTTACCATCTCCAAAACTTCATCCATTGATGCTGTCGTCATTTCTGACCAGCCATTTTCTCTTGGCAGGTTAAAGGTCGTTCAAAAAATGTGTGGACAAATTATTTCGAAGCAATACATTCTTTTGCTAAATTACCATGCTTGTTAGTTAATCCATGGTTAATCATTCTTTACAACTGGAAGTATGTCATTCATTTCTTTAAAAAATACCTGATTTGATAGAAGACTTCATTTCCACCTAAAGTATAACAAAAGGAACTAACATTAAAATGGCAGATGCACCGACTTGTAGGACCACTCTGCACACTGGAAAAGGAAAGAATGTTTCCGGAATGTTTGGTTTCTCACCCTGCGATAGCTGCAGGGTAAACAGATATAACTATCATCGATAGGAGTTTTCGGCAAAAAAAAAGTGTGACGAATGAGACGACTTGTTTGACAAAATGTCTGAAATTACATTACGTCCATCGTGTCAATTAGAATTACTAGGCCAACGGTCAAGCAACAAGTATGCCGAATGTTGATTACTTGTCTAAGTTTTTCATGTTTTGTTTTTTTACACTACCGTTAGTCGAACATGTGTAATCCTCACGCTAAATTATCTTAAGAATTTGCATACCAATATAACTGACGAGACATACTTTGTTGACAACAAGATTCTAAATGCCTAGAGAGTACTAAAAACTTTAGCCAAGAGCATTGAACTGTTCTTGGCTTAAATTTTTGCCAATACTACTAATTATATTGCTTTCTGCTAAAACAGGAACTAATGAGTCTGTCATTATACTTTATCTCACATTCCTAACATGTGATATTCACACCCAGTGCCCTTAATTATAAAAACAAACATGATGGCTGCAGGCTGCATTAAGTGTGTTAAAATCAATTTACCAGGCTGTGGCAGTTGCTTTTCGGTATGCCTCTTAACAATGAGAACGTTGATGTAATGCCAGCTTGATTTGTTTGACATTCCAGCCTATAAATACAAACTTTTTACGTAGACGCTGCAATGGGTTTCTGAGAGTCGAACTTTTTGTTTGGATTTTCAATAGCAGACGAACTTTTGATGGACTAAACATGTTGCCTATTTGAAACAGACAGTACAAATATTATATATTGATAAAAACAACGGAATTCAATGTGACATTATTCGTATTATTTAGCTCGCAGTGATCAGGTTCCTTGAACATAATGCATAAAAACAGCAAGGCCAGCTTGCCTTAGCATGAAAAAACAGGATTCGCATTCAAGTCGCATAAGTTAGAAAAATAGGGGGCTGGTTACACAAAAACAAAAAACACAAATCGAAGAAACATAATTAGATGAATGTTGTGAATTATTTGAGGTTGTAGATTTTCTCTATCCAAAGAAGGGAAGCTTGCATTTCATTTCGCTGCAATCGGCGTTGCCACTGCGGGCGCCGTTTTTGAACGCTTCTAGCTTCTTGTACATGTAAGAAGGAACAAGAGGCTCCAAAAATCTAAAAATAAACATGAATTTATGAACTATACTTTACATATTACTTCATTTAAAGTAGAAAACAAAAACTTACGTAATAATGGGCTCTGTAAACTTGCCCAATCGGCTAGTCATGTGGCCAGCTTGACATGAGAATTTCTCAAGGCATGTGTCGCTCTTTAACGCGCGCATGTAGTTATCGAGAACATTGTCTACGCGTGCAGCTAACGACGCCAATCTCCTCGATTGTTCCGCTGGCAAAAAGCGATCGAAATCAAAAACTTCATTGAGATCTTCCACGCCAGACAGGTCGCGCCCCATGCGTCTCCGACCAAAAGCTGATACAGCGGGAAAGAGGAAGAGAATCACGATGAAACCCAAGAAGAGGATGCTGGAAATCAACATGACGGGAGCCAAAAGGACCAATCCAACGGCCGATGTGATGTCAAAGGTCCTGTCGGCCATGTGTCGCATGCTGGGCATATTTTTCCAAAAGCGAGACAAGGAATGTCCGTAATTTTTAACGTAAGGCATCAAATCCTTAAGTTTGGGGTAGTACTTTTCTGCCACTTGAGGCAGGTAATAATAGACATAACCCATGGTGGTTTCGTGAGGATTACTGTACAGGGCAGGAACAGGAATCGGGTGAGATGATGGATGCACAGCTGGTGAAGCTCGTGACGGAAATGAAACTCCGGCTACGGGTGGCGGTAACGTTGCTGGAACAGGAGACGGGGCTGCGGGGGCTGCCGGCGATTTTAAATAATTGGCATACGAAGCTTCTGATTTTAGCGCATGACTTTCTCTGCTCTTGATTTTCTCCGAATGGTCGGCAGAATTTTGCAAAGCCGGTTTGGAATCAAGAGCAGGATCAGCAGCGGCAGCGGCTGAACATGCAGCAATCATGGACGCAGCCAGTAATACGCACAGCAAATTTCTTGATAATTTTTCCATCTTGTTATTTAACTAAATACAGATTTAAAAAATGGTAGTGAGTGAATTGAAACTTTAAGAACTGAATCACTGCGTTATTCTATTTACCATGAAGAAAAGGTTTCTTTAAAGTAAATCACTGTAAATTCAGATGAGGGTTTTCAAGCTTCGAACACTGTATTCCGTTGTGGAAGTACTGGAAGCCGAAACAAAGTTTGCGTTTGCACCGGACTTGGGAGCAAGTTCACCTTCGGATGATTCTCGAACGACTGATGAAAAATAGTTCCATAGTGGTCCTCTTTGTATACCTATCGAAAACCTACCTGGCGACGTGCTTGGCTGTAAATAATTAGGCCCCAATGCGGATCCTCCGCCTTTCGCCCGTTCTCTCTTTCTCCCCACCCATACCACCGGCCCACCCACCTGATGGTTTTTCGACACCCATTTGCTTAGCGAAAGGTACGATAGGAAGTCTAGTGGGTTCGTATGACGTAGAAAACAGAAATCGGCAGGAGCCACAGACGAGAAAAACAGACGCGGTTAAATCAAGTGGTCGTACCAAACCTTGGAGAAAACTCGTTTGCATAAATGAGAAAGTTAGACACAGCTGCCGCTCAGACTGACAGCCGGAAACGATATCACGTGACACGATATTTTCTCTTCACTACACACACGACCAAAAAAAAGATGGTCATTTTGGTAAATCTGCGTGAAGATGCAATCAACGAGCATTACTGGCTGTGGGAGTCCCTGAGATTTGGCAATTTCGTAAAGTTAATCGTGCATGTTGATGTCGGAAATTAAGCCCCAGTAAAGGTAGCTACTCTGGCGATAACAGAATCTGAGAGCGCTACACACGACGGGTAAAAGTGGACGGAAATCTAACGGAATAGCGTTTGCGGCAGAAGTTTTCCACCTTTGAAGAATCAAGCGGTTGTGCGCAATAGTAAGTTCAAAAAAAGGTCAAGCCACTACCAACATCGCAGACGATATGGCTGTGTTTCCACCTGCCAATTTAAGCAAATCGTGGTCTTCCTCCTTTTAAATGTCGCAATCAAATGTCTGTTTTCTAGCAATAAGGCCAATGAATAGGCTGTTTAAACCGAACGTAATGAACGGTATTCTCAACCAACTCCGGACGCCAGCGCGGAATTCAAATTCCCTTTTCAAGAATAAAAGGGCGGATTTAAATAGAGATACGCAATGCTTACGTACGCGCTTTTCCCACCTACATGGGTGGGAAATATCAACAAAAAATCGTGAAAATAAAATTACGGATTGAGTGGGTATTTTTGAATGGATGTTGATCGTACGCAGGAAAGAGAGAGGGAAGACGAGCAGCAAAACCGCACCCGTCGAACGGTGATCTTGGTTGGAGAGTTCAGAGGTTAGAATAGGTTCACCGTTACTTCTTTCTCAACAAACAGAAAGAAACTAAATAGAAGCAGTGAACGTTATTACAACTCCCAGAATAAAAAAACGGTGGAACTTTACTCAAAATGAAGAGTGTCGAATGGCCTTTCGGCATTTCTTCCGTGAACTCGTACATTTCCCAACTCGACATAAATGCCTAAAGCACTCATGTACGGCATCGTGGGGAGCGTTCTAATGTTTAGAACAAAGTGAACCTACGAAGAGCAAAGCCCAGCAAGATGAAAAATGAAAACGGCGTTTCTTACGCAAGAGCCAGAGGAAGAATACACGTAATTTTCTTGTTTCAAAGGCCAACGCACTAACGCATTTCAGCAAAAGAAGAAAGACAAAAAAAAACAGTATTCAGTAAGAGAACGATAACGTAAACAAGGCAAACCGCAATCTCAATATTTGCTTCCGTTGAATTTGGCAGTCACCCTCAAAACAAATTGACAATACAACACTTCCAGTTCCGTCTAAATCGATCGAAAGGCAACGGTAGAAAAGTTACCAATAACACGGTTATTACAATTTTCGATGGTTTCCGTCGCATTTTCCCCTTTGTTAGAGGTCGATACAAAAAATAGGATGATATGCGCTGTACACAGACACCTTTGTCATCGCCAAGACAAGAGAGTAGGTCAACATTTTGTACGGACTCGGTCAGTTCGTCTGTGTCATAAATCCGACAATATTCTAAAGTGACAGGCGGCCCCTTTTTTAGCAATTCAAATTTTTGTTACAAGTTTCCTATCAGAAAAGTTCGAACTCTGGAGCTTGAATAGAGTCTTCCGGGCTTTGGGAATCAGTTCCTTCCTTCTAATGCAATCCGGCGAGGAAATGGTCATACGCTTTCTAAAAAATTATTGCTTTTGTTGTCTAATTTCTCATGCTAAAACCGAACAAAAAATCTATGTATGGAATAACATACATCAATCGAATCCACAATGGGTGCTGAAAAAAGAAGTTACGAACCACAATGAATTTTAAATTTAGAGCGGCAGATGCTAACTCGTTCTTTTTTTGCTGTAATTTATGTGATACATTCACGCCAAATTTTTTTTTCAACGTAAATGAGCGCATCGAGATCCATACTAACTTTAAAAATTAACTATAGTCATCAAAAATTTTTTTACTCAGCAGTTGGACGTACGAAACGAAACCGGAAGCGCATTCAGTTCGCTTGTATCTAAGTGATTGGCAAACGCGCATAGATCACGGAAGAAAAAACTCATCATTGCACACGAAAAACAAAATAACCGTAACGGTTTGAAAGAAGATCAATTGCATACGAGCGACCCCTACGAAATTGTCTGTGTTTTTTTCACGATCTTCTCAGGATCCGGCTCAAGTTCAAGTTCAACCATGACTTTCCATAGGACTTGTACCTTGAACAACGGATGTCGTTAAGCACACCGTAAACTTTGTTTGCAATGTCTTTTTCCTATTTTTTTGTGTACGTGAACATCTCAACCCGGAAGACGTCCCTTCATTTCTTATCGTTCGAGATAAATTTTCAAAATCAATAACAACAAAATGTAGGTCACCTTGGAAGTTATCCACGCCAAAATAAAGAGAGGGGGTGGTTTAAGCTATTTTTTTTTCTGGGGGGCTCAGACTTTTAAAGAGAAAGTTGGGTCAAGCGAAAAAATTTCCAAATCCCTTGCCCGTCATTCGACAGCTGCCTAAAAAATTCCGATTTCGAAAATGCTGGGCGGTGAAAGAGAATCTTTCCATTCTTATCCTCGCGTTGCTTTCTCCTGACCTCAATTCAAATCCCTTTTTTTTTGTGTGACGTTCCTGGCTCCCCACCTCACGCCAAAGTAAAAACAAAACAGCGAAAATGGAGATAAAATTGTGACCTAGTTTTCAAAACTGGAGGAAGTCGAAATAAACTAAAAACATAAACGAAGGGACAACACTACATCACACCATGACTCCTCGTGACAAGTTTAACGATGAGGAAACATGTGTTTGGTCATATAAAACACGGGTAATTTGAATAAGTAATTTTCATGCGACCAAAAATGACGGTCGTCAACATTCTTTGTAGGCTATTTCGAATAGCGCGACTAGGACGCCTTCAACAAAACTGCCGGTCAAACGGAAGGCGCTGGCTTTGGGAACGAGCGAAGCGGAAGAAGTACCGGTCTCTTCCTATTTACTCCTGACATGAAATTCTCTCAAAAGTCTGAAAGCGATCGCACGCAATCGCTCGCAGATTCCCATCCGTTTCTTTGACCCCAAACTGCATGAGTAAAAACGACGAGTTCAATTCCCGTTGCAGACCTTGTCGTCATCAACGGCTTATGCAACATCCTAGAGGAAAGCGAGGAGAAAACGAATAGGAAGGCGCGGCCCTGTTAATAACACGAAAAATGATGAGCGATAAAAACCGACATTAGCAATCGTGCCAACCAAGTATGATTTCACGTCCGGCTACTTCCAGCGTTGTTGACACTGCTGAGCGAAAGGGCAATGAGTAGAATACAGTTAATCAACCTCAGGTAAACAACAGCGGGTAGCCAAACGGAATTTCACAGGCCGCTCATACCCGTATAAAGCATCACACAAATAGTAATGTATGTACATAGCTTGTTGGTATCGATTACGAATGTCCTATCAGGGGATGTAATTCTAACCCTATTTGGTGAAGGATTACGTGGGCCTTTATATTATTAAATAGCTTGACCGGAAACATTACACCCGGGTCGCATTCCCAGAAGAGGTCCCGACATAAATCTCTATTGCGCAAAGTGTTAAAATTAATGTTCGCTGATGTACTCTTGGGGCAAAGGATAGACCAGGTAAATTTACCCTTGAAAAACAGAATTACTCTAGAACAACACGGCGCCAAGACAACTGCGCAGAGGAAAAGTACGTTCGTGTAACCACCCCATCTCTTAAAGTTCACGGCCAGCTAGTCAACCACAAAGAAGTTTTATTAGTTGGTTCTTAAAAAAGAAAACAAAACAAACACACTAAAGTCCCCATAACAATGCCCTTTGCAAATATCACTGTTAAAAGAAGATCTTTGATAACAGAAAAATCTCGAGCGTTGAAAAGAAAAACCTCGACTAGTGCCAAACCACAGTCACTCAATTTTCATCGTCGTCAATCAATGCGTTCATCTCTTCGGCTAACGCATAATACTTATTGGCCAATCTTCCCTTCATGGCCGCCATGGCAGAGTCGGCCGCGCTTGTGAAGTATTCGGCTACAATTTCAGAAGACCGTCTCAATAAAAAAATCCCAGCGACGACCAAAATATAAAAGAAGAAAAATTCTAACCTGCTTTGGCTGGATTGCTCTCCAGGCCATGTCCTCCATCTCGGTGCATTTCACCTAAACGACCTAGTAGTTGGTAGGTAGGGTCGTCCATAGTGCCATCGTAGTTTCCTTCCTCATCACTGGTTTTTACTGCCTCTATCGCTTCGGTGTACCAGTAAACTGCTTCGGTCCATGATATGGGCCGGCTTCCTAATCCTTTTCCAGTATCATATGCTTTTGCCAAGTATACTAGAGCTGCACGATCTCCAGCAATGGCCGCCTGCGGATTTCATACATTAATATTCTTGAGAATTCCCTAACGAGAAAAATCAATGAAAACCTACCATGCGCATGTAATCTACACCCATGTCGATATTTTGGTCCGTTTCTTCCAAGTCAAGATCCGGAAGAACATCATGTGGCAGGTTCAGAGCAATTCTCGCCGTCGTAATTATTGCTTCAAGATTACCGCAATCGGCCGCGTGTCGTAAATGATAGAAGGCAGCTTCATGATCGTAGCCGGTTGAGTCAGGCTTAGTAAAACGTTGCATTTCGTGATACTTCGCCATATCTAAATGAATCTGTCCCAAAACCGAACCACCCGTACGTTGCTTACGTATTTCATCGCAATCTTCGCCGTCTTCTTCTTCGGCGTCCCACAATTTCTTTCTAGCTTCTATCTCGGCTAGAACGCCCGACGGGCGATTTTTCTTATCAATCGATTGTCTGTTACGTCAACATCGCGTTTAAACAAGAGGCATATGAACAGTCTTAAAGATTTGTTCAAGATACCTAAAAGCTGCTCGGTCAGCTTCGTCATTTTTAGTAACAGACGCCGAACTCGATTCCGAGAATAGACGTGGACGTCGGCGAGGGACACTGTCCGAGCTATTTCTGTGAGTGGAGAAAAAAAAGAATATTATGGATAACCCAATGAATTTCTTTTAAATCCAAGCTCACTCAATGTGGTTAGTCGATTCGTAGGACGAAACAGATATACTATTCTTTCCGATTGAAGAAAGGCGGGAGCGAAGTTGGATTCCTCCGTCCGAATCGTTGCCATCATCTTCCACAATATCATTGGCAGTCCACTCACCTATGCTGTCTGTCAGAGATGCACATGAGCCAATGCTTGATGAAGATCTCATGCGAAGAAATTCGTGAAGGTGGGTTCGTTGATATCTTAATGATAATTGGAGTTGGACGACTATTAGGGACAGAAAGTTCAGAATTTGAAGCAAAATTTTACTCACTGAGAAGGCAAAACAACCAGTTCTTCCGTTCCACGTGAAACAGTTCCGACATCGTTTGAAGCGGATGGATTGGCCGTCAACAAAGCGATTTCAGAAGGAGCCAAATCAAATGGCGTTAGTCCCAAATTTGTACAAATTGAATTACACACATGTGAATGGAAGAACAAAGCCATTCCTTTTGTTCCAAGGTTACCTTCGCCGTATTCCGTACCTGCACATACAAGACAAGTCTACGTAAAAAATCGATAATAATTGAATAAAATATAGTGTTGATACCTGAGACAGTATGAATTTGTGGATCCGTGTATAAATCCCCTACACCTTGAATGTCCACAACCATAAGCTCGTGACCGGAACGTTCAAAAGTAAAATGACTCAGTGCCTGAGGCGTGTGACGATGAGCATCGTCACCAAGTACGAAGCCAGAATTAGAATTGTACTTAACGTAATTTCCTTCTATGAAGTTTTCTATGTGGTATAATGGTTTATCGGGACGATCAACAAATTCTAGGACGGCCATTTGAAAAAAATCTATTTGTTTAGGTGGGTGATGTCGATTAAATTCTTCGCCCCATAGCTTTGCATCCATTTGAAGTTTCACTTCATCAAAATACGTTTGGCGATCAACTGGTTGAATAAAACGTTTAATGACAGCATTATTTGAATCCCGTCGCCAATCCTGCATCAAGAGGAAAAGACTTAAATAATTTTTGCCGAGGGTAAAAACAAAAACAGAAGAAGTATACCTGGTTATGACTGAAATTGCTCAGCTTTTTAATACGGTAACACTCTCTCATGGCACCATGAGCGAAAGATTCGGTTTGCACTTTAACACTGACTTGATCAACTACCCATTCTTTTTGCAATGCATTATACCGATGACGATTGGCATTTTCGGTCGGATAGTGCTCCAAGTGAAATTTCTCCCAAGGGTCGGTATGAGACCGCGCTTTCATCAGAGCGTGGCGCCAGTTATTTTGCACTGTTTGTTTGTGGTTGGCAGCCGGGGAAGAAAGTGACGCTTCTCTTTTGCGTTTCGAGCTCATACCCATGGCAGTAGAAAAATATTTCACTTGGTTTCCATCCAGATGAACTTCCGGATAGTCATGGGCTTCATCTCCATTACATACATTCCATTTAATGTCAGTAAAAGAGATTGGTTCCAGAACAAGGTCTTCGTGATGTGAAATCTCAGCAGTAGCCATGGTTAATAAATGCTACTTCAACAAATACTGTAGTTAAGCAAGGATCACAGAAAGGCACTACTTTTGGCAGTTTTATGGTGATTTTGTACAATGTCATCTGGGATTGCTAGAGAGATAAGAAACACACCCTATAAAAAAAATTAGGGCAAAAAGATTATTATCAGGTTTTCATTGAACTATGATCTCTGAAACACAAACATTGAACCTGAAACAACTGCACCACATTTGATCTTAAATCATTTCCCCGCTAAATTGGTGGATGGTAACAGTCACACAAGTAAAGAAATAGGGTCAACTATAGTTTTTTTTTTTAAGTAAATGACGCGCTGTTCTGTCTTTCACTTACCCTCTCTCATTATAACCAGTGTATGCAAGGTGTACGTGACGTGTTCCCACCATGCATGTCTTTGAAAATCACTAATAAGCTACAGATTCACTTGAATTACAAAATTCGATTGCGCCTAAAGCCCACTACTACCTAATTATATTAAGCTGAATTACATAATTCTTACCTTTAGTTTTGTACGAAGCTGGGGGGTGTAATTAACTTAAAAACTAAGTGCGATTCCACGACATTTCGTTCACATCAAACTCATTGTTCAAGACCTGAAGGACAAACAGCAGCGTGGCCAATTGGCCATACAAATACACTCAGACACCTTGTGAGAAAATCTTCATCTACCACATGCGAACTTAAGCGGCATCTATGTGATTCCATTTCAACTTCTTTCATGATAAGAAGTCTGCTACAAGATTGTTTCTTCAGGTGATTCAGCCACGATTGAGCCTTGAAGTTGAACTCGTTCGCTGCAGACTACGTACAGTACTTTAAAAGCACAAACCTATGCAGATGTGACAAGAGTATGTAAATTACATTGCGTTGTCGCCATCCCAGTTATCCGTCCAAGCATCTGACTCTGCTAAATTATTCCTAGTGCCTATCCGAATAACTGTCCCATTTTTCTTTTTAAGTTAATTACCTGTTATATTGTTTGTACTATTTTACTTTATCCATTAACTGTAAACCTAAATGATCACATCTTTTTTCAGGGTGTGCATGATTCATCCTGCAGGAATAATTTATGAAGAAGAAGACTTACTTTACCATGAGGTAAAAACTTGTATTTTAGTGGGGGGAAATCTTAGCTTGTGAATGATACTTTTTTATTTACTACCTTCAAACTTAAAATCAATTGGTTTCCATTCAACTACAGGGTGATTGTACTGTACATACCACTGAAGCTGTGCCGTGTAGCAAAAACAATAAAGTGAAACTGGCAACTGTAATAACGATTAGAAAAGGAAAATGATTTCATTCTGAGATTCAGGGAGAAACACATAGGTATGATAATAGAAACGAATATTGTTTTTGAATCTTATAAGTTGTTAATTAGAATGGTGGCCAATTTCAGGAGAGGACTTGTATTTTTACAGCTGAAATTTAACTTTTGCCTGATGACTTCATTGTTTTTCGCTAACTTACTTTGGAGTTCTATACTATGGGACTAGTGATGTCTCTACTACTGGGAAAGTGATGAAGCTGCTTGGCTGTCTGTTGCTTCAAGTCTGCGAACATAAAGGTAAGGCTCAATATTCCTGATGACAGCTAAATATGAATTTTACCTGCTCTCCCCTGTTACAAGGATGTTCAGCTCAGACTGTTTCCGATTCCAGATTAGTCAAGTTCTCCAACGTTTCTGTCGCAATGCTCGTTCGGTCGTTTTTTTGCTGGGCAAATAGGGTTAGAAACCTGGTTCTAGGTTAGAGGTCGTTCGGGTGTCCGGTAACAAAATGCTTCTGCCACAATCTTCAGCTTCCTAGGCAGACACCTATATCCGGTAAGCCATGGGAGTTGTTGACATGAAATATTTATTAATTGAAAATTTTTTATTTTAGGTTATTAATTGCAGAGGCCAATGTATCGAATCTAGTATTCTAGCCCTTGGAACCCCAGCTGCCCTTCTGCTTCAACAAGGCTGTTAAGCAGCTTTGATTTCATGAGGTAAAGATTAAAATCAAAATCAAAGAAGACATTTTTTATTTGACTTTTTTGCTTAATGTGATTGTTACACTGAACAATTGAAAATGTGAAAGTTCATTAAGGTGAACGAGTACGGAGTCCATTAATCAAGTGGAATGATGTCTGCTGGATTTGCACAACGGACGTCTACCGCCAATCGCCCTGGATCTCGTGTTGGCACGGCTGCATCAAGAGCCAATGCTATGAGAACTGCCACGGCCTACGGTTTTGCACATCTATTACTTTAAATTTCTTCTGTACAACTATTATCTTTTCTTCTGAATTCTTAAATAGAATACCACAGTTGCTGACCGACCAACAACTCAGCAAGGACTGGGAGGTTTAAAAACAGCTTCACGTGGGCTCCCTCAAAGGCAAGTACAAGACAAATCGTATTGTAAGAGTAGACATTTGAAAGAAGGACGTTAACGATGAGTAATGATAGTCTGTTGTTGATTTAGATCTTGTAGTGTTGCGGGCCAAAATGACGGAGAATAATGCAGAAATAGGAAAACTTACCAAAAGGCATTGAAAAAAATAACAAGGAATTGCAAAGTCTATCGTCATTGGAAAAGCAAGTGAAAGAAATGGCGACGGAAATAACAGATCTATTATACGCATGATTTCGATGTTCCAGTTGAAACTTAGTAGTGTCCGTCGGAAGGTAGATTTGCAGGGCCAGGCTGCCGATTTGAATTTACTTCAAGAAAAGATCGCCATCAGCAGTGATGCCTCGCAAATGGAAATAGAACTTTAGTCATTGCTGATTCAGAATGAACGCGATGCTCACGAAGCCGAAAACATTTTTGAGATTGTCAAAGGAGTCAAAGAGAAAATTGCATCGCTGGAACGGGAAATTCAATTGGTATGCTTGCGCAAATGTTATTCATAATTTATGCTTAACTATTCGGTTGTTTCACAAGAAAACGACGAGAGAAATTCATCACATCTTTAGCACCAGAAGATCAGGAGAAATACTCTCAGTTGAAGACTGAGCATAATGGACTGGCTAAGGAAGTTAAAAATACAACTACGAGTTGACTGTTCTGGAAGCCTGTGCTCGAAAATTAGAAGAAGAATTGCGTCTTTCATCCGTAAATTGATTTTTGAGGTTTGCATATTAGGATTTTTAAAGAAATTGATACCTTGCAGGCAAAAGAAGAAATGCTTCAGTTTGCGCCCGTCTTTGTATCAGTTGGAAACCAAATACGAGCAGATGAACGAACAGGATGCAAAACGTCTGGATCCGGAAGGGGAGCGAGCGCAGCTGGTGGCCAATGCCGAGGTGGTCGCTATGGAGCTCCAGATCAAGAAAGTCTCGGCCGAAACAGAAAGACTACGGAATGAACTGCAACCGACAACGTGAATTCGATCAGTTTTTTTAATTATGCGTTTTCTTAATTCTGTGAAAATTTATTCAACAGGCATACGAAGAGAGTCAGAGTGAAAGGGGCCAGAAAAATCGAGACTTGCGAAAACGAGAGCAAGTCATGGACGAATTCTTGACTTCGTGGGAAGATTCATTTCAGGGGAATATTAAAAGCATATCAGAAAATTTAACTGCCAAGGAAGATTACCTGGTCAATGAAGGGAGCTAGAGAAATCACGTGCTACTGTTGAAGGCATCGCCTGAGAGTACCACAAAAAGTGAGTTGATTTACTACTTTTAATTTGGAATCGCGATTCGTGTAGGGTCACTACAGGTTGATAAAGTGTTAGTTTTTTTTCTTAGCACCATTAGCGAGTCCCTTCATGTGTCGTATAGTTCGTATGTTTTGTCATTAACTCAAGGGCTCTCAGTGTTCGCGCAGTTCCCGATAGGTTTAAGAGAAAACAAAATCACACAGTATTATCAAAATTGAAAACAGATTTTGCCTAAATTATTGTTTTACTTTGATTTGTTTTACGTTTGATTTACTTACTGTTTAAGGTATTCTAAGAAAGAAAAAACAGGTAATATAATAAAAATCACTTGACATTTCTGACACAATTTTATATTTCTTAGGAAACTATCAAGTTCGTAATAGTACATGGCTTAGAAATATCACCGGAATCGCACACTGTGAGATTCTTTTTTGGAGGTATCGTATATTATCCTTCAATTTCTAGCTGTTTACAGCAACATGTGATTAATGATTAGTGAATTGTTGACAGGTTCGGATGTATTACAACTTACCCGCAGTGACCAGTAACGTTTAAATTGGCGACAACACCAGATTGTATAATACCATGAAAGCTCATTCAAATCTCTACTGGTAAGTTCTATTTGATTTTCTATATGTACTGGTGAAGTTATAGGGAGAAAGCGCTACCGACAGACCATAGCTGAAAGCTGTAACTTTTAACATGGAAGTATAGAATAATGCTTGCTGAAATCGTTTGTCATGTACGACTGTACGTATAGGGTTTTTACAGTAACTGCTAGATATCGATGGAAAACATTCCTAAGATCTTCGAAATTTCCACGTTCGTTTTGACGCTTAATCACCGGTTACATTCATAACATTTTTCTATTGGAAAACCGAGCTTTAGTGTTGTTGGGAAATCAAACATGAATCTTAGTTCTTGGGTTGAAATTAAGTTTAATTGCTCCATGGATAAAACGCATGTGTCTCTTAATTACTCATTCATTTACTATATGCTTTAATTTAATCAATTGTCTTAGCAATGCAGAAACTTGACTTTACGTTAAAACATACCATCTCGAGCAAAAACTTCTTTATTCTCGAAACTTCTTTTTCTTGAATTAAAGTTAATCCATTGTTGTATTACATTTTTATTGTAGATTTGATTCCACGAGGCTGGCGAAGACCACATGGGCAAGTCGTTGGACTAACCCGTGGTGTACGAAGCTTGAATTATCGTTGAAGTGCAGCGCGTAATGCCAATGTAATAGGTTCAGGTGATGATTGTCAGTTTTCGCCCTCAAAGACTATTATGTAATTATGATTTTATTGGCAGGAAATGATATCGGCACGGAGGTCTAGGTGTATGATTCTCGCTTAGGGTGCGAGAGGTCCCGGGTTCAATTCCCGGACGAGTCCGATCAATTTAACCGCAATCGATTCAGGCGAGAAATAACATCGACCAAAGATGTTTATCTGCTCAATGGACATATGATTTGAAGCATCATGTTGAGCATACTTTGCAATTTTCTGGGTTTGCGAAAGTTAACCCATACTACATCACCAAGTAAGGACAAGTAAGTTTTCTGAATCTCATTTTCTATACTTGAATGTGTAGCCTAACAGGTGGATGCTTTTTTTGTTAGATTAGTAGCTTGGCGATGTTGTCGAATAAAAAACGATTGGAACTTCTAATAGAAATAACAGGGGCTGGTTTATGGAAAGAAATTTGATCAAAAGACGAACCCCTACTTAAAGGTGTTCTACCATTTAATTGGCTTAAGCGAATTTAGGAAAATTTAATCCCACTCCTGTCATCATTGTTTAAAAAATTAAAATTTTAGATGTGGAATCCAAAATCACAGAATTGAAAAAAACTTCTTAAAGAAATGGCAGACAATCTTACGCGTTACGAAGAAGATAAACTTCAATATCAGAAGTGGTCAGAAGTCAATACAAAGAAACAAGCCCTGGAAGTCACTCTGGCTAAGAAGGATCGGGCTCAACTGGTAGAACGCATAAAGACGGTAACTATAAGATGTGTAGTCAACACAAAATTCTGTGAATCACATAGTGTACATTCTATTAGGCGAAGAGGCTGTTGAATGATGCACAAGCTGAAGACCAGACAGCGAGCGCTGAAATGGCACAGTTAAATAAGTAGGTGGCCGAAGTTGAAAGACGCTTCAAACTGTACCAGTCGGAACTTCGTGCAGCCCAAGGAAGACTGAAATATCTTGCAGATTGCTTAGGACATGGCGCTGCAACGTAGCAAGCTGGAGTTTGAACTAGCTGACAAACGCGAAAGATCAGTGAATAACAATAAGGTAAGCATTTTTACTTAAGTAACACACCTAATTCTAAGTTTTTGATTTCTTCTGAACGCGCTCATTTTTAGGAAAAGCATTTTAGGAAATCAGCATGGTAAATGTTGGAGCGGATTAGCGGAATGGCTACTGGAAAGAGTTTCCGTAAGATTGGCACGAAAGTAGAAGGGTGCAGACAATAGCTGGCTGGAACTGAAAGCTCATTGTTTTTGTAATTCAGCATTTTGTGGTTATAGATTGCACCACGAGATGGCGCTGTTGTCAGTCTGTACTTAGATTGCTATATATTACGTGTCACTGTGAAACCTGTGTGTGAGTATTTGTTAACTGTACGATTCAATGGAAAATTCGATATAAACCGATGATGTGTTACCTACTTATAGTGTTTTCAATCTAAAATGTGTTATTCAAGTGGAGAACATCAAATGGATTATTTTTGGTGCAATGGCTAAACCTTCTGACCAGCTAAGTTGTAAAAAACTGTTCGCAAGCCTACTACATTCAATCAAGCTATTCTATTACCAAATGGAGAGGTATTAGTTTTATATTTCGCCAATCAAAATCCATTGGCCAAGTTTTTTCTTTTAACAAGTAGCTTGTGAAACCGATGGCCCTGAAGGATTTGACAAGTGTCCCGTATGTTGTGGTTGCAACTACTAACTATCACCATTTCAGCAATCTTCTCATCATTTCTGCTCAATGCATCATGTGGCAGGATGTTGCATTTATAGGTGAGTTATTAGACTTGTACATTAACAGTCAATATCAAATTGGCATGATTCTGCATTTATTTCCAGTTTGTTGAACTTGAAATGCAAAGGATGCTGGTCCTGACGGAAAGTCATCAATAATGCAAAATTACTTTAGGCCCACTCATCATTTTTGTGTAAGTTTCCATTTCGTAAAGCCAGCCTGTTCCTCTTATGTTATGTTGCTAAAAGTTGACAACCAACATTTCAAAACTCTTATTTTAATTTCTTCTTTTCCAGCCAGCACACGCCTTTGTTTCGCCCGTTGTCGTCTCGCCCGTCGTCCCGTCTTCGCTTCGTGGTCGCCCCGTCATCGCCTCGCCCGTCATCCCGTCTTCGCCTCGCACGTCGCCCCGTCATCGCCTCGTGGTCTTCCCGTCATTACCTCGTCCGCCGGCCCGTCTTCGCCTCGTTGTCACCCCGTCGTCGCCGTCATCATCATGGTATCGTTGTATTGTGTGTTGCTAATTAACCCGTTGGCTGCCACGCCCTTGCATCCCCTTTTTTTTTTAGCTGGTTAGGGACGGGCCGCGCTGTCCTGTCTCATGGTCACTGCCATGGGGTGGGACAGTCGCAACTGCCCAAGATTGGCCTTTGCGGGCCGGCCTTCGGGCCATGTAGGCAATGCACCATAGGGAAATCCCTTGATCGGCACGATGATGAAGACCAGGGGTGTGCATTCCCGTAATGGTCTCATCATCGTGCCAGCCCGGACTCTAAGTCCCCCTTTGTCGCTATCCTTACGATAGCGACTGTAGCGACTGTAGTTTAGAGGCGTGGCAGCCAACGGGTTAATTTTAAGTGTATTTTATTGTTGTATGTTGTATTGTGAAATGTAAAAAAGTGGTGGAATTGTGGGTGGTTGGTGGGACAATAAAAATCTTTTTATTCACATTATATTCTTTTGTAATTACTTATACATTTTTGGAATTGCCGGATGGAATGGGATTCGAACCCAAGGTAATCAGTATTGCAGACTCACGCTCTACCACAGAGCTAACACAGTTACTACTACTAGATCTAAGTCTTCAACACATTAAGGTAGCTGTGCAAGGTAGTCAATAGACTACCTAATATCATGGGGGGGATAATAGGGGGGGTTGCCAGGAAGGTATCGCTCTCGCCAACCAACTCAAAGGCTCTTGGTTCGATTCCCAGTCAGGCTTCCAACCTTCCACGTCTGCAAGTCGAGTCGAGAAACTTCCCCGTTACGAAGTAACGGGACGGATATTTTAGTGATTCATATTCTTATATCCAATAATAAATTTTAATAAAGATCTCATTTTAATTTTTCGACATTAGTTCGTATATTGCCAATTATACTACAATATTTAATTAATAAACATTTGTATATTCGTTCAATCAATTTTGCTGCTTGCTGATATTCGGATGACTCCTTCAGGATTTGAACCCTGAACCTTCGGCGTGTTAAGCCGATGCTCTACCATTGAGCTACTAGTCATGTCAATAATTCTTCAACTTTTTCATGTCAATTGAGTTCAACAAATCTGGACTTAGAATAAATTTTGGCAGCATGATTCAAGATATATTCATATAAGCATACTTTTGTCCAAGACAAGAATATGTACTTATATCTTTTGTTTCCGTTTAACAATTTTATCTTCGACTGGGGTTTGAACCCGAGTCCTTTCCATCCGTACACCAACGCTCTACCACAGAGCTGTTATCCTTATTCTTGTAGTAGCAAGGTAAACATATAGCTTTACGAGCCCACAAAAATTGCTTTTACAATATTATCTTTTCGAGTCTTCTAGTAATGGTAAATATTATTGATAAGTTACATGGCTCAATGGTTGAGCAACGGCAATGCATGCCGAAAGACTGAGGATCGGTCCCCGAAACAATTAAATAATAAACTATATCAACTTTGCACTACATCTGGTAAGGTAATATATATAAAATAATTGCACGCAAGAAAAAGCAAACTGCAGGTTAATACAACTCTAATAATACGTGAATATAATTTGTAAACAGCCAGCTACCAATTATAGGAATGTCATCTGCGGGAATTCAAAGGCATTCCGGAATTCCCACACAACACTACAAATCCGCACACCAGTGGCCATCTCAGCAGTGCAATCAGTTTATTCCTAAATAGAAAACAGAAATGCAAAGGTCAGAAAATGGAAAGTGTGAAACAAAACTAAGTTTTTAAAATTTAACATAAACAGATATTTATATTGACAATTGGTTCCCACTTTACACACCATCGAAAAAATAAAACAAAGACAAAACTAGCTTGCCTAGAGCCCACTTTTGTTTTCACTGTCTGTGTCATTTTCTTGCCCATCTTAGATATCCAATCCCACGGATACGAACCAGCGTTTTAAACATTTCGTGGAACCGTTGGGCCGCTTGCTCCAGCGCGTACTCGATTGCCTTATTTTTGACGAATGCCACATTTCTAATCAGTTCTTCGCACCGACAACGATCGTTCTTGAAATGAACCATTTCTTTCTTCAGCTTATCGGCCGTGTCCTTGTAATTCACTTCAGCATCCGGATCGACTCCTTAAAGCTTTTTAGCTGGCCTTTAACCTGTTTTTAAAATGACGATTAGCACGTCTGCAAAATTATATAACTTACTTCTCTCTCTCTTTTTTTTTTGCTTGAACTAGATTAGTTGCTGAACCAAGGTTAGTTGTCGCTCCAGCTTTTTCACGTTCCCACTCAGCATAGAGGTCGAACACTTTCTTTTTATTTTCTGTCGTAAAATTTCCAAGCTTAATTAGCTTTGAAATGATATCCCTCAGCGTCGCTTCTTTGCGCTCGATGGATTGTAAAATCTTATTTGCCTACAAAATGGCAAAAAAAAATTTCAGCGTCAAATGTCAACTCCAATTATAAAAAATACGTAGAGCATCTCGTCGCTTTCCCACCTCTATTGGTTGTTCCGAGTCGCCGACTGTTAGCGTAGTCTAGCTAAGTTTTTTTTGCTCTACTTGTTTTGCTTTTTTGACTTCAAAATAGATCTTGGAGCCAGAATCAGCAATACTGCGGTAGCCACCTTGATGAACACCATTCCTTCGAACCTATAATTACAACTTACTTTGCAGAACAAACAGGACATGCAACTAATTGTATCTTTACCGTGTCTCCTTCCAACGTAACCCAACCTATATCATACGTTTTAACAGCATTCAAAGCATCATCGAAATTCCTACAAAGAACACGTCCGAAAATCTGCTCCACAACGAGTGTCATTTCGGGAATACATTTCACTTTAGTCATTAAAGGCATCACCGCATCTTCACCCTGTTTACCAGTTTATTAATAGCATTAAAAACTTCGGTATTGTGATGAATAGCATACCTTGATGGGGCCAATCGATGAAGTTGTTTGAAGCCGATTGCGAGCTTAGAAATTAAAGGAACCCGGAAGGCCAAACCCATGATTGTATAGTTCTCAATTACTCCATTTCAGTATCTCTGACGCCGCTTCGTCGGTATCGACGATACTGTAGAAGAGTCTGTGAGGGGTGGGTAATGTTAGTTCATGTTAAACACTATTTCTAGAAGGGTATGACTGCAGTATCCTAACCTATTCCTCGTCACAGCGTCAAAGAAACAGCATACTTAATCTGCAAATGTAAACTGATCGATCAGTAGGTCACGATACTGAGATGCCATGTCAAAGGCAAGGGTGCCTTGTCCTCTTTTCATTTTGTCCAGTATCATCAATACCTTCGAAGACTTGTGTTTGCTGTAACAATAGATTTACGCATTAAGTATAGCATCTAGTGGTAACACAGCAAACTCAATCTTGGTAAAAATTGTCTCTTACCCAATACATGGCACCCTTGTGCACCCGAATCCTGCCAGTTTGTCATACGACTGTTTCCAGTGATCACGCACATCGCTTTCTTTCCGCCATAATTCACATAAATTAATAGAGAAAATGTCAAGGTGTGTCTAAGGATTCTCTATGATGAAAAGAATTATGTCAAACCGTTGTTCCTTATTACTCCAATCATTTCTTTCTTGTATGGAAGAAAATAACGCCTCACACCCAAGTTTGCAAAAAGTTGTTGACGGCGTTACTCTAGCAGCATTAATCTGATTTGAATCAAAGATTTAGAATAAGATTTTATTTAGAATAGTTTCTTTACCACCTAGCATTAATCTCGAATTCTTCGCGCACTGTTGAATCGTAATCATGACTGACTACTAAACGCTCCCCGGTCTTCTCGGCTATTTCTGTGTCAATACGCAACAGCTCCTCGTTGAGCTTTTCCTAAAGTTATCGCGTTCAGAAGAAAACAAAAATTTAGAATTAGATGTGTTACTTAAGTAAAAATGCTTACCAAATAGTTTTCACTGATCTTTCACATTTGTCAGCTAATTCAAACTCCAGCTTGCTCTTCGAAACGCTTAACCCTAATCTTTTTCGAAACGCGTAAGATTGTCTTCCGTTTCCTTAATAAGTTATATCACTTGTGTGATTTTGGATTCCGCATCTAAAAATTTAATTTTAGATATATATATATACATACATATATACATATACGTAAACAATGATTAGATTGATGACAGGAGTGGGATTAAATTTTCCTAAATTCGCTTAAGCCAATTAAATGGTAGAACACCTTTAAGTAGGGGTTCGTCTTTAGATCAAATTTCTTTCCATAAACCAGCCCCTGTTATTTCTATTAGAAGTTCCAATCGTTTTTTATTCGACAACATCGCCAAGCTACTAATCTATATAAAACAAAAACAAAAACAAAAACACATACCCATTCAAGCAAAGAAAATGAGTTTCTGAAGAAAACTTACTTGTCAATGCTTGATCATGTAATTTGAGTTAATTTTTGAAAACCCAGCACATTGCAAGATATGCTGAATTTTAAGCTTCAAAATTTTACGTCCATTGAGCAGGTAAACATCTTTGGTCAATGTTATTTCTAGCCTTAATCTCACTTCATTTTTATCTTCCTATTACAATTTAAAGGAAACTAAAGTCATTCCAGATCTACATGATAGCACTTAACTCACTGGTAAACTTCTATCCTCATTATTGAAAATTATTTCAACATAAACTGAGGTTGCACTGAACCCAGATGAACAATGAAGTAGATTTTTTTGAACTCTCTTCGAGAGGTGATGAAATTCATAGGAGAAAACAAACTGTATGGCTTAAAAACATTTAAGGAGAATAATTAATACTAGCTAGAAAAACAATTGGAATCGGTTTCTGAGGATTCTTACCACCACACACGAGATTTGTTTTGCCAGCTCCATTTCTCCCAACTAAACAGAACAAGAAACCTTTTTGACACGTTATTCAACATTTAATATCAATGAACGACATACTTATTACGTTGAGACCCGGTTCCAGACACAAAACTGTTTTGTTTCTATAGGTTTTAAATCCTTCGATAATAACCTATGTATAAAATTGGTTAAACCAGCTGTAAATTTTTTACTCTATGATAAACTCTGTGGAAAAATAAGTACTTTTTGTATGTGCATTTTTTCTTCAATCAATTGCTTTTTGAACTGCAGTACCGACTACTGAGGGATGCAACACGTGGTCTTAGCAATGCACTCGGGACAAGGGCTCTGTCCTCTGTTACTTACTAACACAAGGTTCAACAACTGGTCACTCCATAACTGGCAAATGGCATTTTTTAACATTCATTTTGAATGTAAGTTCCCTAATTTTCAAGTTTAAAAAATTGACTTAAAACAGTTCACTTCATTTAACTTTAATCTCAAAATTTCTCTTTAACTCATTCTTCTAAAAGATTTCCATCATCCATTACATTGTGAACTCCGGAACGCCATGACATTTTGACACCTACTAACTAACTTTTCACCTGCTTCTTCGTAGTGGAATAACGTTCAGCCATCGAGGTGCAATTGGGTTAGAGCCCAGAAACAAGGCGTTCGTTGAAATATGTATATATAATATCGATATACTGTTCGCAACGCAAATTAGAATCGATTATCGTTTCTTTTAATATGACCGCTAGATGGCGTTGTACAAAACTCGAAAACTCTGGCTCAAATCTCGGGTTTGTAAATCGATAGACAAGCTCGTACGAGCCATACTGCCATAGAAGACTTCTAAAGATTAATTAGATTAGCATGTTTTGGTAATTTTTTAAAATCCCCCTACAGACATCTAGTGATAAAAAATCAATAATTTCAAACCCAATAATAAGGCTGACTTTTAGCCTTTGGAAAAAATAAAGTAAATAAAAAAAATATTAGGTTTGCCAAAGCCCAAAGGTAAGTGGCGCACAGTGGCACAGACCGCAGTGCTGAGAGCGATATCTGGCAACTCAAAAGCATGATGAGCTATATAGGCGGGGAGGATATATAGGCTGAGTTACATAAAGCTATTTAGGTTTCTTTTATCCATCTCAACGGCAAATGGACCTAACCGTGTGGTAAGAGAGGTCTGAAATTATCGAAATCTAGCAGATGACTGTTGGGACAGAATTTTGTTCGTATGCTCAGTGAAAAAATTAATGAACTAAATTTTATATACACATCAATGATTAAGAATTCTTTGATTAAGTCATAGCAACTATTTTTTATGCAGTTACGCAAACCTTGAAGTTCTGCAGCGTATTTGTAATAGGACATCGTACGCAAGCGCTTAAAATTTTACCTTAATAGCCAACATTTTTCAATTCTCTGAAACGTAAATTGCATGGATAAAATGTTGTTTGTATCTCCTTCCAAGTATGGTGTTTATTAAACAAGCTCCAGTTGACTCCCGATGATTTTGAAAAGAAACTATAAGATTAAATAATGATAAAATAAAAATTGCAGGGTTTTGATAGTTCGAACTAATCGAGGCTTCCACTTTTTCCATTTTTCATATAATGATTGAGACAGCACTGGCAGATAACAGATAAGGTATGATCAATCGAATCTGTGTGGAATGAGGAAAACGAAGCTCTATAGAAGATATTTGCATTTTTTTTTCTGGTAATGAACTAGAAAAAGATATAAAGGCAACCGCGAGAAATTTAGCAGAGAAAAGAAGCATTGAATTTGGGGGATTGGGATAATCAAGCACCGATATGGGATAAGTTGGAAAATAAGGTGATAACACCAAATACTTCCGAGGCGATCATTGCTGTCATTGCTCGGCAATTGGTAATGCAGAAAAATAAGATGGCGAGAAGTTAATATCGGAAGTGCAGCAAGTGCTCATGAATTATTTCATTCTCCCACGCAAATTATGATATTCTTATTTAAAAAAAAACGAAACAAAAAAAAAAAAAAAAAAGACAATCGCTTTTCAAGGGAAGGAGTCCAAACTGAGCAACCAATGGCTGGACTCGAAACCATGTATGGCAATGCAAAATAGTTGAAATACATGTCTTCCAACCCTCGCCACCGACCATATGATACTTGAAGAGAATGCGAGTGAACTAGTTCTAGTTCTGCTTTTCTTGCTCGATTGCTGAAACAATGGGAAAAAAGAACGCAAGCATGAGTGAATGAAAAATTACTCATCTTATATTTGGATTCTATGATAATACCTTCCTTGGTTGGCAGTGGATTTTTCTCCTGGGTTTCGGCGTGCTTCAGATTGGCGGGATCAAAGGTCTCAATACCTTCGCGCAATTGCTGTTGACCTTTCTCCTGAGCAATATCTGTTTTCGGGTAGAGAGAAGTTGTGGGATAAGTGAGCGATAAATAATAACGGCACCACGATGGGAAAGTCAGAAGAATCATAGAAAAACGAAACGGCAGATGTTTAAAGAAAAAAAAAAAGAACAAATGGCTGTTGATTGTTACCTTCCGTAGCAGGAAGGATGATCTTCTCCACGGTATCAGTGGGTTTCAATGCAGATTTGTCGAATGACTCAACACCATGAAGCAAATTCTGCTGCGTCTTTTCTTGTTGGACAGCTATACACGAAAGGTCGGGAAAGGACAACAAACAGTAAAGAAAAAAAGTGCCATATAAATTCAAATGTTTTAAACTCGTGAACAGAGCATAAGCGATAGTGAAAAACCTTCCCAAATGTCAAGCCCTACCCATCACGAAGCTCGTTGATGATACGACCCCACACTATGAACACGAAGTTTTGGATACACGGCATCATGACGTTTATTCACTTTACCTTCAGCATCCGGAAGGACGACTTTCTCTTGGGTCTCGGTGTGCTTCAGTTGAGAGGGGTCGAACCCTTCGATTCCCTTCAAAACCGTCTCCACAGCTTTCTCCGTGGCCATTTCTGTCACGAAATAGAGGAAGAAAAAAAAAATTTATTAGAACAGGTTCATCTAAATTGTGCTTTAAATGAAAAACTAAAAACTAAATCCTCAGTGGTCGGGCATTCATTCACCAGTAGTTAAGCGAGGAATGCAGCTTTAATGATCACGATGCAGGGCTCTTATTTGTGTATATATATATATAAAAAAATAATTACAAACAAAAAAAAAAGGGCTAAAGTTATCACATCTGAGCGCACACCGTTGGAGGAGATTAATTCAAGCATGTTAAGTAGCCCAGTAGAAGGGTCCGTTTTGCGTTGTTAACTCGGCCGAGCTAAGTTTTGTTTGTTTTTCTAGTTAAATTTTGCAGCATTCTTCCGGTCGAGCAGTTTGGAATTTAGGGCGTTGTTTTTCAGCTAGATCAAGTTACCTTCGGCATTGGGCAGGACGACTTTCTCTACTGTTTCCGTTTTACGGAGGGCTTCGGTATTGAAACCTTCGACACTTTGAATGAACTGGTTGTGCTGCTTCTCCTGTTGCACATCTAACACGCACATACTAATCATTGTTTTTTGGAAATTTGGACGACATCTTAAAGAATTAGGACTCGACAAATAACTGCCGTGGTTTTAGGAAGCAGGGATTGTGGGGCGAGTTGGTTTTTATGTTTACCTTCGGCGTTCGGTAAGATGACTTTTTCTACCGTTTCCGTCTTTCGAAGGGCGTCGGCACTGAAACCTTCGACACTCTGAATCAACTGGTTGTGTTGCTTCTCCTGTTGTACATCTAACACACGCAGACATAGTAGACGATAAATCTTATCATTTTGCGGTCAAACTTGGTTGGTGGCATGTTGTAGGAATGCAACAGTTCCATGGAAATTAGCCGTTATTTTGTTGTTTCTTCACAGAAACACGTGCGAAAGATTGGGGTTAACGTTGGATTTACCTTCGGCATTGGGCAGAACAATTTTCTCAACCGTTTCCGTCTTTCGAAGGGCGTCGGTACTGAAACCTTCGACACTTTGAATGAACTGGTTGTGCTGCTTTTCCTGTTGCACATCTAATATGCATATAGTTCATACATACTAATCATTTTTTTGGGAAACTCGGTCGACATTTTCTTAAGGAACTACGGTTGCGATGGAGCGTTACGTGTTTCGATGAAGCACGTACGAATATTAAAACGGAGCAGGGACTCACTTTACGGACTCGTTATTGACATCCGGCTCCCACGCAGGATACAAGGATAAGAGCATTACAGAAAAAACCATTACGCCCACCATACAAAATCCTAAACCTGTTCGTCAAGTGAACTTGACAAAGTAGTTTATCAAGTGATACTAGATGTAACAATAATAGCTAGCAGCAATAAACGGCCTCGAGAAAAACGAGTAGAAAAACGTGACGAATACAAAAAATAAATAAATGAAAACCCGATTCAAACAGGTTGATGGACACAGACAAAATAAATAAGCAAAATAATTATCTAGTTACCTTCAGCGGTGGGAAGAACCACTTTTTCTTGCGTTTCGACGTCCTTCAACGCTCCAGTGTTGAAGTGTTCTAGTTGGCTCTTGAGGTTTTCGTCCACTTTGGGCAAATCTTCCAACTTGGGGGTTTGAACTTGTTCATCGGCCATTTTGTATAGTAGTAGATATTTCCTTTCGGTAGGCAGAAGTCAACTGAGCTTTAGTTTCGTCGATCGGCGTTGCGATACTGTGAATAAACAAGAAGAAAAAAGAGAACGGATGAATGTAGAAACCGACAAAACCCTAGAGTTGATAGCGTATTATTTGAGATATGTTTCAACAGTTGGCCGAGCCAACTGTGCGGTCCCACGTACACGCAGCAAACCTTTTATCGATAAACCGCATTTCCTGGGGGATGCAAAGCTAGTTCGTGAATGTATGATTGATAGCCTCTTATCAACAACTTCGTCTTTCACCACCTGAAATTACTGCGACGCGATGTTGTATACTTTGCCACATTAAAGAGTTTTTAAGTGTAAGAAAAACATTTCTTTACAATTATAAATCATTTTTCTTTCGCTTCTTTATTAGCATGTGGGATGTTTTGTTCTTTTTTATTGTAATCTTCGTCCCGGTACCAATCGCAAAGAGCTCATTACAGAATGGGGATATCGCCCCGGGGGATGGTGGCTTCAACAATAGACGATTATGATTGCCATTACTAAAAGATAGTGGTGCCTAGAGACTGTGGAGAATGTAGCAGCATCTTCTTTCATGTTTTATAGAGGTGGAAAAGAAAAAAAGAAAATAAAACGGTCACGACATCTTGGAAATGTGGGCAAAAGGAATTTAAAAAAAAGGCCAAGAACGGGATTACCAGCAGAATAACGCAAGTTCCGCACGCTGAACGAACCACCCAGACCTCCAGTTAAAATAAAAGAAAAAGATGTGCGGTTGGCATCACTCTCGTCAACGCAATCGTTTCCCAAATTCTCTAACGACAAAATTATTCTTGCGTAAAAACGACACGCAATCCTTGCAGCGCATTTGGATTTTTAAATCTGAACGGTGTGCCGAGACAAGAGGCCCACGAAAACGATTTTCAATCCGTGCAATTTTCCAACAATTTAAAAGGCAAAGAAAAACAACAGACGTCTGACAATCGAGGAGTCACGATCCAGGTTACACCAAGTCACCTTCAAAACAAATGTTTAAGAAAAAGAAATTGAAACCATCAGGTATACGAAAAGGTAATCGTCCTTCTTAGATGGCCTCAAGAGTTTCTCTCACACCTTGGGCACAGACGAGGAGCTCCACGAAATGGCTAACTGTTCCATTCCAAAAAGAAACGGATGGTGCCCTAGAAACAGCTCGTAAAAAATGGAAGGGGGAAAAAATCACAGCCATATGGTCGTCTACATGCTCTGTTTCTGTGGCTTTTTTTTTTCACCTGGAAAGGACACCGACTTTCTCAGGAATTTCGAGACAGAACAAAATGATGCAATACCGCTAGATGTCACAAGATCGAATTACGACTAGATAAATTTTCAGGGTAAGAAAAACAAAAGGTAGCTGGTTGCTCCATCGTATGTTTTCGGAAAAGAGGGGGGGGGGTTCGTCGACCGAAAACACCTCGTGCCGCTCACCGCTGGCTGATCGGAGACGGCAGTAAATTTAGCTTCCGCGCCCACACATGTGCCCAAATGTCTGCTGCCTCTGCGACAACTTTACGAAGCGCATTATTATACTTTGGTACATGGTAAACAAATGCCCGTTTCTCTTTTCCACTGGGGGGACACGCAGTAAAGTATATTGAAAGGGAGGATAACACGCACTCTTGTCTTTTTCCCCCCAAGTAATGACATTAACCAGAAATATATCTTCTTTTTTTCCGGGTGTGTTCGTTCCAAGTATGGAAAAGGAAAAGAAAAAAAAAACCCTGTCCTGGTCGCGTTCCAGACATCTCGCTTTTTCTCCAGAGTCTGGCTCACCCTTCGCACTGATGAGTGTCGACTCTCCATTTTTAGGAAGTACAACAAACGTTAATGTACGCAAACAGCTGTGGTAGTTTTCAAAAAAAAAAAAAAAAATTTTCCTCTTCTTGCTGAACGCCCGTCAAGAGACTTTTCGAGTGCGCTCACAAAATCAGCAGACTGAGGGCAAAATAGCCGGAGTAGGGAAAAGGGGGCAGGAGAAACTAGTCAACCGAACAGAAACGAAATGATTTGGAAACTAACCGCCGTTGCTGCAAGCCACTATCGACAGATGTTGTGTTGGCTGCTTCGTGTCTAACTTTGCGGAGTACTGAACTGTAAAGAGCAGACAGCAGCTAATGTCCGAAGAAGAAAAAAAATCCGCACGAAACTAAATTCCCCTGTTACGTTTTGGCCTCAAAGACCGCAGGGAACACTTTACGCCCCTTCCGCTTCCGTTAATGGCGCCCACAGTCGGAAAAAATTATACGCCAGCTGTTGATATTGTTCCCAGAGAGGACGACGGGAGAAGAAAAACAAAAAAATTCACCCCAACACGACAGCCAGCAGGAAAAAAAAAAGATGAATAGATACGTACACAAAAATCTCCTTATTTAATACAAGACGACCTCGTCAGCAAAACAACAATACGGGCTCTTGTGATGAAGAAGAGAGGATGATTTAAATATTTAAACACGAATAACCTCGGGAAGAGAAGAGGTATCCTCTTGATCTACGCAGTTCCCTCGTCTCTCTCTCTCTTCCCCGTTCGTTTCTTCCTTTTCTCTCTGTGTTCCATTCGGCTTTTGTATTGTGTATACGTGTACGTGTTTTTATCCGCTTCATGTCCCCCCCCCCCTCTCCGCAAGAGTCCGGTCATTACCTAGCCGCCGGGTATGATTCACGCACAAAGCCCTTGCGTCAATAAAAAAAAAGAAAATCTCAGTTTATTTGTATATACACACCACCAACGAGCCGGAGTCTTTCTTCTACATATAAGAATTCCCTTGAAAAAGGAATAGATCTCCCTCCATCAGTGATGAGGAATGTAAAAGATTCCCCCAGACGAAGGTAATATTCGGAGGAAGCTATCGCTGGGGTGAACCCAACAGCGGACTGAACAAGGTGAAGCGAGCCATTTCTGAATAGATATACGTGCATATAACCCTTCTAGAAAAAAATTTTCAATCCAAATAAGGAGTTCCAGAAAAAAGAGGGTTGAGAACGAATCTTTTCGATCGAGAGAACCTGTGAGCGTGGAAAGAGGAAAGCTAGAAAAACGTCTAAGATACCACAACGGCTCCGTTACCCAGACAGGCACGCTGTCGGACCAACCGGCGTGACTCGGAAAAAGAAGGTCGCCTGCTTTCGTCCTTATAAGGACGGAAAGCATATACAAAAAAAGGCATATTAAAAAAAACGAATCGAAAGACGAGAACACGAAGCTTGGAAGTCCTTGGAGGCGATACGGATGACTCATGGCAAAAAAAACGAACGATAGAAGGAAAGAAAAGAGCACCGGCACAAACTCCACAGGTAGACCCCAGACGATGCATTCTCCTGAGCTATCAAAAAAGCTTGAATCTCTCTCTATACAGCCATTAAAGCAAAACAAAAACAAAAAAAATTTTATTCCTTGAATTAACTCGTTAAAGCGATGTTTAGTCGAGTTCGAAGAAATTCCAGAGGTTACATTAAGAAAAAGCTAGACCAATTTCAAAGTCGAAATTCGTATCTAGTTTACATATCAAGTCAAGTCAACGGCCGTCTGACTCATGCGAAACCTGCGCGTTCAAGTTTTTCGGAGCGTTTCGTACACACACACACACACAACTGTTTTCCCCTCCCCCCTTCACTTCAGCCTTGCAGAGCTGGCAGCTTTAATGACGTCTAGTCTAGTCTAAAATTGGATTCCACTGTGTGGTGGCGTCGTTGTTTCATAAAAACAACAGCCAGAACAAGCTGAATATGTGGGATGAGGATGTGACAGATTATATTATTTTAGAACACCGCAATCTCATTCTTGTATAATGAGACCACAGAATTATTTTTAAAAAAGAAAGCCCAAAAATCTCTGTACGATTGGCATTAAGTTTCAACATCAACGTTTGATAAAAGTAAGAAGAAACTCGGTCGGCTGTCATGACTGAGGAATGCCACGCCCGTTAACGAATCGAACCAAAAACAGCTGACATGTTCATTTTTCACCCTCGACATTTCAACACGAAAGTATAACTCTACCAGCTTCCCAACCTACAACTAGACTTGAAAAACATTGCCTAACCAACAGAACGAGCCGGCCATCTGTCAAACAAAGGAATTTCGACGCCAGTCTGGGGATATGTTTTCGAAGAATTCAAGGTGACAGAAGCCCCTCGTGATCGAATCACAAGACTTAATGAAGAAAACACTACGATTCACTGGATATTTTAAAGATTACCTGCACGTTTGGCTGAAGAGAGAATACGCCCTTTGACAGTTGGAGTCTTGGATGAAAAAGGAACGACGACGATATCACCAGAGTGTGAAACGAAGAGAACTCGGCTGTGGGACGTCTGAACCAGCTGGTACCTCACGAACGACTGAGTCAGCAACCGCCAGTTGGTGGGGTAGACTTTTAATGTGGAGGGGAGGGGGACAGCGTGGAAGGGAGATAGAGAAACCTAGTCGTGGTGAAAGAAATTGTACCGGCATTTTTTTCTTTTTAGCTGTCAACTTGTGCCTTAAGGCGCTTCCTTTCAGAGACATCTAACGTTTGGAAATGTATTCACCATTACTGATGGCCAATCGAAGAAATCAGAAAAAAAACAAACTGACAATTTTTAATATTTGATTTTCAGTCACGAGTTCTAGTTTGACATTTCTAGTTCACATTGGTTTACCTTTCGTCTAAGTTTTTATGCTCTTCGTTTGTTGTTACTAAACCTGTATCCTCCAGTTCACATTATACTTAAGCAACCAGTCTTGACATGTTTGGAAGCTCTAGAAACGATATCTCGATACACTACGACGTAACAAAGATGAAAGAACACCTAAAACTCTTGGATGTAAGACGAGAACTTGTGAGTCAATCGGGGATTAACAGAATCTTCTCAAGTTTCTTTAGAAGGTGCGTTGGACAATGGTATTTAACGAATTAATTACCTTTGTTGGACGGCTGTTTCACTACCCTTGCATAACACTTCATGCAGTTCGTGCAAGTTGTTCTAACTTTGAATGAAACTCATGAAATACATTTGACATTTTGTTAGAGAAAAACCAGATTGAGATTCATTTTTTCCCAAAGGTAAAAACCGGTCCCCAGAATCCACAAACAAGATTTTTTAAATTCTTTTAACGCAAAGTATTCAAGGAAACGCCACGTATTCAGCGAAACGTTTGCAACGCCACCGTTGCCTGCACTACGAGACTAATGTGTATTGAAAATATTTCGCCCAAATTCTAAGGAGTATCCAGACATTTTTAAAATTCGAATGGCCTAAATAAGGGATAACGCAACTCCCTTTCAAAAACTCCATACTACTCATATGTAGTAAGTACTAAACGAACAAATTTGTGACGTAAACAAAGATTTTTTAACTGTTTAGCGTAGATAGTTAATCGACACAAACGGCAAATATTTTTAGTAAAAACTGTTTTATACATTAAAGCGACTGAGTTATACCATAAATGCTGAACGGGATTTCCCAGCAGGCTGGCTTCGCTGCTAGGTGAACAACGGCGGTCGGTTGATTCGCTTCCGTGGCTGCTTAGAAAATCTTTGGCCTCTTCTATAGTTATGTTTTCGATGCGGCTGATCTGTAGACGATGTAGTCAAACAAATTAAAAATTGTTTTTACAGCGCAGTGACATGTACACATACCTGTGTAGAGGCATCGAAAGACACTCCTATGATGTTGTCTGCGTGTTCCAACAATTCGGGACGAAACGTGATGGCGATGAACTGGGACTTCTGAGAAAATGTACCTACTATGGCGGCCACCTTTGAGCGATAGCTTGCAACTAGCGCCTACAGAGCCAATCAACAGAAATGAACAAGTTTCGCCAACATTACGACAATACATCAAGAAGATAAAACGGTGCCGGCACCACCTTAAGAATAGCAAAAATTAACGCCAGACTAACGACTTGATTTCGACTTATCATCGAAAATCTTGAGTATTCGTGGTACTGCAAAATGACTTTGACAGCGACTCCAGTGATCAACATCAGGGATCTGAAAAAAGATTCAAAGACACAATTCAGGCACACGCCACCGAAAAAAAAAAAAAAAAAGAAAAAACTAGCTTGCCTGGGGCTCGCCTTCGTTTTCACTGTCTGAGTCATTTTCTTGGCCAACGTAAGTCCATCTTAGATACCCAATCCCTGGGATAGGAACCAGCGTTTCAAACATTTCGTCGAACCGTTTGGCCACTAGCTCCAGCGCGCACTCGATAGCCTTATTTTTGGCGAATTCCACATTTCTAATCAGTTCTTCGCACCGACTATGACCGTTGTGAAACGAACCATTTCTTTCTTCATTTTGTTCAGCTTTTCGGCCGTGTCCGCGTAATTCACTTCAACATCCGGATCGACTCCTTTGAAGCTTTCCGTTGGCCTTTAACCTGTTTTCAAATGAAGATTAGCGCGTCTGCAAAATTAAATAACTAATTTCTCTCCTTTTTTTTTTTTGCTCTAATTACCAAGGTTAGTTCTCGCTCCAGCTCCTTCACATTCCACTCAGCATAGATGTCGATCATTTTCTTTGGTAAAATTTCCAAACTTAATTAGCTTTGAAATGATATCCCTTAGCGTAGCTTCTTTGCGCTCGATGGATTGTAAAACACGATTTGTCTACAAAACGGAAAACAAAATATCAGCGTCAAATGTCAACTCCAATTACAAAAAATACGCACAGCATCTCGTCGCTTGTCCACCTCTAATTGTTGTTCAAGTCGCCGACTGTTAGCGTAGTCTACCTCATTTTTTGATTTGTCTACGTCCTTATACAAATCAGCGACTTTTTCTTCAATAATTAACATTTCTGCCTGTTTTTCTTCATAGTACATTCAAGATTTCGGAGATGTTCCTCCAAATACTTGATAGCTTTCTGATCGACTACGGAACCATAGAGATCGTAGTCGCTTTCTTCCTGCACCTTTTCATCGAGAACTCGTTTCGTTCTCAGAAGATGGTCATTCAGTCGTGGTTCCGTTTCCGTAGTTCCGTTTCAAAATCCTATTAGTACAAAATAAATTAACTTCTAATTTTTTTTCTTCTCTCACAAAGAATTTTCATTTGTAACCTTCTGAAATTCTTCATCTCACATTTCCACCTTAGCACGGTTTGCTTCCAGAGACATCATCAGCTTTCTGGTTATCGCTAATTTTCTTTCCAGGGCTTGCCATGAAATAGATAATTTGCCACCGTGCTCTTTCAGATCTTCTTCAAGAAGCCCTATTTTTGTTTGGCTCAGCTTTGTTTAAATTTTTTGTAATTCACTTGCATTTTCATTGCATTTGCAATCCGCTACTTGGATTTGATTTTCCACTTCCTTTAGGTAGGCCAACTCTGTTTGTTCTACTTGTTTTGCTTTTTGGCATTCAAAATAGATCTTGGAGCTAGAATCAGCGATACTGCGGTAGTCACCTTGAAGAACACCATTCCTTCGAACCTATAATTACAACTTACTTTGCAGAACAAACAGGACATGCAACTAATAGTATCTTTACCGTGTCTCCTTCCAACGTAACGCAATCTATATCTTACGTTGTAGCAGCGTCCAAAGCATCATCGAAATTCCTAAAAAGAAGAACACGACCGAAAATCTGCTCAACAACGGGAGTCATTTCAGGGATACAGTTCCCTTAGATCATTATAGGCATCACAGCATCTTCACCCTATTTACCAGTTATTAATTGCACTAAAAACTTCCGTATTGAAATGAATTGCATACCCTGATGCGGCCAATCGATGGAGTTCTTTGAAGCCGTTGCGAGCATAGAAATTAAATGAACCCGGTAGGCCAAACCCATCATTATAAGGTTCTCTGTTGATCCATTTCAGTATCTCCGACGCCGCTTCGTCGGTGTCGACGATACTGTAGAAGAGTCTGTGAGGGGTAGGTAATATTAGTTCAGTTTAAACACCATTTCTGGAAGGGTATGACTGCAATGTCCTAACCTATTCCCCGCCACGCGTCAATGGCACAGCATACTTCATCTGAACATGTAAACTGATCGATCAACAGGCCACAATACTGAGATGCCATCTCAAAGGCAAGGGTGACTTGTCCTTCTTTTTTCATTTTATCCAGTACCATTCCAATACCTTCGAAGATTTGTGTTTGCTGTAATAATAGATTTACGCATCAAGTATATCATCTAGTGGTAACACAGCAAACTCAAACTTGGTAAAAGTTGGCTCTTACCCAATACATGGCACCCTTGAGTTTGCACCCGAATCCTGCCAGTTTGTCATACGACTGTTTCCAGTGATCACGACCATCGCATTCTTTCCGCAATAATTCACTATAGTTAAAAAAGAAAATAGAAAATGTCAAGGAAATGTTCTAAACTGAAATGCAGCACCCATATACGATACTTGCGGGACATTTGTAATCGCATTTGTTCTAGTTGTAGCTCTTTCTTGCGTTGATTAAGCATTTTGAAAGAATTCGGAGCTGCAGACTTATCTACCGCGATCCACTGACGTTGACAAAAAGATGTTACGTGAAATATGAAAAAGGGATGTTTTCCATTCCAACATACCGCTATTACGGTTTCCAACTTCTTCAACTTCATTTCTTCGTCGTTTATGTCTTCTTTTATGTTTTCCAGTTCTTTCTCTTCTTGAAGAATGATACGATTTAGTTTACTACATAGTTGGAAATTAGTGACTAAGGATTCTCAATGATGAATAAAATTATCATGTCAAACCGTTGTTCCTCATTAATCCAATCATTTCTTTCTTCTATGGAAGAAAATAAGGCCTCATGTCAAAGTTTTGCAAAAAGTTGTTGACGGCGTTGCTCGTCCAGCATTAATCTGATTTGAATCAAAGATTTAGAATTAGATTTTATTTAGAATAGTTACTTTACCACCTAGCATTACTATCGAATTCTTCGCGCACTGTTGAATCGTTATCATGACAGACTACTAAACGCTCCCGGGTCTTCTCGGCTATTTCTGTGTCAATACGCAACAGCTCCTCGTTGAGCTTTTCCTAAAGTTATCGCGTTCAGAAGAAATCAAAAATTTAGAATTAGGTGTGTTACTTAAATAAAATTCTTACCATATTGTTATTCACTGATCTTCAGATACGCTGAATATGATGCTTCAAAATTTTCCGTCCATTGAGCAGGTAAACATCTTTGGTCAATGTTATTTCTTGCCTTAATCTCACTTCATTTTTATCTTCCTATTACAATTTAAAGGAAACTAAAGTCATTCCAGATCTACACAATAGCACTTAACTCACTGGTAAACGTCTATCCTCATTATTGAAAATTATTTCAACATAAGCTGAGATTGCACGGAACCCAGATGAACAATGAAGTAGATTTTAGATAGAAGTAGATTTTTATGGCTTGAAAACATTTTAAGAGAATAATTAATACCAGCTACTAGAAAAACAATTGGAATCGGTTTCTGAGGATACTTAGCACACATAGATTTGTTTTGCCAGCTCCATTTCTCCCAACTAAACAGAACAACAAGAAACCTTCTTGACACGTTATTCAACATTTAATATCAATGAATGCCATACTTATTACGTTGAGACCCGTTCCAGACACAAAACTGTTTTGTTTCTATAGGTTTTAAATCCTTCGATAATAAACTACGTATAAAATTGGTTAAACCAGCTGCAAATTTTTTACTCAGTCACAAACTCTGTGGAAAAAATACGTACTTTTTGTATGTGCTTTTTTTCTCCGATCAATTGCTTTTTGAACTGCAGTATCGACTACCGAGGGATGCAACACGTGGTCTTAGCAATGCACTCGGGACAAGGGCTCTGTCCTCTGTTACATACTAACACAAGGTTCAACAACTGGTCACTCCATAACTGGCAAATGGCATTTTTTAACATTCATTTTGAATGAAAGTTACCTAATTTTCAAGTTTAAAAAATTGATTTAAATCAGTTCACTTCATTTAACTTTAATCTCAAAATTTCTCTTTAACTCATTCTTCTAAAAGATTTCCATTATCCATTACATTGTGAACTCCGGAACGCCATGACATTTTGACACCTACTAAGTAGTAAGTACTAACATAGCCCACTGGATGTAATACACAAAGCCTGGAGCTTCGGACTGCAAAAATGACTCACCCCTCCGGCGATGGGAGGAGCTTATTCTCGAATGGACACTAGCGTCCCCACTAAAGGTTCTTGGAACTTCGTTAGCAATCGTGAACAAAATTTAGTTGTCGTTGTAGCGTTATACTTATTTATACTTATTAAGCCAAACACAGCTGAGTGGTTAACGCGTCTGGCTTGAGCAGTGTGTGTATTGTGACGTTAGGTTCAAACCCCATGCGAGTCTTGCTAATTTTTAGTGACAGTTTCATTTTATGCAATAATAATATTAAATTAACGAAAATTTCAAAGAACAATTACACTGCATTCGTATTAATACAAAAACGAAGAAAAAATTTAAAAATAAAAGTTAAACGCAATTGTTATTCTTAGCGAAATATATATATATTTTTAAACATGTTTATATTTTCAAAAATGTTGTTCTTTGACACCAGTAGAACGCGCTGAAGTCCATTCCAAGTTAGAAAAAAAGGAGGTAGGGAGTGAGTCAAAACGATCGCACGGGCGAGATAGGGAACCTCCAGGCTTGGAGTATTACATCCAGTGGGCTATGGTACTAACTATGCAATTGATTGATTGTAAAGGGTACTGAACTGCCATCTAGTGGCAATCTACCTTTCAGCAGTTAAGGTACCACCTGTTTAGAAACCAAATTTTGTCTGTGGAACTATAGGAGAACGCTTAGGTTTCCCTGTAGAGCAAAATTTTATGTTTCAACTCACGAAAAATAGGTTTGAATGAAAACAGATACTTTTAACTGAATCACGCCATAAGACGCACTTCGTCCAGCCCAAAAGGAGTACAGTACCAACGACGATAGAAAAAAAATTCATCCACGAGAAACCAAAGCAAGTACAATTACGTTAAACCAGCTGCAAATTTTTTACTCAATCACAAACTCTGTGGAAAAAATACGTACTTTTTGTATGTGCATTTTTTCTCCGATCAATTGCTTTTTGAACTGCAGTACCGACTACCGAGGGATGCAACACGTGGTCTTTGCAATGCAATCGGCACAAGGGCTCCTCTGGACATCCAAGCTCTAGCACGAGGTTCAACAACTGGGAACTCCGTAGTCCGTACGATCTTAACCTTAACTGGCAAATGGAGGCAAGATGGCTACTGGCTACAGGCTATGGCCAGAGTCATAGAGAGGATGGTTCGCTAGCTATGGGAAAATTTCCCATAAGCCGTTGAGGCGACTTTGTTGGAGGCTGGGGCAGTCACGTGTTATCTTGCTCCTCCCCTTTTGCCTGTAAAAGTGCTGCCACCTAAGAATAAAATGCACGTAGAAAATTTTTACCCTGATCGACATCAGAAAAATGTATGGAATCGATATCATCAAATGGCTGAGTGGTTAAGGAGCCTGGCTGGCAACATTAGATGTGTTTGGTCATGAGTTCAAATCGCATTTACTTCTACTCCTTTTTTCGTTTTATTTAATGGTATCTAGCCTACCAATTCAAATGGTAGGCAAGATGGAAGATGATCTACTTTACCCTACTTTTTAAAAAATTACGTTTTTCCGTCCAAATGGTAGCCAAAAGTAGTGAAAAAGTAGAAATAAAAAATAGAGAGTGTTGTATGAGTACAACGGTGTAATAAAGGCTTTTCAAAATAATAATAATTTCAAAGTTAAAACAGAAAACATTTAACTAGTTAATTTGTAAAAGCGCTTAACAGACGGGACATATGAAACCGTATTTGGGACTTAGGGTATAGCGCAAAGCTATCAAACCTGATTGGTTTGTGCGAGTCACGTGTGCAATAAACCCCGCCCTTATCCGCAAGGTGGCAATAGTGTCTGAGGCAAAAAGTTGCCTCAACGGCTTATGGGAAATTTTCCCATAGCTAGCGAACCATCCTCTCTATGACTCTGCTATGGCAAACGGGCAACGGCCAACGCTACAAAACGTCACTTGTCAATCGACCTGGCTTCTCTTTATTCACATGTTCTTTTTAATAAACGAGAACAGATTAAAAAAACAAGCCACAACGGGCAGAAGACAAATTTCAAATGCTAATAATAAATGATTGCAACGTTGCTGAAAAAAAAAACACCGCCGAATCGGTTTTCCGTTAACGCCATCTGCTGAAACCCGAAAGACATACAAGCAGTCAAAGCTAACAGTATTCGACACTACCAACAAGTAATTTAGTAAATTTACTAATAAGAATATAAGACGAAAAACTACGTTTGAGGCCAAAAAACCAACAGACAAATAAATAAATAAATAATTTAATTATTGATGCTTCTAGGGTAGAAAGATAACGATCAGGAAAATCTATATATTTCAGTCACATTTCATAAAAAGGATAGAAGTACACCAACAGCTAAGTCGTGTTAATTTGCTTTACAAACACATGGAATATATCTGGAGCTTTATGCTGAATATAATTCTGTCGCCTCCTGCAAGCAGTTCATATGGGGTGACAGTGGATTTGTATGTAATTGAAAAGAAAAGGGAATGAGAGCTTCGTCGAGGAATGTTAGGCCGATTTGCTCATGCGACAGCAGGCATGGGGCTCGAACTCGTCCATCGGTCGTTTTTCTCGATACAACCTCCTCGCAATACTAGTTTCGACGAAACTCATGCATCATGGCGTGAGTTAACGACGAAAAACTCGGGTTTTTGCATAACCTGAGTTTTTCGAAGTCAAATGTTAGTCAATACAATAATTAAAGACATTATACATAAAAACCGTAAGTTATGGCGTACGGAGGGAGTGGGGGAGGGACGAATTGGGTACACTTCATGTATAGAGTCCACATCCCTTATTAAAACATAATGAGGAGGATAAGGGACATTGCTACTATACATTCAAAGGATAAACCTCAATCCACTGCGCTGAGCAAAGAAATACTTATTTGATCGAGTTGTCTGATTTTACTCGATGTGTCATACATGACAAAGATAATGGATAATGAAAAGAAGTTATACAAAAAAAAAAAATGCATAGTGGAACTGGATAAACAATCAGTCAAAACATGACACATTCCTTTCATTTGTTCAACTTGTGCTGGGAGCGGCTTTTGATGCGAGCCTGTAACGTCAACAGCAAACCGGCTAGAACATCGTGATTGTGTAGTTTCTTGCCAAAGATGAGACGTCGGACTGAATCATCGTAAGTCAATAGAGCCACCATGTTTTGTAGCAGGAAACCTTGGCAATATTCCAACAACTGGACGGCATTATAAACCTGAATAAATTCATTTCAAATGTTATCAGATTTCCGCAAAAAAATGCCAAAATGTGAAAGTGGGAACGCACCTTTGCGTGAATGTACATCGAGACGATATTATCCAAATCAACCAGTGTGGAACACCTGGCTTCGCAGAAGCGGAGTAGTCCGTCAAGCTGGAAAAAGTTGGCTGCGGCCATCAATTCCAGTACATCATTCTGATTGACATCCAAATTCTCACATCCGCCTTTGTACAGGTAATGCATCACCATCTGTACGCGAGAAAAAACAGACGACGAAAAGCAAAATCAGCATGAACTGTCAAAATGAATCTTGATCGTTTTCTCGCACCTGGAAAATGTCATAGCGAATATCGTTGATTTGAATAATCGGTGGGTTGCCCTCGCAGAATTTCGAGTTCAACATGCTTTTAAATCGAGGCGAGGCTGTGATCAAGATGAGCTAGCGATAAAAACAAAAGTCATCAGTTAACTTGCTATGCCACAATGACAGTCCATTTTGGCTAACCTTGTGAGCGTAAAAGACGCGGCCCTCAACGCGAAACTGGACGTCACTTAGTTCTGGGTTGTTGACAAACTTGGGGTCGATTCGAGGCCCTCCGCAGAGTGACGTATCACGGATCTCTTTTATGTTCTCTCTGCCGTAACAGGTGGCAAAGATGTCGGCCAGCAGGAGAGTCGTCCCTTCGTTCTGTTTTTCGAGACAAACACGTTTTAATAATGATGATCGACAACAGCAATAGTTATTATCATTAAATAGAAACAACAAAACCCCTATCGTACCTTGCTGTAACGGAAGATGTTAAAGATGATGGGCAGACATTCATCGACAAACTGGGTCGAATAGTCATCAGGTCCCCAGACTTGCAGGAAATCTTGAAGCAGCTGGTCGATGACATTCTCTAGTGAATGTTCATGAGCGGTGGCTAGGGTATGCATCCAGCAATGCAACGTCCACGGAACACCCAAGTTGCGCAAATCTAACGTTATGTCTAGATGAGCATTTTCAGCGCTGTGATACATGGCTTCCTGTAAGGCTTTGATCTGTCCTTTGTTCAGCTTGACAACCTGCAACTTATTGTCATTGCCATTGGCGTTGTTGCTAGCCGACCTGGAAGAGTCGCACGAACTACTGGACCCCGAACCCTTTTTTTCCGTTTTATTCGCGTGCAACATGGAATTGAAAGGTTTTGAAACGATAAGCTTTTCGGTCGGATGTTTCGATTCGTTTGAACGTGTTACCTGCGAACGGGTCGGTCTACGATCCGAGGTTAAATGGGAAGCTCCTTCAGCCAAGATTTCCTCCAACGATAATACTTCGGCGTTGCTGTTCCCGTTGACCGGATGCGAGAGGAGTTTGTGCAGCACGGCTCGTTGACCATGAGCGGCTGCTACGGCCATGGCACTGCAAGTCGAAAAACGGAAACCACAAAAACCTCACCAGTTAAAAGATTTGAAACAATAAACATCACTTAACGGTGCTCTTGTTGGTTACCTGTAACATCCTTTTTGGGCAGAGCTAGAGTAACACAAAGTGTCTCTTACTAATGTCGAGAGGAATGGCCGCGCTCCATGCGCCAGCAGCAATGAAATCATTTCTAAATTTCCTGATCCAACGGCCACCTATAAACCAAAGGGGAAATTAAATTGTTTTTAAAGTACAGTTTGTTACGAGGGATAATCTAACAGGAATGTTTGAAAAAAAAAAAAAAAAATCAATAAATTTTATTAAACTCTTCACACCTGTAATGGCGTTTCGGTGCACTTGTCTTCGCTGAGTCGGGCGCCACCTTCGACATTGGCACCTCGTTCCAGTAGTAATTTGGCGATATTTAGCTGTCCTTGGATGGCCGTATAAGTCAACGCTGTCCAGTGTTGGGTCTCTGGGTTAGGGTAGGCACCTGGGTGCGTCTGGGCACCGGCAATGGTTGGCGTTTCGGCGTCCACGTCAGCACCCGCGTCTAACAAAACTTTGGCTAACGTTTCGTCTCCGCGAATGGCAGCCAACATCAGAGGTGTCAATCCATTTTCGCTGACCGTGTTAATCTGTTTGAATAGACATTGATAAGAACAGGTGAGCTGGTTTCAAATGACAAGACAAGTTCTTCTTTTTTCTCTTCCTACCTTTGTGGAAGGCAGTAACTGCAACGCGTGCGGAATCAGGTCACTGCGAGCCGAACTGAGCATCTTGAATGCCAAATCAATTTTCAGTTTGCGAGAGCATTCCAGGTCATCCATATGACGTCGAGGACATAGAATTTCTTCGAACCTGTTTTTTTTTTTTACCCCATTCATTCGGTCATGGAACAGGAAAAAAAGATGTATGATAATTAAATTAAGTCGGGATATGGGATGGATGGGATATTAAGGCCACATACCCGTAGGCTCTGATGGGACAATCGACTCCCGGCAGAAGAAGTCTGGCGGCTTGCGCAACATCGTCTTTGTCCAGGACGGATGAATGGCGATGTTCTGCGTGCGCACTGGCAACCCGGACCCATTCAATCAGCGGTGGCAACACGATGTAGGGCCGTTCGTAGACCAGTTCCTGGATAGGAGCTCTCTGTGCGTGTTCTGCGTGTTCCAGCTGTTTTGCCAAAAGAAAAGGACATGAAATAAAACACGAGTAAAAGACAAATGAATTGTTAAGTCCCCTTCCAAGAAATGGATTGTGCATTCAGGCTTATTTTGGTATTGCGTGCGGGCCACATACCTGTGAACATCGCATGAAATAAAAGAGCGCGTGAAGAGCGGACGATGCCCAGGTGAGAGCCTGTTTGGATCCTCCGTTGGGTGTGGCTCCCGGGCACGGAGCGCTATGACGGAAGTGAAACTGTGTAACCCGTTGCAGCAATTCGTGCAACTCGTTGATGGTCCCAACGCAGGTAGTCAGTAAACTTTGTTCCAGCGTTTTAGCCGAACGGCTGTGGTCATCGCCGTTCGAAGAAACAGAAGATCCAGAGCCGCGGAGTCCGCTATCCAACCCGGATTGAGACGGCCATCGTGGAAGCGATAATGCTCCTTAAAAAATAATAGTTTATTTTTACGATGCAAAAATAAATATATATGTACTAAATATTTCTTTTGCAGTCTTTAAACGGGACGATAAAAACGATAAAAAAAAGGAGGAGGAATGTAACAAGCTGGGCAATTACCAGTAGCAGTCCTCCCGGCGTTTAGATGAGCGTAGGGTTGTAACAGGCCCCACAGATCGCCGTTGTTAGCGATGGCGTTTTCCAAAACGGAGGCCGTCAGCAGGGTCTCTTGATCCGATGGCATGCATTGCATCATGATCTCTTCCAGCAAATTTTCCAAGCCAGCGGCCAAATAAACAGCAGCATAACTATTTCCAAAAAACAAAAACGTTTTAATGAACAAGGTGGTGAGGGACAGATGTTTTCCATTGTACGGGGTGTGTTCTATGACGTGGTTTATCGTTAAAACACAAAGAAAAAAAAAAAAAAAACTCCTCACTCGTGAATGAATTTCCCCAAACGGACGTCACACATCCAGCGATGGAATCGGCCAACCGACAGCTGTAGCGCAGCCCTGGCTGATTTGCTTTGACGCACCATATCGCCCGAAACAGTAAACATGGCGGCCGCTCGCAAACACGCCTGAATGAACATCCAATGACAAAATGAAAGAGAAGAAGAAGCCCGTTAGGAAATATTCATGTCATTAAATTGTTATTATTATCATTTATTTATTTTTCCATCATTCCAAAGTGAATAGAATGTACCTTGATGCAACTATCGGCCAAGGCTGGTGAGAGGACGATGCGCAGCGCGGAACAGACTTCCTGTTTGGAGCACATGGCCAGCGGACGGGCGAGTCGTTGAGTCTCACGAGCGATCCGTACCAACGCCCGCTGGAGCAAGTAGGAAAGTCGTGGCACCGTCTCCATGGAAACGCGTTCCAAGTGCTCTTTGATGCGTCCGTTCTGGATGACGCGAAGGACATCGTGATTGGACCAAGGCAGCTGTTGCAATTCAACGAGCCGATTGTAAGAATCGACCCAGACGAACTCGTCGGCCACCGTCACGTTGGTGTTGATCGTTTCGAGCGACGAGTGACGGATGAGCCGACGCATGGGCTCCGCTCCGCCTTCGCTGCCGCTCAAACTCGAATATGTTGACGTAGAGTACGAGGTGCGTGAACCGTGCGAACGCAATGTCAACTGCTCAATGGCCATTTTGATGTCTTCCAGTCCGGTGGCGTGTTCCAGTTGCGATGACAGATCGTCCTGTGCGTCACACACATGCACACAACCAATCAAATAAAAAAAAAAATGAATAATTTGAAACCAGTTTTTTGTGTGTTTTTTTTTTCAAGGGCAAAATATTAAAGAAGAAGAAGAGACGTTGACTTTTTCTCTACACGCGCCACACGAAATGATTCATCAACAATCAATCATTTTGAGACGTCAGCGACATTTACCTTGACTCCGGCTAGACCCCGATGTCGCGACACAGCCTTACCGGCCACCACCCTCCGGTTATTGTTGGTCTTTGGCGGATGACTCTGCTGCGGCGTGACACAGTTGGCCGACATCCTTCGTGAAAGAATAGGTAAAACGGAACAAGAAAAAAAAATGCAATCAGTACATCAATGCGTTTTTTTGTTTTGTGGGTCAATCGGCGATTTTTGCATAAAAATAAGCAACTATGAATTTTAAATGCGTTTCAAATATATTTTTAAAGGTGAAAAAAGCGAATTCCTACTTGTCATCTTCAGGTACGGCGTTAAGGCAGGTGCGGTAATGCGTGTGCCTGGGCAGGGTCTCAGCGGGCGGTGACGAACTCGTGTGTCCATCCGACATGCTAGCGTGACCCGAAGATCGGTTCTCGTCCGACGATGAACCGCCGTACATCGACTCCTTACGACGCTGTGGCCAACCAGAAGGAATGGCCAAAGAGACACGGCGGAAAAAACAAAACAAAAGAAAAGAAACAAACACTAATTAAGAAACGAGCGTAACAAATAAAAAACAGAAAACAACAAACTCCCAACAAGAACGTATTCAAAACACGCAAAGACACGAATTAAGAAAAAGAAGAAGACTTTAATATATTTTTAGTTTTCCTATAAAAGGCCCGAAGTTTCTTTTTTGTTTTGTCTCTTAAATAAAAGAAATGCCTTGTCGTACGTGATTGTAAATAAAGCCTTTTTTTTTATTTTAATATTTATTTTTAGCTTAACAATGATTCTTGTTTTTTTTTTCTTTCTTTTATTTATCTTAGAAAAAAAAAAACCTTAGAAATTCGTACGCGTGTTTTTTCTTTCTTTCCAGGAAGATATAAATACGTGTGCACCATCAAATCACCAGGTTTTTGACCAGAGGCTACTGAATAATTTGAAGGTGTGCTGTGTGTGTGTGTAATAAATTCGTGCGCTTTTCAAAGACTTTAGGCAAAAAATAAAAGGAGGGATGAGAGAGAGAGAGATGGCAGCGCTAGTGCGGAGTACACACACACACACATTCATCACTCTCTCTCTACGTATGTGTCTTGCCAGCTCGATTATGATGATTTGCATACGATTATGACTAATGTTCTTTGATACTTTGAATGAGGTGGAAAAGACACACACACGATAGATGGTGCGTTGTTTTTTTTTTTCCAGCGGATGTGGTGATGACGAAATGGCTTCATGATGATGATGAAGCGAAAGGTTAAAAGCTACGTTGGAAAAATGAATACGTTACCTGGAGGAGACGCAGCTCGTCGACGCTGATGTGGTGCGGGAAACTGAGAATGTTGCGGCGACGCGATTTCAATTTGGTCGGAGGTCGTTTCCGGTTGACCACTCCAACTGGATCGCCATCCGAAGAGCTTTTGGACAGCGATCCGCAATCGGTGATCGATTCGGGCGACATGCCGGCGCCCAGCATGTCCGACACGTTCGAGACGCCAGAGGCCATCAGTCCCCCCGTTCGTGACGACGTGGACGAATTGGATCCACCTCCTCCCCCTCCACCGTCGATCGTCTCTTCTTGATCGGCTCCAGACGTCGACGACGCGCTGGCCGTCGCCAGAGCGGGCGACGAATCCGGACGCACGAGCATCATGGACGGATCGGCCAGCCGGAACAGGTAGCCACTGGCTTCGGCACTCAGTAAATCCTTGTTGTTGTTGTTGTTGTGATGACGGCCGGAAAGCGACGTCGTTTTGGCCACCACCGACGGACTGCTCGTCCTGACCGACGCCGTCACTATGGCTGCCGTGGCAAAGGCTTCGTCCATGCACAGCGCGTCGAACTGTTGCTGCAACTTGTTGCTGACATCGACCACGTTATCCGAGGGGGTGCAGCAGGAGGACGATGCGCTCGTTTCCGAATTACCGGCACCGTTGACCTCTGCCGAAGAACTGGACTGTTGTTGGCTCGCGTTGCCACACACCTGCCCTGCTGGAGGCGCCAATAGGAGCGGACTGGTGGCTAGTGGTGCGCCCGTTGCTCTGGCGTTGACGGATTGATCGCTGGCCGCCGCCGCCGATTCGGCATGCCCCGCGGACAACAAGAGCAGCGAAGGCTCGTGTTTGCTGCTCGTGTCTGGCGATGGCCCACTACTGCCATTGCCTCCGCCATTGCTACAAGAAGCCGATGGCTGTGAACTTGCTGCTGTTGCTGTTGATGGAGAGCCACCTGAGCCCGCCGGGGTTGATGGGATGGAACAGGAGGAGGAGGAGGAGGAAGAAGAAGAAGAAGAAGAGGAGGAGGTGGTGGATGAAAATGAAGGAGAAGCAGCAACAAGAGCGGGTGAAAGGGGAGGCTGTTCAGTCACCCGACTGCTGACCACAGCCGATGCTGTCGCTGCCGTTGGCTGTTGTTGACCCAGACCTTCGAAGCTCAGATTGGGCATCCGATGGGTCAGACTTTCCAACTTGGAATTGTAATAAGGATACTGCAAATGATGGATCATCTGTTGCTGTTGTTGAGACTGTTGTTGTTGTTGTTGCTGATGCTGCTGCTGGGGCTGAGAGTTAATTACAGAACCTGGCTGCAACGATGGCGATGCGTGTTGCTGTTGCTGTTGTTGCTGGTGGTGAGATTGAGCCTGCAGCAATTGCTGTTGATGTTGTTGCCCAATCGTCTGCTGTTGCTGCTGCTGCTGTTGTTGCTGAGTTTGATTTCGGTGGGGCTGCTGCGGATGGCACTGGCCAACCGGACTGTACAGCCTCTGTGGCGAAGGTGCGTGAATGAGAGAATTGCCATTATTGGCCGCTGCATTTCCATTCTCCAATTTGGGAGATGAAGACGAAGAAGGGGAGGTGGCCGAAGACGAGAGCAAAGAGAAGCGGTCACGTGGGTCACGTAGCCCTCCAACTATGGCCGCCGATGCGGCGATGCCATTGATTGCGGCCACATTGGCCCGCTGTTGCGCTTGCTGAAACGATGGCTGATGCTGAACGAGACCGCCATTGCAGCCGGCTGCGGGCGATTGTTGCGTTTGTCGAACGTTATTGATGATAGAGGCCGGCCCGCCCGGTCCTACCGCCGGACGCGTTGCGTAAGCAGAAGACGGACTAGCCCCATTGTTGGCCAGTCCGTTGAATACCTTCGGTGAGGATCCAACGATCGACGGGGACGAGCCAGAAAGGCCTGCGCTGGTCCCCATGCTGCTATTGCCGGCCTGCTGGCCTGAGGTGGGCGGACCGTAGTAATCCCATGCATCACGGGCGTCACGGGCCATCAAATCGCGACTACTGTTACCCGCGTTGTTGTTGTTGTTGTTGCTGTTGTTGGATGTGGCCAAGCAGACGACTTGGCTTTGAACAAGCCGTTCGCGGGACACGGAACGAACGGCCGCCGACGCGCTCATGATGGATGGAATTCCCGCTGAGCCGATCATAGCGCCGCTGATGTTGGTGTGGCTCGACGAGCCCGCGCCGCAGTCCAGTCTGGCCGAATTATTCCGGAAAGCCTGTAATGTCCAGCACATTTTCCAACGCAGCAGGGTAGCCAAATCCCGCAAACGTTTTCAATTCAATTTTTTTTTTTATGTTGTCCGTCCATTTTGAACATTTGGGGGGAATATGGAAAAGAAAAAAACATAAATTATGAATTGCATAATTTTAATTTTAAGTCTAGTGGAATGAGTCAATAACACGAACAACAATTCGACGTTACGTGTTAAACACGAGCTTAAAAAAAGAAAAGAGGATTGCCATCGTCATGACAAAGACATTTGCGACACCGAAATTGAAATGCCTTGTAGAAAATTTGAATGGAACCATCATCTCGCTTTCGTGCAAGCGCCCAAAATTCGTTAATGAACTTTGCGCGCATCTTCTGAAAATCGACTATACACGAGTGCGTGAGCGGTGTCAAAAGAAAAAGGAGGGCACGAACTCACTTGTTCAAAACAAAGAAAATCCCTCCCTTTCTTTTTCTACAAATTAAAAATGCAATCTTTGAAAATGTGACGTCGAATGCTGCAGTTCTACTCGATAGGTGGTCACTGTCTTTCGTTTTGGCTTTCTATTTAGGAGACGGCCATTCGGCCAAGTGTAAAACAAGAAGAATGCGCTCGTGAGGCAAATGCGACCCGACTGTTTTTTTCTGAACAAGAATGGCAGGAAAAGCAAACATTCCAAATTTCAAAAAAAAAATTGAATAATAATAATAAAAAATAGAATTGATTGCCATCGGGGCAGCCCAAACAGTAGGCGATTTGATTAAGCGTGAAACAATCGATAGAGACGCGTAACAACAAAGTGGCTGAAACAGACAACCGGTTAGTCATAGAAAAGAATAAGCTACCGCACATTTATTTCATTTGTTTTTTCTCCATTGTCTCTCTCGCTGCTGGAACAATATTTCCACTGAATCGTGACGGTTGTATTTTGCTATCCAAAAAAAATTTTAATCCTTTATTTTTTTTTTCTTATTTTTAAACATCGTCTAGAATCATCCCGAGTCATGTCGACTCCCAACTGGAATAATTTCGAATGCATGACGTCAGCGTAATCCCTGAGAACGAAAAAAGGGAAAGAACAACACAAACGACATGGCTAAACGCAGCGGGTGGTTTGGGAAATTGTGTTACTGAATTTGAAATCATTAAATGGCTTCTCTCGAGGTTGCCGAATTCTGTGTGAGGCACAAATGTTCAATTGGCGGAAGCAGGCGTTTCCCTCATCGAAGAGAAAGGACACAGAAAGAGAGAGAGAGTCTCTTAAAGAAAATGACATTTGAATGGGATCGGAAGCTCTTTATCACGCATCGTAACGACATTGGGGTCAATGTTCAGTCACGAAAAGGCAAACACAGAAACGACGCTGCCAACCAATTAGCGAGTTCGACTCTCTTGTAACTAGCGAAAGGGGGAACGAAAAATTGGGAAAATGAAAAAAAGAAGACACGTAAAAAGCCCACCCAATGAATTTCCATTAGAAAGTGGCCAACTTTAATTTTATCATCAATAATTTTTTTTTGTTTTTTTTTTTTAACTTTCATTGTTTTCCTGCTTTGCCTAATTAGGACTGCTTAATACAGCGGGGGTTTATGAACGTAGTTTTTAATGGGCCCATTTGTCACAGGGGCTCGTTACAACCGGCACTTTAAACGATTGGTTATTTTCCTTTCAGCCAGTCATCGTTTCGATAACGAGCCGTTGAATAATTTGCATTTTTTTTTTAACAATGCGAAAAAAAAAATAATGTAGTTTTTAATTCTTTACCTGAGTGTTTGCCGTGCTGTTGTGGGCGGACGTCATTTTCAAAACGGGAGTTGATCCGCCGCCCAGGTCGCGTGACGGCGATTTGCCGTTCATCATCAACGCGGCCGCCTGTGACTGGTGAACCTGTGACGGATGTTGACCTACTCCTCCAGCTGACGCCACGTTATGCTGCTGCTGTTGCAGATGATTCTGGAAGGCCGGAGATGACTGGTGGTGGAGAAATCCATTCGCTCCGCCGTACCCTCCTCCGCCGCCATTCTTCAAGAGGATTGATCCATCGGCGCTCAGTCGGTTCAATTCGCCAGGCCTTTTTTCAATTGAAAAGAAACAGAATTTTGTTTTTGTTTTTTTTAATGGGACAATCAGTCAAAAGAATAAAAGGTACATCACGAGTCGGTAAAATGCGAAAGAGTAGATCATAACTGACTAATGACTTCTATAGTCATCGAGCGGGAGGGGGGCATAGAAAGCGTCGTGATAAAGCTCTCGCGCAATCAACCGATCAACTATCGCTCATAACTCATCCGTCAACGTCTTTTACAGCGCCCACGCTGGTCCACGTCACACGTTAGCCGAGAGCTTATATTTATTACACACCACACATACATCGTGTAACTCCCGTCAGCGGTATGTAACGCGCACGCGCGCCTTTTTATTACCCAAAAGAAGACCTGCCCCCCGTTTTTTTTTTAATGTGTGTATTATCGGGTGGTAGTGGTCAATTGAAAAGTACGTCACGACTGAAGAGCCAGTTTGATTTCATCATTCAGATTTCAAACCGAAATTCAAAAAAAAATTAAATAAAATTTACATAAACGGAGGGCAGGCAAAGAAGCGCCGTATGCATAATGCGTCTTAAGAGCCAAAAAAAAAATAATGTAAAGGAAAATGATTGGCTGGAGAGTTCTTTAGATAAAGAAGAAGCCACAGAGGCTGGAATCGGTTAGCCGACAAGTAAAAAGAAAGCGAGAGAGAGAGGCATATTTTTTTTCCCTTACATATTCAAAGCAGATACTTGAAAACATTAAATAGGCGAGTACGCACACGTCATCGGGCCATTTTTCGCTTCTTCCTTCCCGACAAACAAAAACAAACATCGGCCAAACTCTCTCGTCGTAACCACAAGGCCGCATCGGATACTGTTATTCACGCTGTTTTTTTTTGCGTTTCTCCCGAACGCATTTCTAACATCATCTAACCTTAAAACTCAGTGAAAACGTCTCATAAGTTGTGTGCGATTTAATGCAAAAAAACCAGCGCTCGATGTGGACAAAAGACCAAAAGGGCCGAACGGGGATCACGAACGTTTTTCGTGATGTACGCGTGTAAAAACGATTGGATGACCGCGGCACGCTACACGGAAAAAAAAAACAAGATGATGATGCGGAGATAATATTCAGGTCGGTTTTTTTCTTTTTTTCAAACCGTCAAAGGAGAGGGGGGACGGTGTAGATTTGAAGCGGCGGGATTCTTAAAAAAAAAATCGTTGATTATCAGCGCACCTTCTCGTTCTAATTTATAGATATTTTTCTAAGTTTACGTATCCGGATAACCAGCCGGCATGAAATTTTAAGGAAATGAATCATTTTTGTTTTGTTTCGAGCCACACCCATTCAACTCCTCCCTCCACAACGCTGTACAATAGAATTGAAAATAAGCAAATCAGTCATTTCATTTTTTTTTTTGGGGGGGGGGGGGGGTTTCCGGATGCAAAGTCTTTCATCATAAAAACCGTGCGAATCTATTTGAATCGGTGAGGCAATGCGTCATAGGAGTTTAACGTTTTGCTGTACATATTTTACACGATGGATTCTCCATATCCACGCATTCATAATAACAATATCGCAATCCATTTTTTCAAATGCAAACCGCACAAAGGTGATGACGAGATGTTTCTCGTGATTCTTTCGTTCAACAATGCCTCGTGAATGAAACACATTTTCACGTATCAACTATTTAGCGATTATTTCAATATTTTTGTCTTTTTTAACAAAGAAAAGGGAAGGGGAAAAAAATGGCCTCGGCAGGGAAGAATCACGAAGTCGACGAAATGAAAATTTTTTTAGAGGAGGGGAAGCTTCTGCACCTGATTTGCGGTTGTAACGGATTGAGGTAAAATATACGCGTCGCAGTACGGAAGTCATCGAAAACAAAACAAAACAAAAAAAAAAAATAAAAGCAAAAACGATAAAAACAAGTAAAAATTCTCCCCAAATGTTTTGGAACCAGAAAACAACACCAACAAAAAATGTGAAGTCGTAAATAAAAATTGTTTTGCCAAACGGCAATGATATTCTTTTTGTTTGTTTTTTTCCGCGAAGGTGAAGCAACTCACGGTGACCTGTTCTTTTTCCTCCCCTCCCTTTTTGTTGTAGATTTTTTTCCCGAGAAAGAAGCCAACAAGGTTTGAAAACACCAACATCTTCTCGGAACTTTGTTCGTACGTGTCACGCCAATATAAACATCGAACGAAAAAAGAAAGAAAAAAAAGAGCATATCTTTCTTACGCAATCGACATTCCCAGATTGCGTCGGGCCGGTATATCGGCCACGACGGGCACACGCTTCGTAACGAAGGAACCTACACACATCAAGTTTGGGCTGGCACATGTGTTACAACGGATGAATGACTAAGTGGGCGAATCACGTCCCCGTTTTCATTTCTTAATTTGGCTGTGCCACGGCAGAAACAAGAAGGAAGCAAATCATAAAAAATTAATTCAACGAGGGCAAGAGAGAGAGAGAGAGAGACTCTTTGTGATGAACACGGTCAGGAGGAGACGCATAACCTCATCAAACGACCATCCGACCTTATTTCTTTCGTCATTCGTCTTTTTTTAGTTGTTTTGTTTTCTTCTTCGTTTTTTAATGAAGCCTATAAATGGGAGCGTGGAACCTAACCTAAAAAATATAAATGCGGATGAGAATCCTTGCCGCACGCGCGTTCGTTTTAACAACGAATTAAAAAAAAAAAAAGAAATAATAATAATAATTGGGATTGTTTCTTTCTTCCCCCCGTGTGGAACTGCTGAAGAATTATTCATTTACACAAGTTATTTACATGGCCCTCTTATCTTTTGTGGTCTAATACGTCTTTCACGAAAAGAATAGGGTTGTGATATCCTCACGCGTTTCAAAATAAGAAAGAAACTTGGGATTTTTCTATGTCAATCTGGCTGCAGGCAAGGCTGATGTGCGCGCCACGTTTGCCCGTGTCTTTTATACATAATCATCATCATCATCATGAAAAAGAAAAAAAAAAAATTTTTCCGTTAAAAACAAGAAAGATGTTGATGGTGCACAGCTGCACCCCCAAAGATGTTTACACACGCTACGAGATTTAACAATAGGTATACTAGGTATACATTTCGAACACGAGTTTTTTTAATTCTTTCTTTCTTATAACATTTCGTGATGATTACACGACAGCGCAGCTCAAAAAGCAATAAAAGAACGAGAGCTGCTCCTGATTGCCCCCCCTAGCAGCCGACGGGCAAAAGGTGGGCCCCTCAAAACAGGACGACATGCTGCCCAATTTGATTTTTGATCAATGACTTTCAAGAAAGAGGAGGCAACAAATGCTCTCTCTAGAAATAAAAGGAACAACAAGAGCGCCCCCCCCTCCCTCAAACCTTCCCAAACTTTTGTTTTTTTCGTTATTAGATGAAATACCTATTGAAGTGATGGATGGACGTATACGATAGCGCTTACCATTCAGTTGTGCTGGTGGTAGAATCGTATCCCAATCCGCGCTGGAACGCATCTTGCAATCGATAACTGAACACGTTTTCAATCTGACGGCTCAACTTTTGATTGGTGTGTCTCGTATCGCGCACCGTTCGTTGACTAGCGCTCTTTCTCAACATGATGGAAAACCACTGGCCACCTCAATCGATCGCCCACCCGCCCAATCGGGAAGAGAGTTGAAGAATGCCCGTGTGTTCCAGGATTTGACGTCCGCAAAAGCCGATGATTACGACACGGGAATTCAACACTGCACGAGAAACTTCGATCCCACACCATAAATTTTTTTTTCTTTTTTAAAAAAGGCCGAATTTAAAATAAAATATTTCGGGAGAAATAAGCGGGTTGAACGTGGAATCCCGGGATTTGAGGGGCGTACGTACGTTGGGAAAAAAAGAAACAGCGTGTGGCACACACCTCACTAATGAGAGGTGTTACAAACGGACAGAGAAACGATCTTTTTTTTTTCTTTCACGTTCTGCAATTGTAACCTTCACAAAGTTCACTTCAACGAGTTGACTAGGCAACAGCCATCGAACGACACACACCACAATCCCATTTCACTTCCTTTTTACTCCGGTTGGATGAATTATGTCATCCTATTCTCAAGACGCAAAGTTCAAAAAAAAATAATAATAATATTCAAATGACGCCGATTCACACACACACACTCGGGAGGGAGAGACGAGATGAGGGCGAACGCACGACTACCGGGAGCGGGGAAAAAAAAAAGAAGCAAACGGTCGTGTCTCGACGAAGGTTGTGAACAGTACTCGCCGTGAAAGACAAAACACCGACAGACTATATAGGCAAGCAAAAGTCGGCGGCGGCGTCGGGCGTCGAGCGTTCGGTATGTATCGGGAACGTGAACCCGCAGGCCAAATAGAAACAACAGACATTTTTTTCTTTTACCAGCCTTGGCGTAGTATAAGAGGAACTATGTGTACAGATCCAAACACATACACACAAATATTCAAAGAGTTTCAGATCTAAACAAGATGGCGCATCGGCTCCAGCCCTGTCCAGTGGGCCGAGTCCAACCCAACAAAAATTGAAAGAGATATACGAGCATTGTGTGTGTGTGTGTGTTATTTTTTTTTGTGTGTGTTTCTCCGTGTTGTTTGCAAATCGAAACGGGAAAAGAAAAATTGTAGGACAGTCGTTAGCGGGGGGTCTACGGTTAATCAGTTTTTCTCATGTCTCGTACGCGTGCATAAGCACAGGTACGTGTACGCAGATGCAGCCATATTGAAATCGAAGTAACGGGCAAGAAGAAAACGCGTTGCTTTCAATCCGATAGATTGCGCGGGTTTTAACCTATTTGGCAAGACGTTTGCCTCTAACCTGGATATACGAATGTTGTGTGTGTTTAGAAGGGATTGCGAGAGAGATTGCGGGACACGGGCGCGTTAAATCGATTTCTTTTGGCGAGTTGGACGTCATCAATCTTGTATCCATTGTGTTGTTGGCCATCATCATCATCATCATAAACCAACGAATCATCGCGAAATAATCAAAACGCATTCGCCTAATTGGATTCATCTCTTGTCTCTACGCCCCCCTTTAGATAAGAGAGAATCACGCAACATGCACTTGCGTATTCATTCGGACGTCCGCTATTGGATTAAAGGGGGGGGGGGGGGGTTGTGTTGATGTGTGCTAAATCAGGTGTATTACACCGCTATACCCAGAAGCAAAAAAATGAACGTGGAACGCGCGCTCCACGGCTAGAGTCTGAGCCCTATGTTCATTAGTTATTCCCTTTTTGTTTTTGTGTTTTTCAAATGAAATGCATAGCTAAAAACATAACGAGAAAACACGAGACAAGAAAAAAAAAAAAAACAAAATAGTAGAAAAGGAGGAGTTGCTCCTCTTTTTCTAGCGAGGGGAAAGAATTTCTCGGTTGTTCGCTCACGGCTAATTATTCTTCTTTTGTTTTTCCAGGTTTTCTTTAGAAGGGGGGGGAATAAGAAACCTGAGACTAAACGTAAATACAGATTTTAAAAAAAACCTGTTGGATATGGGAAAAAAGTCCAAGAGAAATGATTCGGTAATGATCTTGGAGATGCTACGCTTTCAAAGAAATTTTTGCGGTATATGCTCATCAACGAATATGATACAGCACATAAAAAACGGAGGGCTTTCAGAACAAAAATTGAGCGCGCATGTGTGTCAAAAGATTATATACCCAATTCCTCAACTAGCCTCTCTACTGCAGGTGAAACAGCAGCTTCATCCTGTTCCACATCTTTTTATTTTTTTTCCCCAGCTTCCCATCTGATTTTTTTTTCGAGTTGTTTTTCCTCTTTCGTGAGCCAAGAAAAAAAATTCAATTTGCTATTTATTGAATTTTTTTTTCCTGTTCCCTTTTTTTTTCTCATAAAGGGATATCGATGGATCAGGTTTTTTTTTCTTGCTTCCAGCAATAGCGTAGTTTAAATTTAAAAAAAGAGGATATTTTTTTGAAAAGAAAAAACAAGAAAAAGCTGAAAACAAATTTGAACGGTGAGACAGTGAAGAGCGCGGGATTTATACGATCGAATTGAAGGGTGCGCTTGCTGAGCCGCTCCCGCAGGGTCATTTGAATTTTGTTTTCTAGCTTTTTCTACACGCTACATAAAATCAAAAGTATCGTGAAAATAAATAAATAAAAAAAAAAAAAATCTGCAGAAGGCGATTGATTGTGTTCCATCACGCGTTAGAGCGGTTTATACTGCGCAACAAGATAAAATTTTTAAGAGGCGGGTGCACAACGTTTTCCTTCTTTTTTTTTTCAACACTTTGGCGTACTGTGTGTGTGTGTGTGTGTGACGATCGTAACAATACCCGACGCCACTGGCAACATTTACAAGGCGATAATAATAAATAATAAAAAAAAAAAATAGATGGATGGAAAAGAAGAAAGATGAGTGTTGAGAGAGGGAATCGACCAACATCATCTACATGAAACGCGCAACAGTGCAGTAAAAATCTATACATCTTTTTGAAAAAAAAAATCTATATAAAATTCTATAGATATTATTTTTTTTTTAATGTTAGACGAAAAGATTCGGGAACCCAGAAAAATAAAAATCCGGAGGCTGGTAGTCGTACGTCTATTATTATCAAGAGGCAAAATAACCAAAGCAGACGATCCTATAAAAAAAAACCTGTACGACTGGCGCGTCTATAATAATAGCCGATACCTATATATATAAATACTATATATACATAAGTAATAATAACAGTAAAAAAAAGATGGACGGCAGAATTATTTCTTTTTATGTTTCCCATTTCTTTTTTATCGTCCGTTTTTTTTTTGTTTTTGTTTTGTGGCGTGTTGTTTTTCTACGCCCCGTAAAAAGACACGTCCATTGCGTTCGATACTACCGATGGCAAGACACTTTGGCCAAACATGATGGATCCCTTCATGCCTGAGACCTCAATACGGTTTGTTACCAATGGAAAACAACAACCGCAAAAGGTTGGAGGTAACAACCAGGTGAAGATGAGAGAGGGGGATAGCCTCCGGATTTTTACGTTAATACAGTGCCGTTAATAAAACCCCCCTAACTTTGAAAAAAACACGGGCCTGTCAAAAAAATCTGGGGGTTGGGAGGGAAAGAAAAAAAAGTACGTGACGAATCGATGTAATCGAGAAAGAGAGGGACCAGGAGAAAGAACAAAAAGAAATGAGAGGACCTGTAGGCAACATTTCTTGTAATTCCCGCCCCCCCCCTCTTGGTCTTTGCGATTTTGAATAAGAATGTAGAAGAGGAAACCTGTAGTAGTGAACTCCAGACATCAATAAGACAAGCAAAAGAATGAAAAAAAAAAAAACTGGAATGCAAAAATGTGTTCATTTGCATAATAGTCTCGACTAAATCAGCATATAACTGCGCGATGAGCTGGCGGTCATGAACAACAATAGAATTAGACAACAACAACAACAACAACAAAAATGCTGAAAGAAAAGTCGCTTTCGTTTCTTGATACTTAATCAATTGAATTTTTCATTTACGCCGATTTGGCTATCGCTTTCGTCTTTACAAAGAGAATCGGGTTAATGCGACACACTTTTCCCGAAACGATGGTTGAACAAAAAAGAAACGCATTTTTTTTATTATTAGATTGTTACGTGCGCCACGCACTTTTTCGCTGTGTGTACATATAATCGCAACAGGAAACGGGGTGCCGACAACGCGATCTAACTGCGTGTGCCACATCGTACACGCGCATATATATTGATGCGTCTTTCTCTTTTTATTTCTAAATTACTAAACACAAAAAAAAAATAAAATAATGTGTATAGATAATAATTCCCTGTGACGACAGCAAATAAAAAAAAAAAAAAGATGTGGAACGACTTTGGGGACCGAGAGAAAATGTTTTCTTTGCCTTTGACCCTAATTATTTTGCTGTCTTTCTTATTGGGTGGGTTTTTTTTTCAGTACGCGTTACGTGTGTACGAATTAGTAGGTGAGAAATGTTGCGCTTGTTTGAAAAAAAAAAGAGAAAGAGACAAATGAAATACGTACAAAAAGAAGAAGACAAGGTAATGTCTTCTTCATTTGCTGTGAAAAAAAAGAATTTCAATGGAGGAGGCCGACCTCCCGTACAGTTCGTGTATACCCAAAGTGGAGGCGGGCGTCGGCCGCGATTCTGCGAAGCGGCGCTCGCATCAAACACGGCAAAGTGGGGTGTGAAAATGGCTTTATCAAACAACAATCGAGACATTACGCACAGTTAAAAAGAAAAAAAAAAAAAAAAAGTCGAGATTTTGCTTTTTTTTTTCTATTTTTGTTCGTGACATTTAAAGAACCCCAAAAAGAAAAGCGCCTGGGGCTTTGTGATTTTAAAAGGAAATGGCCTCATCGAGAGATGTAATCAAATTCAAAAGAAACAAGACAAAGAAAAAAAAAAAAAAAGGGACATGTACATTCCCAGTTGTGGAGGGGGGTCGACCCCCTCAACTTCTGGAACGCACAAGATCTTTTCAACACATCATCAAAAAAAAAAAAAAGGGAAAGAAAAAATAAAATATTCTAATTTTTTCCACCCCCAATTCTTCGTTTTTCTCATGGAAAGGGGAGGGATGAACTCACGCTGAGATTCTACGTGGTGATATATTTCCTACCTTTGACCGAGAGGTTATAGAGGTCGTTGACGACGTTCGAAGGGGGGGGGGGGGGGACAAACAAAAAATCCCAAAAAGCCATCGCAGGACAGACAGTCAAAGATAGGAAAGTTAAGAGACATATTACATTTTTTAAAAAATAGGGGGAAATTTCTTTTGAATATTCAATTCTACCAGCAGACTTTGATGTAATGGGAGATATAATATTCAACCCCTTCTTTTGCCCCCCCCCCCTCTGTCTGACCAGCAGAATTTTTTTTTTTAACTACCTACCATCAAACTAAAAGATTCCAATTGTGATGAGTGCTGGATAATAAAAGGTACAAGTCCACGCCTACGAAAGAAGAAGAATTCAAATTGTTCCAGTCATTTTTGAAGAGGGGGGGGGGACCTCCCTCTTTGATGACAAACGGATCATTTCTCATTTCCTCTTAAAAAAAAAAGATTACAATTTGAAGCGTGCCCAGTTATGAAAGCCAGACGGGCCGGGATCAATGTCACTCTCTTGTTTATGCGGTTAAAAAAAAAAAAAGAAAAGAAAGAAAGACAAGAGCTCGGGTCACTTAGACCCTCCGCTATCAAATAAGATTGTTTCTTTTTCCTATTTTAACTTCTTATTCCTTTTGTATCACGAAAGGAAGAATGTGGTTCTTCCAGCCATACAAGGATATAGACTAAATGAATCGTTTTGACTCTCTTTTTTTCTTTTTTCTTGGAAGCTCCTAGAAAAAAAAACTGGAAATGTTTCGGATGGGGTTGCATGAGAAGAAAGAAGTCGGATGGCTTTACTTTGACAATAGAGGGATAGAAAGGTTTTTATTTAAGAAAGAAGGTCCTCTACGACATATTTTAAAAGAATTAAAACTCTAAATGAAAATGTCTTTTTCATTCGGTCTGGTTGACTTCCTATTTATTTCTAACCCCCCCCCCCCACAAGGAAGACGAAGGTGGATGTTATCTTCTTTTTTTTCAGATTGCTGTCGGGAAAAAGCGGCTGATGGTTTGAACTCTTGTCCACGGTCTGTTACAAACAGGAAAACAACAAAAAAAGAAGTGGGGGGGGGGGGATCTTTTGATGAAAGGGACCCCCACCAATTTTCGGGACTGATAACGCACAACACGCACGCAAGTTCTCTGATGCTTCTACTAATAACGGACATAAACAATGTCGCGTGATTTGTTATTTCTTCAAAGAAAAATCATCGATACACGAAGGTGAAATGTATGCAACGATTTGTCGTGCCTTCGATTTTCTTTCTTTTGTTCTTGAATAATTATGAAAATTAAGCGAGAGGAGGGAATTGTTGTAGAGATACGAGAGAGCCCCTGCTTTCTACGAATGGCTAACATATTTATTCATAAGCAAAAAGAAAGATATAACCCTCTCAGTCATTGCCTTCTCTCCCCCCCCCCCGCCTGCCAAAGGGTCTTCGATTGCTGATACATTACTACATAAATGATTGCATTTTATTTATTCCTTATTCTTTTGTTTTCCTCCCTCCCCTTCGATTCAGGAATGAACCTATAGGGCATCATATTCCAATATGTTTTCCAACCCCCCTTCCCACCAGTCGCACAATAGGAAAAGATATGCAAAACAGATTTTTTAAAAACATGTTCACGACGGCAAGAGCCGTGACATGTTTACCATATGGCAGCACGAGCTACATTCTTGTTGTTCATTTTGTATACAACCTGATCAAATCCCCCCCCCTTTTCGATCGAATATATTTATTTATTTATTTTTTTTTTCAAATTAGATTTGAACCTGTTTCCGGACCTGTCCTCAGCTGCTTTTTTAAAAATTCTCGTCCAGTTTTAGTAAGTTAAGCAAAACAAAAAGGGGGGAGGGTATAAAATAAGGATGAACGATTCGTGACTCGGCGGGAGCGGGTGATTTCGAACAAAAAAAAGAAGAACAAACTTGAACCAAAAGAGAGTATCTCCTACTCTGCTACTCTTGTTATCCGTCTACCTCAAACATGCCTATATAAAGAAGGGCGGGTTAAACAAAAATAAAAGCCCCGGGAGGATTTTAAAGTTAACCGAAAGAATAAATTCAAAATTGGTTGCCTCTACGTGTGTAGTCAATTTGAATTTGAATTAGGCAACAACGGCCCTGCATGTCTAACGAAGTTAAGACGCCGATAGGGGCACTATAGACATTCAACACGGTACAAATACAAACGCACCTTTCGTTTCTCTACAGGAAAAAAAAAAAAACGAAAATCAAAAGTGAACGCGGGGTGGAAACAACACGTCTTTCACTAGGACCATTCCAGTAATGTACACAGCCTGGAACGGCTATATAAGAAGAATCAAATTGACCAATGGTAGAAGAGTATATCGTTTCAAGGTTTTTTTTTCCTTTTCCCCCTACACTGGGAAAGAAAATTTAAAAAAAAATGTAGGACACACGAACTCTCCTAGTCTATCAAGTTGAGGATGAACAAGATACATCCCCCCCCCCAAAGAGGCGGTTAGCTGTTCTACCAGAAAAACAAAAAAAAAAAAAACTAAAGTGGCTATCCCCCCTTCTCGTCTTCTTACTTTCTCAGGACTTTTAATCTAGCGCAACTTGGAGGTACTTTACCCTCAAACATGAGCCAGAGCGTTTGAGTGGAATTTAAAAAAAAAAAAGAAAAAGTACTATAAATAAATGACAGGTAAAAAGAGCCCCCCCCCCCAACAATTTTTTTGTACAGCCCCAACGGGAATGTCGCCGAACCGTTTCTTTCATCGAATTTTTTTTTCTTGTGATTTGCCACTTCGATTGTGGTGAACGGACAATACCGTACAGTAGTTAAAAATAAGTTTTACGATAGGGGGGGGGGGGCACACGTGTGAGGCACAAGGCAATTTCTTCTTCATATTTTGGCGACAAAAAACTTTGAAAAAAAAAATGCGACTCTTATTTTTATAGTCCCTGTGTTGCTGATCAATAAATACCACGGGGGGGGGGGGGGGGTGGAGTTGTATGTAGAGAAGGTAACCGATCTTTATGGTTAATACCCAGAGGCTTTTTCTCTTTTAAGTTGTCGACATTTCAGACACAAGAAGTTGAAGAGGAAAAAAAAAAAAAAGAATGAAATCAAATTTTTCAATCTTAAAATATGCAAAGATTTTCTCTTTGGATTGTAAATAATTTTGTGTGTTACGTGTTGTGCTTTTTTACCTGATGAAAGAAAGTGAGTGAGACCTGGGATCGGGCAGACCGACAGGTTCATTGGACGGCATCAGGCTGTTGTTGTTGCTCATGGCTCTGACGTGATATAACACCAGCGTTCGCTTATCAACCAACTGCTGTCGCGCATTACCACATCAACGTATGCAAATTTGATAAGGTGCAAGGCAAAGCCTCACCTCCGCTGTTGGCAGTTCTTTTCTAGAAATTGCCAATTTTTTTTTTCGAAGACACAACCGGAACGCGCACAGACACTAACACAGACACTATAGAAGTCCCTTCGAGGTTTGATCAGTCTGTGATTGTCTTACAAGATTCACGCAGAGTTCTTCTTCTTTTTAAAAAATAGGGGACGAAAGAGAATGAAAAAAAAAAATTAAGGTCAATTCTTTTGAAAGAAGCACTTCTCCTCACGGTTGAAAATTGTCGTGTTCGTCTGGAACGATGATTACGATTCATCCAGCACACACACACGGAGGGGGGGGGGACACAAAAGCTGTGAATCTGCCGTGAAGACAACAAAAAACCCCTCGAAATGAATCATAAAAAGCGAGAAAGAAAATGAAAAAAAAAAGAAGAAGAGGAACACACAACAAGAAAAGAGAAAAGGTCACCAGCCCCTCAACTAGACGCTACTTTATATAGCCGCCACTCGAAATGAACACAATCAAGAAAAAAAAAAAAAAGATGAACCGCAATCAAAAAAAAAGAGAGACAAACTCGGGAGTGAAAATGGTTGGAAAAAGAGGTGCTCTTCACGGGATTTTTATGGATTCAAATAACGGTAGAAATGGGTTTGGTAGTAGTGGTAGCAGTAGTATATATCTAAGTAATAAGAGTCAGTTCGTAAGCTCCCTTTTTGCTTTAAATGAAATCTCGACTCTTAAGTGTAAAAAATGATTTCAAAATCTAGAGCTGGTGAGAGCCTCTCGTTTCGGTCATTAGTGGAATAATTTTTTTTTTTTTTTAAGAAAAATTGAACGTCACGACTAGCGGTTAGTTAATGAAGAAGAATAAAAAATAAAAAAAAACTACAATCGATGATAAATAGTTGAGAAAAAGGGAGTCTCTATTGGATGACACCCCGCTGCGTGCGTGAATGTGTTTTGCTTTATTTGGCGAGCGGGAGTGGAGGGGGGGAAGGAAGCATCACTTTTTTTTAAGAGGTTCGCGTGTGCTCCGTCACTTTGTCGTGTTCCAGCTGAGAGAACATTCACGCCGGCCACATATTACACACACACACGGACGAAATGGCTATTCAATTAGTCGTCGATAAATCATTTGATTTTGTTGTTTGTTTTTTTTCTTCCTAATCTTCATCGCATCGATACAAAAAAAAAAGCGCAGGTGGAACGAACTGTGAGACAACAATTGACAGCAGTCGATGACGTGCGTGTAATCCAAACGTTCGGTTCAAACTGTTGGCATCACGAAACGAAACCCGACACTTTGACACACTAAAAAAAAAAAAAGATTTTCCTAACGCCAATAAAAAAAAAATGGGGTCAACCGTGTCCAAACGAGCGTGTCCAGCTAAAAGATTTCTTTGGAGTAGGAGGGGGTTTGAGGAGGAGGTGCGCGTTTGCCAGTAAACGCGGCGACTGGCACTGACGAGGAGGTCAGGTGAACTGTTGATCCAGAGAGGCGAGTGGCCACTGTTGTAGCGCCACTTGGCCAGGTGCCCGCAAGATGGAGAAGTGGATGATGGCGTGTGTGTGTGTGGGGAAGAGAGTTCCCAACATCAACGGCCAAGACACAACAACAACCACCAACCACTTCTTTTTTTTTAAACTTAAAAGAAATGGGGAAGGAGGAGGGATAGAAAGGGAGGCCCATAGATAGGGATGAAATAGAGGAACAGTGAGCAGCAATCCGGTTTGAGATAGATTAGACGCATAGAAGAAGAAGAAGAGAAGGGTATCTAATGATTTACCACACAGGTAAAAAAGCTGATGGTTTTATATAGAAGTTGAAAAAAAAAATAAATAAATAAAAAGAAAAGGCAAAAAAGAGATTGACGAGAGGAGAAACAGATTCGATGGAGAGTGTCTATCTTGTTCGTTCGTTTCCCTTTTGGCTGCGGGGCCTTTTAAAATAAAATAAAAAATGCTCACACATGTTCGATTCCGCGGGGCTATATAGAGTCGACTATTCAAATAAGAGAGAGAAGAAAGAATAAAAAAGGGAATCAAAATAATTGATATTAAAGTCAAAATAAGGGACTCGCGGGAGGCGGAGCGTTGAAAAAAAAAGTTAATTGGATGAAAAAAAAAGTCTGGCGCGTTTGGTCGAGACATTGGTAAATGTTTAAAGCATCATCAAGGGTAGGAAGAAAATAAAAAAAAAACTCGTCATTCTTTTTATGTGTCTCGATTGAAACAGATTCGAATCTCCCCCCTAAACTCTATTTCCAGCAGCAGCTGCTTAGACGAGACCCTGTCCATCTGTCGGTAGCTCTCTTTCGGTTCGATGAAATCAAAGATGAAAATTGTTTGAACGAGAGAAAATTCAAATAGTTTTTTTGAAATGTTAAAAAAAAAACAAGTTGTTTTGCCTTTCGTGACGCGGCTTATTTAAATGATACACGTCTCCCGGGTGTAGGGACAAGCGTACCGCAAAAGCCATCACAGTCAATCGAAAAGAGAAAAAAAAAATCAAAAATGCCTAATGGAGATGATGATCTACCGTGAAACTCGGGAAATCATCAAAGAATTTTGTTTTGGGGGGATGAAAGCGAAGGGGAAAAAAATTCAGAACGATTTGAAAAGGAATGATGGGGAAATACCTGGCGGGTCGAGTAATGTCCGTGATGAACACATCCCAAACGGATGTATAGCTATTGTTGTGTGTGAAAAAAAAAAGAATTTCTTTTTACATGTACATCTTGTTCTTCTATTCGGCAAAAAAAGAAAAAGAGAAACCAAAAAAACCTGAGGGAGAAAGAAAGATAACAACTACCCTTCACGGTGTAGGTGTAAATGGACCGCCGATGAGTCTTTAACGAATAAAAAAAAAGAAAAAATTTCATCTTCCCTAACGCTCACACAACGTTCTCTAGTTTATTATCATTCTCCTCATAATATAGTCGAATATCTTCCTTTTGAGAGGGGAAAGAAAGAAAAGAACATTTAAAAAAAAATTGTGTGGATCTTTTTTTTTCGGGAGAGGGGGATATAGACCCTCTTACAAAAGGGGGTTTACCTGAAGAAAATGTTCCATGATTGGATACGCTACACACGTTTTTTGGAAGAAAAATAAGATAGGGGGGCTATTGGAGTCTATTTCGTTAGAAAAAAAAAAAAAAGAAAACGAGAATCGGCTTTTCGAAATTAATTCCCGCCTTCAATTACTCACGGCAATAAGAGTTAGAAAGAAAAAAAAGAATTTCTAGATCGTTATGTATGGCTCTCTTTAATGTCTGCAGGTAGAGAGAGAAGGATCTCAACGTAATTGAGAAGGTGAATTAAAAAATGGGAGAAAAAGGTTTCATAAACCAATGTGCGTGGTTGGTCTACATCAATTGGGGTTAAAATTCAAATGAATAGTATTGTGTGTGCCGACGAAAAAGAATTTAAAAAAAAAGAACCTTATTATGTTGACGGGACCTACATAGCCGGACTGATATTTAGAAAAACAAGGAAACAAATCCCACAAACACAGAGACCCACAAGAGAAACGAGATCTTCTTTGTCTTTCCTCTGTTTTCTTTTTTTCTTTAGAAGAAAACGTATAAAAACGGAGCATACGTGTAGATATAATTAGACGTTGCGAGTTGCAGGTGAAGATTACGTGGAGAAAGAGTCTCTCTCTTTTACCTATTTGATGATTCTTCTCTTTCTCCTCTTTCAAAATATTCCCCTTTTTCACATAGAAACACACAAAAGCCTATCTTTGTTTTGTTTCTTTCACTCTTTCCAAACGCGGAATTAAAAAAAAAAAATGAAAACAGATAGGGACTCACCTCCTGGGTTTGGGCCGAATAATTTCGTGGCTTCCATTAACGACCTGGCTGAGTCCCGGGCCCCAGAAATGGTCAGCGTCACGGAACTCGGGTATCGGATGATGCGTCCCTCCACCACTACTCATTGTGCTTCTCGTCGGGATTGACCCAGTAGTGGTGATGATAATAGTAGAGTGCAATCTCTTTCACCTGAAAGAATAAAACAGAAAAAAAAAGGGAATTAAAACATTGAATTTTCTTCACATTATTTTTTTTTCTATATCTAATGGCGACACTTTGAATCAAGATTGGGCAATTGGCCATCGATGTCGCCATTATTTCCAGTGTTTCTAAGCTCTCATTTAAAAACCACTATTGCCATTTTGGTCTTAAACATTCATTTGTGTTTGCTTAGATTCTTCTTGAAATTCGTTTTGCCAATGAAAAAAGTGGAGTTCAATGCACGCCGAATTGAAACCATCGTGTGTTCAACGACAACTATGGAGTTAGAAGAATTTAGATCTGAATCAGACAAACAGCGACAAACAAATGCCACAACCAAAAATGCCAGATGAAAAACAAACAAACAAAAGGAAACAAAGAGTTCGTCGAGGTGGGTGAGCGTACGAACACGTTCACGATTGCCGATCTCATTATGGGTACTATGGGTGGAGCTGGAGGGTTCGTGAAGGACGTGCAGGATTGTGTCATGTGTCAAGTGCAACGCCCCGTGCAACGTCAAAGAGACAGGTCAATCAACGACAAGCCATTGTTTGCAAAACTCGAAAACATCAAGGCTCTTTAAAGAGGTGCATACATCACACGGGAATGCATCCAACATCTCCACGTTGTTGATGCGTTGATGTCTGCCAGCAAACGTTTCACTAGATAAATGCAAAAACGATTGCTTCGTTTGATAGTTTCCATTGTCACGACACCTGTCCTCGCGGTACAGGAATAAAGTACACATTTTTAAACGTTGACCTCTACTATATTTTTTTTTCCCCTCAAGGAGACACCACACTTTGCAAAGCACACCGTCCAAATGGAACACGAGGTTTTTAATGGCGGCGAAAGCTGGCACAGAGAAACGCCAACGCCACCTATCAACCGTGGCGAGAACTTCTTGGAATCAGAACAAGGAATTTGAAAAAAGAAAACAAAAGAAGAATGCGACTGGCTGAATTGCGGTCAAACAAACAGAGCGGAAAACTATTAAACACTTTAATTGTACAAGAATATAATATATGTACTGTTATCTTTTTTGATTTGGCAAAAAAAAAGAAAAAGGGTAATTTGGCGGCGGTAAAGAATAACTAAAAATAACGATTAAAAACAAAACAAAGTATTCCTCCGTGTGCGCAAAGAAATGATCTGTGGTTTCGTGGTTAACTAGTTATATCTAAATAACGTTAACAAGATTCTTTTGGGTCCTGTTCCCCGACGTCACATCTTATCGTATCTTTCACGACCGGTTGGGTTTCTAACCGCTGAGCGTGGCATTGCGTCATTGAAACGCCACAACGTGTTCATTCCAATTCGTCTTCTCACCACGAAGATCGAGAGCATCACACATCCCGGTCTCATTCAAGTTTTATACATCACAAAATTTTTTTGGAAAAATTAAATTAAATAAAAAACAAAAATGGCGTCCAATAATTAGATTTGCCTAGCGGGGAGTGTTTGCTTCTTTCTTTTTTTTTTCTCTTTCCGTTTGGAACTTTTGTATCGTCCAAACAAGACACACAAAGACGAAAAAAGAAAAAAATGGAAGATTGCGTGAAGAACAATCACGGAGCTGGGGGGCAACTGGAGCGCAGCGTTATAACCGCTTGGTCTTAAAGAGTAGAAACCAAATAAGTAGAATGAAGGCCACCCCCCCCCCCCCCAAAAAAAAAGGTGCAACACTACAGCACCATCTTATACAAATAATTTAAAAATAAAAAAGATCCAATCAGGTAGACTACGAAAATGGCCATGGTGTGCAGGTGCTTTGCCACGATTGGGCTCGCGAAAAGAAAAAAAAAATCTAATAATTGAACAGGTCCTAACGGTTGGCCATGTTCACAAAAAGTTCATAAAGACAAACTCTTCTTTTTTTCAAACAAATTTTAATTAAAAGAAAAGGAACGTCTTCTAATCCTCGGTGATGAATGTTAAAAATACACAGCGGCATTACGGAGACAATACACAGCGAGAGGAAGTAGGTTACGCGTTAAAGGACGACACGGTTCCCCGAGCATTTGGTAGATTACCGTTAAAGTGATCTGGAGGGGCCCTCCCTGACACAAGACCATCTGCCCTAGATCCCGTCCGGCGCATAACGGCAGTGAAGACTTCTCCACTCTATGTATAATAATGAAGATAATAATAGTAGTAGTATACACTAAAGTTGTGCGTATATATATATATATATCTCATTTCTTTCATTTTCGTACGCAATTCTCCATGCCCGTCTGGCATATCGGCACGTTAAGAATAGCGGGACGATGGCTGGCCAAGCCAACAGTGATTACGTATTCGACTTTAAGACGGTGGAAAGCTCGGGCCAGAAACAGAAAAGAAGACCCTGCGTTCTCCAATTTTGGGAGCTAATGACTCGTCGGCGACGGAACGGGCCAGTTGCACGAAAGATTTTGATATTGTCTTTTCGTGTCACGCCTTATAGTCTTGCGCCCGCAGCCATGCGCTATTCAAAATCACGACTCTTACACGGCTTTTACGAAGCGCCCAACGTCTACAACTCGGCTAGTCTTTGAACTGATGCTATCTCGTTCTAATAAGGTCCCCCTCACTTTAACAGTCAAACGAGTGGCTAGAGAGGAAAGAGAACTCCCTGAATTACGAGCGGGACGGATCGGGAATGGCCGTGCGGTTGATTGCCATCGGTTTCATCGACAAATGGCCAAATTTGGAGGGCGAAACAGGGCAGCAAAAACGGGGGGCCACTGACAATCAATCAAGATGAATAACGCGCCTCTTTCTCATTTTTGGGGAGGATTTTCACTGTGTGTCGTTAGTTATGAATTCCCGAAAATGGGAGTTATCCTTTACTGACACATGTAGATCCCGCAGTTGCGTTTCGCCACCCACAAAAAAATTGTTGGAAGGTCAACAGTAAAATAAAAAAAAAAAAAAAAAATTCAATTATGGGGACTTCGTTTCGCATGGACTCATTTCCTTTTGTTATCTTGTTAATGATGACTAAGGCTACTCCGCCCGAGGAATGGAACACATACGGATTGGACAATGCAAAAACTAGCTGACGGAAAATAGAGCAGCCGGCCTTGAAAATTCAAACATTCCCGACTTTTAATTTTTTCCTGCTTCTTTGTACGTTATTTTTTTTGTTTGTTTCGCAATCAAATCAAATAAACGCGCAAACACAAATACCACATTGGCGCATCGTTCATTTTCCGTGAAGAGATTGCCATCATCACGCCGACCTTCACTAACCTTTACGCCAACATTTAGGTGTGTGCGATTGGGAAATCTTTGCTTTAAATCACAACCAAATTTGCCAAAAAAAAAATAAATAAACTAATAAAATAAAACGTTTAAAAAACACATATCCAACACAACGTCTAAGAAAATAAGAGAAAACAAAAGAATTAAAATGAAAGGATGTGAAATCACATTCAAGCATTTAAGTGTACGATGGAAGAGAGCAAGAAAAAATAAAAAATAAATAAATAAATTTAACAAAAGGGTTCAGATCGTTGATCATTGCGTGCCTTCGGGCGAGGACGTTTCGCTAATCTCGTGTACACGCATTCCGCAAAAATGGCCAAGAAAATAAAAGAAAAATGTGACGCACGAATTTCTTATGCTGCTGGCTTATAATAGGCGAAAGCGAGGGGGGGGGGAGCTTGATTAAAGCAACTTTAAGACACGATATTAAAAGTTATTTGGCCCCAAGTCGGGATATTGAAGTCCAGCCCACATGTCGCAATCAAAAAAAAAGAAAAAAAAAAGTCGACTACATTAAGACTTTTCTTGAATATTTTAAGGACGGGGAATAAATAGAGGGCGCGGTTAGGTAATATTCTCGGTAGTTATATAGTTCTATGCCAAACAAGAATTACACCATTTAGAATTCCTATTTTAAAATATTAAAACAAATTTGCGTTTTGGTTCGCCTGTCCCGCCTCGATTATAAACCAACAGAAATGGAACGCGCTAACCAATAACACGTTGGCAGGCAAGAGAATTGAAGCTGCTCTCTTGGTAACTATCCAAAATTTCACCTGTGCCTTGCCTCTCTCAGGTATTTATAATAAACGATGATCAGGAACGTATAGACCGGAGCATTCCACCTGAACGATGTCTATCCACGCCTTTCTTATTTCAACCGATGGGCCAAGAGCAATAACATCGTTCAAAAAGACGGAAGAAAAAGATCAAAAGAATTCAATAAAGAAAAAAAAAAGGTGGGCCATCAAACGCAGATAATCAAAAGATATTAAAGAGGCAGAACTTTAGTACAAACTATTTCTCTTTAAAAAGGAGAAAATATTTGAATAAACGAGGCTCGTTCCGCAAGTTTTTTTTATTCAAAACAAAACAAGAATGACGTGATGGAATGCCCCGTTTCGCCAATCATCAGTCTGCGTTTGTTTTCGAACCTATCGAATCTACGGGAATTGATCAGGCCAATAAATCATAATAAAAAAAAATTGCCCTTTGTTATTAACCACTACACACACAATTCAATTCTTTTTTTGAGGAGAGCGGGGAGTTTCGTCTAGTTCTTATTCAGGGTGCCATCTCATCGCCCTCTTCAGAGAAATCAAGTCCTCGTGAGCGGACTGAATAACAAGCGCCCCAACGCATTTCGATAATGATAGGTTCCAAGAGAAGACGAGGATAGCACACGGTCAAAAGTGCTCAGCAAACGGGCTAAAGCTTTATTTGGAAATGCCAGCAGATTCTCATTAAGAAATGCAAAAGAAGAAACTTTCAGAAAACAAAAACAAAAGCGCATCAACGAAAAAAGGCCTATTTCAATGAATCATTCCGCATGCAAACGACGTCCACCAAATGTTTTTAACGATAATCTTGTTTTTAGCCTCAATTTCTATACTACCTGCCCCGAGAGGTACACGTCATTTATGCGATTGCCTCATTTCGCTACGCAAATCAACCGATTGTTTTTGACCCAATCACGCGAAGCTCTGCAACCACCTGTCAAACGACCTTCTTTTACAGGTATCCAGCACTTGGCTTTTATTTCTTGCGTCTTCGTTACAAGAAAAATTAGCCCCTTGTTTTGATTTCTTTTTCTTCAACAAACGTTCAATGTGATGACATTGAACAAAAGAAAACGGACATGCAGAGACGCAAACATTTCCACAGAAACGCAACGCACAATGATATCCATCACCGTCAAAGAATAAACGCGCGTCATAGCAACGACACGGGCCGACTCGGCGGACGTAATAATGAGGCGTTGAATAAAACAAAAAAAAAATTTAATATAAAATTTATTTTTGGCACATCCTTTTTTTTTTTTTTTTTCATCTCATCTATTTTGTTGTTGGTAGTTGCAATAATTGCCCTTTTCTCTATCTCAGCTCTTTAGCCGGGCCGGAATTGTTTGAACTGGAACGCCTACGGCTATTTTCTGTATTCTACTTGCCAAATAGAGGAGAGAACGAAATGCAACAACAAAACGAACTCTCGATTATTAGGCTATTATTATTTTTTTTTTTTTTTTTCAAAAATCCCCATCGAATCACGCTGTTGTTGAGAGAATAAAGAAAATGCGCTTGGTCATCGGGTCAGTTAGCCATTGTTTTGCATGTGACGTTGGACATTCCTCATTGTCCGCACACATTCTTTTGGATATCCGGCAGCGCTGTTGTCACCAAATTATGAATGCCCCAACGTCAAGCAAAATGCCATATCTGTGTTACATTCACGAATCCGTTGTAACGGCCAAGGCCCACCTTTTTAGCCCATTTCCCCCGATCCTTTATGCACGACGTGTGGAATTCCACCGCTGCGCACTTTTCATCCGCTTTAAAAAATAATAATATAATAATACGTTAAATAAAAAAAAAAAGGCGCAAAACTTAAAAGAGACGGCGGCATTACAGACATTCCTTCCCAACTTTTTAAAGCCAGTGCATCATAAATCAGCTGTCGTCCCGGTTTATCAGCTGATCCTCCTCCACGGACCGAGCCATCCATTCGGATTTTCTCTCTCTCTCAAAAGTTAATAGCTGCCCGCCATTTGATGTACGTTCGCATGGCCATCGTATAAAAAAAGAAAAGGCAACACAGCGTTAGAGTGTGCGCTTGTTTTGGCACACCTATAATGATTACACGTCGGGACGATACAACAACAACTACGGCGGTTGCAGACAGCCCAGGGAATTATCTGCAAAGAGACGTGCGTTTAAAATAAATAACTGGCCGATCGCAAGACAGCCAACAGCAACTATTTGCATTTGGAATTTTTCTTTTTTTTTTTAAGTGACTGCGGGTAGCAGAGGAGGAAAGCATAAATTAAAAAAGAGAAACAATAAGACGTGTCGCTGTTGTTTAATGGCAGAGATCTAATGAGAAGACGGACGGCTAAACAAACGAGCTGATTGGGTCGGCTCGTCGTACAAAAACCAACCATTGGCTATTTTTTTTTTGTTTTTGTTTTTAATGGCTTTTCGTGTAATACTTTGTCTCATCGCTTACTACCATCTCTGCACGATAGAGAGAGAGTAATTATTACTAATCTCACGAAAGAACGAAATGGCTTAGCAGAGTCGTTCGATTAGCTCTGGCCCATTACGTCTCAAACAAACTCTAACGCGGTTATTATTTATTCTTTTTTTTAAAAACATTTTTCAAAAAAACAAAAATTTCAATTCGTCCAAAGACCCAACGGAGAAATAGCGCAGACTCCTTAACTTATTATTACTGGCTATTTAGATGATCACGAGAGTTTTCCGAAAAATGAAAATCACAACCTGCTAGACTGTGTGCAAGAAAAGAAAAAGAAAACAAACTTAAATAAACTATCGTGCGAAAAATAAATCTATCGCAAGAGCCCCTCCTCTGGCGCCAGCTATTTGCTGGTGGGGGCCCTTAACTCTGTTCTAAAGCCAACCATCAGCAACAGAGAAAGAGAGAGACCCTCAGTTGTATATCTTCACGGTGACCAAGCAATGCGGAAGTCCGCCAGCAGCTAACAGCCCTCCCAATGGGCAGCTCTGAATGGTCAGCATTTTCAGATCGGCTAAAAAAGAAAGCTTCGAGCGACGTCGTCCGTCTCTACTATCACGCGGACAGAGACCGGGAAAATGTTAGAAACTCGCACACCTTCCCCTCCCCCCCCCCCCATATGATCTTCGATTATTCTCTATTTTTTTTTTAAGGCTTAAAATTGCATCGATAGAGCTCGAATGTTTCAAGAGTTAAATCGTCCAGTAAAGGTAATTAAATTTACCTTCTTTAAAAAAAAAAACTTATTATTTGCTATTGCAGCATCTGTCTTTCGTCTCTACATACATTTCCTCTCCTGTTCTTTATCATTCTCATTCCACATTTTTTTTTTCTCTTCTTTCCTCTCTATGTCTATTTCTCTCTGTTTTCCATGTCCTGCCACAAGCTATGCATATCTCAGTGGGGGTTATCGCGTGCTGCCTCGCAGCATCGTCGTCCTTCTCTTTCCTCTTTGGTATGTTGGTGGGTTCGTTGGTTGGTTCGGTTGGTACCAAAATGCACAGGCCAGTCGCTATTCGAAAAAAAAATAAAGCTTCTTCTTCTTCTTTCTTTTTTAGTTGTTGTTGTTGTTGTACACGAAAGGATAAAGAATAGGCTCTTCTTTTATTTTTACCTTTTTAAAATAAAGAAGCCTATTTTTTTTTTTAAGTTTTAATAATAAAAAAAAAAAGAAAACAAACGAAGGAAAATGCCAACGCCTTTTGCACCTTAAAGGGAAATCTCTCGCGGCGCCGTTGCCATCGTCACGACACACACAGAAAATCATGGCTGGACTACTCGCAAAACAACAAGAAAATGGCCGGCGTGAATAGGCTCTTGCAAAATGAAACGATCAAAATCAACGTATACGAGACTCTCCGCGAAGCTGCCGGCCAAAAGACATTAAACAAAACAAAAATCCTCGAAACGGCTCGCACCGTATACGTAGGCAAAACAACCGAAAAAAAAAACTGGGATAGAGGCAAAGAGGAATGCAAGGTCGTGCAAGATGACGGCTCCAAGATTACAAACATTTCAAGAGGAGGAGGAATGAACTATGTATAGAGGAAGGCACAGCCACACTCGGTCACGAACTCCAATGTCAAACTAAAAGAGTCGGGCTATTTTTTATGTATCACCTTCATCGGCCAGTTCAAACACACATTTTTCGACGTTCGGGAGAGGGGAAAAAAATAAGAATTTTTCACGCACGACGACGATGTATAGTATCAAAAATCGTTTGTCATCGTTTCAAAGGGCAAGTTAAAAAAAAAAAACCATTTGGCCGGGCATTTCAAAGTCTATATTTAAATAAAAAGCACAGTGGAGAGAAAAGGTCACGTTGCGTCACGCTACAAGTGAGCAACACTTGAAATAGCGACACCGGCAATCCCGATAGACGATACGAACGCAAATGGGCAGTTGCGTAGCCCGGCCTTTATTTTTTAAAATTCGTTTCATTCACGACCATTCATAAAGTGAAAGAGAACAAAATAAGGAGACAACGAAACCAAATGGAATGTCGACCATCCATTTGCTTTTTTTTTTCTTTTCTTTTCCCCCTTTTTTGTGTAATCAACAGACGCATTCTCCCGATGAAAACGCGCTCGACCGGTCCAGCATCTCAATGAAGGCCTCACCAGACGAGCGTGAATGAACGTTCTCCAAAGCATTTTCTTTCTTTCTTTCTTTTCATCCATTTCCTCCTATTTTGAATATCACGCACCGAATTTTGTTTTTTTTTTTTTTTTCTGAATGTTTTTATTTTACGGTTGACAAGAGAAATATTTTCAGAGGGAGGTTGGGTATGCATCAAAAGAGCGCACAAATCAAACGCACTAGACAAGCCTAACGTCCGACCTCACCTTACGGGCACGCGTTTAAACGGGCGCGCTCTTCCGAGCAAGAAACGACGTTACACGCCCCCCCCCCACCAAAAAAAAAAAAAAACGGGAGGACCCGAACGATTGCTCCCGCTGCTTTTAGTGTTTTTCTCCAATACCACACGCGCGTGTAGACATTTCTGACAAAGAACTACTCCCATTTTTTTTTTAAATCTTTCTTTCGTTCTTTCAAGACTCTGAAAATTATGACGATGATGGTACATTTAAATGAGAATTTCAGTGCGGCTCTCGTCCGTCCATCTCAGCGACGTTTCGAAACATCCGACAAGAGGGGATGGCGGCACATGTCTTGCCAGCTCTTACACTCATATGCATATATGCTAAACAGCAAAAAATCATACATGTATTTATATATATATATATATCTTTCTCCGGGAAGGTAGGAAACCAAATTTATCTTTTATTTTGATTCACCCTCCCCACTCTATCGTCCTGAACCTTTATCTGTGATTGCATTCTATTGAAAAAAAAAAAAGATCGACCTTCGGATAAAAATATGTCCGTTCTCTTGCGCACACAAACCGCAGGAAGAGGGGGGAGAGATAGGAAAAAGAGGAAATGAATCAAACCTAAAAATATTATAAATCTATCGATAGGTTATCATACTACTGTTTTATGTATGGGACTCTACATCCCTTGGCAGGGATCGATCCTCAATTTAGTCTCATATGTTAAATTGCGGCCTTTTCTTTCAGAGAGAGGGGGAGAAGCTGAGGGCCACATTGCGTGAAGACGGCCCACCGAAAGAAGAGGGTAGGGAAACAAAAAAGAATACATGTAGATAATATACACACGTGCAAAGGGAGGAGAAGGAATTGAATATTTAGCAAGGCAAAGATTGGTTGGCAGTCGAGCGGTGCCACATAGAAGCTGATGAGAATATGAAAGAAATCTCAACTTGATGGACAGCTAAATAAATATCCATGACTTGAAAGGAAAAATGGAAGGTTTAAAAAAAATAATAAAAAATAAAAAGAGAGGGGGAGGAGATGCGTCCGGAATTCCAACCAACGACATCAGCGTCCTGTCACACAACGAACCCGGAGGGAAAAAAAAAACACGTGAAAAGTTGTTATTACATACGGCCGCGTATAAATAATACATACGCACGTTAAACAGAGGTAGTACAGAGAAAACGTGCGACAGGTCATCGGCATTCCAACGGCAATATTTACGAATGGATCGTTTGCTACTCAAAAGAAAAATGTCGGAAAAAACTATCCTCCCTTTTTCTCTTCAATTTTCATTTCATACCCATCAAACAAGATGAAGAAAATATTAAAGAAAAACAACTCATTTTCTCCATTTAAAGGACTTCAATTTGTTTGGGCCCTTCAAAAAAAAAAACAAAGTTCGGCTGACACGGATTCAGACGAAAACTCTATATTTGGATTCATCCAATCTCTGAGGTTTTGTTTTGATTTTTTTTTTCTCAATGTGATTCTATTTCTCCGCTTGAACTATCATTGGGAATGATTTTTTTTTTCTTATTACGTTCTATAAAAAGATGGAAATAATGAGCAGATGCTTTATTATGCAATCAGCCAACAGGTAGGAATGCACCCCACTTGTTGGCTATTTTGGGTAGCAAGATGAAAATCCACCGACAATATCATTGAACGAGAACTGAACAGGTGTCACGCTCCATGTAACCTACCCATCCCTTCAAAAATAAGAATAGCTCATTTACTTGCAAATGGCAAAGGCTTTTTGAAAAACTAACAAATCGCGTGCGCTGCGCACCATTTTTCAAGATCTTCAACGTTCAAAAATGTTCAAAGTGGAAAACCAAAATTGAGTCTCGGGAAATTGCGGGACTGCAAGGTTTTAAAACACTCCCGAAAAAAAAAAAGAAAGAAGGAACAAGGTGCCAACTATAAATAGTGTGGTTTAAACACCCAAGTTATACCTAACCAAAAAAAAAAACGGGTAAAATATGTGATGACCTCTTGCACGCCATTTTTTCCAACGGGAGGAAAACATAGCCGTTCAGAAAGTAAATCGTTCGGCAGCCCAAAAAATGTCGACAAAAGGTGATGCCCACAAACAAAAAAAACAAAACAAAAAACAGTTAGACCGGGAAAACATTGTTCCAGGGGTCGTGACGATGAAGGCGGAAACGTCACGGACTCCCTATTTATTTTATTTTAAAAATAAAAACAGCAAAAGGACGCAATCAAAAAGTTCATTTTTGAAAAAAAAAACCAAAAGTTTAGCGCGCGCGCGTTTCGAACACGCAACCCTCAAATCCCGCACGATTTCCTCGTGAATTCGGCAGCACGGTATCAAAACACGACCAAAATCGACATAAACAAAAGTATCCGGAAGGACTTTGGCAATAACACGAAATAACTTTGCGTGTGTTTGAGGTTTGTTTTTTTTGTACTGTTTTTCACTATTCCATTTAAATAAGAATTTAAAGTTAATACTTTCAAATGACCGCAGCCAAAGTCCGTAACCGAAACGCGAGTTGGGATTTTAAGGGACGGCTAAGGGAAGGAATAATTACAAGAAAGAAAACGCACCAATTAAAAATAGACGGAGGGGAAAGCTCTTTCATCCTTAAACATTTTACACGAAAAAAAAATATAATAAAAGGAATTTTCCTAAAAATAGACAAAACAAAAAAAAAAAAAAAAACGAGAGAGACCTACCATCAAGAAATAGTCGGCGATAAATTTCCTGACGGTGATTTTCATAATATGACCCTTCCATGTTTTATGGTCTTGTCCTATTCCCCCACCCCCCCTTCTTTCTTCCAACATCTTCCACTTTGCCTTCTAAAGTCGACTCAATAGACATTCATATATTTCGTATTCCCCCCCTTTTTTTTTCTTAACCAGAACTTCAAACAAACAGGAAAAAGAAAGGAGACGAAACAAAATACAATGTTTGCAAAGCGTCCACAACGCAAATAAGAAAAACGCGTGTAAATATTTCGGGAATGGAGGGAGGGGATGTTGATAAATCAAAAAAAAAAAAAAAAAGAAACGCTGGCCACCAATAAAAAACACTTGCGTGCGCATCGTCATCTTATATATACACAAAAGTGGTGTGTGTGTGTGTTAACGAGCTACGAGAAAATGTTGTCGGTTAACATGCGCAACACAGTTTGAAGCGACTCATTTTTATTCTGCAACTTTTTTTTTTGTTTGTTTGTTTCGTTGTTGTCTTGCCCACTTAACTGCGTCTCTTGCCGTCTTTTGTTTTTCACTCGGTTACATCAGAACGTGTTTTTTTTTCCCTTGACTATTATATTTCTTTTTTTTATTCTAGCTGTCCCGAAAATGTGAACGTGTCAAACAAAACAACGAAACAAAAAAGAATAAGAATAAAGAAAAGGGGGGAATCGAAAAGAAGAAAACGGGCCGATGATAAATGGGGCCCTACAAGTCCGTCAAGTCGGAAGATACATTGCGCAACAGGTATGCACGCATCGCCGTATAAAATAAATAAGAAAAACAAAACAAAACAAAAAAAAAAATTTTTTTAAGACTTTTTTTTTTGTTTTCTTTTTCTTTTGATTTGTTTCGACATTTTTTCGCGCTAGTCGAAAAACGTACGACACAACCAACTACTAGCGGCGGTGGCGGCGGGCAACACAACACAAGAATTTTATTTTTTTTTTTTCCTAAAGGATTTACATCTTTTTTTTTCCTCTTTTCTTTTCTCAAAATATAACGCTCATTCGCCTTCGGGAGAACGCGGTAAAAATGGGGAAGAAAAAAATAAAATAAAATAAGGGACCCTTGACCGGACCAAGCGGCGAAGAGTCATCAACCGAAAAGAAAAATCCTTTTCTTTTTTGTTTCCTTATATTTTTTAAAAATAAGCTAGGCGCGCCGGTGCATTTTTTTTTTCCCGTTGTGTAGGGGGCCAAGGTAGCAAACGCGGGCGGCCCATCATCAATAGGACCAGGGCAAAAAAAAAGAAAAGCAATGGTCATTATCATATTTTGAAAAGGGCCTAAAAAAAAAATTGAACTTTCGGTTGCCAAATAAAAAACAGCTAGACGACAAATCGATAGCTTTTGTTTTAAAATTTTGAAGTAAAATGAAGCGGGGAACTCCTGGCTATGCCATCGGGTTCTTGTTTTTGCTCCCGTTAGCCTCGTTTATAATTCCTGTTTACTTACGTCAACCCGATTACCCCTCAAATTCCGATGGAAATTTAAGAGATTCAACGCGTGATTTCCCAAATTATCGGTGTGACATCATTTGAGATTCGCTAGTACTCTGCTGATAAAACGCGTTTCAAAGTCGGACTTGGTCAAACAACTTGACGACCCACAGAAAAATAGGAGATAGGCAAAATAGAGGGGGGCCACCGTCACGACGTAACAGGTGAAGGTATTCGAAATTCCGATAAGATGTGTATAGAAAAGAAAAGGTGAACGCGCAACGGACATTGTACATATTTAAAAAACAGAGAGAAAACAAGTGTCGACTTACCGTTACGTAAAAAAAAATAAAATAAAACAATACAAGAAAAAAAAAGAAGGAACGCGATAAACAAAAATCCAGCGTTCAAACGTGAGCGCGCACAGACTGTCCCGATGGTTTTATATAATCCTCTGAATTGGTTTTGGCCAAGTTGGCGAAACAACTCGTTTCGCTTGTTTCTTTTCTCGTCTTTTTTAGGGGGGGAGTAAAGTAAAAAAAAAAAAAACGGATTCGGCAAAAACAGAAAGGGTCAACTCAAAACACTCGAATTCCTTGTCGATCCATCCCGTTCAAAGTGCCCTGACTCACAAGCACATCACTCGATTTCAAAAAAAAATAAAAATCGCACTTTTATTTTAAAAAATTGCGCACTGCCACTGACTGAATCATCGATTTACGTCTTTAAACAAAAAAAAATCCGCTCCCAATAACACACTGCAATCCTCAATCTTTAAATCGTACCGGTCACTCACGCACGCACGCACACACGCAAAATTCCTCGGCGAAAAAATGTGAACAAATTCTTCTATTGGCAAAGCGAACACAGAGAACACTGTAGAACGCATTCAAATTTTAAGAGATAAAAAAAAAAAAAAAAGACGGTGTATGGATGAGAGGGGGGGGGGGGGGGAGGGGAGACTTGCGAGGTCTCTTCTCTCTAGCGTGTCCTCCGCACATGTGGACTTGGAAAGCTGTGGCCGAGTCTTGTAAAGAGAGTGCTACAGAGTGTTTTTGGGCACAAAGTTTGAAGAAGTGAGCCTCCTTCTCTTTCTCGTCTTCTTCCTTCTATCCCGGCCCGCCGATGGGGCGTAGTACAAGGAGGAGGAGAAATGGTAAAAGAGAGAAAGAAAGAAGAATAAGAAGGGGGAGGAGTTGTTGGTGAAGAACTGGAAGACCCTCGCGCCACCACTAAGCAAAAGAGAAATAAAAGTTTTTCTTTTTGCTATACACTGCTGGACTCTTGTGTGTGCAACGCGGACGCGCTAGTAAGACGGGCAAACTAACAAAGAGGGGGGATTTTATTTTTGGAAAAAAAAATCTAAAGAAAATAAAATTAAAATTCATTTTTTTTCTTTCTTTCCCTAGCTACAAAGAATGGCACATCAAAAAGGAATGCCTCTAGAAGAGAGAGAGACGTTCTACCTGGTCTTTGAAAAAAAAAGGGGGGGGGGGGGGGGTATAAGGTCAGATAGGAGGAGGGCCCCAGCAAAGTACTGGCCAAAAAAAAGAGAGAGAAAACAAAAAATTGCTGATGGCATCCAGGTGAACTGCTAGTGCCCCCCCCCCCCCGTCTATAAGGTAATAGTGTGCAGATTTTAAAAAAAATAAAAAAAAGATAACCTGTATGTTTCATTTAAACTAAAGAAAAGGGGGACACTACTCAAGTTGACCGCATAAGATTTGTGTCTCAACATCCGACGACGATGTAAAAATGAAGAAGGCGTCCAGCAATCAATTAGTTTTGAATAATTATAGACTGCGAGTGGTGGTCGTACAATACTCGGAAACAGAGAAGAGGTAAACAAAAAACAAGAATTCGAAACTGGTATTCTTGCATCTAATTGATTGAGGGCCAATAACTTTGAATCGTTTCAGGTTTTTTTTTTTTTTTTTTATCGACGGGTTAAGATGGAAAGAGGCACGCGTCCGACACGTCATTTTGAAAAAAAAGAAGGTCTTCGACATTTCGGGTTGTATTCAAACCGAGTCACTCACGTAGAGAGACACATCGCTAGCGCGCCCCACCAAGTTGATCGATAGTTGAAAATGAGTTATGGTCGACCTTTCTGTTTTCCCCCTCATTTGGTTATTTGTCAATGCATTTATCGCCGAGTCATCGTCCATCAACCAGTTTTTTTTTTCTTTTTTTTTTTCATTCGATTATTTCAACAACAACAAAAATTCCTTAGGACACCCGCTAAAGTTGATAACGACGTGACACACAGTCCCATTGTTTTCTGAAAAGGCCGGATTCGTATAGGCCTCCCCCCACCCGATCTGTTCAACTAGAAAACAAACCCATTTAAATTTTCAATTTCGATTCAAATAGTTAAGTTTCTCGTTTTCCCATTATTCACAGTGAAATGATTTTTTTTTTTTTTTAAGGCCTACACAACAACGGGAGATAAAATTATACGCATGCATCTCTCGCTAACGCATTCCTGCGCTAGTGGGAAGACAACAGATACCTCGGTACAACAATGAAATCGATAACCCCGGCCGATATCTAAGCGGGACAACAATCATCTCACATTTTTATTCTCCCCCCCCCCCTCTTTTTTTTTATCTTCAGTTTTCCTCTCTACAAGCCTATTGAAAAAATAAAAAATGTTCCAAACGACGATCAACTTGTTCGAAATTCACGGTCGCATTTATACATTGCCGTTTTCAATTGATCCCCTATCTCCTACGTTAAACCATTTCTGGCTTTTATTACCGATTGAAATTCAATCGATGTGTGGAACATTTTTTTTTATTTTTAAAATAGACAACAAGAGAAAAAAAAAAGATTTTTTTTCTTTAGGTACGATGGCGATCGAACGTACATTCAGAGAGATAAAGGTTAAATTAAAGGGACCATGGAAGAGAAGGATATATACATTATCTTGGTGGACCCTTTGAAATAGGGAAACAAAGTATGCAGCGAAGCGAAGAAGAGGGGTCCCCCCCCTCAACATTTCAAAAGAGGTTAGAAAATTGCCAAAAAGAGCATTTTAGCGACACTCCAAAAAGATTAGGAAAGTTCCAGGAATGAAAAAAAAAGGGTGGAGTGAGAGAGGGGAGAAGGAAAAATAAAATAAAAAAAAAATCTTTATGATTGATATTCCCTCCCACTCCAAGACATTCCTCCACGTCTTAAGTTTCGCTTTGACATTTCCCATTTTCGAAAAACGAAGAGAGATTTCGAGTAACAAGAGACGCGCCCAGTTGCCTTACCAATAACATTCGGCCTTTTTTTCCTAACCCCACCTGTTTCTTCTTAACAAAGATAGCAGAGTCATCTTCATCGACTTGCTCTACTGTGACCCTCCTCTCCTCTGTAACAAACAACTTCTATCGAAAAAATAAAAAGTCTTCCTCCTCGCGCTGCTCTGATTACCCGGTAGCAAAAAGAAACCGTTACGTTTGGAAGGCCGTCACTTGCACGATGTTGGGAGGGTTTAGGATGACACGAAAAAATGCGCTGACAAATCAAGAAAGATTGAATTTCTACGGTCTTCACTCTTATAGGCTTCCCCACAGTTGTGCTGTGATTGTAGGCCTTTATCGAAACGGGTATCAGATGGCAGCACCGAGGTCGTCATAAAAATGTCTTTTCTTTTCTCTTTTATTATTACCATATCATTTGGTGAGAGGGGGGCAAACAATCCTTTCTCCGCATTTTGATTGGTCGGCGTCCAAACAGAAATAAAAAATAAAAAATAGAGGAAAGAGAAAATTCAATTTCTTTTGGCCCGTCAAGTGAACGACTCCCAGGGCGCCAATTTCAAATGCGTGTGATTCCCTCGCCGCGTGTCAAATGGAGAGAAAATGCAGAGCCCAAAAAAAAAAAAAATAATAAGTCCCAGTTGGCCAATATTTAGATTTCAAAAATCCCCTTGGCAGAAGCTCCCAAAATCTCTCCCGCATCCCCCCCCCCCCTCGGAGAAAGACACACACACAAAAAACGGACATGGTGGAACGTGACCCGATGAATAAGTGACCGATGGTTGTTACTATTTCGTGATTCACTGCTGTTGGACTGTTGGGGGTGAGTAGCTAGGACATAGTGTCTTATTAGCCAGTCGTGCGTATATGGCGCAACGATATTGTACAATTTTATTTTAATTTTAATGAAATAAAAATAAAATATGCTTTCTTTTTCTAGTAGAGTGTGGTTTGGTGGAAAGGGGGGATCTTTTACGATAGGTTGTCGGCCTCCCAACCACTACTACTACACTGATGAAGCCCCTCTTTTACTGTACTTTCCGGTAAGGTGAGACACCCATAATCAACGCTGTTGAAGCTGTCCCACAAGTTGTTGTTTTTCTTTTTAAAAAAACAAACGTACAATATACATATATATAATAAAATCTGACAACAGCAATTTTTTTTAATTTAAAAAAAAGAGAGAGAAAAATGCTGCTGATGCTTTATGACTTTTGAAAATTTGAAAGTTGTGCGGGGTTGGGGCTCTACGTGTTGTGTCAGGTATACAACTGTAAGCTGTCGTCTCGACGTCATTAACATTACGGTGGAGGAAGAATACGAAAAGAGGCAAACAAACATGGACAAGAAAAAAAAAAAGAGGAAACATGCGTCGTTTCTCAGCATGTGTTTTTATACAACATCCCTTGGTGGGGTGGGTGAAGAACAAAAAGATGGGGAGTCCAGCGGGACCACCTCCTTATTTCGAACGACCCCCTCGACGGCGACGTCAGATTCAATTCCTCGACTATGTTTCCTTTCCCCCACCGCCCGTTCCAATCAATTGCACTTGACGAAGGCCATACGCCGCATAAATCCTATCTACCTCCTGTGGGCTTTTACAACGTGCCGTCATATTGCGCCGCTCTACGACGAGAACAACAATTCAAAAAAAACAAAACAACAACGTCTAAATCACAGTTTGAAAAGCGATGAAAGTTCTCGCTTCTCTAGATTTTTTTTTAACCACTCAACATCTATTTGCCTGTGTTCATTTGTCTTCGAGGAAAAATGCACAACACAGTCGAAACAATCAAATAATAATCACAAAGTATTCGTGTTGGTTGGCTATTGTTGTAAACACGCAAATGAAACAAGAGATGAAAGAATAAAACGCTAGTATCCCCGTCTATAAGAGATTTTTAAAAAGAAAAAAAAATCGAAAACATTGCGAGTTTTATGGCCAATGGTAGCAGCCTACCGTGGTACCAACAACGTTAATGATTCAGTTATTACGCAAGAATCACCGCTTCGGACTATAGACATTTATTTCTCTCGTACAATCAGCATTGAAACATAAATTTAAAAAAAATGAAATTGGCTTTTTCTTTTTGGAAAAAAAAAATAGAAAATGATGGAACTGTCGTTGAAAATTCGAAAGAAGGTCCTGAGGCTCTGACAAGTCACGTTCCAGGCAAATATATACAAGAACAAAACGGAACGAACTAAAAGAGGAGCAAGAAACGGCTACCGAAAGAGAAGACACGCAGCCAAAAAAAAAAACGACCGACGAAGTGGGGGACGACTGACGGAAAAAAACAAAACAAGAGCGGCGACATCAGAAGCCAACGTTCCCTGTCAACTTCGCTTTTCGCTCATTACATATTCTCCTCTCGCGGCCGTGTTATTACGAAACGCGGGCCGGCCCATCAGCACAAAGATTGAAGAAGAAAGACACAAAACACAACAGACTCAAAGAAATAAAAAAATAAAAAAGCTTTTTTCCTAATAGAATTTCCACGACCGCTACGGCGTGAAACGAAAACGGAATGTTCCACTCTACACTCGACTATCCCACGTTCCATTCTTGTTCCATTCATTCACTCAATCCGATCACTCGTCCGTACATTCAAACGCCAATGCAACAACAAAAAATCCTGAAAATGCACTCATCGCAATCCAATAGAAAATGACAAGGGCAAAACGATTAATTGTGACGTCACAATACACACACACGATCGAGCTGTCATCCAATCAAAATGCCTGCATTCATTTAGCGAACAGAGATATTCGATAAATGCAAAATAGTTTAGAGATCTCACAAGAGGCCATGCCCTGTTTCTTACTCCCAGTATTTGAGAACAACGGGGGCACCTGTGTTCCGGCTCACAATAAAGAGGCTGTGCCCTTCGATCCTTAAACGAAACACGTCAGGACGCGATCGTAAAAAATGTCAGAAGAAAAAAAAAAAAAGAACCGTTGTTTTTCGTGATCTACATTTTCGATTCAACACGTAAAAAGAAACAAAACAAAAACGCGGGACGCACACGTAACGTCTAGCAATCTGGATCACCCATAACGCAGGTTTTTCTTATAAATATGCATACGTTAAAAAAAAAATGGAGGCAGAAAGAGGTGAAAGGAACGAGATCATTCGTTTCATTTTTTATTGGGGCCATGAATTCCATAATCGAAGTTTGATCGCGTTCAGATGTTGACAAAAAGAATTTTATTTTGGCCCACTCTGACATTGTCAGTGTTATGATTTCTATCTCTCGTCTTCTTCGCTCTTCAAAAAGAAAAAAAAAAAAAACGTTGCCAGTTGGAAGGAATGCGCAATGACCACAAAAGAAAGAAAAAAAAAATTCCGTGAAATTCTTTGATCTCCGCACCAAAATTTGAAGAAAAAAAATGCAATAAACGATGGGATAATCAAAAAGTCAAATGCCCGCGTCGCGCTAGAGGGTTCAAATCGGAATAAACTTCCATCACTTCCGCAGCGTATTTCAATGGCTATAAACACTCGTCAGTTGTGACCCTCTCTCTCTCTCTTTCAAAATGCCGAAAAAAAAAAATTTGAATACAAGAGTTAAGTGCGTATAGAAACGAGCTCGAAGACGTCTCGCATCTACAACATTCAAATAATGGCTAATGCGCTGACAGCTGCAAAAGAATTCTACGAGAACTTAAGAGACACTCGCATGTTTGTGTTACGGCTTCACACAACACACACACACGATGATATTTTCTTTAATTTAAAAAAAAAATGGCACATTTTTTCAACAAGCGTGTAAATAAAAGAAATAAAGAGATGGTGCGTATGCAGGAGAGAAAAAAAAAACGAGACGTCGCAAATCTACCTGGCGCCGGCCGAATCTTCGTTCTTTTACACACAATGTTGCTGATGGCCATGTGTGTTGCCAAACTGTTATCGGCCTCTCTTTTTAAACAGTTTGTCGGCTGTTTAACACACGCAATAGCAGCACCTTTCAAACGCATGTACGCATTAAAATAACATTCGTGTTTTTTTTCTTTTTCGACGCCCCCTTTTTCATAGACGCAACGCACAAAGTTTGTGGACGGTAACTGTTCCAACACCGTAGAATAGAAGCGCTAAACTGAACCGGATGTCTTCCCAATGTTGACCCAATCTCAGTTTCATTTATTCTCTGTGCCAAGAAATTTTTTTTTGAATTTTATTTTACGATCACGAACCCCGCCATTTTTTTTGAGCCCATTGACCGACGGTTGATGGACTCGCACCATCAACTCACGTGCGCGGATGGATCGAAACAATAAAAAAAAATTACACACACAAAAGGAGCGCTGTTTTTTTTTAGATCACACACACACCAACTCATTCTCATAATTTTTTTTTTTTTTTTGGTTGGAGCGGTTCATTAAACCGTTACGAAGTTTATGGTAATAGGTGAAAAAGAAAAGATAATTCCGGGAAGAATCTGACAAGAATGAAGAAAGAAAAAAAGTGTGCAACTGGAGTGTGTCACGAGGTCTCTCTTTTTTTTTACTTGTCTTTTGGTAACTGGAAATTCCTGCGCATGTCGAGAAGGGGGAAAAAAAAAGGAGGGGGAAAAAAATAGAATGACACGCGAGAGCGTGAACAATTCAATTCAGACAATTTTTGACACGACCACAGAGAGAGAGAGAGATTTTTTGTTAGCAGCACGTTCCAAACTGGAATTATGATAAGCCATCTCTCTCTTTACTATTAAACAAAAAGACATTCGCATTTCTAACGTCATTGACATTTCAATCGCATTGCGGTTGATGTCGTTGGGGCGGGGTCAAAATTCAAAACCATAATATATTGAAACGAGAAAACATGTTGCGGTCACACACTTGCGTGTGAATACCCCCCTCCAAAGAAAAGAAAAATGTTGCCCATTTTCAGGTGAGTGTGTACTCCTTCTTTCAATCAATTGGCGGAAAAAAGAAGTTTCTAGCTCTTCTATCCCCCCCCCACCATTCAAAATGTCAGATGTGTTAGAGGTTTGTAAAAGACGAGATGTTCAAAGACACGACCTCAGTATCAAAACAAGCAGAAAAAAAAAATGAGCGTCATCATCTGGAAAAGGAAATCGAACATTTGTGAAGAGGAAACAAATGCCGGACGTACGGAGCAGATTATCCGCTTTGTGTAGAAACAAAATTGAAAAAGAGGAGAAAATGTCAAGACAATAAAGTCCAGTAAATCTACGGTGAATGTCGGATCTTGGGTGAGCGCCACTGATTGGGGTGGAGTTTCTCGGAATTTCTTCCCTTAGTATTCGTTAACTTGCGTCTTAAGGAAAACAAACGACGTCCGGGGCCTTTTTTGGAATCCTCAACGCAATCAGCAAATTCCCAACCATCTACTACATCATCATACTGTTTGCTTTAGGAAAAAACAAAAGACATACCATCCCCTTTACAATTGAACGAGATATTGCCAAGTTAACGATGGGATGTCAAGTGTTTAATCGACTGAAGATTTCACGGGAGTGAAATAATTTTTTTTTTTTTTTTTAAGCCAACCGACCATCATGGCGATGTTTAACGACGAGTCAATAGTTAACACACGCACAACCGCAAAAAGAAAATGTATACCGTCGAGTGTTAGTACTTTAAACGATCCCCAAAGGACGAGGCGGATCGATCCATCGTCATTTGGCAAATTGAATTTCGGTTTGTGCCACCTATTTTTAATAGATCGGGCAGCCAACCGTACCGATACAGCATGTGGAAAACGTTTAATATTATGACCCCATTCCGACCTTATCCTCCCTCTCTTTCCTTAAGAAAAAAAATAATAATAAAGGCGGAATTCCTGCAGGCAGTTCGAGCCGATCCGATTTGGCCCAGCCACAAATACAAAAAACGAAGGAATAATAAGATGGTAGGAATGCCATGAGGTCTGCAACATGTTTCAAAGAACCGAAGGCTGTCAAAGAAACAAAAAAAGTGAGGGGGGAGGGAGGTTCGAACGTTGCCTCCCTCCGCAAAGAATGGAAGGAGAAAACAAGAACTCCAAAGCGCCTAACAGCAGGAGAGAATGGGGGAAAAGACTCGCTCCCGATGGCACGATCCTGAGCGCAGCGCATTCACTCTGTTCCTCATTTTTTTTTATGTATTCACTAAATCATGAAAAAACCCGAGTTTTCCCCGCGCGCAGCCGCTTAACTAACCCCCGTCTCGGTCAAAAATCCCGTCCCGGCACAAAGGATTTTTTTTTTTTTTTAAGTCCGCCTTCCATTATCCCGGTATATTACAACGTCCGTTTCAAATCAATTCAAATTCCTCCCTTTTAAAAACGAAAGAAAAAATCGTTATTCCTTCGTGGAAGTTGTGGCATGTTAGACAGTCCGCCTCATCACTTAAGATCGCTACGCTATCTAATACACATCTACGACTTGGTTTATAGCAATCCTTACATGGATTTTCAATCGGAAAACATCAAATTGTCCAGGGCTTTTTCTTTCACTACTCTTTTTTAAATGACCACAGCACTTTAATGTATCGCGCACCTGCACTACGATAAACGCAAGTTTTCTTTTTCTTTTTATTCTTTATAGTGCAGCGGGAAAGAAGGGGGGGATGTTATGTTACCCGTGAGAATTCGCATTTGGGAGGACAAGGAACTACGTGCAAACTTGCACTTTTTTGTTTCGTTATCACTAGCAAAGAACATGTCGCTTTGTTTAACGTGCCTTTCCCTTAGGTCGAATGGAAATAAACAATTCAGAGGGTGGGCACTTACCGGTGAAGAGTGCAGTGCAGATACCCCGAAATGTCATTTTCTTTCCCGTTCTCGCCGAGTGTCAACTTGCCGGCCAATAAATAATACCGGCCAACTTTGCTCGCGCCAAATATATGTAGCCGCCATCTAGTGAATAAAAAATGAAATACATTAATACAAAAAACTTGGTCTTCTCAGAACGATTGAATTAAAAAGAAACTGATACATTATTTCGTTAATTGCATATGTCAAGTAAAAATGTTGCTCACTGACATTAGGTCACAATATAACAATGTACCCCAATAATCTTGAGCCTTAATTTGTAGATTACTAATTAGCAATAACAAACTCATTCATCACTCAAAGAGAAAAAAAAAAACTTCAGAGATTAACGCAATCAGCTATTGGCCTACTCCGAACTGCCTCGTAATTGTTTTTGGGAAAGACCTTTCTATTAAGAACTTGGGACTGATATTACGCCGGATGTTCTCCCCAGTCCGGACATCTCGAACGCAAACGCAAAACAAAATAAACAAAACAAGGGCCAGCTGCGTTATTGTTTTGTTTGTTTAGAACGTAGGAGATCTCCCATCTCATTGCAGTTGTGTCGCATTTCGATGAGATTTAGCGGGCGAGCGCTAGCGCCACTACTCCGCGCTGTACTCGATAACATCAGCCCCATTGGTAGACAATGATTCATTGACGTGGCCAGCGGGTCGATTACTTTTTTTTTTCGACACAGAGGGGGGTCCCTTTGTTTTTAAACATTGACGACCAGTAAATAAATGCAGAGAGAAACTTGCAGAGATAATCAATCGGACGAATCTATTCCTAGTCTATACGCCGTGTTCGGCCAAGTGGGTGGTCCACGTCAATGAAAGCCACAGTACAAACTCAATGAACAAAAAATAAAAAATAAAACAAATAGAAGCTAAGCAAAAAGATGGACGCCAATATCAACTTGTCGTGCGGGTCTCAGAACTTTCCGATGAGCGCCACGCAACAAGAAAAGAAAAAAAAAATGAGGGGGAAAGGAAGTTGCAAGAAAATGCACGCTAACGTTCGATCAGCGACGCATGAGTAACGAATGCAACCTCAGCGACGCTATTGTCTGCCGTGCACGCGTCATTATCGAGAGGGCGGGACTGACGCTAGTTTCTTAAGTTCTTAAAGCCCATCACACAAGGCAAAATCTAATTTCTTTTAATTCCGTATTAAACGTATCATTTTTAGCGAGCGATAGAGATTTTTGCAAAAAAAGATAAAATAAAACATGAGATCCCCACTAGGTGGGCGTAAGTTAATCGTATATAGGTCTATTATTAACTTAGTCGGTGACAGACAAGGAGGGGGAGGAGGAAAGGCTCGTGATGAAACGCACAGAAACGGGAGTTCACTTCCTGAGATTCAAAGTGTGAATTTTACCGTCAGTTGATACTACAATGAAGCAAAGAGACGACTTGACGTCATCACCTAAGCGCAACAAAACTGAACTTCTTCCTCGAAAAAAAAGAAAACAAGAAGCACCTGGATTTTGCTGTTGCGCCGATAGTTAAACGATAACTCGCTTGCCCCGAACTGATAGAAAGAAAAAATAAGCTCGAAAAGTTATGTTTTAGCCGCCGAAACTACATCAACTTTAATTCAGTTGGATGCAGCATTTTCGTGGGCTCGTTAAGAACGAAGACGAAGAGCTCAAACAAAAAGGCTCCATAGCAACGGAAGATGATGATCCCTAACTCAATCTTTCTTTTGTTTGCTTGTTGTGAACCTGTAAGTATCTAGTCATCATAACCTAATAATTCCAAACGGTATAGTATACGTTGTACTACACCCGAGTAAAGACGTCATAAAGAAAAGAAAAAAAGAAAACAAACAAATACATATAGAAATAAAATAAAATGTATAAAGTCTACGTTGCCACGGGCTGGGCGTCGGTACGACCCTGATCGACGTCCCCCGGACTGGACCTTTACAGCCAGTCGCGTCCTGGATGCTGCACGGAGCGGCAGCGTTTTCTCGCTTACTGTCCTTACTTTCCGGTTTCGCTTCTTCCCTTCCGTCACTTGCATCAAGTAAAAGCTGTTTGTTATTGTTTGTTTGGCGAGTGTTTGCTTCCACCTCCCCCCGACTTGTGTCATCAAATCTAAGAAGACAACCCCTCGTCAGGTAGGCAAAAGCACTTTCATTAAATGACGATACACTTGCGCGTAAAGGCTCTCTTATTATTTCTGAATGATTAAAATTTCAAAAACAAAAGGGGGATCGAAGGAGAATTTTTTTGTTTAAATCCTGACTCTCGCAGCCAAAAAGCCGCTTTTGAATACTAAACTTTTAGGATGGGCCATAGGCTTTAGTGAATAATAATGAAGAGGCAAATGAAGCCAAAATGCACAAGAAGGCCAACAGCGTCCTTCAAACGCATTTTCAAAATGCACGTAGCAAGTTTGTTCAAGAGTTAACAGAGCTTAAGTCTTCCGTATTTGCCTAATCATTCTCTTTCACCGTCGACTATGGACCATAGACGTGATATTTCTGAATTAATGTTGGATTAAATCGTAAAAACGTTTGAAAGGGCAGACAGTAGACGGAAACGTCTATAAAATAGGGCCGGTTAGATAACAAGGCCGGATACATGTCAACCTGCTTCTTTTTTTTTTTCAATATAAATAATTAAATAAAAAAAAGCTGCCAGAATACATTCCCGAAAGAGGGAAAAAAAAGTTTGGAATTTAATTCAAGTTGATGTTCAACTGTCGCTTTTGTTTTTGGAAATGCGTCGTTCGTCGAAATACACGACAGCTAAAGTCACAGCTGGCCGAGACGATCAGACACTTTGAATTTTTGACCTTCAGACAATTTTTTTTTGTTTTCTTTTTCCTTAACACGACAGCTTTCCCTTTTTTTTTCCTGTCCGCTTATTATTATTCCCTGCCGTGTTAACAGTTAAAGACACAAGGATGGAGTCCGTTCCAGTTCACGTTACAGCTTCTTCCTTTTTAGGTATTTTCCAATATTCGGTTTGTTTGGGTTTGCCTTTTCCCGTTTTTAACACGAACGTACACACAAAAAAAGATTTTCCCGAAAAATCTGAAAAGTTGAAGGGCAGATGTCGTCACCAGTACAGCATCTTAAAGACTTATTCAAAACTATAACAAGCTATCGGCAGCCCGTAAATATTTTTAGGGGGGATGATGGTCGGGGCAGATTCATTTATAGACACGCAGCTCATTTCTCTTGCAGTTGTTTCATCTTTCCTTTTTCTTAACACGTCCCCACACTGCATCGCCGGCTTTATATTCAAACTATCTGAAATACGTACGCCGACAGATGGGGCGATTTTTTTGTGTGTGAAACGGGGTTGGAGAACCCTCGGCAACAATGGGCGCCCCAATCTCAATTTAATCAAACTCAATGGAGCGAACAAGTTGCAAAAGGCTGATCAATAAAAGTCCTAGCTGTCGTTCCATATCATTTTTGATCCATCTGTCTTTTTTTTTCTTTACTCGCCACGAACGAATGTGAACGACAGATTTCCGCTTGTGAACACGTCACGAGCAGCTGACCCACAGGGCCAACGCGTAACCCGAAAAGAACAAGCGGTGAAAACAAGAATATTTTATCCTTGAACGAAAAAAACAAATGAGATACCAATCATATACATAACAATGCAGACTTGTTTTGTAAGGAAAAAGAAGGGCAAACAATCCCACAAATGACGTATACTTTAGGGGATCTGTCAAAAAATGGGATTACGATTGAATCTTTGGGGGGAGTAAAGCGACTATCTTTGTTTTTTTTAGAAAAAAAAAAGATAAGACGCGAGAGTGGAGTTCGATTGATTCATTATGTTGAGTTATTAGTCTCACATGCGAAGGGTTCACGAGGAAAAGATTAGACGGGGGTAAGTAGTGGAGTCATTTAAAAAAAAAACACAAATTGCGTCGCTTTTAAGCTTTCAAACTAACGAGTGGCATCGCTGGAAGCGTACCATCCGCGCCATAATCAAAGGAAGTTTGCCAGAGAAAGCTGACAGTTGTCAAACGCATGTCCGTCTAATTCAGCGTAAGGTTTTCAAAAGCAATTTCGAGAGCCTTGATTGCGAAAAAGTTCCAGACACCTGCTCGTCAGTTACGCCATCAAACGAGTATAGGGAAAAATCAGCGTGGAAAAATGCGAACTTGGCAAAAAAAAAAAAATGGCACATTTCTCTACTATATCATTAATTTCTTTTTTTTTCAATTTTCAGATCCTGAGAAAAAGATGGGCAAACAAAAGTTGGTGTTATACGCTGTCGTGACGGGACAGTGAACGAACGACATACAACAATTCGGCCGTAATCATCGCAGTCCATTCGCTTTCGTTTTAACAATCGCAAACCATGTTGTGCCGCAGCGACGCCCTCGCAAACTGTCAAACAGTGAGCAGCAATAATAATGACCATGGCAACGGCGCCGATAACAATTACATCAACGAGACGGAAACGTCCGTGGGATTCTCGTTGGCCGGCGGGGCTTCCAGCCGCACCACTTCGCGAGCGATCAACGACAGCGACATTGCATTTGACGGCGGTCCGGCAGTCAGCAACTGGAGCGACTTGTTTGCAACAGCCGCTCCAGCGCTGGCCGGACCCGGTGCCAACGCCACCATGACGGCCGGGGCAGCTGGAGCGAGCGGAGGATTCGGAGCTGAAGTGATGATCCCCCTCTATTCAGTCATCTTCATCCTGTCCGTGTTGGGCAACATACTCGTCATCGTGACGCTGACGCAAAATCGCAGGATGCGCACCGTTACCAACGTCTTTCTCCTCAATCTAGTAAGTGACATTCACCGTTTTCAATAGACTCGAAACAAACAAACGAAACAATGTGATAGAAAAGCTATATAAACCAAGCGATAGACGATCATGAACCACGTCACCCCGCCGTTCGTTGGTCTATCGGTTTGATTACTTCCCCAAGTCCCGGCACTTTATCACGTACGAACTGGCGCTAGCTCCGATTGGCCCGCAGTATATATTTATATACACACACACATGGTGTGTGTGTATCATGAAACAGCAGACGGATCATCTCTTGTTTTGCCTCCGCCGAGGAAACGGGCTGGAAGTAAACTAGTTTAGGAATTGCCAATTTTTTTCTCTATCTCCTCAGGATGTGGCGCAATACACACCCTGCCCATTTTTGGGAGCGGACGCCATTCTTCATTACAAGCATTTCAGACAGCCAACACGGTTGAATTTCAAATTAAAAAAAAAAACAAGACGAGAAAGAAAAATAAATAAGCCAGATCGAATGCGAGTTCGCTAAAGTTCAGAGATGTCAAAACATTTCGTACGATGCGACAAGCAAAGACGCTACACTGCATGCGAGACGGTAACGTCTAAAACTTGGTTTAAACGTCGAACTACATGGAACGGCACGTCCCAGTCGTAGAGTGATGGCGTGTTACGGCCATCGATCTCGTCCAATTCCCCACTGATTTTTTGTTTCTTCCTTCACGCTTTTTGTTTTGTTCCACGGTCACGCCCTTTTTCTTTTCCTGACAACTTGATCTCATTTTTTGTTTGTTTCGCCCTTCGTTCTGAATCTGCTAGATGGGTTTGATGCCCTTGCTGCATAAATCGTTGATACAGCGCATTGCCCTCGCAGCCCACTGCCCTTAACTGAATATTCAATCAAGGGCGGTATGTCAACGCCGTTTCTTTTTTTACTGCCACACTTCCGTCCGTTCTCGCTTATTCATGTTCCCCTCTGTTGATTTTTACGCCAAGAGCATCTACGATCCTCGAAGTGGTTTTCCCTTTCAGCTTGAATATTTTTTGGGGACGACGTTGACGTAGAAGATCTGGGAATAGAATAATAGGCCTAACCAGCTGTACGATCAAGAAAAACGGCAATGGTCTGGAGCCAAAACGGAAGCGCATTGCAATAGGTAATACGATGAACGATGAAACACGACTGGCTATGTCATTGAAAACTGACGCTGTTGTCCTCAAAGCCTTTCATTTTTGCAGGAAAAGAAAACCAGAGATGAAAAGATAGACGTAATTGAATTCCATAACATAAAAGGACAAAAAGAAATCCCATGATCTCAGGTACAGGTTCCCCATTTTTTGTTTAGAGTGCAATGCCCGTAGAAGGGGAACTACGCAAAATCCCGTTTTGGTTCGCAATTTGTCTGGAAGACGTCTCACAAAACAAGACCTCAGTCCAAAAAAAAAAGACGATCAAAAAGACGCAGAAGAGGTAAATGTATCAAAGGGTTCCCCGCCCCCCTCGGACGCTGTAGTATGTTAACGACTTCAAATCAAACGAGTCTACAAAAGTCACATTCGTACCCTAACGTCCGTGATCGCGAGCTTCACCCCATCTAATTCCACATTCCATCTAACTTGACATATACATTTTCTTCTTTGCCTTCCGTGCATTGATCAGAAATGGGTTCTATTGACGATACCAACTGGACTCATCAATAAAAGTGAGGCCACCTGTCAGGCAATCTCTTTTCTAAATATAAAAGAAGAGCACAAGCACCAGAATGGAGAGGCAAAGGACTAGGAATCCAATCACCGGTAGACACCGGCTGGAAAACCAATCGATCCTGCGAAAGCTTACACACACACACGAAAGATATTGACAATTTTGGGAGCAAAGTGCGTGGGGAAAGGGACCGAATTGGGCAACATCAGATCCTGATCCAAGCGCTATAATTAGATATGAATATAACGAAAAGAAAGCGAGAACGACAATCTAATTGAAAAAACAATCTCGCATGCATTTCTTCCTTTTGAAAAGAGAACAAAAAGAAATATGCTAAAACTGCTTAAAATTCAATGCGGGATCTATTCGCTTTCCCCCGGTAATGTAACACAAAAAGATCCTTTTTGTATATCAGAACCAGAAATGTAAAAAGGATCAACAGCTTTAGAAAAGGCGTATAGGACAAAAATCTGTTTATCTTTACGTAGGTACAAAGCGTGAGCGGAGGCACTTTACTCGCAGTTTGTTATTCACTTTAAATGTCACACGAGCCTCCGTGAAAATATGTTTGGAACGTTATAATGGGAGCAGACAAGACAGACGTCACGGCCGGAAGTGCCAATTGATTTTGTCATTTGGTTAGAAATCAAAAAGCGTACGAAATTCGTGCCAATAAGTGACATTTCCATTTCAAACAAATAAAAGTAGTCCAATTTGTCAAAAGCTAACGCCACAAAGCATTTCAAAAGCTCAGTTTTCACAAATGTACTTGTTGCTAACATTATGAAAACTAAAATGCAAACAGGCAGCAACAGGCAGTGCTTAAAAAAAAAGAGAAAAATTATTCAACTGCGAATAATTTTTCATCTTGTACATCCTTTAGCGGAAGAAAAAAAAAGAGAGATCAAGCGAGCGGATCTTACAGCAATGATGAATTTCAAAAATATAAAATAAAAATCGATATGCGGCACGCCGGCATACACGCGTTGAGCCGCAGATGGTTGGGTATTTGTGCGTACGCCACCGATTGACTCATCCCTTTTCATTCTTTTTTTTTTCTTCGACAGTCTGTCACGCAAAATCTACTTCCGTTTGTACGACACAACAGCAGTGAGCGATGGAGAATATTGACCCGTACCGGATGTCTGCCCATCTATTATTTCGCTGCGTCTATTGACCTCACTAAATAAACCCCAGGCGCAATAACAATATTTTTTAAAAAAAGGGCCCCAAGTCGATCTCCCACCCCCCTTTTTGTTTTGTCTTTTCGGGAATCGAATACTAATGAGGACGCGTGGTTGTACAACACGTTCCTTATTCATAAAAGAATTCATTAGATGGCTGCCAAAATTATTCAGAAAAAAAAACCTTTTAAAAAAATTCCACATGCTTCTGAAAAATTGGCGTGAAACGATCGTTAAGTCGGCCAGACGATGCGGGGGGGGGGAATAAATGGGATAGGTACGTGTCGAACTACTGGGATGGTCATTGTCGGATCGCACACAGCCCACAGCTATTGTTACTGCACCTGTATTTACTGCCCACTAAGAATAGGATCTCTGGTAAGGCCTTTGATAACACTTGAACGACTCGCATGTAGACAGCATATGCCTGCAATTAAGTTCCTGCGGCGCAAAGAAAAAAAATACATGCGTGACTATCAAAGGAACGTCTGCAAGAAAAGCACTTTCTTCACGTACGGTTAGATCACGAACGTTTTAACATTTTCAAACGTCCTACAACCATGAAAAGGGGAAAGTAAAAAAAAAATAATAATACGTTTAGAGAATTGCTGCAAATAGCTTCAATTGGGAAGTCGATATTTGCTACATGGAACGGCATCTGTGGAATGACGTGCAGACACGAAGGAACGCACATGTTATCCCCCCAATCACGTTCAATAAAAAAAAACCTATCGTCTAATCCTTTTTCTATTGTTGAATGATCTAACAGGCTATCGCTGATTTACTACTTGGCGTTTTCTGCATGCCTTTCACGCTCATCGGACAACTGCTGCGAGATTTCATTTTCGGCAGCTTCATGTGCAAAACCATACCTTACTTTCAAGGTGAGTGAAACACCCCCTCCCCCCATTCACTGGCACATTTTCAATTACGACTTAACTCCCCCAAACTCTAGACGAATAAATACTTCCAAAATATTTGCATTCAATGGCGTCGTGCCACAAAAAAAAAATAGGAAAAGGACAACAAGTTTATTTATATACTCGTCTCGGACTGCCTTTTGCCTAGTGCTAAAATAGCACGTGAGAGCGAAGCCAGATATAAATGAGCACCGAATTTATTGTCGTGTCGTAGCCAGTTGACACAGCAACCTCGAAGATAACAAAAGCCGAAGTATAAGAGCACCTCTACGCAATCTACCCATCCAATTACATTCGAGCAGCGCTCGAATTTTCATCAAATTATCGCTGCGCTGCTTTGAAATTGCAAACAGATTTCAGGCAGACTCGAAAGCAAAGGAGAGATGACATCAAAAAGGCGGTAGTCTCCAGAAAGGGAAACGAGCAGATTGATTTTCTCAAGTACAAAATCAAAAATGCGGCGTAGTCAGCGAACTTTCCCCGGCGCTTGTTATGAATCAAAAGCGTTCGACTCGTGCAAAGCCAACTTTTTTTTTTGTACCCACCCATTTTAGGTAGGCCTTGATTGACTCGGGGAACTAGGAATACTAATTGAAACAAGAGTATTCATGAGATTATTCATGAATTGGAAATGTGTGGAAATAAACGAGCGGCTACCCAATTTCACGATCCCCAGTTAACATATTCAAACGTTCGCGTAGGTTGCGAGTGAGACGTCACACGGCCTTCTAACTCAATCAATGGTAATTAATTTTTCCCGTCACTAAAAACCGGTTTGAGAATTAGGAAAAACAGTCACACCTCGACCTAATGACCATTGAGATTCAGCATTTATCAGCAAGGGCAATCAAAAAGTGCACTCCATGAAAAATGGCGGCTGTTCTTTTTAATTGGCAAGAGGTTAAGGCAGTGGGAACTACAACAAAGCAAAAAAAAAAAAAAAGCCATAAAGTGCAGCACTGTGGAACGTCAATTCCTCCGCTCTGCTGATTTCCATCTACGGGGCCAATTATAGCTTATTAAACCTTCAAGTGACTCCCAAACTCTGACGAACTTAAATGGGACCAAGAAAAACTTTTGTTAGTATCTCTAAAGGATCAACACAAGCATAGATAATTTAGATATGGAAAGAAATTGTTCCCCTACCAGTTTACGAGACGTGAACGACTCGGAATACGTATACTTCAAGAAAAAAAAATTTAATTAATGCAATGTTTTACTATGGGCGAATGAAGCATCAACATAGAAATGGAGCTCGCAATTTCCCCCGATGGCTCTCAATGTGATGGCTCCATTCCACCATTTCATTTGAAATTAGACTGGGTCAAGATGGGTCAATAATCCTATAGCTGTTTTCTGCCTATGAATACTGAACGATGTGCTCACTCCAATGGATAGTTTAATTTTAATATAAATTTTATACACGACCGACCACACCCACTTGTACGAGTACTCAAGTTCTATTTTTCTTAATAACGTCGCTATGGTCATTCCAAAGTGTATACATCACATGCAAATCCAGATAAGCTTGAGATGACGGCTTTTGATCTACGTTAGCTATTGATTAGTACGACCCGTGTCGTCGAATCCACATTACATCCTTTCATCTCCCAAACTCGTTTGATAATGAACAAGGAAATAGCTCGTCATCTTCTCTCATCTTCTTGACGTAGCATTTCGTAGAAAAATACCGCGAAATACTTCGTTAGAAGCTTGTACAAAATCTAGCTATTCCAGTTAAGAGCCACTCTTGCAACAACTCAAGCAAAGCTGGTCTATTAGATAAAACCGAAGACAAAATCGAGCGCCTCGCAAAAATAAAAGGGGTCACAGATTAAAGCGGCTATTAAATTCAGCTATGGAAATCATTAACCAAATAGCGTAGACGGGTATTGGCGTTTATCCTTTTTAAAACAACGTTCCGAATCCCGTTTTTAAAAAACTCGTCCAAAAAGTCAAGTAGTTTTTTTTTTTTTTTTAAAGGCTATAATTTACAGTGTCTGTTAAAGCGATTTGGCAGGTCGACATAAAGTAGCATACTTCCTACGTTAGTAGACGAAAATAAACAGAACATGAGAAGGGCATTCGATCGCGCATGTCCACCAATAATCTCATTAATGAATCCTCCAGTTTCAGCCATTCCGCATACACAACACCACATAACAAAACATTGATTTGGACAAATGAAACGCATTACTTCTGTTTTGGGGTAGACGGCAAACTGCACAACAGTTCAAGTGATCTATTTACGGCTCTCAATATACAAAGAAATAGCTAATCTTCCCCCAAAAAGAAAACATTCCAGCTGTCTACTTCAGCCAAACGAGTTCTCCACGACGACCCAATTGTTTCGTTCACGCATTCGCCGTATTTTCCGCTTTCATTTGCCAAACAGCAAAATGAAAACGAAACTTCCTTTCCCATCCGCACAAATGTAACCCTTTTTACATATACTCCCCAGACTATTGAAAACCAAATCTTTTTCTTTTTCTCTATCTTTTGTCTGGCGTGAAAAAAATGAAATTGGCGGCAGCTGTTTCGGTCGCAGTTGGCGTTTGGACGCTGGTGGCCATCTCGCTCGAACGTTACTTTGCTATTTGTAGGCCGCTCAAATCTCGCATCTGGCAGACTCGATCTCACGCCTACAAGATGATCGTCGCCATCTGGATCCTCAGCCTTTCATTGTGTCTACCCGTGGCCGTTCTCAGCCGCCTCAAACCAATCAGAGAAACAGGTAAGCCTTGGTTCAAGTAACAATCTTTGTCTATTGCGAATTTAAATTAGTTGAACGAAAGAGAAAGCTTTAGGTGACATCCGTACCACCATGGGCACGCGTTAACCGGTTAACGATCAAATGCCACGTGTCAGTAGGAAATTACGATCCGGACCAATGCGAACGTCGCATAGCCTAGATAACCCTGAAATATTTCTATAGACATTTCCTTTGAAAGGCGTACTTCGTAAGTTGTTCTTTGATGTATAAAATACGAGGAAGGAATTACGACGGACACATCCAACTATTCCCGATGAACTTTAGACAAAGGAGAAAAGTTGGGAAGGAAAGAAAACGTTAGATGTCCCTAGTGGAGTGACACGTTAGAAGAAAACAACTGCCGGCCAAACAAGATTCCATTATTTAGACCGGCTTTTCAAAGAGTAGGCACAAAATCAAGAATATCAAACAAAAGCTTCATCCGCCAAAAACACGACATGAAAGCCACTGCTCAAGAGATAATCAACGAGTTTAACAGTTCAAAAGTTTGCAAGCCCATTTCCTCCCCCATTTCGGAAGAATATCGTCGAGAAAAAAATGTTTAAGAGACAAGGTCACATTATTATGGGATGGGTCATCAACAAAGACTCTCCCCTCTCTCAAAGTGGGACACAACATGGTGACTATCCTTTACCTAGCCTGCGGACTTGTATAAACATGCACTTCAACCCACGAATCTTATCTTTCACGCCAAATAACGCCAATTAATGCAACACGTCGTAAGTGGAAGAAAAACGAGAGGTTAAAATGTGAAAATGCACGAAAAAAATCGCTATTCCGACATATTTCTAAACATGGTATCGGTTTGAAAAATTACGAGCCTTTGAAACACCCAAGGATGTTTGCAAGAACGTCATGTCTACACCCATTCGTGGGTAGAAAAATTACAATAGCAAGAAATCCCTAGGCGTTCGATAGATGTAAGTTACGTGGCCTTACACGTGTCTCGACATTAAAGAAGACGTGGGCGCATCACGTCTTTAGTATAATCAATGCCCTAACAAAACAGAATGAAACTTTCAAAAGAAAAAAACCGCTGAAAAGAAACCGCTGGTGTTTCATTGTAACATTCAATAAAGAAAAAATAATCGGCTAGCACAATGGCGGCCGTCTGGCAGTTTCACCCATGAAAGAACACGTTGATGAATCCTTTCATGCTGAATTGCAAACATGCGAAAAAGAAACAATGGCGTCGACGGACAATTACAGATTCGGAAGGCAACACGAGGCAATAGAAAAACAGATCGAGAGGACATTTTCATCAAAAACCGTCACGCTAATATCAAAGAAATTAATCAAAATGTTTGACTCACCATGCTTTGTGAAGGCTTTAGCAGTAATGGATACATTTTTGGCGCGAACGAAGCCAAAAGTGCTGGCTCGGTGCAAGTTGATCTTTCTGCGGGATTCGAAGCCATAACTCCGCTGGAAAACAGACAAAAGATAATATCAGCAATTGGCACATTTTTCTACGTAACAAATCCAGTTTCAATAATTTGTCACAAGCAATTACTTACTCGGCACTCTCGGTGTTGACTCGCACCACACTTTATCACGTCACCACCACTAGCACTTGGAGGGAAATGACGAAATGCATTGTCTCTTCGCGTACAATGGTTACCCTTACCCTATAACAGCGTTGTCACTAATATATTTTATTTTTATTCCTTTATTTTTATTTTTCTATCTTAAATTAATTAGGTGGATTGCTGCAGGAAGCTAAATTTAGCATTGTTGATCCACACAAAAATAAGCTTATTTATACAATAATAAAACGTTCAATAACTGTTATGTTGAGAAAAAGTTGTAATCCAACCCTGCACTAAGACGATAACGTGTGATGGGAGACGAGACAGCTGTGTCGATAAAAGACGAAACGTTTTTCGGTGCATTACTTTAATTCCATAATTGCCACAACTATCAAACTACAGCTTAGTTACCTAGCACGTTTCGTTACGTTCACGTGCCATCGAAACAAGGAAATCCTTTTCACGTCGTATTCGCCAAATGTGTACAGAAATACATTTTGCAGTTGCTGGTTTCTCGTTGATGAAGGCCAAGGAGAGGCAAGGGCTTACTGGACGCCATTTTTGCAGCCACACTCCAACTGAATGGTGATCAGGTTTTTTAAATTCACTGTCCCATCCAATTAAACCAGAACAAATACGTCGTCATCAACTGCATTTAATCAGTCGTTGATGAAATGCCGGCATAATGAACTAATGCCGGTATGGCGAAGTCCAGCTTCACTGACGTTATTGCAGATTAACGAGGATTTAGCGTTCATTGATTCGACTGATTACAAATCCAAGTCTGCTTTTTATTGGAAAATTTGATTCGTCGGCAGGCATTAGCCTTTGGATCGGTTTCGGTAAGCTTTGGCAAAATCCTAGCTGAAAAGACTTAAAGTTATGATGTCAGTGGTGTGTGACTAACCGATCGGAAGTAGTGCAGACGAAAAGCAGATTGATGGAAGTTATTTTCCACGAAAAAGATTAACTTCTACTACTTCTAAGATTTCTATGACGAACCAATCCGTTTAATCACTATGGCTGCATGTTATTTGGGTGTATACGACGTAGTAATCGCGTACAATCAACATTGTGTTTCGAAAATCGAAAGATTAGATTTGCTATATTCTGCAATTCACGTACAAGCAAAATCAACTTTAATTTGATGTTTTTCAATTTCAGGTCGGCATAAATGTCGAGAAGAATGGCCTGATGCCGTCAGTGAGAAAGCCTACAATCTTTTACTGGTACGAAACCTCAATTATCAACGCTGACAAAACCGAAACAACGTAATCTACCCAAGTCAAAATGTTATTGTAGGACGTCATCTTGTTAGTCTTGCCACTTCTCATCATGGGGCTTGCCTATTGGTTAATAGCAGCACGTCTATGGAGAGGATTGCGTCACGAGACAGGTGGAAACAGCAGCACTAACAATTGCAGTCGTTTGCAGACAATGATGGCCGCTGACGTTACCGCTCCGCTTGCCAATGTCTGTGGCTCGTCTTGTACAGGTAAGAACACACACAAAAAAGAGAACAAGTGGCTTCGTTTTTCCCTATTTCTAAGAATCAAAAACTCCCAAACCAACGATGAGAAATTCTTTCATTAATGAGAAAGGCGTTTTAATAATAGAACTCACGTGTGACTTGAAGCAAGCTTGTCAATCTACACGTCGCTTTTTAATTTCTTCCTAAAAATGTACAGCTCGCTCCATGAAAAGATTATGGGAAATAACTCGGGGGGAAAGATAAGGGAAAATTGCAATCTTAATCCATCTTAAGGCTATCACCAATTTAAATTGGCTTAATTTACTGCGAAAGGAACTAATATCCATGCACTCACTAAATATTTAGCTAGTATGGTGATGGAGGATAAACAAAAATTCAGATGCAATTAGACGTGAATTAATCATCTCCCAAGCGGATGGATTTTAATAAGAAAAGAGGAGTTCAGAGCTATACTTGCTAGCCAAATCACCAAATCAAAGAATTGCCACAGGGAGTCGCGCATCAACGGCAGGCTACTGCCTACTCTCATTTACTTCTCCATTTCGCCTGAGAGCGCAAAATATTTTCTAAGGCAGCGCCAACTTTCGAATTATTAGAAACTTGTGTTCTATCTATTAAAAGTAAAATGCGTTACCAGAAAAAAATTTTTTCCCCTTTACTCAAGGCCTTTTAGTTTCGCGTTTCGAACAGCCGTATATCAGAATACTGCTTGCTGCTTAAGCACCGGCCCAGAATAGCGTCCAATCGACTTCGGGGTTGCAACACCTTCCACTAGAAGTCATAATGAAAAACGTTATTTTACCATCTAGGTAAAATCATATCATTTGCTTTACGGCACTTCTCGGTAATCCACCGTAAATGTCACGTTCCCCAGCCATATTAAATTGAAGGACGCGAAAGAAATCATTAAGACGTCCCTATTTCTCCCTGTGCACAGACAAAAAATCAATAATATCTGATCGGATACGACTTCCACGCCGAAACCTAAAAATGTGATCATAAGTAAAGTTTCTACGTCCGGCTACATAGTCCAACTTCTGGGCCGTGTCTTGGCAAGTGTCAATCATATTGCCGTTAGGGACAGTTCCTGGTTCAATAAAAGGGGGGAAAAAATACTCATCTGGCAAATGGCTTTATTTCCGTGCGCGCGTGCCTGAAGAACCGGGGCAAAACTGTTCAATAAAATGATAAATGCGTTAGATATTTAACTTAAAAGATAACATTGTAATCAATTTAGAGAGATACCAAGAGCCTGAAACGTCGATCCAATCGGACATGATGACCAGCCAGCAGAGCTACCCACGCACAAGTCCAAACGCGGCCAAAAAGTCTACTGTGATCCAGTGGCCGTTGCGGAGCAATCACCGCCATCTCTGCTGCCATCCTCAAGTGGAACGAAGCGTCCAGCATCAGCAAAGAATTTGCAACGAAATCGCGTGGAGAGGAGGTTCGCAGTCACAACAGGGTAACCAACAAAGGGCGGCCTCGACAACTGTCCAGATTATGGACTATCGTTTAGCAGCTCGCTATGGTGTCCGATCTACGTACACGGACAAAAGCGTCTGGGCAAAGAAGAAAGTCATTCGGATGCTCTTCGTTATCGTCTTTGAATTCTTCCTTTGCTGGGCGCCTCTATACGTCGTCAACACTTGGTAACTATATTTTCAAATAATCTAAATGTGTCGATGCAGAATCTTAAAATTGTCTACCTGCGGGTTGAATGTCACTGAAGGTACACATTTGATCCAGCGAGTCTCTACGAGCAGATGGGTCCCACGGAAATCGCGTTAACTCAGCTTCTCGCCTATCTATCGAGTTGCTGCAATCCCATCACCTACTGTTTCATGAACGAAAAATTTCGCAACGCATTTCTCAGCGCCTTCGGATGCGGGCCGCAGGGTCGGGGTTTCGGAAGAGCTCCCAACCGCAGTACCGACCTCCTGTCAGCTTCGTTCAACGACAGTTTCAATCTTGGTCGCCGAACTACGAACAAAAGTAAGTAACAACTGTATACCATTAACTAATACCCAATCCACACTCCCACATCCCAAAAACATGAGGCTCTGTTTACCATACGTATATGCGCTTCTGGCTGTCGCAATTCCAAAGCTTTCTATTTACGTGATTTACGATCTACTCATCCCCACGTAATCTTTTGAGTTACGGCTTTGTCTCTTTCCATATACAGAAAAACAAATCTGTTACATTGCTCTGAGCGGCTTCCTAAAAAAAAAAAACAAGAAAAGAAAAATGAAAGGTTCATTTCGTCAATAGTCTGTAAACCTCCGCACAACCTACGCATGATTTTTCATTGGATTACCTGAATTCGATATGTCGCAAGAAGTTGGGTAGGAGTAAACTTAATGTCGCTTAAACATCTTAATGGATTTTTAGGTTTTCATTTTTTTTTTCTTGCGCTCCCGCTCGTTCAGTTTCTCCCTTTGGCCCCCGTTGACATTAGCGGCCAAGAGCTACCAAACCCGTCGTTACCCCATCACACTTGGCATGTCGTTGTAGGTCAGCATCGCGATCGTCATGTCGTCTTGTTACTCCAGGAAACGCACGTTTGACCGCCAATGCCACGACCATCGTCGAGACTGCTCTTTTTGATGGAGATTCTGGAGAAATTGGGGCTATGCTAGCGGCGTCCAGATCTATCCAAGCGGATTAGGATTTGAAAACAAAAATGAAGACTTGTTCATTCCAACCCCGGTCGGATTTCCAAGCGGCTGCAACCTAGCAAAAGGCGAGCTGAAGAAATCAAAGGCGAAGCTGCCATCAATGAGAAAACATACACAGGAATACGATGTTTTTACATTGTCAGATCTCAGTTCGACATTTCATGTACGTCATTTAAAACTATTAATGTGATCGATGTTTAATAGTTGGTTAATGTTACCTTCCAAATCATCCACTCGGCAAATGTAAGGTACACGCAATATGTCGAAGAAACTCGATTTTTTTTTCATTACGTTGCCAATATACGGATTTACTGCCAATGGCTGCTATGAATATTTACAAAGTCTGGTAGACAGCAGATGATACACGCTGTCGCGGAGGTCACAGGGTGACATGGCGAAGAGGAAAAGAGGAAAATTCGCTAATCAGATTTTACCGCTTCAACACTTTTATAAATGTGTCTCTGGGAAGTTCAATATTGGCGATGCTTTTCATTCGCTTTTTGCCTTCGGCTTGACGCTTCAGGAGTTTCATCCGTCGTGAAATGTCCCCACCATAGCTAAATATCAAATTTTACGGATAGATTGAAAATCAAGAACACAAATCTAGCTTGATAGTACGTACCATTTGGCTGTGACGTCTTTTCGTAGTGCAGCAACGTTTTCTCGCGCCACCACCTTGCCTCCGACAGCAGCTTGAATCGCCACTTGAAACATTTGCCGTGGTATTGTTTCTTGCAATCGAAGACAGATTTCCTTCCCATATTTCCTAGCTTTGCTAGTGTGTACGACAGTACTTAATTCTTCTACCACCTCGCCATTCAGCATGATATGCAACTGATTGAAGGGAAATTTCGTTAAGCAATAACAAAATTACTAGAAGTAAGTCTGGCATACCTTGACGATGTCCGACTCTTCAAACCCGTCTTCTTCGTAATCGAAACTAGCGTAGCCGGATGAAAGAGATTTAAGGGCATCATAAAAATCTACAGCTATCTCATTAAGGGGAAATCTGAACTGCATCATGACACGTGAATTGTCTACGTTTTTGGAGTCGACTTGTATACCTCTTCGGTCCAATGCCAGTGACATTATTGGGCCCATGTAGATATCTACCAGAAAGTAATTTTTGTTTTAAGGTTATACAAGTTTAATAGTTGCACCGATTACCTGGGGTTATAATTGTTCCTAGTACCATTGGTTCGAAATACCTTTTCAAGAAAACAAGGAATTAATTTAGAAATCAACTTTAAACATTAAGCATATTAATAAACTTTTGATGTTATTACTGTTCAATAATGCTGGGATCTGGAAAGAATGCTGGATTATTAACTATGATGTCCGTCGCTCCATATTTCTTTATATTTTTTTCACCATGTAGCCGTACTGATTTGAAAAGTAAAGCATTATTCACTATGCATGGATGTTTAAATAAGTCAGCTTACTCACTTTTGTAGGGTACCTGCATTTTTTAAGCAAGATAACTGTTAGTCAAAGACCAACAAATTTTGAAAAGAATAGAAATTACACTGGGAACTGTGACGATGACTTCAGCTCCATATTCTTGCTCGAGACGTTGATTGAATACTTCCATGTGAAGAAGACCTAAAAAACCCAGACGCCAACCTTGGCCGAGGGCAGCGCTGAAAATGAAAGCATTAAAATATAAATATCGTAAAAATCAATATATATATATAGTATACCTCGACTCCTTGGCAACTGTGACACTGGAATCATTTAAGGTAAGCTTTTCTAAGGCGCTTCTGAGAGCTGGGGTTTCGGATTGATCCATTGGATAAACGCCAGCGAAGACCATTGGTTTGGATTGCCGAAACGAAGCAACCTCTTCGACGTTTGCCAAACCCTTTTTAAACAATGTGTCGCCAATTTTTGCTTCTGTGCTAGATCGCATATTGCATACGACATAGCCCACCTGGCCTGCCTGTCTGTAATGACGGCACGTCGTAATTCAGTTAAATTTTTTTTCATCAACATGCAACTAAAAACAGACTTACATGCATGGAAGGCTGACTTCGTTTGGCCTTAGGATGCCGAGGTCTTTTATTTCATAGGATTTGCCAGTATGCTTTGCACTGATAGAGTCACCGCTTCGGATCACGCCATCTATAACGGCAATGACTGCTATTACTCCTCGGTATCTGTCGTACCAGCTATCAAACAGCAAGGCTCGAAAAGGTTTTGTGATGTCGCAATGTTTGGGAGGTGGAATCCGTTCTACAATCGACTGCAGTACCGATTCGACGTTTAACCCTGTTTTGGCCGAAATCTAAAATAGAAAAGATATTTGTTGAGTTCAATGCGAGGTAAGGAGAATGAATTTCAGAAAAATTATTACGCGTAAGATGTCCTTTGGCTCAAATTCAAAAATATTTTTCATCTGAGTCCCGACGCTCTCGGGGTCTGCATTTTTAAGATCTATCTTATTCATGACCGGTAGTATCGTCAGATTTTTTGAAAAAGCGAGGAAAAAATTTGCTACAGTTTGCGCCTGTACTCCTTGGTTGGCGTCCACTAAAAGAATCACACCCTGGCAGGCTGCTAACGATCGTGATACTTCAAATGAGAAATCCACATGACCAGGTGTGTCAATTAAGTTCAATAGGTAGTCAATTCCTTGGTAATTATATACCAATGTGGCAGTTTGGGCTTTGACAGTAATTCCTCTTTCTCTTTCCACTTGAAGTCGATCAAGCATTTGGGCTTCATGACTCCCTTTGCCAATGGTCCCTACAAAAAATTTTATCAACTTTAGCATTGCCATATAGTTGGGTTAAGATACTGGAAAGCATCATACCAGTAAGTTCTAAAAGTCTGTCGGCAAGGGTACTTTTTCCATGATCAATATGAGCAATGATTGAAAAATTCCTGATCCTCTCTATAGGGAATAGGGTCAGGTCATTTCAGTATTTGATTTAGTGGAGTAGTGTTGCAAGTGACGGTGGACGTAGCTAGTTGTTGGCATAAGAAATAGGTGTTTCTTCCTACATAGAATCACAAAGTAGATTTTTATTTTTCTTAATTTTCATACCAACAGACGGAACTCTTTCTTTAAATGAAATGGTTCGCACAACATACCATGACACGTCTGTTGTTTTGTTGCGGCTGCTGACTTTTAAGGCATGGCATATTAAACGTGATTTCCACATCGGTCGGAGTATATTACAAAATTACTGATTGACTATGTTATATAGCCTTCCCAACCAGCAATTGGTTAGCAATTTCTCGTTAAAACAACAGCAGGGTTATTTGGTACCAGTACCAGAACGTGGTATGGTAATGGTAACTTATGTTTTCAATTCAAAGCTAACTACACTAGAACGGCAGGGCGACCAGCAAGGGCAGGCAACTAAAACCGCCAAACTTCTCTTCAGGCGCTGTAGCGAGCGCCAAAATGAAAAACAGATGCAGCAGCAGTACGCAGGCCTGCATTATTAATTTTACTTTTTGACAAAATACCGGAAGACGAATTGAGTTGTTTACATCTACGTGTTCAATTCGTCGCGATTCGTCGTATATCAAATCTCCGTTCGGCTTTTTTATTTTTTGTACGAGTACGTTATAGAAGTTTGAAGAACAGTAAAGAAATCCATGAACCACGAAGAAAATGACGCGAACGCGATTGGAGACTAATTTTGTTCGACTTTTGGAGCAATGTAAAACAATTGCCAACAATGGGAAACACACCGAGTGGAGATTTGAGAAGGTAGACAAGCTTCTTAAATGGTAACGTTTTTGGCAATCGGTGGTAGCTGACGGTAATAATCTTTTAAATGTTCTTCATTGTTATCAGTATATTGCAACCCTTGAAGAGCAGCTGATTGAATTGAAGAAATCCCCAATGCAACCACCGAAAGATGTTCTGGATGACTACACAAAATCCGTTTCATTTTTGAAAGGCCTTACAATTACAGAAAAACTGGTAATAGTTCAGATAAAATCTAGTCCTTATTGATGATTTTTTTATTTAATACTTTTTTCAGCCTTCTGCTACAGACAAAGTTGTAGCTTCCCAGTTTCTGTCTCCTTGCTCCTCCCCATATGGTGACACAGTTTCAAAAGAAATTCGCCACAAGGTAGCTGCTCAGTATAGCAATCAAGTAAGGGATGAGTTATTGACCAGTAAGCAACCTTTGGCAAATGAAAGTATTTCAACTGAAAAAAATCAAGAATTTGAGAACCCTGCATCAACATTAAGGCAAAGGAAAACAGAATTGTTGAGCACCGTGAAACCAAGTGCCCCCACTGCTCATACACAGGATTTTGATGCAGTCATTGGTAGTGAACAACAAACACAGGAGGAAATCACAAAAAATTTACTTTCCATGGCTAAAACCATGAAAGAACAAACAATGGCAGCAAATTCAATCATTAGGCAAGATTTAATCACACTTGAAAAATCTAATATGCTAGCTGACGAAAACCAAACCAACCTTCACGCTCAAACACAGAAGCTTCAAGAGAGAAGCGGATTCTGCACCCGTTGCTGGGTCTGGTTGTTCTTGTTGCTTGTTTGCATGTCTTTCATAGGTAATTGATTAGTTTGTTTATTATTTGATATGGCATAAACCTTTTTTTCCTGATATAGCTATGATTGTATTTATGCGGATGTTCAAGAAGAAGAAGACGACCTAAGCAAAGACCCAAAAAAACGGTAACCGAATTTCCCTCTGATAAGTTTCTGTCTATGTGGTAGAAACAAAGGTTCTTATAAACTATTTGATGCCCATCTCTGGCTTACACATTCTTATATTATACATGTGATGTGATAGTGTGAGATTTGCTTTATACGTCGTATGTGTAAGCTGTTACGACAATCTTATGGTTCAGAGCACCCATTCAGAAATGGATGCTGATTTGATGAAGTATATCGACTTTATTGAAGGCTTCGAGTCCCAATAAACAAAAAAAAGGGTTATAATAAAATGAGGCAACAAGAGAGGCTCAGTACATAAAAAATTTTACATTTGAACGTAGTCTAGAATTCCCGTATATACGCAAGAAATAGCCCCGGTGGAAGGAAAAAGAAACATTGATTGACGGGGGTGGTTTCGTTTAACCACGTCCTGCTTGGGCTTGTCCCAATTCTTCATCGTCCACGGCTCCTTGACCGTCGTTGCTATTACTGACACTCTGTAAAAAAAAAAAAAAAAATTTTATATGAAACCATGATACGAGCTCGACAAAACAAACACAAGTATTAATTTACTTCGGCTGAATGGATAAACAGAGGTTGACTCCTGCCATTTACGGCGTCTTCAGTGACATGAACGGACACTAAAGGATTTTTTTTAGAAAGAATTGTTAAAGTCAATAATGTACACAATCATTAAAATTACCAATATCGGAACCAGGGATCTCGAACATTGCGTCAAGTAAAAGAGTTTCCTAAAATAGCAATGTCCATGAACGTAATTTTGTGAGCTTAAAATACTATGCAAGAAATATATACCATAATAGCCCTCAGCCCACGGGCGCCGGTCTTTTTCTCCATTGCTTGTTTAGAAATGGCTCTAAGAGCTTCTGGCGAAAACGTCAATTCAACCTAAAACATAACATAATATTTGTAGGATGAGATCACCTAATTTTGTTTTGTTTTTTAATTTCATCATACTTTGTCCATTCCAAAAAGCATCTGAAACTGTGGGACTAGCGCATTTCGGGGTTCTGTAAGAATTCTGACCAATGTATCTTGGGAAAGAGAATGGAAAGGTACGATAACCGGGAAACGGCCGACAAATTCCGGAATCATGCCAAAGTCAATTAAGTCTCTTGCTTCGACAGCACGAAGGAACGCATCTCGTTCGCTTTCATCATCGGCTACCTCTGAAGACACTTCAGCCATTCCTGCCTGGGTGGCAGCTCGTCTTCCGGCACTGCTGCCAGACGAGCTAGCGCCGAATCCCAAGTACTGTAACGGTGGCAAGACATAAAGCATTAAGTTCAGAATCTTCTGGTTTATTAGATAATAATTTAAAAAAATACCTTTTCATTTTTGCGACGTGATACAATGCGGTCTAGTCCTGTGTAGGCGCCTGAAGCAACAAACAGGATATTAGTTGTATCAACTTGAATAGTTTCTCCTCGAAGTTTCCGTGGAGCATTCCGCTCAGGGACGTTGACAATTGTTCCCTCCAGCATCTTCAGCATTCCTTGTTGTACGCCTTCTCCTCCGACATCACGCAACTGGTGGATTCCAGGGACAGCGCCAATTTTATCAACTTCATCAAGGAAGACGATGCCTGATAAGCAAGAAAATAGTGTGTGTGAAGCAGTAAGTTTCAGTCGCATGTGTAGTTCTAATGAAATACCTTGCTGGGCTTTGTCAACATTGTAATTTGCATCCTGCAGCAATTTTGCTATCACCTGGGGGTGCAAAGCGGTATTAGGTGTTCATTAATATGTTTCTTTAACAGATCATATTACTTACACTTTCAATGTCTTCACCGACGTATCCAGCCTGTGTCAGAGTTGTGCAATCGCAAATTGCAAACGGAACGTCTAAACATTGAGCGATGGTCTGTGCCAGGAGGGTTTTGCCTAAATGTATCACAAATTAATATTCTACGTCTGTGAGTTATGACTGCACCGCAATAGCTAAATGCAACCACGTATACGGTATACCTGATCCGGTTGGTCCCAACATAAGTATGTTACTTTTATCGAGACGTAGTTCATGTGAACTTGTATCCAATATATCACTGCCAGATGATGAGGCGGAGCTTTTTGGTTCATCGGCTGGCGATAACGTCTGTTGTTGGGTGGTAGTGCCTGATGCACCTAGTCCATGGGACTGGCCTAATCCAGTTACTTGAAGTAGATCTAATTGGAGAATAGGTAAATATTACAAAACGCATGCAGTAACAAATTTTACAGGAAGAGAAGCATTTTTACCAGCCCAGGCTTGGGGTGTTGCTCTTCCTCTTCCACCTTGATTTGCAACAGGAACTTCTTGTTCCTCATTTCCCTTCTTTGGATTATTAGGTAAATTGTTGAAAATTCTTTTATAGTGGTTGTAAACAGCAACTGATAGAACTTTCTTTGCCCATTCTTGACCAATTACATGGCGGTTCAAGTACTCATATATCTAAGTAAAACATTTCATTACAACACCCTACATTCATAGCCCACATCTGTTTTAGTTTCTTTAGAATACCTTTTTGGGAGGTGGGGGAGCTTTCTTAAGCTGACCACTCTTGATTTCTGTTGATTCTTGTGACTCTTTAACAGATTTTTTCTGATCGACTTCTGAGAGAACCACAAAGAAGTGGTGGCATTTTTCACATTTTACAAAACGAGTGGAGGCTGAAGAAAATAGAGAATGAAGAAATGTTTTTGATGACTCAAATGATTCTAAAAGCATACAAACAAAGGTTTCAACGTTGGTGCATGGATTTCCACATTTAGGGCAGCAGAAATGATTGTCTTTTCCAGCTCCTTTTGAAGAGCTTCCTGTCCTGCCTTTACCCGTAGTGGGTGGGTCAGTTGGAATATTTGTTCCTGCCTTGCATAGCCAAAAGCTTGAGTAAATGGATCTTCGCTGGATGTTTTTGATGGACTGTGTTCCTTTGTTCAAGCCTTAATTTGAATATAATATGTTTAGGTAAAATCCAAATTGTTAAGCAATTACAGAAAAACCTTGATAAAATCTGTTGCTGGTGCTTGTCCATATTAGTGGTGATATTTTGTGTATGGTAAGTAACCTATAGCGAGCTGCAGACATCCTTGAGTCAAGCCTGCGACTGTATCAAAACAAGTTGGCGTTCAAGGTCTCCGATATTTACGTCTTTACGTAATATGTTATAGCCACCAGTATTCGAGTAGCAAAACTCACTTGTTGACGGTCTGTTTAAGAAGAGGGATAACTACTTTAGGTAACTGTCAAGATGGTTATTGTGCCACGATTGAAAATTCAGAAATTTTAGAAAAAGTTACTGCGCGATAACACGAATCTATCCCTGCCAGTTGCTAACTGGTCACCAGCAGTAATGAAACTGCAAGTCAGCTGCGAGGGGTTTGACTATCAGCTGCGAGTTTGAGTCGTCACAGATGACGTCATAATCGAAAGTGAAACCATTGGTTCCAAGGGCATGACATTGTATTTCCAACATTCCCATAATTCCAAAACAAAAAAGTTTCAACCTGAATTGTCAATCAATTCCAGATCAACAGAGTTTGAAATTCAGAATTGAAAGAATAATAATAACAAAAAGAGAAGGAAAGACATGCAACCCGGCACTGTATATTTAGGACTCCTTTCACCTCATCGTTTTGATCATTCAAAACGAATCTTCGCTATTCAAAATTCTCTCTTTTGATAACTGAGTGAAACGTTCTATAACCTTGGCAACAGAGTGTTCACCGTGAACTTTATTATCACGGGTGCGAATGTTAACCGTGCCATTTGTCTGCTCTTTTTCACCCACTACAAGAATAAAGTTGTGCTGGCTCAACTGACCATTCCTAATCTTTTTATTCATCGTATCTCCCGCGTCAATGTCTGCCGTTATACGGAATCCCGCAGCTGCTATTTGCTCCCTCACCTGAGAAACAAATTTAATTGTTATTAATTTTATTGTACGTCGAGGCATATACGGAGATGTGCATACCTGTTGAGCGTAGCCATCAAACATGGGACCAACGGGAACCACCACACATTGTCGTGGACTAAGCCAAAACGGCCATTTTCCAGCATAGCTTTCGGTTAAGATGGCAATCATGCGCTCTACAGAGCCTAGGATAGCGCGATGAATGATGACAGGCTTCTCCTTCTCGCCCGATTCGTTAATAAAACTTAAATTGAAACGGATCGGTAGCTGGAAATCTAACTGAATAGTTGCGCACTGATGCGGTCGGCGCAATGCATCCATGATAGTGATATCAATTTTAGGACCATAGAATGCGCCATCACCAGGATTTAATTGCCAAGGCTCTCCAAACTCGTTCAAGCTATCAGTTAGCTCTTTTTCAGCGTGATTCCAGGTTTCGATTTCTCCCAGATACTTTTCAGGTCGTGTAGAAAGGCGAAGCTGGAAAGTAAATCCAAAAATCTGGGGAGACAAAAGAAATGTCATCTATGAGCTTTGTTCCATCGTATATATTGACAAACCTGATACACGTCCCGCAGGAAAGCTAAGGCGCCATTGATTTCACTCTTGATTTGACCCATAGTGCAGAAAATATGGGCGTCATCCTGCTGGAAACGCCGTACTCGCGTTAGACCGGAGAGAGCTCCCGACAATTCATTTCGATGGAGTACTCCAAAGTCGGCTAAACGCAACGGGAGTTCGCGCCAAGAGCGAACTCGATGATCGAACAGCAGACAATGACCGGGGCAATTCATTGGTTTCATTGCGTAGGTTTCTTTTTCAACCTATGAAAAATATGTTCACGTTATGTAAATGATTTTTCTAAATAACTGATGAGCATCTTGCATACTTCAAAGGAAAACATATTCTCCGAATAATGCTGCCAATGGCCAGACGTAAGCCACAGTTTGGAGTTGTAGACATTTGGAGTTATAACTTCTTGAAACCCGCGTTGTCGGTACTCATTTCGAAGGAATTCCACGAGCGTATTATAAATATGTGCACCGTGAGGAGTAAAGAAGCAGGCTCCGGGACTGAGTTCGTGAAAGAAAAAGAGTTCGTATTCTCGTCCAAGTTTCCTGTGATCCCTCTTGGCTGCCTCTTCTTGAATTCTTTGCCACTCCTTCAGCTGTTTATTATCCGGGAATGAAATACCTGTTCGGAACGAAAATCAAGTTTACTTATATCGGATGCTTAAAAAACAAAATATAACAATTTCTTTTAAATAAATAAATAAGTGAAATTGATGATGTATACCGTAAACTCTTTGAAGAGATTCGGCATCTGCTTTGCCTTCCCAATAGGTTGAACTGTTTTTGGTAATTTGGAAAGCCTTTATTTTCCCTGTGTGTCTTACATGGGGCCCAAGACACAAATCTATCAACGGACCACACCGGTAGGCAGTAGTGGTCGGAGTGTCAACCTTTTCGTTCAGAATACGAACTTTGAATTCGTTATATTTAAACATTTCTAATAAATCTTCTTTTTTCATTTCAAGGCGCTCAAAGGGCTGTTTTTCCTTAATTGCGGCTTTCATGACATTCTCAAGAACCGGGAAGTCAAAGTTTGACACCTAATATTATATGTTAAATTATTAAAATCAAACTTTAGATCTATATATTATCTAGTTATTAAGGAAGAAAAGATTACTTGTTGGTCTTGGATGAACATATCATAGTAGAATCCATTTTCAATGGGAGGACCATAACACAAACAGCCTCCATAACACCTCTCCATTGCTTCTCCCAAAACATGGGCAGTAGAGTGCCAAAAGACTTTCTGTGCATCTTCATCATCGAACTTAAGAAGTTGCAAAGAGCAACTTTCCTCTAATGGTCTGTCAAGATCCCATAGCTTGCCATTGACTTTTGCAATCACTGTGTTTTCTGCTAGTCCAGCACTTATGCCACTGGCAATATCAAATGGTGATGTGCGCCAGGAATTCCCCTCTACAATCTTTCCATCTGGTAGGGTGATTTGAATCGGAGTGGGCACCTTTGCTGCAATGGCTGCATCAGCTTCAGCTTTCAGTTTATCCCACAGAGCAATGCGATCCTGCAGTAATCAGACAATATTGTTACTCTCTGTGCAAATCATTTTTTGTAATATGACTAACTTGGATGTATGCAGGCCATGGATTGAGTTCCTTTAGAGTACTCTTGACCTCCGCTTTTGCTCCTTTAGGTTTGCCATCTCCTTTAGGTTTTGCCTCTGCTGGTGCCTGCATGTTACATTACCATCAGTATTCTTCTTTGACTACGTAAAAATTACATAACTTTGAACAGCATCGACACAAGACTTTGAAAAAACATGCTACATCACTATTTAGACAACTGTACTATTTCATGTCACCGGTTAAACAAACCCACCGAGGTTTGAATTGTTCTCCTGGGCTTGCTGAACCGGAAGTAATCGGGATCACGTCTATCAAATGGCTGATGCAATATTGGCACCAATAGGCCAATATTTGCATGAAATTGATTGAATCGGGGGGAAAGCAACCAAACACCTCGTGAGAACATGACCGAAATAAGCAAATACTTCTCTTGTGCCACAAAATCAGTTTTGAAGTACAATATTGAATGTTTTCATGCCTGAGGTTGGTTGTTAATGTCCATATTTGAAATCTGGTCCGCCACGTTTTCTGCCATGAACGATGAAGTGAACGAGAAGAGTGTACTGATATTACTGAGTACTTGCACAATGCACAGTGACTGCAAAACTGTCCGTGTGGAACCGTGGATTCACGAGCCTTGGGCTGGACTGTTGGGGGCTCGATAGCATAGGTTGCCAAGTCTGAGGATTACAAGTTGGATTGTGCTTTCTTACTTTCTTGCTTTTTTTTTTTTTTGGATTGGTGCTGCAACTTATATTCTTACAGTCTTTTAGCGGCACAAATTGTGAAAAAAATTTTGGAAACACAATATTTTCCAATCACTCAAGAGGCAATGCAGCTTTGAAGAGAAAAACATACAACACTAGTACACTTTGGTTCCATAGAGTTCCAATGAGAAATATTTGTTTTTCTTGAATATTTTACCATGAAGTCATTCACGGACGCAATTGCGTCAGAAAATAAGACAGTAAGCTTTCGTCTACGATGGAGTCAGAAACACATTCTCATTGCTACTTGCTAACGTAACCAGTCCTGCCAGTGATACCGTAACACAAAAAATGGAATTCAAATGTCATGTATCCAGATATCTTGTCCTTCTATATAAAAGCGTTCGTTAAGAAAAACATATAAAATTATACGGTATAGCTATCATTCGTAAAATTTTACGAGAAATATATAATATTAATTTACTACTTTTTTTTCCATTATCCAAGTTTTCCTTCTAACAAGTGGATTCATAAAGCACCGTAAAAGCTTAACTAGGATAATTCTTATCTTTCCCTTTAATCTACTTTATGGTTAACAACGCATAATAAACAACGCGAGGAATATCAAGATCCGCCAGCAAAATTGTATGACCTAAAAGTTTTTTTTTTTTTAGATATATCACAGCGATACTACTAGTTCAAATGGGATGTTAGGATGTTAAATACATATACCTTGATTTCAGTTGTATTTCGTCGAAAATCAAAAGATTATCTTCCCTATTGGAGTTTTAAAAAATCTTCATTATGTGTTGGTTGCAAATTTAAGGACGTGGGTGCAACAATTTAATTGGGCAATAAAATACTGGGTGGAAATTTTTGAAAAGTGTTATCTACACTACACTGTCTATAATATGTACTTCTTCTCCGTGCCTCGGTTGGTGTCAAGCTTTAGTTCACACAACAGTTACACAAGATCACTGCTGCTTGAATTTGACTATTGGCTGTACGGAGACGAAAGATATTCTTCAATTTTTTTTATGAAGGAAAACAGCCGCAGATATAGCGAACTGCAGTTGCAATAACCAAAATCCAAATGGATATCGTATTTTGTCCACCAGATGCCGAATAACTAGGCTCCGTAGTTGTGGATGTGGACCCGCTTTCTCCCACATAACCGACATTGCACGAATCAAAGTCACAGTAGGTTGTAAATTCGATTGGATAGTTCCAAGACGCTAGATAATCTTTCCTACTACAGTCTCGCAGAATGTGAGCGTTACCTTTTCGAAAATTAAAAGTACACGTACTTTTGGGTCAGAGATTTACAGCGCATGCTTATATGAAAATTGCTTACCTGCCGCATCTTTGGCGTATCTTGTGACACATGATGTGAACTGAGAAGGGCAGTCACCAGATGGGAGAGTATTTGATCCATATTGACAGTTTTCATTGTATATGCTACTGCTTGATGTGCAAAAATGGCACTTTAATCCTGAAATTAAAATTATTGCCATTAGAAAAAGCGAGTAAGACACTTTAGTTTTACTTACCGTTAGCATAATTTGTTAGTAGAGCGATAAGCAAAGAAACGTAAATTTTGGAAATCCAGACCATTTTAAAAAGCAAGGTTTAAACAGGAAGAACAATTTTCTAATAGTTCTGAGACGTGACGATTCCACTGGTTCTCTACGTTGGCACGTCTTGCTTCAGCAACTCACGACTTAGTTATGTCGCGTTGGATACGACATGATTGCTCAATGAGTCAATTTAGCAACTAACCACTGATAAGAACCAAGAGAGACTTCGTATTGGCTTAACCCTCCTTTCACTTGATCGTGTCAAACATCATAAATTTCAAAATAGCGTCGGTGAGCTATGTTTTGTGCGTGGGATATTAGTCAACGCATCGAACCATATGCCAGTCTATCGTACTAACATGAAACTGCCTTACATCAATAGTGGCTTGTTAGTTCAGTTTTTCTTGTTTTAAAATCTATACGTTCGCAATTTTCTCGGCCGGGCTTCCGTAGCACTGTGCTTATCCAATGTTAATGTTAGCTATTAATAGAAAATTTTGAATTTGATGGAAATACTTGCAGAATAAATACCGCGACTCTTCCGGGCCTTAGACAGATAAACAGGAATTCATTCTTGCGCCAGCGCGTTTCTTTCACATTACAGCTCATACACCATTTCAGTCCATTGATATAAGAGGTTGACTTTCACCACTCTTATTAACTACATTAGATGTCTCCTTCGCTTCTTCGGCCACGTTGTATTCCTCGGGCTCTTCTTCATCCTGCGACTAAGGAATGAAATATTGTCACATGAATACTACTTTGTCTATGGCCCTTAATAAAGCCATTATGTGATTTATTCATGGTATTACCTGAAGCAAACCGCCGACAGATTCATAAGTGAATGCACCCTTAGACAAATCCACTTCGATTGGGAAGAAACGCTGTCCATCCAGCAGCTGATGACATTGATCGTAAAAAGTAGTCAGATGACTCAGGAGCCTTTGAAGTTGCTGTACGACATCTTGAACGTGCTTGTTATCAAGTAACTCGATTTTGACCTAATTGACAATGTTAAATCTCAGATGTTTTTTCATTTGATTGAAACATCCATCATAAAGTTCTGCGTACCTGAACATCAGACCGAAGAGCTGCGAATCGAGCCCTGGCATCTTGCCGACATCGAAGAACCAATCTGCGTGACGCAAATCCAATCGATAAATAAAAATACGGCATGCCTATTGGCTACGTGTTCCATTTTATACCGGTATTCGTAATTTCCTGTCTCGATGCGGTAGGAGGGCTCTTGCAGTGAATGGTAGCTCTGCTCCTCGTCGTCCATTTCCTTCACCTGATTCACCACATTGTCATTGATGTACGTTATATACTTGTCCATTTAAAGCCAAATATAGTTTTAGATATGGTACCTTTAAGCAATATGAGAGGTATTCAAACTTGGCGTCGGCGTAGCGACCGATGGTCATTCGTGTGTCGGGAATAGCCTTATGAAGAAAAGTACCCAAGTCGGCCAGTACCTTGATTTTGCGAGGAAGTTGGAGTAAAGAGTTTGTCAGGGGCTGGACTCGAAAGTTGGAAAATGTCCAAATACCGGCTTGAGTTGTTTAATCATTTGGACACCGTAACGTTCCATCTGCCGATGGATCTCTCCAAACTTTGTGAAAACTTCGCTGGCTCGCGGCTGTAACTCACGGACGCCGATTGTCGAAAAGATGTTACCAAAATCTACAATGCCAGAAGAATATTAAGATGTTTTTAAAATAGTCCATTTTTTTGCAAGATTCCATGTATATCCTGTACCTTTATAGGTTTGAGACAGGTCGTAATACGAACGAAGAAGACGTCTAGTGTGCTATAATGAAGTCAATTCCCGCGCGAAACGACGAAAGTAACGACATCGCGTCAACAGACGTAACAACTTGAAACTAATGACAAGTAAATATACCTCGACCAGTCCTCTGTACATGCCCTCACAACGCTTCAAGTCTTCTAGGCGTTTCAGCAAACTGTCGTTGCACAGGATGGCTCTTGAAAGTCCCAGAGCGTCGGCCGTCGAGCTGGACATGTTCTCGACGAGACGGTGCTTGACTTTCTTCAATATCAAATCCAAAGTTTTGCCTTGGGCAGGTTCCGCGTGAAGCTTGTTGTAGCGAATCGTGACTGAGCTGTCGTCAAGAGTCAAATAAAGGTTAGAGAAGATTGCAATCATTTCAAAGTTTTACTGTCTGTGAGTGCCTACCTCTGCGCTGCTTGGATCATCTTTGCCACTTCTGATTTTGTTTTGCCCTTGACGGAAATATTATCCACTCCTGTTATTTCATCTCCGCTCTGAAGAGTTCCTTCTTTAGCAGCTGGCGTATTGTCAAAGATCTGCAAAAACAGAAATAAACATTAGCGACTGAGAGAATTCAGGCGGAAAGATGTGATCGATACCTGCACAATGTAGAGGCATGGGCAGTAGGGTGCACCTCCACCAATGCTGATTCCAATCAGATTGGAGCCATCTTTTTCAAGAACCACTGAACCTGTCGTGATCGTCATTCCCCTGATGGACAGGTAATAATAAAAAGAGGTTGATTAGTACAAAAGAATCCCTTTTTCCATACTGCGTAATAAGCAATATTATGAATAAAAGCATTACAGCAATTGCACTATTTTTTAAAGCAAGCAAGCTAACACAGATACATACATGAGACTTAAAACCAATAGCGGGATTAATTGCAGTTAATTCTAGGCATTTACTTCGAAACAGCGTCCTATTGTTTAAAAGATCCATACTTAAGGTCTGTTCGATAAAGCTTTGGTACTACACAAGGGTAATCCGACGTAAATTACCAGAGGCACCTGCTCCCTCAAAAAATGGAGAGATTGATAGGCTGCAAGAGGTAAAAGAGGATTATCAATACAGGAGGATTTCCACTGGTACAAGAGAACACAATTGTTACTTTGTGCTACGAGATAGCAGTAAATATCGATCACCTAATAGGTACGTTACACGCACTGCCAGGTTGTAGTTCTTTGTAACTTACGACAACGAACTTACTGATGGTTCTCTGGCCAGAAAAATCCTCGCATTTCGTCTTCGATGTCTTCGACCTCCAGTAACATGCAAGAGGACGATTCAAGCTCGTCTGAATTCACGACATCTGGGAGGTTGTCGCTATCGTCATTATCGTTGGTTGGATTATTGCTACCAATAATTCCATCTGAGGCAGGACTGGCTATCGATATGTCGTCTTCCCAGTTGGCTGTACTAAAATTTGATTGCCAGTAGGTCGATTGAAAGTGGTGTTTGAGGCCGTACAAGAAATAAAATGGACATAAATGGCGGAAATTATGTCAATTTTCATGGTTGCTAGGAGGATGCAACTCATTTTTATGGGTTTGTCTAACGGGCTACAAAGGTGGTAGTCTAATGTGTTTTTTTTACCTAGTTCCGCTGTAAGTCGTTTCGGGACTAACATTAAAAAAAACAAACAATCCAAATCCGGAAAAGAGGTGCACGAATAGCACAAAGTGATGCACGCACACACACAAAAGAGAAACGAATTAGTTAAATGCAGCCGTGAAAGACAAGAAGCAAAAGTTGAAAATGCATTAATATTGCGCCAGGCAACATCCAAAACACAAAAAAAAATTATTGATTTACATGGAATCTTCTCTCATGGGTAGTTGAGCAGGGTAATAAGGCCACATGGTCTTCTGAAGCTGATGCGCACGACAAAAACGAAAAGAAGAATGGACTGGGACGACGAAATTAACAATAAACACACTGTCCCCACAGCTCTCTAACGTATCGTTTTTTGAAGTGGCTCTAATACGGTCTCTTTTTAACGACTACACAACGAGTCTGTTTTTTCAGATATCAAAAACTCGATTGCAACAAAGGAAACGGAAAGAGCTTGTGTTCACAAATGTAACAGATCCCTTTCCATGCGACAGATAATTCGAAACAGAAACCGATGACGTAGAATAGAAACTTGTGGTCGTAATAAACTTACATCTTGTCTTCTTCGAAAAAGAAGTCTGGCTCGTAGTCGGACAACATTTTTTACCCGAATCTCTTTCAGCGTTTGTCGTTTGTTTTGCTTTTGGCCTCAACAGGACTATAGAGATGCAGTTTGTTTGTCGAAACAGCAGCGACGAACCGTACCACCACACAACTTTCAGGTCGCCAGTTGGCACAGCTGTCGTCTGTACTGCGGGCAACCTCCCATACAGGGCCGTTGGTGGGCCGACATCGCCCGGCTTCCCTCACTTTTTTTTTCCCCGTTTTGATAACAAGCTAAAAGAGGGCTACACTCCGTGTCGTTATCGATCGTATGCTGTTCGCGATCCGGCAACGCTTCGTCGACGGAGTTGCGTCAAGACGGGCGGATATGCGCGCGACGACGGCCCCTGGTTGGTTTCCACCCCGCTTTCCCCCCCCCCCCCCATACATCAGTTCTGTCTCCAATAATGTATACGTACACGCGTTCCTTCTCTATTCCGTACTGACAGCCGGCCAAAGTTATCGATTCGTCCGATGGGGTTCATGTCGCTCGAGTCCTATACATAAATGAGATGGGCTGAGTGCCGCGCAAAACATATCGCAAACAACTATACCAGCTCGAATACTAAATGATTTTCTCATCATTCAAATTCAGCGCAAAAAAGAGGTTTTTAAAGTGTGATGTCCGTCTCTTGATTCCGCATTGAATAAAGATTTTGTTTTCCATACGTCCGGTTTTAATGCAAAGTACTAGAATAACAAAGTCTACTCGGAACTTTCTATATAGATGCTAATTTTCGGCTAGTGGCAGCTAATCAATAAGAAATCCAGCGAATGTCAATGTTGACGTCTGACGAACTGATTGCCTATCATAGGCCCTTTAACGGCGTGGAAGCCAATAGAACGCCTCTTCTACCGCTGGCTGTGTGCAGCAAAAGGAAGTTATCATCATCGATCCAAGTCTCACACACACAAACATGAAAAAAAAAATGGGCGGGCGGTGGGTTCTTGGCGTCCTTTTGCCAACTTTTCCTTGATGATGAAAAGCCCGCAGTAGCAAACGGCGTGATAGAAAAGGGAGCAAGTTTGACGGCCATATAAATGTACCACCGTCTTGATGAATAAGAAAACCCAAAGGCTGGTAATGAGGAAAGGTAGACGTCTGCTCCCAGAGTAGATTGGAAAAAGAGGGTAGTTGGGAGGTTGGGTCGCTTTTGACGATGTTAGACGTATTCAAAGTCATGATCCAACGGTTGCACATGTGTATACATGTCTCCATTACGTGAACCGAAATAATGCGCAACGCACACTCGTTGGTAGGTTGCGCACCGATACGCAGTCAGGAAAGAAAACGAAAGGGAATTCGGATACGTGCATCAATGAATAATGAAGACGACGACGAGCACCGGATCGAAAGAAAAGTGAGACTGAATAACAATAAGCGGAGGAAGAAAAAGAGAGGGGGGTGGAACGTGTAGAAAAATATGAGGGAGGTAAACGAGCGAATGTAGTTCAATTCGGGCACGTAGCAACAGCAATACAGTAATAACGAGTAGATTGTATGTACCTTTACATAATAGAGATAATACGAGCGAAAAAAGCTTGCGGGAGGAGGTGTGTAGGCGGGTGAAAGCGAAGAGGTGCGCTCGTATACCAGTGCGCCGGCGTTGTACAGATTATAAAGGATATTTTTCGATGCCTATGTGCGCGTACTTTTATAGCTCCTGAAAATGTGTGCATGGCCTTTGGAGCCCAAAGTAACCCGAAGAGACAAAAGGGAGATCATCGATCGAGAGTACGACCCGACCCTTTGTCGAGAAAAGGCCACCGACGCCTCAGAACTCGCCGTGTGGCCTCCGTCGTGTTTGATTTCTTTATTTTTTTTTCTCCCTTCCCCTCGATATTCGCCTCCACTGTAATTGTAATTCGTAGGCCAGCAGTGTCAAACGCAAAGAAGAGCGGCTGCTTTTGGATGCCGCGCAACAAACCGAAGCTGGACCAAAGGGGCGTCGAGCGGCACACAGGGGGGAGGGAGGTCGACGCGAACAGCGACGGCGCTGATTGTGTTTGATAGAAAAGATACCAGAGAGAGAGTTGAAAGAGGGAGAGGTATTTTTTCGCTAGGGCCTGGACGCAAGTAACCCCTGTTCGGATTCAACAGCGCCACCTCAACCGATTCGGGCGCAGCTAAACGTGGCCCTCTTCACGCTATCTCTCACTCTCTTTATCGTTCGGCATTGTTCCCCTCGTCTCCTGGAAACAAAAGGCTGTTTCCGAGTCACCCAAATTTTATCAGGTAAATCACTATTGTAAGCATGTGCCAATTAATTCCTTTGTCACTCGTCAACAGTTGACATTTTAAAATTTGTTTTTCAAATTCTAAATTGCCACTGGACATCTTCCAATCACGTACTGTCTCCTTACAGGTGACTTAAAAACAAAAAGGGAGCTGTCAGCGTGAGAGAGAGAGAAGGTTAAACGCTATTTTAGTGAGAGGCCAGAAATTATTAAAACATGTAGGATCGATTGCAGGCTTTTCCGAACCGTCAAGCTTCGTCCAGCTGGGCGATACTTGACGACGCAGTCCTATCTTCCTTGTAATCTCTCACCCTTTTTCCATACACACAAAAAAAAAAGTTCCTGTTTCCGCTTCTGTCTCTCTCACTGACCAAGTTGACATTGACGCACAACACCCAAACAAACATAAATAAGAAGAAAAAAAATGCTGTGGAAAGCGGCGCTGACGCGGCGGATTAGCCGCATGATCTTCAAATGCCGACTGAGTCTGACGAGTCCCGCTAGAACGACGCCAACAACGACGCGAAACTCTTTCGGCAAAGGCAATGGTAAACGGACAACGTCGGGCGCTGCATCGGCCGTGCGGGCGGACAACGCTTACCTGCTGGCCGTCTTTTTCGTCTTTTTCCTACTGGTGATGATTGTGGCTCAAGTGATGGTGATGCGGAACGAGTTGTCTGCCAGCGTGCCCGGTAAATCTCATCGCTCTTTTCGGCCATTGTCGGCGCTGTCACAGTTGCCGTCGTCGTCGTCGACGTCGACATCTTCATTGTCCACCAAACGCCAGACGAAGGAATTAAAACGCCCGGTGGGGCCGTTCCGCTTCGGCCGCCAGCCTGCGCCTTTTGGCCGGGTACTGGCAGCCGATCATGCTGACCCGACTGCCGTCGTCGGCGACACGAACGCTTCTGCTGGCGGCCCGCTCCGTGGTCCAGCTAATCTAATTCATGAACCTTCCCATACTTTGACTGCAGGCGAGTGGCTCAAGCGCCTTCCGCAGGAGCAAAGTCGAGACGCTTGGGTCAACCAGCTTTGGTTTTGCTTCCAGGGACGTTCGGTCTGTCCGTGGCAGCCGGTGGCTGGGCGCGAAAAGTGTTTCGTCTATTCGGCCTACCTGGACGACACGGCCAGCAACAATCCTGGCACTGGAACGGTACGTGTCATTGGAGTGGCCAAGACGAAAAAACCGGATCGTCTTTGGTGCCAACTCGGATGGGCGACGAACGGTACCGCAAACTGGACGGCAGTTCCGGCTCAAATTAAAACAATACGCGAGCACTGGAACTTGCGCTACAGCGCTGTCTTCATCCTGTGTCCGTTGTCTTCGAAAAATTGGCCAGCCAGTCATCCCCGTTCGCATCCAGAATTTGTTTCCATCTCAACCAGTGAGCATCCAGCCATGCCGGATCACGATTTGCCCATCCGAGCGACATCTACCGTGTCTGAATTCAATGCCACTTACGGTCACTGGGCACATTCGCCCACTGGCAATTTGTTGCCAATTATTCGATATTCAGATGATCCTGAAATTTGGAGTAATCCAAAACATCAGCTGAGCGTCTGCGTCAAGCCGCTTCACTATAGTTTCAATAGGGTTGATCAGCTGATAGAATTTATTGAGATCCATCGCCTGCTGGGCGTTTCTCATTTCACCTTCTACAACCACACGGTGGGCGAGAACTGCGATTGTGTTCTCCGCCGCTATATCGACCAAGGTCTAGTGGAAGTTCTTCCATGGAGCCAGCTTGATGTTATTTCACAAAAGGAGATCCGCACGGAAGGTAATTGGTTTAAATGATTTGCATAATGTGTGGCATCTTACATTTCTTGATCTTTACAGGAATCTTCGCTTCGCTCAACGACTGCCTCTATAGGCACATGTTTGATAGCCAGTACTTGCTCATGATCGACCTGGACGAGTTGATTGTTCCGCGCACTAAATTCACGCTCACCGAGTTGATTGCTTCCACGTTATTGGCCAATAACACTGTTGCCGGCGGTATCCATAGCAGCGCCAACAGTCATAACGGCTATCAAATTGGCGCCTACTATTTCAGAAATGCCTTTTTCTATTTGTCGTGGCCCGACGATGTCGGCATCCAATCCGCATGGAGCGCTACAACTTCCAGCCGACATCTGGATTTGATTAGTTTGCGCAAAACGAGACGCAACTTCAAACTTCATCCTCACCGGTTTGCTAACGTTCGACAGTTCAATAAACGAATCCGTATTGATCGCGTACCTTTCCCGACAGGATACGATCCAAATACATTTGCAGGCCTAGGGCTGTTGTCGAAGTCGGAAATCATTTCGTATGGGAATTTCGAGCAGGCTACGCAGCGGCTCACGTTCCCGATTCACTGGCGCTGATGCATCATTACAGGACGTGCGAATTTGGTGGTGACACCTGCCTAGCCAATCCTTCCATTCAGGACCGCTCGGCCTGGAAATACGGTGACGCCCTAGTCAACGCTGTCCGTCATAGATTTGAACAGTTCGCACAACACTGTCCGGCTCTTTTACCGGTTACTGCTAATCAGCAACCGCTGCGAACGTCAATGGCTACCATTGCTACAACTATTGCTAATGTTACTACAACTACTTCTACCTTGTCTCCATTCTCCAGTTGACGCGCGCTTCTCCTCTGCTTTCCTTCCACTTCATAATCATATGTGAAGTTCCGTTGATGAGTCCTCGAGGTTTTTTTTCTTCTTATGTGTCGGCTCCAGTACGCGAGTAGACAAGATTTTTATATACGGGTCCAAAACCTAAATGAGGAGCCAAAAAGGAAAACGAAACTCATAAGTTTATATCAGTAAGTGGACGAGTGGATATAATAACTAAAAATGATTTGTCAAGAAACACGTCAAAAACAAAATGTTTTCCATGGAAATAAACTTGCTTTAAAAAACGAGTGTTTTCGCTATCATCTAATAGACTGATTAACTGTTGCGAATATTGGATGCATCACGTTATGTATCCTTGACAGGACGATCGATTTTCGGATGAGAAAAGAGCCAAGCTTATAAAACTATCGCTAGATGGTAGCCTTTGTGGACTACATTCGTTCGGGAATGATTGTCTTCTTATTTTTATAACACGAAGCCACTAAAAAGAAAGGAATGAAATGCCCAGGAAAAAGAAGTTGAATCTCAAATTAAATTACTTCCATTTGAATTCGCATCCCCACGAGAATTTCCAACAAAAACAGTAAAACAAAAAGAACTTTTTTAATATGCAACTATTTTAAAATGCAGGACCGAGTGATGCGGAAATGTGTCCCCTACAAGAATTTGCCAAATATCGCGTCACATTGTTGGGATTATAATTATATCGCTGGCATATCAGTCGTCAGACTTTGAAAATGATGCGCCCCCCTTCTCACCTTGACGACTCAACGCAGGTCGAACAACTATTAATAGTTTACATGCTCTTGAAAAGTGGTTGCTGGTAGTTGCTGGGCAAATGTGCGTGGGCCACCACCTACTGGCAAGTCCGACAGTCGCCCGAATTGCCTTGTTTCAACAGCAGCTGGTGTCGATCTTTTCAGGAAACAAAATTTGAGTGGGCATTGGCCACACGAGTGTAAAAATGTTTTTGCTGACCCAAACGACACATGGATATGTTCTTTGATAACCGGAAAGAAAAAGAAAAGTTGTGTCAGAAAGGAAAAACTCCAAAATAACACAAGACGCAGTAGACACAAGTTTGTGAAAACGGATCAAGTCTACACAGACAAGACAATCATTCTTTTGGGCGGAATAAGAAAAACAAAAAAGAAAGATTGGCCAGATTTGGAAGCGAGTATATACGTTTACTAAACCTCGATGGGATTAAGTACGGGCAGACTATGCGTTGAGAACGACGTCCTCCTGAGCTGTACATCAACAACGGAGCTCATCTCTTTCATCTTTCTTTTTCAATTCGCTTTTCATCGCAAGCAGCAAAACATTCGACGCGTGGATGATTTATTTTGTTAAACCTTTATAGAGAAAAACGAAATCTCCCAGCAACTTTAGTCGCCCTTTTTTTTTTATATCCTACTTTAATACAGAACACACTTCTCACTAAGCCTCCTACATAATCATGGAGACTATAAATATCTGCCAAGTATTGAAGAGAGTTATATCCGCCCGTCGAATACGGCAAGGAAATCACGTGAAATATTCATTTCCCTCCGAGTCTTCTTTTTTGTCATGACGCCGGATAAAGTTTGCCTTATGATACAAAGCGCCTGTCCGGCTCACGTAGGCCTCTAAAAAAAGACGAGAGCCATTTGCTATTCTAATTTTTGTTTCCTAAACATTTTTCTACAACCGCATTTAAAGCGCAGTGCGTCAAACTCGAATGATGCATCACGCTAACATTACTTTTTCTCGGCAAAAAATAATATAAATCACTTTCCCTAATTACTTTAGACAGTGACCGGATTGCGGCAGAGTGAGAAGCTCCCAAAGTGACTTGGCAAATGTCACCAAAGCATTGCTTTATTTGATTCATTAAGCTTTCTTGCATTGTTGCACGAATGACTCTCTATCGCTTTAAGTTTATTCGTTAGCCACGCCCACGGATGCCACCCACTGGTTTTTTGGCGAAGTTTCGAAAATGCCCGTGTTGTTGTCTGCCATCTACTGCTGATGAGGCCGTTCCAATTTGGTATCATTGAATATTTGAAGCAAGCGCACACGCTAGGCACTCTATTCCATTCAACTTCAATTTATGGAAAACCCTTGCTCAACAATGTAATAGCATCCTATTTTATAATGTATGACTTAGGCGAGAAAGAGCAATCGATTGTTTCCCTTCTTTGAATTTGTCCGTGGCAAAAAGGGGAGAGCTATGGAAGGGAAATGCTCCTTGCCGTCGCCATCTTCTCCCGCGTTCACACACGTATAAGACCTTAAAAATAGCATTGCAACAAGCGGGGGAAAATAAACTAAATTGCAGAGCGACAAACAGCAACTAAGAAGAAAAATGAGAAAGCTTAGTTGATGACCTGTCACCAGGCAACCGTAGGCTTTTTATACAGCCTAGTTTAGACATGGGGGAACGGAATAATACAACAATCAAATTTTCTAAAGCGGGTCGATTGCATGGGGAGACAAACGACGAAACATTTGAACCAACAAGTGACATGAAAAAAAAAAAAGGCAATGGGAAAAGGTCCCACGTATGTCGTCGTCTTTTGCAAAAATGACTCGATCCTATTTATCATTTTTTTCAAAGAAATTCCCTGTAAAAACTATGAGAAAAATGGATCGATTCCGTCTGGCGTTTATCCAGCAAAGTAAATAAATCTGTTGAATTTAACAAACCCCGCGCGCAGTGTGTATCTATTTGAAATGGGCGCCTTCATTACTGACTGTTTTCTTTATGTCGGTATGGAACGCATACGTTACCGCTTTATGCAAAACCGAGGAAATGTATACGAGCAAGGATGACCGTTCATCAGGCTTTAATGTACCAACAACGCACGAGGCAAACCCGATAGACTCTTTATGTGGAAGGAGCAGATGTGCTAGGAAAGGCCATATATGCGTACCATGACGATGCAAGGTCCTGCTCTATCCGATCTGAGCAGCAGTCGGCCCGCGCTCCTCTGCTTGGACGGAGCTAAATATGAACGTCTCCGGCTGCGACCGATTAAAAAAAAAAAACCTAAACCCACACGACTCTCTCGCAGTTCCATTTTAGCCAATATATCGTTCAGTGTTTTTTTGCGCAAGAACTTCTTTGACATATGCTAACAATCTTAAGTGATTAACGGTGCCGTTTGCAGCATAGGTGTAAAAGAAAGTGAAATCATCGACTTACCCCGGTGAAGTGGGTGCTGGTGCGTTATAAAGTTGCCTCCTCCTTCGGTTTTTACAAACCAGCGAATCGGAATAATGAGTTGCTGGTACGGTAGTGCCTGTTTCTATGCTCGTCATCAAACATCAGAATGGTGGTTCCAGCTGGGATCGACGTTGTGACAATTAAGTTCCTTTTTTCCCCATTTCATACGTCACTGACGGTAGAACGATTGCTAGAAAAAAGAACAGAAGTGATAAAGTCGGTAGTAACACGCAGGTTGTACAGCCTCCTGCTGAAATTGGTCTTTATTCTTTTGGGCTTTCTTTTATACTTACAAGAAAACTTGTCAACGACGTATACCATTCGCACCCAGGACGTTTGTGCGTATGTATGACCCACTTGAGTGTTCTTCCTGCCAGACCAGGCGCTGAACGGAGGGCAGCCGTCGATCACGCTCAGCGTTTTGTCATTATTAAAGGACTCGGCAGCTGGAGTCAGCCGCCAATCAGGTAAAAGAAAACCAATTTGTCCTTTTCTGCTGGATGTTCTGTCTTGGCCGAACCTTGAGTAGCGTCACCCAATTGCGATGATGAAAGACGGTAGAAAATGTCAGCGAGTCCAGACTTTAAGTCGGTCCATCTAATCAATTTGTTCCAAATCCGGCCAAGTATAGCACTGAAACAAAAAATAATGTAAAACTTAGGTTAAAAAATTGAGTTGAACAAAATACATGCACCCCCAACCCTGACTTGATGGTAGGAATGCGTAATGAGGGATTTCCCAGGTTTCGTTGTGGATTCGTCATTGACAACGACAAGGTGATTGTCTTTTAACAATGTAACACGTCGAAAGACTAGGACACGATGCAAATGAGCCAGCAGGTGGTTACTGTAACTATCGATTGTTCCCGGATGATGCTAGTAACATGAAAAAATAGAAGAGCAACAGACCTCACCATTTCTCTGCTCGAGTCCCGCATTTCTTCGCCATCACACACCGACATCCGTACGACAAAGGGCTGCTTCCCCTTTCGGTCTATTTTTTTTTTTTCATTTGCCCAGTGGTGTAACAAGTCTCTTGGCGACGTGGTGTATTCTATACAGATCGTGCTTTTCACGTTCCTTCTTTTTTGTAACTGCAGCAGTAATTGACGGTTTTGGGTCCATTTCTTCGTGTTTCCCCCGAAGAAAGCAACGCCTCCAAGTAATTTGTCTGAAAAGAAATACCCACTTTTTAGAGTGTACACGAAAAACGTTGGATGTAGGGATTTTTCCTTTTACCAACCTCACGAAAAGCTTCAATCGCCCAAGCAACGAGCAACCCGTGTAAGCCTCGTGGGCTTTTTGTTCTGTTCATATGCACTTGCTAAGTTTGGTGGTGGCTGTTGTCGTACGTCGTTCGGTAAAAGTTTTCGTCCGAAAAAGAAGTAACGAAACGAATAAGTTCAGAAACGTGTACATGTCGCCAGCCAATTGTGGCTTGATCGCATGATCAACTTTTTGCACCTCACTGGCGAAAGTTCGGACGTGCACTAAAGCAAAATGGCGCGAAGAAAATAAAGCAATGATTTAGATGATAATTTGATACGATCTGGCAACTTCCTATTCCACCCCTTTATCTATCGTATTTAAGCTTCGATTATTATCTTTTGTTTTTGTCCACCCTTTTTCTAGGCCTTTCCATCTTCACTTATGAGTTGCAGACGACACTGCTAGAACTCCTGGCGGCAAAACGTTAGAGGTGGTCATCGTTTAACAAAGTGATGTAACGGACAAAGAATAAATCACTAGCTGGACCACTCAAACAATCGTTAACGGCATTTTTATGCTAACCTTTTGTTTGCGGGTTGCTTCTACAGACAGCTGAAAATCCAAGTACCATTATCCCAATGTTCAACTGAGAGGAGGGGCATACATGTCAAACAAAGGAAACGTGCAATCGAAAGTGCACAATTTATGAACTGCTTCAGTTTTGGGCGAAAGAAAACCCAATAATAAAAATGAGGCTGCCTTTAGTACCTTTCAAATGGATGTTGGTGAATCTAATGTTTTCCTTGTACACCTGGCAACAAGGCAATGCTGACAAATTCACTCTCGGATACCTAACGGGGGCATCCAGGAGACCCTGGGATAAGGAATACTCTCGTCCGGGACTCTCCATTTCAGGTGAGTGTATTGTTAAGTTTTTTTTTAAAATTTAATATACCTTTATTATGGGGGGGTGAATGTTTCGTCAGTCGCATTACCTCGTTCTAGATGTATGATCTGATCGAGCGCAACATCGATTCTAATATTTTCAACCTTTCCAAGAGCTCTAGCTAGACGAATTACATATCCCTTTTCTTGGAATTCAATCAACATATTGAAGGATATCTCAGTGCAACTTTGTACTTACAACATATTGGCTGAAAACTTTTGAGGTTGGAAACAATGTAGAGGAATTTCGTAAATAGTTGTAAGGCTTTTTTCACTCTTGCCTACGGTTTCTCTACTGCCAAATCTATTGTCCTAAGGGCTCAAGCAGGTTAGGCACACAGACCTTTTCCTGTAAGTGATGCTAAACAGCATCGCCTCTAGTTTGCTTTTCCCCCATCACGAGATTTTGTTTGTTGCTGCGATTATTAAAGATTTTCTTGGAAAAGAAATCCTAAAATTTATTCTGCGCCCACTCACAATAGTACAGACGTGCTTTTTCAAAGAAAAGAAAGTTCATGCTTTTAGGCAAATGAAACCAACTTGAAGGCTTGTTGACCTAGGTGCAAGTGTCATATTTTCGGCTCCTCCCACCTTTTTTTTTTTTGCTAACTGCCTCAGTAGAGTTCGGATGTGACGAACTGACGAGTGACAACTATCTTTTCGAACTTCATGTGGTAAGTTTAAGTTGTCCCTTGTTATTGATAAGTGATGGTGGAAAGAAATTTCCATCACATGTATTTTCCCCTGTATAGAAAACATTAAGATATTATCTACACTTTTTTTTACTCTGGCTATGGCCAAGAAAGCAAACGACAAGGGATTTTCAACAGTCTTGTGAAAGCTATTGTTTTACAAGTCTGAGTAAAGATCAATCTCTGTGATTTAATATTTGTAAAAAGAAATGAGCTACTGCGTTTTGCATAAAGTGTAAACGAGAACGGTGAAAAATTCAACTTGAGTCTTTTTGAAAACAGGTAGCCATTTTGATTTTAAAAATGCCTTTAGCCACACAAATTTTGAAAAAGAAAACACCAGTTTACAAGCTCAGACAAACTTGAAAACAGGCTACTCTATTGACAGTTGAAAGGAACAAGTTGAAAGCAAAACGTACATCACGTAATGGTGTTGCTATGGCATCTTTACGTGTACAAACTTGCATAAAGTTGTCCCTTATTCATTAACTTTTAATTTGTGGGTTGTGCTAGTTTGCATTTTATTTATCAAAGCATCCCGTTATTCCTTTTCATTAGGTTTTTTGCTTGATTTCGTCCTGTCTTCCATAACTTCTTCTCGTTTTTGCGTCGTCTGTATTTTCTCAGTGTTCCAGACTCTGCGAAGCACCATTAGCTTTTTTCCTTTCATTTTGCCATGTTATTTATAATACGGTCACGCCGTTGTTTTGTTTCGTGTAACTGGCGAAACTTGCTTTCCGTCAAGTCAGTAATGCAATTTGTTTCACGTAAAAGGAAAAAGTAATATTTTGCATGACACGTGAAGGATCTTGGGTTATTTACGTAGAGAACGCATGACTGAGCCTGTCTAGAAAGACGAAATAGCTTGATAACAAGTTGAAGAGTCCTCATGGACATTTTCGTGTGATAAAGAAAGAAAGAGATCGATAATAAAAATGAAAGGCGAAAGTTAGGTAGAATGAAAAGGTTATTTTGATCAGGTCTCGATCTCCAAGCCCCAGGATAACGAACGCACAAAGAGTGAAGGATCGAAGTCGTGCGTCGTCGACTTTTTCTTTATTTAATCGGGAATAGAAAAAACTGTGGCGTAGGGAGACAAAGCGAACTAGTCGTAATAATATATACGCAGGAGCTATAGCAGTATGTTATACGTAGATCTATATAGTAGTGCGTTGAATAATAGTCATCTTTGCAAGGATCTTCTCCATCCATTCTCTGAATTCCCGCGTCATATTAAATCACTTAGGTGAGTCGACGTCTTCCTCGTCGATATTGCTTTTACCCCCCTCCACGTTAATATTTTGTATTGGGATGACAAGACGGCGGGGAATAAAAGGTACAGGAACTCGACAAAGAAAGGAAAACTTCAATCTTTTTTTTGCACACGTTCGTTTTATAGGGAAAATCGAATGCCATTTATTCTCTGCATTTCAAATCAGATAAAATCTAAATCGAACTGCATCGTGTGATTATATTTTCAAATCGTGCCCTAACATCAGTATTGAATGCTTCTATGCAATTTCAGGAGCAATTTCGTTGGCCATCGAAGATGTCACCAGGCAAAAGATTCTACCCTTTGACCACACGTTGGATATGGTCGTGGCCGAAACGTATGGCGAGGAAGAAGAGTCTCTCCTTCAAACGGCTAAGCTGTGGACACTCAACGTTTCAGCATACATTGGACCACAAGAGTCCTGCGTTCACGAGGCTCGTATGGCCGCCGCGTTCCGTCTTCCCATGATTTCCTACGTAAGCTCTCTCTTTAAATAGCTGTTACCATACTCCATTATCATTTATCGAATCAAAAGCTTTTTCAAGTCCAGTGTGTACGCAAGACGAAAAAGCTTTTAAATCATTATCGCTGTCATGGCGTGTAATGTTTATTAGGAATCAGCCAATCACGTAGAAGAAGCTCTTTAACTTTGCTTTTAAACGCTTTCTGAAAATGGCAATTTATGTTATTTTGCTCTTCATTTTTATTTCTTTTTCCCTTTCAACGCAATTGTAGTTTTGCACGCACGACGAAACTTCGAACAAGGAACTTTTCCCAACATTTGCTCGTACACGCCCGCCGGATACGCAAATCTCCAAGTCAGTGGCTTCCGTTTTGAAAGCTTTTCACTGGCACAAAGTCGCATTCTTCCACAAGAGCACGGACGACTCCGAATACGCCAAAGTAAGTCAGTCAACATCACGTTACTCAAACATCGCACCGACTGGCATTTTCCAATAAGGCCAAAAGTATTGGAATGAAATAGAGTGGAATAGACTTGTTTGACTGTAAACCTCTATCCATCTATTTGACGCGAGCTCTGTGGCAATTGAAAAAGATGCTCACATGAACTTGAGGGTATCCATCTTGTCAAGTACGTAGAGTACTGAAGAAGCCAATAGCGCTTTTATCCATAAACGAGTATCGAATAGAAGTCGGTACGTTATACAAATATTGGAAGCGCGCGGGCGCGACCCTTTTGATCTTTTTGGCCCGTCAATATGCTAGAGTGATGCTTCTGCTGCCGGTAATATTGATGTATACTTATTCTATTGTTATCCAGTTTTAATGCACTCGAAAATAGTGCTGGAGAATCATCCATCGCGGTCTAGATTCAACCGATCGATTGTACACAATTGTACTCGGGAAGTTATTTGACATGGTTTCGAGTTTCAATGTTCTCCAGTATAATAACGACCCTAGAGAAATAAAGAGAGATACACTTTCTTCCGGAATAATAGCTCCCACGATTCCACACTCCGACACGTATAGAAAGAGGGCAAACCTAACAGCCGCGATAAACTAATAATAATGGGGAGGATGCGTGTAGTTCTAAACATAGGCGCGTGAAAGTGCAGTGCATTAGCGAACACACTTCAGCAAAGGCAGGCAAAGGCGTAAAAAATAATGAAATTAAAGTTAATCTATTTTGATAATTTTTGTTTTTTCATCTTTCTTTAGATTGCACAGACGGTGATGACGACGTTAGCGGCCGAAAACATCGAAGTCAAATTCCGACGTTCTTGGAAAGTGACCTACCATCACGGCTGGGATGACTGGATGACGAATCCATTCGAGAAAATGGTGGACGAAACATACCAGGACATTCGCAGTAAGTTACATAATGCGCCGACTAACAGTGTGTCATAATTAATAAGAACATTGGACGAGGGGGAAAAGAAGCACGGTTGGATATGGTATAAGAACGGCCACGTTTTGACGATGCCCTTACTTCATTAAAGATGTTCCCCCTTTTTCTTCCAGTTTATGTTGTCCTCGGTCCGTATCATGAACACATCGGGCTGTTGACGGCCATGGAAGACAGGCATCTCTTCGATCGAGGTAATGGATCCATGTGTAATTATTACACAGAGAACTTCACCCTCTTTTTTGCTTGGATATTTAATGAGATCGTCCCTCAACACGGTTTCTCATTTCGCTGGGAAACTAATTTTCTCTCTAAACCTTTTAAAAAAATTTATCTTTAACTTTCGCAAAAAAAAAAAATAGGAGAATATTTTGTTTTGGGCGTCGATTTGGATCGTTACGACGCTGACAACCCAAGCAAATACTTGCGCGGATTGCTCAAAGACGACCTGGATCGGAAAGCTATCGAAGCATTCGAGAACTACGTCGGTGTTGTCGGCTCACCATCGGGCGCTGATTTCGACAATTTTACACAAATGGTCAACGATTACCTGGAGCGGCCGCCGTTCAATTTTCCCAATCCACTCACCTATTTTGGTGGCGTCAAAAGAGTTCAGTATTTCTTCTACTTATTTATTGTTGTAACATTAACTCACCTGTTGACTATAACGTTAAGATTCGTGCGGAGGCTGCTTACCTGTACGATGCCGTCCTGCTCTATGCGCACGCCCTTCGTGAAGTCCTCCTTGCTGGGGGCAATCCTTATGATGGACTTGCCATAATGGAACGAATTCGAGGGCGAACCTACATGAGTGCTATGGGGTGAGTGCAACTAGAACGTCTGATTTAAAAATCTTAGACATTTTGCCAATTGCTGTTAGACAAAAACATTCATATTATTCTTTTTGACACTGACCGGTTCGCCACAAAAACTTGATTTCGGGTTGCATCGGTGTTGAAATGTCCTTAGTTTAACATGAAATCAGATAGAGGAAAGTCAACCCGTCACTTGTTGATAAAGAGCTCCTGGATAAATCGCATTAATTAACTTGATGGTAGGAAAAAAAAACATGATGTGACAGCAGTTGGCTCGTTTCCCTGGAGAATGTTGTACAACTAGTAACATTTGACTTTGATCTGCAAGATGTGCATGTTAAGAGCTAGCAGACCCGTTTGACACGATTGGACGTAGTTTTGAGGTCCGATTGGAAAGCGGAAAACTTCTTTGTCACTCAGAGTACCCGATAACATTGCAGATTTGATATCAAAGCTTTGATCTTGACCAGTAAAAAAAAATCTTTCCGCTAGAACAAACAAATGGAATGACGATTCCGAATTAATTTTGGTTACGTATTGGTGTGTATGTAGGTACGTCGTTTACATGGATGCTAACGGCGACACTCAAGGGAATTACACGCTGATTGGACGTCAGCCATACGAGACCACTAACCACGAAGATGGCCTCTACCCGGTGGGTGTTTTTCAAATTCCGCGGAATCACAGCACGATCCCGGTGAGTCCATTTACATCGAAATGGGGTAAGGGGAAAGGCATAACGCTAATCACGGTGCAAAAGTTTTCCATGATTGTTGGTCCCGCGAAAAGTCGTGATTCTTTTTCCGACTACAACAAAAACTTAACGTAAAATGCGTTTGTTGTCTTAACCATCTCCTATTTCTCGATTCCTGCTCCACTCTTCTGGAAGCGTCGTCTCCTGGTAACACGTAATCAAACGAGACAAAGGACCGCCAATTTACTGTAGGACACAAGTAGAACTTGGCAAATAAAGATGATTGAATAACATTCAACAGTAGAATGTAACCAGAATAATGGTGGCAACATTTAAAACAACTTTGTTTTAAATCTTGTGTTTTTTGGTTAGCTGCCAAATGTCTGATTTTTTTTTTTGCGCGTGTGACATGTACAACTCGTCAGTCAGTTTCGCTTCACGGTTGGCAGAATCACTTTTTTTAGACGTTCACTATTTTTTACGATGTGTCCCTATTTCAAATAGGAACTGCATTTGGTGTCAGCAATCATGTGGAGAACGGGCAAGATTCCAATCGACCAGCCTCCGTGTGGATTCCGGGGCGAGCTCTGCATATGTAAGAACATCAATAATAATACCATCACGTTTCTCCTTTTTCATTATACATGTGTCATTGAATTTGAAAAAAAAAAATCAATGGCAAATGTAGTGAACCTATTTTTTCAGTAGAAAAAAAATAGTTTTATTATTTAATCTGGTCGGATAATTCGATTAGATTGCGTATAGCCGTACAATATGAATGAGAAAAAACTAAAATCGGATACATGTACCCCCTGGATTTATGTACTTTGTTTCGTTCTGATAACAGCTAATACGGAAGAAATTGCTTCTGGAATTGCCGGCGGGATTGCTATCGTCTTTATCGTTGTCGGACTTATCATCTACCGTAATTGGCGCTACGAGCAAGAACTCGATTCACTCCTATGGAAAATTGACTACAAAGACATACAGATTCCCGACCTTCCGGCTCTTTCATCCGGCCAGGGAAAAGCTCCACGGGTAAAACTTTGTTATTTATTTATTTGTTAAAGTGATAAATGAAGCAATTTGAAACTCTTCTTCACTTGCCTTTTGGTTTCTGGGAAATGTTTCCGATCATCATGGCCTGTACTTGTTGCTTTGTCTGTGACGCCACGGCAACCAATTGAATCGATTTTTTTGTTTCCTTTTGTGCTCGATTGTATCAAGTAGAGTCTTCATCCTCTCCTGAGAACAAGCCAGGTGTCGCTCAGCTCGAATCCGGAGACGGACTTTCGATATTCGGCTATTTACGGCACGATCGGTGTCTACAAGGGTCGAATCTTTGCCATCAAAATGGTCAATAAGAAATCCATCGATATGACACGATCCATGAAAAAGGAACTGAAATGGGTAAGGAAAAAAAATGAAATCGATTGATGTGACACAAAAGCCGATAAGTTTATTATGCCAACGAATCTTGATTGTACCCTTGCCTGATTACAGATGAGAGATCTGAGACACGACAATCTGAGCGCCTTCTTCGGTGCATGTGTTGATCCACCTAATATATGCATCGTGACGGAATACTGCACACGGGGAAGTCTCAAGGTAAACACGCTTTCGAGCTGCTTCTCTATTTTTGATTACACGAGTACAAAGAAGTGCTACTGTGTATCGACCGAAAAGCCTATAGACGCAAGGAGAAGAACGCAAAAAAAAATGAATTCCAGAATAAAAAAAGAAGCCAAGAGAGGAAAGATGAATGATGACGATCGATAACTCCTTTTTTTTTACAACGTCCTTCTAAACTTTTATTTATTTATCGATGTGGCATTTTTTTGTGTTTTATTTACAGGACGTACTGGAGAATGACGATGTCAAATTGGATAACATGTTCATCGCCTCTCTCGTGGGCGATATAGTGCGAGTAAGTTGACATTAACGGATGAGGATAGCTCGTAGACAAAAGAGGATCGGCATTTTCCTTCGTCGCCGATCTTTCCACAATGGCTAATCCATAAATTAGCCATGCCTTGACTATATCGCGCAATTGTTGTCTTGTGTTTTTTCGTCCCCTTTTTCTTAACCTCGCTAGTTTTAGGGTTGTACTTCATTCACAACGTGACAAGCGTCTCATTATTCTTTTTCAACAGGGCATGATTTATTTACATGACTCACCTGTCAAGTCTCACGGTAATTTGAAAGCCTCCAACTGTTTGATTGACAGCCGCTGGGTTCTCAAAGTGGCTGATTTCGGCCTGCACGAATTCAAATCGGGAGCCGAACGCGTCACCAACGATGACTGCGACGACTTTATCCACGGTAATATTCGTCCCATTCTTTACTTCCCCATTTGTTGCTCTAAATATTTTGGCAAGAAACACGGGAACGCTCTTGCTTAAGAAAAGAAACATCTCTGCAATGTATAAATGTAACATTTCTTTTTGTCCTGGCGTGTTTGTCTATGGACTATGTCTCTGCATTGGCAGGATTGCTTTACAGGGCACCAGAATTACTTCGCCTGACCGATCCACCTTTGCAAGGCACCCAGAAAGGTGACATTTACAGCTTCGGGATTCTTTTGTACGCCATTCACGGGCGTCAGGGACCTTTCGGCTTCATCACCCTTAGCACCAGGGACATTCTCAAGAAGGTGACCGAACATGCTCCTCCACTGTCACCGTTCAGGTCTGATTTTTTATTCTTTCCAATTTGTTTAGTTTTGAAAGAGTTACGCTCTATTTCTATAGTTTTATCGATAATGCAGCATACAATAAGAACAAAGCTAATAGTTGTGAAGAAAGAGGGCACTTAAAAGTAATTGCATTTGGCATATTTTTGTTAGAAAAAACTGCTAATGTTTCAGACATGTATTGTAGATTGACGTTAATCCCTTTGATCATTACTGGCAGTTGTTTCTCGGGAGCGACACAGTGCAAAGACCAACGATATCTATAATGCTTTCATTACTAGGGTTAAGCCGAGTATGTTAATAATAAGCATCAAAACAACGTACACGTCTAATCAAGGATCTGGCAACAGCAGCATGTTACGGCCGATACATTTTCTGTACATTTTGAGCTGAGCCAGCAGATTAGATCGTTATGTCTATAGTCTTTAGGCACGCTTGGTTAGCAGTGATATTAAGCATAGTGACACATAAATCTCTCTCGCCATAATACAATGAAAAGTTCCTGTTTACTATTACGGGCCTATAAATGCCTCGAGGCGTTTTAGCTATGATGGACATTTAACCATTTTTTTTTTTTTTTTTTAGCTATTCTGAGCCCGTCAGTCGGGTTGAGAAATAAACTTGTCACTCACTAGAGACAACGTACTCTCATAATAATGAAATATAAAGTTTGGTTACGAAAATTGTGTGTTTTTTTTATTTACAGGCCGCGGATAGAAGCGCTGGAAAATTGCCTGGACTGCGTCTGCACAGTCATGGCTGAGTGCTGGCGCGAGCAGCCGGAAGAACGACCCGATTTCAAAACTATCCGCTCCAAATTGCGCCCGATGCGTAAAGGCTTGTGAGTTCTAATTAATGCAGTTCATGACTAACAAATTAGCCCAGTAACAACATCAACCATTAAAGTGGATTCTTAAAGCCAACTGCCCACGCACGTGATAATGCTTGTCGCTAAAGATGGTTTGATATTGAACCGGCCAAGAAAGAGAATGGAATAATGTCGATATCGTTTTGGGCTTTATTCGTGAGCTGAAAGTGTCTGTATGGCGTGTTTTGTTTCTCCCTCTTGGCAGGAAGCCCAACATTTTTGACAACATGAACTACTTATTGGAGAAATATACCAACAATCTTGAGGCGTTGGTCGACGAGCGGACCGAACAACTGCTCGAGGAGAAGAAGAAAACCGGTATACCAAACATCATCATTTTCGTATTCACGTGAAAGTTCCCTGCACTTCTCCTGAACGAATAGTTCAAACTAAATTGCGGTCGTGCTGATTTTTTATTCTTATTTCTTAGAGGCACTCCTGTATGAAATGTTGCCCCGCTACGTGGCCGAAAAGCTCAAATGCGGACACAAAGTGGAGGCGGAATCATTCGACTCGGTTACCATCTATTTCAGTGATATCGTCGGTTTCACGGAAATGTCGGCACAGTCAAGTCCGCTGCAGGTAAAAATGGTGCACGTTGACATTCAAATGAGAATCGATAAGTAATCATTTCTGCATGACGTTACGTCAAAATAAGGTGGTGGATTTCCTCAACGATTTGTATACGTGCTTCGACTCGATCATCGGAAATTACGACGTGTACAAAGTGGAGACCATTGGCGACGCCTACATGGTCGTCAGCGGCCTGCCCATCCGCAATAAAGACCAGCACGCGGGAGAAATCGCCTCCATGTCCCTTTCACTGCTGCGGGCCGTTGTCAAGTTTAAAATACGACACCGACCTCATCAAACGCTTATGTTACGCATCGGTATCCATTCCGGTAAGATATTCAGTTTGATTCTCAGATCGTCCGTTATTGTTTCCGGTGTGCGTGCCGCCCAGCTGATTAAATCATACATTTTTCTTTCCGCTGGATTTAAGGCCCGGTATGCGCTGGAGTCGTTGGATTAAAAATGCCACGCTACTGTCTCTTTGGCGACACCGTCAATACATCATCCAGGATGGAATCAACCGGCTTACGTAAGTTTATCTTGTGCCCGTCTTCCATATCAAAGGTTCTTGACCTTATGTTTGCGTTTCAGCTCTGAAAATCCATTGTTCGACGGCCTGTAAGCAACTGCTTGACCGTTTAGGTGGCTACATCTTGGAGGAACGAGGCGAAATCAAGATCAAAGGCAAAGGTGATATGGTAACGTATTGGCTAGTGGGCGAAGAAACTGGCAATCAAATCCGCCAACGCGGCAAAGCTAACGGCCCTTGGTCTAATCGACCCAAGAGCTCGTTGAGGAACGCCAGCCACAAGTTGGCACGCAATCGGCATAATAGAGAAGATTTGGCATGTAGCCTCGATTCTCCTAAGAAACTCAGATTCGCTGCGGACTCACCCGCCGTTCCATCGGCTGTTGACGTGGAGATCCTTAATGAGACGATGCCGTTTGCGACGACGAGTAAACGGAATTCATGTCCCAATCTGAAGGTGAACGCACAGGTGGGCGGTTTTACGTTGATGCAGCCGAGTTTCTGTCGATCAATGGAACGCAAACTCTGCTATCAACCTCATCGATTGAGCACCACATCTTTGGTGGAAGCCATCACCTTAAGTTCCAGTAGCTCGGCTCATAAGACGCCCAACGGAAAATCCCAGCTGCATTTCACTTTGTCGTCTCCAATGTCGTCGCGGGTTCGTGGAGAAAATCCTAAAATCGAACTGAGCCCTCCTGAAGAATCGATAAACGATTGTTGGCCGTTGCTCGATCCCCATTACGCAACTAACGAATTCGGGAGGGACGATAGGGAAACAAGCGTATGAGCTAAAATCAGTGTCAATGTTGTTCATTTTAATTATTTAATTTTGGAATTCCTGACATTTTATTTTTTAAAGTTTAAACTCTTTCTTTTAGCCTCTTGATTTGTTGCATTTTTGATTGTTTCATCATTTCTATGGGAGTCGGGCCGTAACGTAGCCATCTGTCGGTAAATCGGCTCAATCCCGCTGAGTTCCTCATGAACGAAGAAACCAACGGGTCCGATCTTCAACAACAAAAGAATTCCTATAACAAGAAAAAAAGAAGCAATTAAAAGAAACGCGCAGTGATCCATCGACTTTCAAGACATCGTTCTCCACGACGAATTTCACATGGATATAATTTGTCTCTTTGACAATTTTGTTATCCACCCAAAGAACCTGCCGTTCTACCAGTACCGTGAATTGGCAAACTGTAGATTCGCTGGACCAGTTTGACGACCGACATTAAACACGGAAGAAGAAAAAATTTGAATAAAACAAACGAAGCTAGAAGCTACGGGATAATTGTGAAAAACAAAAATGAACAAAGCGAAACGGACAGAATTAAATGCACGAAAAGAACTTTACGAGTAAAAACGAACGGGAACCGATAACGAGATAATAACGCTGCCGTGCAATCGTGAAACACCAATAAAGCAGTAGCTACCCCGCCCTTTGATTTGAACGAAGAGAAATGGCAGAAGAGAGCACAGCCGAACGACCGGTAGATGACTCTTACGGGACAAAACGGGAGCTTAACCAGCTGTGACCAACTTTCCTTATTCTTCATTCCGTATTGCCATGCAGTGCTTGTCCGCCCCTCTCTGATTCGTCAAAGCGTATGACGTGAATTGACGACTTTCACTCGTTTCGTTTTTTTTTTCTTTCTTTTTTCGAGCCAGAAAGTTCGGAATATATTTAACCAAAAAAAGAAAATACATAAAAAAAAAATTGGAATATGATGTTTTCCCCTCATTATGTTATATGCTGTTGTACGTAATGCGGCCAATTGCCCTCGTATTCTCATTCGACGGTCGTCCCTTCTCTTTTTCATTCTCATTCTTGGATTTTTGAAGGCGCGCGTGAGTGTGTCTGCCGTGCATACCGTTGCGGAACCAACTCGCTGGGGTCCGCCTAGTACATTACATAATTCGGGCAGTGATTTCGCTCCGTGCGGATCCTTGCCCTACCGTTTTTATTTTTACTCTGTTCTTTAACTGTTTTTTTTTCGAAAAATCTCGTTTTCCGGGTCCCCTAATGTTCTAGTTCCGCACTGCAAATCTCCATTGACGGGTGAACGTTTTCCGCTATTCATTTACGCTTGACAGAAAGTATTTCATCTTTCATAATGAAAAAAAAAACGAATTTCATGTTGTTTTTTTCAACAAAAAAAAAACGAGAGGTGTGTGTGTGTGTGTGTTAGGGCATGTATACGTTGCCGCTTTTGGAAGGGGGGAGGAAAACGGGAGAGATAGTGAATAGAGAGGGTGAGGTGGAGCGTAGGGGGGAGGGACGTACTGTACACACATTGGACGACTCACGCGGTTTCCCGCTGCCGTTCGGCTCTCTGGGCTCTCTCATTTTTATCCACCAACGCACACAGAGCCGAGAGAGACGGGCTAGTGTGTGACCCGGTTTCTATCGGGATAGACGTGTCCGGCGTGAAATGCAGCTCGTCCCCGTGAAAGTTTCTCTTCTTCGTCTCACCGCTCGTTGGGATCATTAAAGCGGTTCGACGCTCATAAAAGAAAAAAGAGCATCCACTTGCTGCTAAACAGCACGGCGAACAAAGCGGCGGATTCATTCCCGCAATTACTCAATCAAGATTTTTCGAGTTCTATCCCGTTCTGTTTTCCCCCATTTTATTTTTGGTGCCTTCCCGGAACAAAATCACGTCCAGCTAAAACACGCACCTCGTCAGCGTTTTTTTGACACATTACCAAAGAAACAAAAGGAGAAAAACGGTCGCACGTGCCCAGTTGTGAGTGGATCTGATCCAACAGCGTGTCTTTAAACCAAAATAAATAACATTACTTTGGTCCTAAGCAATTCAAAGAAACAAAAGTGTTTGATGTGCATCTACGTACTTCTGGGATGGTATGTAGCGTGTGAGCTTCACCACCAGAGTCTGTGTCTGATGTAATGTTGGGCTGTTTTTAAAAACGTATTGCCTTTCTTGACTCGTCTTCAGCCGTGTTCATCATGACTTGTGGTTCCTGCTGCTCCATCGCGTCATCGTTCCACCTTTAAACACACAAAAAAAAAATGCAGGGAAAGTGACCGCATTGAAGGTGAAAGAAAAAAAAAGGCTAAAAGAGAAAAGAAGAAAGAGAAAACAATTGTCCCTGTCGTTTGAAGGGAAGGATAACAACGGAAAAGTAAAAAGGAAGAAGAAGGAAGTCCCACCAAAAAAAAATCTCTCTTAGTTATTAACAAACCTGTTTGGTAATCATCAATGAAGCAAAGGCTAGGCCTAGGTGATTGACACACTACTTAGACATTTTGCGGTATAGCAGTGTGCAACATTCAAAATTGTCTGGTTTAGTTCTTTACGTAAGGCTTTGCAATATAGCTGATTCACTCAGTTCGTGCCAAGGTCCGTGGCATTAAAGAACCAACAACAACCGCCTGGCCCGTTCTGGTAATTGACCGACAAAAGTTCATCAGCACACACACACACACACAGGCGTGTTTTTGTGCTGACGGCCACACGCTTTCACTGTTCACACATCAAGAAATCGCCCCGTTTCAGGAGCCAAAAAAGCCAACGGAAGGCGCCCTAAGGAAACGGTTCCGCCCTTTGAAAACTCGAAACGGATCCCCTTCACAAAAATTTCCCTGTTGAGAAAAGTTTTGAATTTTTCTCGGTCATCAGGGTCACTGTGTTTTTGAACGGTTCTTTTCGGTCGGGACGTCTCTAGTTTTGTTGTGCCACTCTTCCCCGACCATCACCAATCCAAACACAAATTACGGGAATGATCGAAGCAGATCAAAAATGCAGTTGGCCGCTCCATTTAATCGAAAACTCTTCAGTCTATCGCCCAGCATCTTATGTGTTTGCCGGCAACAACCTCGTCCCCGCTCGTTCACGGTGACTGTATCGTTACGACCATCGTTGGGAGCCAACGACGAAGGCAATAACGAAGAGGAAGTTACAGAAGAAGAGTCACGGTGCTATTGACCAATCACAAATTCGACAGAAACAAATAAATCAGTTTTTAAATTCTTTAAAAGGGTAGAGTGCTTGTGTAAACAGCGGGACTAAAACAAGAGCCTATAGACACAAGAGAGTTCGTTCGTTTATTATTTCAAACGTCGAGTTAAAGAACAGAATCTCAGAAGAGGCTTCCCATAATACGTTTACAGAAACACAACAAGACCAGACGAAACAATAGATATCAGAGCAGAGAGGGAGAGGGAGAGAAACCAGTTGAACGAGTGCATTCATTTCGATTGTTATTGTGATTTTTACCGGGCATTTTCTTCTTCCTCTCTCTCTCTGTGTGTGTGTGTGTGTGTGTTCCCTCTCCCATTCTACTACTTGCTCTCTAACCGTACATATTGTCTGGCAGTGACGTTTGGCCCTCGTGTATGATTGTGTGTGTGTGTGTCTATCAGCTCCGTCCCAAACGGAGGTCATCAGAAATTCTGTTCACGTCCAGTTTCTCTTTTACGGACGGTCGGGACTTTTGTGTATCGACAACTGAGGCCGACTTAAAAAAAATCAACATATACACGTTCATCCAAACAAGGTAAGGTTAAAATCCTCATTTATTCGTGTTTGTTTTTTTTCCCCTATCCTTCCAGTTGAGCATTTTTGTCAGGCTGTATTCATTTTGCTTGACAATCATTTTCCTTTATGAACAATTGCGACTGATGTCCAAAGTCCAATATGACATGTCACAAGCCCGCGTTCTAATTATACATGCCCTTTTCAGTACGAGTACGGGTCTTTAGCAATGGATAGGAGAAGTTTACAGGGTCGTTACTTTTGGGTCCTTTTATTTTGTTTAAACACCGCCTCAACGACCGCCAATACGTCCCTTTTTTAATCTACATCAGCCTGCTGGCCAATGTTTCGTTTGCACAGTGGCTTATGATTGCTAAACCCACAGTCACTACGTGTTTCACTGGGAGGATGATAACCGTTGATATGGGTGATAACAAAGAGGAAACTACACCTCCAACCGAACGAGCAACTGACGATAAGAAATTTTTACATCCATTTTGAAATAGAAAACCAGCTGAAAAAAGATCGTTTTATTTGCGGTTTATAAATAGCACAGAATGCAAAAAGAAAGTTATTTATTAAATAAGTAAATAAATAGACTGACCTGATTGACTTACTCTGTGTCCTATCTACCAGTCTAAAACTGTAACATCCACTCGAACGCATTCCGTTATCGTCGTGCGTCCCTGTTTCATCCGGTATGGATGCAGCAGTTGAAATGTACTCCAATCAAAGAACTAATTCAGGGCAGTTAAAAATATGTTTTGTTTTCTTTTAGCTTCGTCTTTTAATTAACTGTGGCATTTGATTATTGGTCTCATCATCAACGGAATTTTCTTTTTCTCTGAAACGAAAGGTAACCGGTTCGTTCCGGTACTATTCATTCGTTATATGGGGTGTACAGTGTGCGTGTCTGTTTGTAATTTTTACCGTCCGATGACGACGATTCCATGTCTGACGTATCCATAATTAATCAGACTGATTCAAAGAGTAAAGAACAAATTTGAAGAAAACGATGATTCATCATCAGACGAGCTGACCCTTTTATGTCATTTTCATCTCTCTCAGTATAGTTAACGATTTCCAACAACAAAAATTCAGACCCAAAAAAAAAAAGAATTGGCACACGCAAAAAAAATATTGACTTTCGTACGGTTTTTTGTGCTATCGGCTGGCGGTCACAACATCTGTCAGCATTAGTCTCGATTCATTTATTGTACATTCCGTTTAGCGTTTTTTCCCCCTCTATTTCTATCGAAATTTCCAATTGTTACGGCGTATAAAACATACGTGACTCTCTACACCCAGAGCATTCCTTTTATATTTATTGCTGACTGTAATGGGGCGTTCACTGAACTGATCATTGCAATCGTTTTGTCTTTTGATTTATTTTTCCATCATAATTGCTGCCTGTTGTATTACGGGTTCCTTTCAGAGAGAACCATGTTTTATATGCCAGGTACCACAAAGAGAAGGAAGGTTTAAAGTCCATGGCCAAAACAGTATATCTTTCTTGTAGAAGTGAACCTGTGACCTTTTGGTTCATCCATCCGAGATCAAAGTAACACACACACAGGATTTAAGGTTGTTAATCAGTTTCCATATATATGAGCCGGACGGGCAGTTAGACTAAAGAGAGAAAGTGGATAAGGCCACCCCCCCCCCTTTTTTTTTTGCTAAAGGGATTTTCGTGAGCTTGCGTCTGTTTCGTCTTTCTCTATGCTAGTCGTAGTAGTAGAAGTAGACCCAATTATATTTATAGAACCAGTCGACGACGTCTGGCATAACATTTAACACACAAACACACGACGGACGCGTTTTTCCTGCTGATGCCATCCGACTGGTTCACTATGTCTGACAGGCTTCAACCCTTTCACAAAAAAATATAAGGAGATGGCCGACAAAGAGAGACAGTGACGTGTTGCATCTATTGATGCTATGTCTGCACAGCCATCTTAATCGATGGCACGTAGCCCACACACATATTTATTGCCGCTTGCTGCTGAAGACATAAAAGACGGCACTTCACTGACATTCACCGTTAGCATCCAATCATAACGATCCAGCTGTCCAGCATCATCAAGCCAGCCAATGTTGCTTTATAGCGACCAAGGGTGGGGGGCAAAAAAAAAATACCATCAGATGAGCTCAATCAACGTCACGTAACAAGGTAGCGGCGGCCTGGTATATGCACACACCGTGCCTTACGTGTCTGTGTTCTGTGTGTGGCTGTCTTGTTTAGACGGGGTGGGCCGCATTTTATTTTTCACCCATTCTGGTGGTCGTCCAGGTCTGTCAGTTTAAAAATAAAACAGCGTGAATAGAATGTAAGCAAAAAAAAAAAAGAAAATTATAGACGAAAACAAAAAACAAATGCAGAGCGAACGACAGCGCGAAAAATCTCTCCGAAGAGGTTGACGACCTTTTGAATAGTATTTGTTTTCTTTTGCTATTTCGGCTGGAAAAACTCGTGTGACCTGTTGACGGATGAGGTCCCTTTTACTCTGTTTATCAAAGTGAAAGATTTTTAAAAGACGCATGTGGCCGTATCCGACGGGGAATATGTGATATCGACATACAGTTGCATTAAACAAAATATTTTCTTTAAATTTTCTTTACAGGAATAACATCACAGCTTATCTATCTCTTCCCCCTCACAGCCGCCATTTTCCTAACGTTTGCGCTATCGCACTGATCAGCAATACAAAAAGAGGCCAAAAAGTTTATTCAGGTGTCACCGAGATTTGTGATTAAAAAAAAAAACAACGCGCATAACAAACAAAAACCAAACGACAAAGTGCGTTGTCTTATTGCGATTATCTTTTCCCCTTCTTGCTTGGTTTGTGCTGGTTTATTTTCGTGAGCTTGAACGTTGATAGATACGTGCAAGGTAAAGCAAGTCGTGAAGCGCAAGGTCGTCAGGGTCAGAGCAGTCCTATCAGGGCTTCTGTTTGCTTACGTCAATTGGGAGCGGGACAAATGGGCCATTGAAAAGGCAGAGTTCCTTGTTCCAGAATTTCTACGAACATTTTTCTAGTTTTAGCTGGAAATCTTCTCTCATCGATGGCGAAAGAGATAAAAGAGAACATTTTGAGTTGTTGGACGTCACTTGGATTTACATGCAAGATTGTTCGTGCGGTTACCTCACCTGCCTTTTTCAGCGAACCCTCGAAGCGATCCGCACATCCATCAGTTATCGAACCCTTAGTGCCACGTTTCACGATTGCTGTATGGTGGATCTTTGTCGTTTGTTGTGGTCTGACAAAAATTTTCCTTTTAGATGTACCCCTAATGAAACGTAAGCGAACATTAGCATATTACCTGTTCAAGCTGATTGTTGCTGCGGGACAACATCAAATTGGCTGACGTCAAAGACCCCCTATTCTCTTGTGCATTTATCTAAAAATTACATGGACATAGCATTCGTTTTAAGAGGATTTATTAGACAGATGTTTTCATACATGAATCTAAAATACCGATATTTCGTACCCAGAGACACCTGTGTTTGCATGTTACGTAACAGCGGGAGACGTCATTGTGCGGAACGCTTCATCGATTATCCGCAGCGAATATAAAAATCGGGCTGCCATTTCAATCGAAAAGTTTGATAGTTCTTTTTTTTTAATGGGGCTGTATATTAACGATTTAAAGAGAAGACTTTGGTATTTCCCCAACGGATGAATGTGTCTTAGCTACGCGGTGTTGTAAGGGCTGTGCCATATTGTTCGAAGTTTGATAAAATCCGAGCTCAGCCAGGGCAACACATGGTGATAAATTCTGTTTTCTCTCATCCAATATTCTTCTTATTGCGACTCCCCGTTGTCTTTTTATTAACTCACAAACTTGAGGCTGTGCTCTTAAAAGAATTGCTCTTCACAGTTGCCTTGCAGGCCCTGAAATTCGATTGCGCCATAGCAGCAGCATTTTCATCAATTTCTTTTTTCCTTATTGCTTCACTTTATTTTTTATTTACAAAAAGGAATTCTGATCGTCCCCCCCCCCTTTTTTTTAAAGTCGTACAGTCTATTGTATACTGCTGTTTGTCTCGCTTTTTATTTTAGCCTGTCTGATTTCTCAGCTGCAGGAAACTGTGCCGTAACGACATCGACGAATCGTTTCCGATGAATCTCTCTTGATTGATTGCCCGTCTGGCCGGATGTTGCATGCTCAACTGGTTATATTCAGTTGCTCGGCTACACTTGTGGTATTCATTTACGAACGAACTATCCTGTATCCAACCAGCCCCAAGTCCTAAACTCATACCCTTTTTAAGGCACTGAGGCAATGGATGTTGTAGAAGATTTAGCCACTGGCAATCCGTTTGGGCCGGCTCGTCTGACAGAGACGAACGAAACTGCCATGCACCCAATCAAAACGTTGAGTTGTGTTAGAAAAAAAAAGAGAAAAACGAGGAAATGAAATTGAGTCTATACAGTAATTCCCGGGAAAGTCGGGAAAGTTTTCGGATCACGACCTCTTTGAATGTTGCGTGCCATCAGCTGCTTAATCGATTGGACAGAAACGCCTCCGCTCTGCTGTGTGTGTGCCAAGTAAACCACACTCGATGTCGTCACTCTCATCTGGGATAACTCTCGCAAGAAAATTAAAGAACAAACAGTCGTACGGTGTCGTTAACTGGCAAGAAAAAGAAAACAAACCTTGGAAATTGACAAACAGGAAAGGCGATGCGAAGGAAACAAGAGCGACACATTGAAAGAACTGCCGTTGCTGATATTGTTCTATTTTGGGAGAAGAAAAGCGTGGCGAATGGCAAGAGCTGTTTTGAACGTAAAAACCACAGGACGCTGCGGTCGCTGCAAAATATGTCGAGGGCAATCGAAAAGAAAAACCGCACATCCATTGGTGTCGATTTCATCGCGCTATTCCATAGAAGATTTCATTTTTATTCCCCCTCCAGTTGTTGGTTTTCAAACAAATCCAAGCCAATCTAGCCTTTCGATGTTCCCATTGGGTCATACGTTTAATGTGCGTGAAGAGGAGTCTCAATAACCTAAATGGGATATTTTTACCGAAAGGATCAGTGTAAGTTTCTGTGACTGGCAAGTGTAATCTTATCTGCTGCGTTCTCCATTTTCAGCCGGATATAGTCTACACACAATCCTCCGCTTCCGCCTCAGCCTTTTTCTCCTTAGCCATTGCCGCTCCGTTTACTCTATTACGAATTTCGACACGCTGTTGTGCAGCACGCAGAGCGTACACAGACACACAATCCCGCCCGTTGAAGAGATTTTTTAACCGCGTCAGGGCCGCAACGTTATGCATTTTTGATTTGATATCTCGACTCTTCATTCGTCTTTTCATGTCTTATTACACGATGGGGTGTAGGCGAACTCCGGTGTACATCCACCCGCTATTTTCATCGGCTTATTGTTATACGAGTCCCGATGGCAGACCACTTTTTTTGTGTGTGTGTTGATTAAATGGTTTCCATGTGTATTCTAGCCAATGCTTAATCGAGACGATTCGTATATATAGCAGCCAGCAATCTAGTAGTAATCAAAAGTCAACTGATTAGACGTGAACCGACATCATTATTTTTTTTTCTGTCCTTCCCCTATCTTCGTCTTCGTATCCACTTTTTGTTTTTCCGATGGAAATCTCGACTTACAAGACCACTTCTACATTGAAATTACCGCATCTGTTGTTGTATTTTCTTTCGTGCGACCAGTGGCTGCGAAAAGAAATAAAGCTCGGGTCGTCCGGGGCGGCGGCGGGTCCGCAAGAGGTTATCGGACGGTCATATGCATCCGCCCCAACATTCGCTTTTGGGATCGAATTCGAGACACATATACACTTATACACAGAGTTCTACAGTGGACGTGTTTGTTGTTTGAAACGCGACCGTTGAGCACCATTACCAGGAACAAGAAAAATCTGAAGAAAATAGTAGTGAGAGGAAGAAGAAGAAGAAACGTCGATTAAAGTATCGGATATTTGGCGGACGTTGGCGTAAGTGCGTGGAAATTGCGGAGCGGAAACAGAAAAGGAAGAAAGAATTGACTTGTTTTTATTTTTCTAACGACGACGCACTTTACCAACCAGTTCGCTCCGGGGTTTCCTATTTATATACACATCTTTTCACGCCGTAGTTTTGTTGTTTGTTTTTTTTTCTCTTTTTATTTCTCGTTTTGATGGCTGACGTTTGGCGATTTATTTTTCTTTCCTTATTTCTCCACAAACAGAATTTTCTCTATTTTATACACCCAACATTTGTAACGATTTTATTTGCTAGCAGTCCAATTGCCACCACTGAGTGGTCCGGTTGATCATGTCCAAAATCGAATAGCCAATAATGGCCAACGCCCATCACAATAAAACAAGGACGAAACGATGACAACTAAAATGATTAATAATTGATAGAAAGCAGCCTGACATAAAAAAAAAACCCAGTACTAAAAAAGAAAAAGGGAACTAGATGGGTTGAAATGCAATCGATCAACCAGTCCAACAACTCGACGATGGATGACATCCCAGCGATTGTTTAATCGAAGGAAAGGCGTGCGCACATACAGTCGAACGACAGTTGGTGTAGTACCATAATCTATTTTATGTAGTTTTAGATCAGGATTGCTGGCTCGCAGCAAACTTTTTATTTCATCGTGGACCCCCTCTTACACACACGTACAAAGAAAATCACAAGGCGCAGAAAAGGGAGAAGCCAAACAATATCTAAAAATACGACCTGGCTAGACTTTTCTTTCAGCAATGCACTATAGTATACATGCCATATCGTATAGGCTTTGTGTGTGCGCAGTCAGGATTGCTCCCTTCCTCCCACTTTTTTTTTTCAAAATATATTTTCTGCTCGCGTGTGTACGAAGTAGTGCGTACGTGATGGAGTGCGGTATTTCGTGCTATAACAATCGGTTCACGCATATACATGCTCTTTTTTTTCCCCACATGTCCGTCTGTTATTCGGAAAGAATCTCGCCCCTGTATAGGCGGTGTTTTGGGCGACGTGCGGAAAGTACGAAAAACAAAGGCAAAAATAATTTAAAAAAAAGAACCGGCTAGTGCATCTCGTTGGGCAAATTACATCATCCATTTGGCCAAATGTGTGTATACAACCTCTAGAGTAAAGTTGCATAGCATAACGGCTCTACTGCGCTGGCGAAATTCGACAACTCCCGCACATAGAGAGTGGTCGGGTTCGTCGCACTGTGACGTGCCATTCAACGCCCCCTCCACCCACCGCTGCCGACAAATAAGTGTAAGGCCATGTCATCATCATCGCCGACAGGCTTTTGGAAACAAGTTCCTCCCTAATCTACACGCAAGTGTAGAGTTTCAAAACCGAAACGCTTAGACCTTAACTACACCCATAACGTCGGGTCCATTACCGATCCTCTCTGTCTGTTTTATTCCAAGAGGCCAGCGAACTAGTGCGAAGAAAAAGAGGCTTCAACTCACGGTCAGCGCTCTTCTTTTCTTTCCCAATTCGATATGTAACCCCATCACGGGAAAATAGCGCCGAGTTGGAGGGCCGTAACATTTATATTTTTCTCTCCCGATTTTATATGGCCGAGCACGATGGAACAACGTGATCGTAATTCAGCAGCCCCTTTTTCTCAACCACCCATCCCAAACGCACGATCGTTCCCCTTTGAGCCTTGTAGCCTAGCATTTGGTCGTTTATCAGTCGATAGGGTCGCCTATATTCTGTACGTCCCATCCAGCCAACAGGATCCAGTTGAGAAGGGAGGAGGAAAAAGAAATTCGGGCATGAAAAACAGAAGAGCCATGTTAAGATATTCTCTTCTCGTCGACGATGGCTCCACAGCGGCTCTCCATCAGATGGAAACTCCGGCAGGCCGGCTGTATCCAGCATCCGCTTTTTGTTTGCAGAGAAAATATCCAAACCGTTTACTTTCTTCTGTGTTACAAAGCTGCAGCAGCAAAAGAAAAAAAAAAAAAGAGTTTCTTTTTTTTTTTCCTTGGGCGGGATTGTTATCGTCTCCTATATTATCCTTCCGCATTTTTTTGTGTGTGTTTGCGTGCGCGTGAGAGCCTCCGCTCCATAGTCCGGCCATGTCATCCGATATTGGCCGCCGCCCGGCTTTAAACAGTATAAAAAGGGTGGGTCTATTCTCTTCTTTTTTGCTCGCCATATTTCCTCTTGGCCTCGTCTAGCTCAACGTTTTATGCGCTATATAGCTATAGTGTACGCTTCGGCGCACGAATGTCACATTCGAACGCGTGTGAAACGAACATGGTCCTATCCCTCCTCATTTTGCCCTAGTTTTCTTCTTCTCCATAAAGGGCCTTATGTCTATGCATACACCGTTATGTGTATACGTGTGTGTGCTGTTTGCTCACTGACTGGAAGATATGGCTAGCGTTTCGAATGTCGGCCGTGTTATTAACGCAGCAAAAGACAGCCTCTTTTCGTTTGTTCTATTGATGACTCCATCATCCAACATCACGTTCATCCACTTTCCACGTATGCTCCTGTTAATCGATCGTTAAGTGGACACTGGTTCTCGTAGATGAGGCTGTCCTTTGCGTGCTCATCGCTAACTCGGTCTCGTTATGGAACGGGCCGTAGTCGGCCGGCATTGAAATGGTTTGCCGTCTCGCCTTTAGAAGCGAAACAAATGCGTACAAAAATGCTAAGCGAGGTAAGAAGATCCCTTACGAAATTCCTAAAGGCTCTTTTGTATTCTTGTTGTTGTAAAAGTTTGTTGTGGTTAAACATCCACGGTTTTTAATTTAGCGAAGAAGAGAACGGCGTCAGCTTTCAGTTCACATCCCATCCGACGATACAATCCGATTTAAGGATATCGGCTTCTCCCATCGCCAGTCTAAACTTATAGCTGAATCAAAGTCCTCATTGGGAAGATCTCATGTTTTTATTTAAGTGGGAGGCAGGATTTTTTTTTTACATACAATAATTCAATGGCATCTGCGTTCTTTTTAAATTGGTTAATTTCCCTAATGTCATTTTACGTTTGGGGGAATAACAAATTCAGACGTGCAACTCCGGGGTCCCTTTGTTAAATAATTCAAGATGGTCCCGGAATCCTTTAGCTACCAAGGTCCTTTTTTTTTTGCAAAGAGATCTTCTGTATAAAGGTTTCTTCTTGGAAACGAGGGTCTCCCCTCTCTGCAACACGTCAGTGGACATTTCGTGATAAATTTTGCACTATCCAGCTCTGCCCCCAGTGTGTAATTACACGTTGCAGTTTATTTGCGCTTGTCTTTGCTTTGTTTTGGACCGACTTGGATGTTGTTTTAAATCACTCGTAAAGAAAAAATGGGGACCTCTTGGACGAAGAAAGGGAAAAGAGTTTGAGGGTCACGTGGAAGAAAGAAGACACAAGTGGTAACAGTGGAGAGGAGGTAAAGGGCACCACAATGTCTTTTTGGCTGTTAGTCTTTTCGCTGTATTGGATAGATAAGCGTCGACAGTTTGGCGAGGAACAGCAAAGAAAAAAGCGCAAACTTATACACAGACACACACACTAGCGAAATGGATAAATAACTCTTGTCGCGATGCCCTTTCGTTGGGTATTTCTCCTTCCTCAAACAGCTGAGGCCATCCACGAACTTGGTCGTCGTCTCGATTTCGATATATGGAAATCCTTTTAGCGTTTCACACAATGTAACCAATTTGAAAGGGACGATTCCATCTTCTTTTCCCTCTCGTTGCTGACCGTCAACAAGGACAAAAGGTAAATGGACGCCGCTGTTATCAAACAATCACGCAACCACTTTCTTCCTTTTGCTGGTGTCCAACTAGCCAGATAATAGTTGATTGAAAGTTAATAGATCGGCAACTGTTTGATTAGTAGCTTTTTCAATTGGTTGGCGGTCAGTGTACGAAAGGTGCACGATAGGCCATCAAATAAATTCTAAATGATTATCGGGTTGACGTGTCAAGTTGTTAGCCTTCATACCAATCATCGCTAATTGGCCACCGTTGCGTTTGCGGTCGTTATTCCAGTGCAGCGCGCAACAAAAGAAAAAGTGTGTTAGCATTACCCGTTATTACGTTCCGCGTGCCACAGTGGAAACGATGGAACGGCGTGAATATCTCCCGCTGAGGGGCATGGCGGCTCATCCAGTTGTGCCTTGTTTATTTCTTTTTTTTTCGGTTGTTGTTGGACGTTGTTCATTTTCGCACACACGGCGTTTTTCAATTCTTTTTTTTTCTCTCTCTTCCCCCTGTCTCTTTCCGTTTTGGTCATTCGCCATTATTGTTTGTTGTTAGGACGACCTTGGCTCTTCATTGCGTTGCTATGGTCCCACAAAATCGACCGACACATCGGTTTTCTTTCTTTTCCCCCATTTTACTTTGTTTAATGTCCACTTTTTTCTTCTATTCTGCCATTTTCTTTCCGTCTGCTTGCAACAGCCAAACCGTGCAGAGGTCTTTGTGCATGGCCACTGACTGGACTTTTTGTTGTTATGGCGTTTTTACTATTTGACTTCATGTCATCGTCAAGCCCGAAGCCAGGAAGAGAGAAACATCTCTTCAATGTAAGGTTTTTTTTCCCTATGAATAGATATTACCTAGGAGTTTCAATATAAGGTTAAACAGTTGCCATACAGGTTTTTAAGTTGGCAGTCGGTTGCCTTTAGTGCTTGCTATTGATTCAAAAGCTTAGATCTATAGGATAACTTGATCGTTTTTTTGAGAGTCTTGGCCAATTTTGATGATAGATCTGCTCAACTGTCGCCCTAGATGTGCGTAATGCAAACAAAGCTATTCATCATCCATGTCAGACTGAAAGTTTTTCTTTTTCTTACGTTTGGTGAGGGGAAAGTTGGTACACAAAAGCTGCTGTCATATTCTTATTATTGATCTGATGAATGTTTTGTGTGTTATATTCTCAACTCGATGACATTACAGGGCCGGCGTGAATTGATCGCCCAAAGACCATCAGACAAAACATGTCTGGCCGAAGAGAAGACTTCCCTGTTGTTGTTGCCGCTCAGCCGCCGTACTCGACGGTTACGTGTTCGCCACTCACACCGGCCAGTCATCCACAACTGCGCCAGGTAATATCGTGATTTGTTTTTACAGGTCACGTTGATGAATCGTTTGAACTTGTTCCAGGTCATGCCCGTGAAAACGAGGCTGATGGCAACCAACCGCCAACGGCAACGGTGTTGGTGTTGGTTGACTTTACTTTTCTTCGCGATCTTGCTAATCGGGCCGGCGGAACCGCAGATGAGCAAACCGATGGTCAACTTGACAATCGGCTATTTGCCAACCATTATGGGAGAGCATCGTGACAAGCAAGGCTTATCAATTTCGGGTGCCATCACGTACGCTCTCAAGCAGATTGAAGAACGACACATCCTACCAGAGGGTGTCTCTTTGGTCCTTCAATTCAATGACACCCGGTCCGATTTGCTGCTGACGACCAAAGCCCTCACCGAGATGATGTGCCGAGATGTTGTAGCCGTTTTTGGACCTGAAAACACCTGCAGTGTCGAAGCTACCATCGCTTCAGCCTGGAACCGGTTGATGATCTCTCACGTGAGTTTTTTATTTATTGTTTCTTTGGTAGAATGAATTATTCTAATGTTTCTTTATGATGGATTGTTCTGAAACAGAAATGTGCAGACCACACCGTCTCGGACAAGAAGAAATTTCCGACGTTCATTCGGACCTATCCGACGGAGACCCAGGTCAGTTCAAAGTTTACATTCTTCAGTAGTGGCTCGTTTGTATTTGTATAACCAAATCAACCTGCAGTTGTTCCCGTCACAATCGTTTTGGACTAGCTGACCCTTTGTGTTGTCTGTTGATCAGAGCATCACCTTACTCGGTAGAGGATGTTTCGAACTTTCACAAGTTTTATTGCTTTGTACCTTTGTCTTGGAATTTGAGCGTATTTCAAGCTCCCTGGGTACAACCAAATCGTTAACATTTTATTCAGCCAGCTTGACGATGAGATTCAACAGTTTAGCAAAACTGGGCGTTCGCTACTCGGAATTCTAAACAAGCCAAAACGTAACAGGATCCGGGTGCCATCAACGCTTGTCATTCTTCTATTATTCCGTGAATCTTTATGCTGATAGATGGTGGGCAGTAGAACTCGCGCAACAGCAACTACAGGGGCTTAATGACATTTGTTTCGGTGCGTGGCAAATCGAACGGACCTTGAAGAATTTGCGCGTCAGGGACGAAATTTACAAATGGGCATGGCGACGGACACGATGGCTCGGGCGGTTCTCTGAAAGTTGATGGGTTTTTAGCAATTCTTATCTCTTGATATATTTGTTTTATTCCTTTAGAAAAGAGAGTGTAAGATATAATAATGCATCCTGTTTTTTCTTTTTTCTTTCCTTGGAATAATGAGAGTCCTTTGATATTGAATTATGGCTATCGAATTTTGACTGGCCGTGTTGACCTTCTCTTTCCCTGATGTCGCCGCCAAGCGGCCCCTTGACTTGTCCCGCACGATAGATCTTGACTGTCGTTGTCTTAAAAGAACATTTAGGCCACAAACGACTTGGCCAACATTTGCCCGCTTTTGGAAGGTATGGCGCAGGTCAGCCTTTTGTCATTCACTGCCCTGTCTAATGATAATTCATCGCGAATAAGGACGGAATCGGAGAGCGTAAAACAAGTTGGGCGGAGGTCAACAGCTGTGCGAGGAAATATGTCTCCCCTCTCTTTCTTTCTTTTATTTTTTCTTCAAAGAATTTCTCTCCTTTCTAGAGTGATGCCGTGATTTTAAAACGGGATTCCTTCTTTATTCGCATTCTCACCATTTCACGCTCTCTATTTGCCGACTAGTGGCGTAATCTCTTCTCGGTTGGGCATTCTTTGCTTTCCTTTCTTTCTAGAGTACGCCACATGGTGTGAGTGTTTTTTTGTATTGATGCGCTGGCCTGTTGCAAATGCACCTCATTATTATATCGTGAGAAGTAACAGAGGAATTGCATTGGAGAGTTGGAGCATTCTTTCGAATGTGTCTAATCTCTTAAATATTGGAACAGCAACTGGTTTTGATGTTTATCATTCGTAAATGATGATTTATTGATATGTTTTCAGGTGACGAAATCGATTGTAGCCCTGCTGGAGCATTACGATTGGAAGAAATTCTCCATTGTGGCTGAAAATTCGCCACGGTGGCAGACGGTGGCGGATTCGCTGGAAGTTCGGGTCACGGCCAACAACTCCATGAAAATCAATCACCGACTCAAGTTCGAGGATATGAACCGCTGCTGTGCCAATCGGGAGTCGTGCTGTCACAATTCATGGACGTTCGATATCCTCGAGAAGACGCGTTTGGGCACTCGAAGTGAGTATTTTTTCTTAGTGATTGAGTCATATTTTTTAAGACCTTTTAAAGGATCAACACGTTTCATAACACTCGCTTGTTTTGTACGTCCGCCATGCCTTTCGCAACGACTATCAAATTTGACCCTGTTTGAGCATTCGAAATATTCGGGAATTCAGATCGTCTTCTACTCCCTCTTTCTTTTGTCTTCCCAGAAAGAGAAAGAAACTAAGAAAGACGGGAGAAAGAGTCTGCCTTTTTCGGGTTCTTTGGCTGACCTCCTTAAATTTGTTTTTTTCTTTTCCTCCCCTCAATTTTTGGATCTGTGCTATTTGGCGTGATTCTGCTACTAGTCCCATATGCATCTCAAAGCAGATTCCATGTTTTTGTTTTTGTTGGTACTCTGCATATATCCCGTTACACTTTCGCTATTTTCCATTTTTTTTCTCTCTCTCGCTTTCTCGCTCTATTTAATCTTCGTTCTTAAATGCTAATGTTTTGTTTTGTTTTATATTTTTAAAAACAGTTTACGTCTTCCTTGGCGAACCTCATAACCTCTACGATTTTATGACGACCATGCAAATGATGAGACTCTTCACCAAGGGAGAGTACATGGTCGTTTCCGTCGACTGGGAAACTTACAGCTCCGAAAGAGCCAGAGAATACCTATGGAGTTAAGTCGTTTTTTACTTTTCTTTTTTTTATTATCTTCACTAGTTGCTTTAGTTCACGTTTTGCAAGTTTACATCACACCGTAACAGCGTGACAATAGCCTAAATGATGGGCTAATCTTTCGCATACTCAAGAGCGCAACTTACTAGTTAATTTTTTTTTATTCCTTTACCAAGTATATCGCGTAGATAAATATCCCTAGAGGATATTTAGAGTCTCATTGTAATGTTAGTACCTGACGTAAGTGTTCTTTATTTCGCCCTTCATCTACTTGATTTGTTTTTCTAAAACTGGGATTGCTGGTGGGAGCATGCGCAGGAGAAGTAGCAAAAAAGGAGACATTTAAAAAGGAACTTCATGACTCGCAATGTGCGTTATCTCGCCAAGTCATTTCATGTGTGTGGTGTTAGACTGGTTGGAACGGAAAAAAAAATGAAACAAGAAATTTGAAAAAAAAAAAAATGAGGTCAGTGGCGTCGGTGGCGGCCATGAAGGGCAGGGTCCGTGAGTACCGGCTATTAAGCGCTGGGCATGTACACACGCACATTGGGTATAGCAGGAGATAAGAGATAAAGCCTCTTGCGTTTGTGCCTCTATAAGCTGCAACAACTGTAATAATATGAAAATGGAACCTTGTTGTTTGACTTGAGCTAGCCAATCAGAACAAAGGGCTGATCGTCTCACACTGTTTTCTTTTTTTCAGTTTTCTTGTTATCTCGGCAGGCCATTAGATGCCACGGCGTTACAGAAATAGCCTTTAAAAACGCGCTAGATTTGGTGCACACGTCAGCAGAGTGTATGCTGACGTGTCTGACCTTTGATTTTTTTTAAATTAAAAAACCAAAGTAAAAAACACAATGAGAATGGATCCCGTTTATTCGAATACTGCCATGAGAATGTGGAGTAGTCTGACGTGTTCGACAAACAGCAGCAAAAGAAATTGATGACACAGGGGAGATACGATCTGTTAAGCTATATCTTACTTTCTGTGGGGAAGAGATTCAGAAAAAAAAAGAGAATGGTTGGCAAAGAACCAGTTACATATAGATGTCTTCGTAATGTAGGAGTAGGCCGGATCAGTCGTTGATCCCCCCAACGATTTGTCTTTTGTGGTAGAGCTCATTTATTCTGGTTTTTTAACACTACCGTCAGTGCAAGGCGGGACAAGGCAAATCAATTTCATGTTTTTTTTTTCGATATAACAACCTGCCAAGTTGTAAATAACTAATGTCTCTCTTTATTATTTTCCCACTTTTCTCGGTCTGACTGTTGCACGAAAATCGAATGGCCGAAGCAGAACAGACGATGGTGAGCGCGATCCGCAATTGCAGCGAACTCGAATCGCCCAGTCCGGAAGCAGCCAAGTCTCTTTTAATGATCGTGACTACGAAACCAAACGAAGGTTTCACGCAATTCTCGAAGATGGTACGCAAGCACAATAAGGAGCCTCCGTTCAATTTCTCCGAACCGGAAATCTTCAAGACTTTCGTTCGGGTACGTACGAAATAGTTACTGTCAACGGGGGCAGTTTAAAACGGTTAGCAACCATAGCTATTGGGGGCAGCGGTTTTGAGCTACGAGTGCCGATATGTTATTTATTATTTGAGTCAATCCATCACGATGATGAATGACCTTTCACGATTGGAACACACATAGCACGTTCCCATGTACGCTGCCCATTTGTATGACGCCGTGCTCCTCTATGCCACCGCGCTGGGCGCCGTGCTAAGAGAGAACAATCTAACCGAACCAGCCAAAATTGTGGAAGCGGCCAAGAATGGTACACGTCTCTTCCAGCACATCATTCGCGATCGCAAATACGAGAGTAAGTCTTTTTTTCCCTTGATTTCGTTTGTTTTGTCCGGCAATTGAGATTCGTCTTTTTGTTTTTCTATTGTCCGAGCACTTTGCTAAAATTGTCTGCAATTCTTTTTCGGTTCGCACTGACCAGGCGTAACGGGAGCGTCAATCAGCATAGACGACAATGGCGACTCTGAGGGCAACTACACAGTACTGGCCGTCAAATTCAGCAACGTCTCTCGAGCTATCACCATCAACAAAATGGCACCCAGCACGTTTTATTGCCACTACGAGATGGTGCCTGTCGGTCGATTCGATTACACCAACTCAACCACGCCGGTAGAGTATATTCTACGGCCCATGACTGTCTCTTTCTGTAAAGAAATAAGACTACAACAAGCTGAGGGTTAATACCTTTTCATTGCGTTTGCTTTGCTTGTTCTTTGTTTTTTTTTTCAAGAAATTCGCTCTCACGGACAAGATATCGTGGGTGAGCCAGCGCGCACCACTGGACGAGCCTCCGTGTGGCTACGGTAATGAAAAATGTAGTGACGACGACCGCCGCCTAAGAGATTCGCAAATTGCTGCTGGAGTGCTGGGATGCATTTTCATCGCGGCCGTCATTACGACCCTCTTTGTCTATCGCAAATGGAAGGTCGAACAAGAGATTGCTGGTCTCGTCTGGAAGATCGATCCAAAAGACATCATACCAATTTCGTGCCAGACTGCCGACGGTTTCATGGACAAATCCACTAGCAAAGTAACTTCTTGCGTTTCTATTCTTTCTTTTTTGTTTATACAAAATCGGTTTGTGTTTGCCGGGTGTCTTTTATATGCCCATTATTAGAATGCGGGGATAGTGCACACAAAAAAAAGAAAGATACAGAAGCCAACTCGTAGCCATCTGTTTTCGCTATTATTCCAGAACTGCGAGGAACGAGTTGTTGTTGGCCAATCATTTTTCCTTGTCAATAACAGGTCCATTTTTTCAGAAAATATTGGTTTGGAGATTTCAGAAACATCTGTTTTCCATTTCGATCGAAACGTAATTCATGAACAGTGTATCGATAATGATAATCTAAGCACTCGCAAAATCACGACGTTCTTTTTATGTTGAATTGAAGGGCATCTATTTTTACGGAGAAGACACGTTTAGTTAAGAATCTAGAATGGTGTCTGAAGGTTTTATATCAATCAAACTGCCAATCTGCAACTGATTCTTATCTCTTTGATTTGCAGCTAAGTTTGGCGAGCGTGGCCGTGGATCAGGTTTTCACCAAAGTTGGACGTTACCGGGGCACGGTGGTCCGCACCAAAGATCTCGTATTCTCCAAACGACACGAGATTGGTCGCAAGACGATGAAGGAGATGCGTCTGCTGCGTGAAATTCGTCACGACAACATCAACCCGTTCATCGGTGCGGCTGTTGAGCCGAATCGGGTCCAAATCGTTTCTGAATACTGTCACAAAGGCTCGCTACCGGTAAGGCCAAATACAATCAATCAGTCAATATTCAAGACATTCGTGCAAGCTCCGAAGAGCGTTAGATTTATAGAGTCATTAAAATGTTCCAAGAACAGAGAGTTCCATGCGAGAGAAAACTCGTTATACATAAAATCTCGGATGCGATAGCAGGCTTTTTTTCTCTAGTTCATTTTTTATTGTTTTTATACAACCAGGACATTTTGGAGAACGACGACATCAAGTTGGAGAATATCTTCATAGCGTCAATGGTCAACGACCTGGTCAAGGGTATGATGCATCTGCACAAAACAGATCTCCATTTTCATGGCAACCTTAAGTCGTCCAACTGTGTCGTCACGTCGCGTTGGGTTCTACAGATCACTGACTACGGCTTGCACGAGCTCCGTGCTGCCGCCGAAAAGGATTCAATGGGAGATCACGAACTCTATCGCAGTAAGTTACAACACCATCCTACCATGTCGACTGTTATGGGGGCGTTTTTTCGCGATTGTTTTCTGGTTTAATCACATGCCCGTCAGGTGCGACGTCATAACTTTTCATCCTAGCCACTTGAGAAACGAAAGCTAAACGTTTTTGCATCCGTAGGGGAAACGAAATGCAATCTACATTCTTCTACTGTTATTATTTATGACCTGCTTCACTGGCCATATTTTTTTCGAAATAACCCGTCTTTTTTGTATTTGATTTATTGCTGTTGGTTCTTTTTCATTTCAGCATTGTGTCCTCCCACTATGCGTAGTGTACGTGTGCATGGCCATCGTTAAACTGATGGCAACATAAAATTTGAATCGTGGTCATTTAGTTTAAACTGTCATTGTTTACTTTTAACCCACAGATTTGTTATGGAAGGCGCCGGAATTGCTAAACGACCAGTCTGGTTCAGTTCGAGGTTCGCAAAAGGCTGACGTCTACGCCTTCGGCATGATCCTCTTTGAAATTCTGACTCGACAAGACGCTTTCAGTGGCTACAATTTCGAGCCAAAAGGTTTGTCTTAGTTCACGAACGCGTGACTAGCCCAACAACCTCCTCCCTCTCAACAAATCACTTCGTTAGTCTTTTCAGCTTTTAACTTTTCCTTTCACCCCCGCTTTGAAATAGATATCGTCGACAAGATTCGAGCTGGCCCGGCTCCAGGAGAGAAACCTTTCCGTCCCGATCTCCAGGTACGAGCATAAAAAATTATACTACTCCACTACAACGCATGGTGTAATTGTGTGCGTAATCTACAAGGTTTACTTCTTTGGGTATTTTTGCGGTTAAAGTACCAACGATACGCCAGTTTATGGCCAGTTGGTTATTATCGATCGCCGTGGCTTTTTCTTCACGAGCGTGAAAGAATGCTATGAAATGAAAGAGAGATTCTGTTATTTTCGACTGCACGTCTGACGGTTATACCCCTCTCCCTTCTGCTTATACGTTTCGGTCGTCGAGAGCAACTGCCAAAGTCGTTTCGGCTCGTAGTTCGTATGAGCCGTAACAGCACCCGACGTCCCTTGAATTACTAGCATCATTTCCTTATCCGGTAGATTGTAGTGAACGAAATCTTGCTGGCGTCGCGACAATGTTTTCTTTTTTCCTTTCTCCCCTTTTCTAGGCTCTACGAAATCATTTCTCCAGATCTTGATAGCTATATTTTATTTATTTATTCATTACTACCTATTCTCTTTTTTTTTTCCTCCAAAGATGCTGCAAGAGTATTGTATCTTCGTGCAACCCGATATTGGAATGGGCTGCCCGGAGTATATTCGCTCTTGCATGGAAGATTGTTGGGCAGAATTACCAGAGCAGCGCCCGGATTTCCCCACCATTCGCGACCGCCTTCGTAAAATGAGAGAAGGAATGTAAGTTATGTACAGCGCTTTTCTTTCTTTTATGTTTGGCATATACAGTGTGTAGCGTACATAATGACGCGGCGTCTAATACGATTTCTCCTCTTTTTGCTATCGTGTCGTTTCGTCAATACGCAGGAAGCCTTTTATTATGGACCAGCTGATGGAAATGATGGTTATCTATGCCAGCAATCTCGAAGTCTTGGTTAATGAACGAACCAAACTTCTCTACGAGGAGAAACTAAAGACGGAAGACCTCCTACACCGAATGTTACCAAAGTCAGTGCCTTCTCTTTTTTTATTATACGTTTATTAGCTTCTCGAGAAAACAAGCTCACATGATAATTGAAATTGACACTTAGACCTGTGGCGCAACGATTAACAAGAGGCTTTGGTATCGAACCAGAATCCTACGAAGCTGTCACTATTTACTTTAGTGACATTGTTGGTTTTACGAAAATGTCGGCTGAGAGTACTCCGTTTCAGGTGCTATTGTATAAAAACTTACGAGATTTTCATTTAGCGATAACGTCAATTTGATTTTCGTTCCCCGAAAACAGGTGGTCAACTTCCTCAACGATTTGTACACGTTATTTGATTCCATTATTCAAGGTTACGATGTGTATAAGGTAGAGACTATTGGAGACGCTTACATGGTGGTAAGTGCAAGAAGCTGTTTCACCACAACTCGTTTATAACGATATCCTTGATTGCTTTAACAAATGAATGAATAAAACAGGTTTCTGGTTTGCCTTTACCGAACGGCGATGCCCACGCTGGGATGATTGCATCGATGGCACTTGATTTGCTATCAGCCGTCAAGAATCACCGAGTGTCCCACCGACCTAAAGATCCAGTTTTACTCAGGATTGGCATTCACACGGGTAATAATACATTTTATTTGAGAAGAGTTCAAGTCTAAAGAATTCCATTTAAAAAACCAAACAAACAACAGGACCCGTGGTTGCCGGTGTGGTGGGCTTAACAATGCCCAGATATTGCTTGTTTGGTGATACAGTGAACACAGCTTCTCGGATGGAATCGAATGGTGAACCATTACGAATTCATATCAGTAGCGAGTGCCGGAAAGCCCTAGAAAAAATTGGTGGTTACGTAACTGAAGAAAGAGGTCTCGTTGCTATGAAGGGCAAAGGCGAAGTGTTAACACATTGGCTGGTTGGCGTTACCAGCGGTGCTGTAAAAGCACGAACGGACATTGGAACCAACCAAGCCCCACTCTTTTGTCGACCCTCTGGTGCGATTGGAGCCAACAACGCCAACGGCAGTGCCGGCAACATGTCAGATCTTCGAAGACGAAGTCCACGAATGCTCCACAGGGCTGAATCGATGCTGACACGAAGAGTGTCAACTGATTCGAGGCCAGTGGGTAGTGGAAGCGTCCGGATGAGCTCGTCACTGGCCGGGCAACAAGGACGAATTCAAGGGCACCCAAACAGGCTGTATCACCATGACAACAATTCGGCAGAAATATTGGAAGGCTCCATTAGTGATTCCATATGTAGCAGTACCAATAGCACCAGTCAAGTCCCATCTCCAATGGTAAAGCATTTGTATTATCAAACGCGTACAATTCCCTTTTGATTTTCACGAATTATTTTCTTTTTGTCTGGAATAAAGTTTTACAATAGGAAAACGAGCCAATCAGCCAGGTCTCTGCGTTCAGTTCGCACAACAAAGTCAAATGCGAGTCTTCGACGCAGTTGCTTATTAACACGTAGCGCCCATGCGAGCCAAGTCCAGATAGTTGCTGAAGCGGCCAGTGAGAGTGGGGATGCGGACTACCGGAGCGGAACGACTGCCAGTCCACTTTTACCTCAGCGTCGATGCCAGTCACTTGGTCGTTTTCCCGGTGACGAAGACCAACACCACCATCAGCAAGATCAACAAAGAGGCATAGCTTCAGGCAGTCATGGTCCTCGACAGTTTCTTTGCGTTCCTCAAGTCTTCCCTTCTCGTGGCAACAAATCGACTCAGCGTCGAAGGAAAGAATCGAAATCATTGGATCTTTTTCCATCTGAATTAAGATCAACACTGAACGAGCAGTCGCCCTTGCCTAGTTGCGCGTCCCAGGGCGACACCGAAGATGAACACACTCGGCTTCTTGACGGCTCTGATGATCACAACGTTGTCTTGACGATCCCCAACGGGGATCAACCACAGCAAGCCGAGTTGTCTCGACCAAACGGACATATCAAGACTGCTGGCTATCAGGCCGTGAAATTAATTCACAATGATGATGAAGGGATTGACGTCAACTCCGAATCGCTCATCAGTCGTGATCGTACTAGGCCTCGACCGAGCCTCACAGCTTGTGGATTATTAGAGCCTGAAAAGAAGTGGCATTCGTGCGAACAACTGCATCATTCAACATTAGGAGAGAGACGTAGTAAAGAAGGCAAGGACACGGTCATCGCCTCCACCGTCAACAAGAGCGTCAAGCAGTGGCTAGTCAATCTGTTCGGCGTGGGTCATGGGGGTGATACTTTCGGCCGGAACTCACAGACAGGAGAAGATTTCTCTGATCTGCATCGTGATGACAGAGAAAGCGTTGTGTGAAATCGCCACGCTACTTTTATACATGCCCAGAAAAAATCGCTTTACTCGTTTCGTGATTCGCATATTCGCCATTTTTAAAATGCCATACCCGATCTATGATGTTCATGTATCTTATTGAGTCGGAATGTTTTCTTTGATTATTGTTTGTATCGGTAATATTGTCGCTGCTGAAAACATTGTGATAAATCGGTTGTTGTTTTATAGTTTGGTTCGTCTTTTCAGTCTTCTATACGTTTTTATAATCCCGTATTGAAGTTAAACCTATTGAATCAATACCGAGTCCAATTCATTTGCTTTACTTAACGTTATATTTCTTATCCCAATTTCTTTCGAAAAGACGATATTTTGAAACTTCGGAACGAAAAGCAATAGTTTCCGGTGGTAAAGATGACAGTACAAAGACAATTAAAAATTAAGAAAACAGACCGTTCGTAAAAAAAAAGAAGGGAAAAAGCAGATTTATCCAATTTTCTTCGACAACTCAATTTAGTTCAGAAATTATGAAAGTAAATCGGTACTGGCTGCCATAGCCTTTGCTTGTGCTCTGACACGTTTTTCGTACTCCAAACGATTTTGACTAAGAAAAAAAAAACGATTATTATACAAATGGATTTCATGTGACACTAGGTTTGTTCTCTTACCAGTAGATTGTGTAAGCTTCTGCCTGAGCAGGATCCTACAAAAAATCAGAGGTACATTGAAATAATGTGAATAGTAAAATTGTGGGATATTCTTTAGAAAATCAATTACCTTAATATTGGGATCATTTAGAAGATCTTGAATTCCAAGCAAAATCTGTTTGATGGTAATGGCAGGTCTCCAATCCTTTTCTTCATCCAATAATGATAAACAAACTGTGCCTAATATAGAAAAGTGCATTGTCAGCTGAATGAAAACTCAGTGGCATGAAGTAAACATTACCTGATGGATAGACATTCGGATGGAAAAGAGGAGGTTCAAATTTGCATTTTGGGGGAGACGACGGATAGTCATCTTTGAAAATCATTCTGAGCTTGTAAAGGCCATTTTCCCAAGGAGTCTAAAAACATTAAATTAGTTTTAATGTAGCATAATTTGCAAACAAAACAAAGCATAGAACAAGATTGGTGTATGGTATATGCATGCAAGTATGGTGACTTCTAACTTACAGATTTCTTGCCTGGAATAGCACATTCCCAGTTCATTAAATTCAGGGTTCCATCAGGGTTTTTAGTTGGTCGAGCCACAAAACCCTAACAAGCAACATAATTATTAATAATGTATTTGAAAATCAGGGTTCATTTTCTTTGTTTTTAACACGACCAACTAACGACTTACAAAGGGGTGATCTTTCCTCCAGCCTTTTCGTTCTTCAGAGAGTCGAGCTATGGCAATACCAGACATGTTTGGTCACTAAGGCGTTAAAATGAATCAGTATAGTGAGAGAATGGATGTTTGTACTAGAAAGCCAAACTAAGATAATGTTTGCCAACCAAAATCACTATTTCTTTGAAGGCTAACCGTTCAAGTAAATTTTACGGATCGTGGGTTATTAATTTCGAGAAATATCCTAAGCAGTTCTCAGCGTTGCCGAGTATTTCATGCCAATTTCATTTTACAAATTTATTTTTCAATGCCTTTATTGAATGTTTATCCATGTATATATTTTTTTAATACCTACGAAAAGTTTATTTCTGAACTAATATTTCTTAACCTCAAAACGGGCTGCAAACTGGATGCGCTGGTACGAGAAACGGCCGCAGTGCTGTGGCTCGTCCTTAACGTACAAAAACAAATACAAGTAGCTACGCTCCGCCTTCATACCACGACGTGAAAACACAAAGACGACGTAATGGAGGCCTGTGTTGCTGTGGAGAAAGAAATTGATAAAATTTTAAGTAAATTTGCTAGTATTCGTGAGAATGGTTCAAAAAACATTGAAGAGACAATCGAGTTTCTTTTGTCTATCAAACCAGAGTTGGAACAAGGTATTAACAATCCCTAAATGCTCTGAGGAGCCTATATAATAAATATAATTTTTTTTTACATTAGTAATCATTATTATTTTTGGTTTTCATTGTGGCAGCTCAAACGGATTCAGAATTTAATGAGCGCCAATTGTTCATAATCCACCTCGCAATAGCAAAAGTTAAGGAAACAGTTTCCAGATTGGCCAGTGAGCATCGAGACCTTCATAGCTCTGTTTCGAAAGTTGGAAAAACAATTGACAGAGTATGTATATCTCCTAGAATATTTGTAACTTGTGAAATTCTAATATGTTTTTTATGTAAAGAATTTCACCCAAGACTATGCTTCTACAAGTTTTGATAGAGTTTTTTCAGGAGTCGAAAAAGAAAAATTACTCAACCAAGTAATTTGCCAACACATGTATAGACATGGATTCTTGGAAATAGGTGAAGAATTGGCAAAGGTAAAAATTTCTCTTGTATATAAAGAGCAATAATAGTGATTCTTAAATGATAGAACAACTTTATTTAGGAATCTGGTTTAGAGATCCATGAGAGCAGCAAGCAGCCCTTCATGCTGCTTAATGAAATTCTAGAGAAGTTAAGACACAAAAATCTTGTTGCAGCATTGGAATGGGCACAAACTCACAGAGAAAAACTTATGGAGCAGAACAGTAGCCTCGAATTTAAGCTTCACCGACTCCAATTTCTTCAGCTGGTATCTGAAGGGCCAGAGAAGCAAGCGGAAGCACTTGGTTATGTGCGAAAACATTTTCCGCCTTTCGTGCATCAACACGAGACCGGTTAGTCTCTTATTTTTACCTGTTTTTGTTGTTCTTTATTCATGCTGTATTTATTTTAAGATATCCAAAACTTGATGGGGGTTCTAGCCTTTATCCCGTATGGTGTTCACAACTCTCCATATAAAAAACTATTTGACCCGATTCTTTGGACAGAAATATGTGAGGTGTTCGTGAAAGACGCTTGCGCACTTCTCGGATTCAGTGTCGAAAGCCCGTTGTCGGTTTGGTATGCATTCAGTACCCTGTACCCTGTAATTATCCGTAATGTGGTATAATTGCTTTCCTTTACAGCATTAACGTGGGATCCATATCCCTACCAGCATTATTGAATATAAAACAAGTTATGGCCCAAAGGCAGGTCGCGGGAATGTGGAACGCTAAAGATGAACTTCCCGTAAATAACATTACCGTCTGTCAATATCTTATTTAATTGAATACCTTGATTTTTACATTTTCAGATTGAAATTGATGCTGGACGTGAATATCGTTATCATTCAATATTTGCTTGCCCTATTCTTAGGCAACAAGGTTCGGATTCGAATCCACCTATGCGACTTTTATGTGGTCACGTAATCTCGCGCGATGCCTTGAACAAACTCAGTTCGGGAAACAAGTAAGATATTTTTTTTATATATTCAGTTACCAATCAAGGAAACCTACTAATCTTTTCTTAAAGTGTTCTTAGAGCAATCCGCACCGGTCAGTCTGTTGCTAGATTAAAATGTCCTTATTGTCCACGAGAATTCGATAGTAGCGAAGCTCGACAACTTCATTTCTAATAGCCTCTATTTCGGTAACTTGCTGTCGTGACAGCCGAGAAAAATCTGCGAAAATGTCTGCGTATCCGTCTTTGAAGAGAGTAAGAAAACAAACTTTTGCTCGGGTCTAATTATTGGATTTTCCTAGGTTTATCATCGAAAATCTTCATGACCGTTCATGTTTGTTTAATGTGTATCTATTCTGTGAATCATTTACATAATTTCTAAATTCACATCATTACATGTTAGCTCATTTTTCAACCTTAAATGTCATTGTCAACACATTTGTGATCCCCCCCTCTATCACATCACCAACCTTAACAGGACCCACACCAGAAGGAGTACCTGTTAACACAACATCACCTGGTTCCAATGTAAAATATGTGGAAATGTAGCTTAGTAATGTAGGAACATTGAAAATCATGTCCTTAGTTTGACCTCTCTGTCTGGCAACTCCGTTAACTGAGCACCAAATTTCAACATTATGAGGATCAATAATCTTTTCTTGTGGAATGAAGGGGCTAACAGGACAAGATGTATCGAATCCCTTTGCTAGTGTCCAAGGGTGACCTTTCTTCTTTGCCTCATCTTGGAAATCACGGGCAGTCATATCCAATGCTAAACAGAAACCTCCTACATGGCTCATGACATCTTCTGGCTTGATCTTTGTGCATTTTGATTTGATGACGACACCCAGCTCAATTTCGTGATGAAGCGATGAGCACCCAACAGGTATTTTTATTGGGCTTCCTTCTTCGACATAGGCAGATGTCGGTTTCAAAAAAAGAAGAGGTTTTTCAGGAATGGCATTCCCTAGCTCAACTGCATGTTCACTGAAATAGAAATAATTGACTGATTATTGAAAACCATAATATGAGTAATCCTGGTTGTTACTTCTAATGTACCTATAATTGCGACCAACACAAATAATCTTTCGACCAAAATCTACAAATCTCAATAAGTTAGCAGACGCCATGATTCAGTAAAATGTCTGCAACCACTATCAACAAAACGATGTGTATACGTTGGAGCCCACAGACAAGACAAAGCTCCAATGCTTGGTGGACAAAGTTCATTTCTAAGGCGAAAATGTTAAAAGTTGTAACGTACTACGATAAGTTCTTGCGATTCAGATGCTTGTAGCGATCTGCAAGCACATAAGAAATCAGCGAATGTCTTGCAAAATAAAAATTCATAAAATTTTATTCATCGTATCAGCTGACGCCCTATGGGAAAACAATGTTGGCACAAAATTTCTAAAAACGTAATGTTTACAGATTAATACTTTTCTGTTTTCTTATGTATATTCTCATTCGTGCTACACGAATCCGTTTGTTAACGGCATACGTGGTGAGCTTGCCATAGTAGTCCTTATTCAAGGTGATGTTGACTTTCAAAGTCATAAAGGTCGATAAAAGTCATCTAAATTAGGGGCCTAAACCTGTGTAGTAACGATGTTGTATGAAAATTTCTCAAACGAAGAAGCAAAATCATTGATCAATGTTTATTAAGGATTTAGCAACTTCATCGAAATTTTTTAACGCCAAATAGTGCTTTGTACAGTATACGGGCAGTAACTAAATGATTAAGCAATACATCATTTAAATTGCTGAAGGCAAATCCGCAAATGCTTATTTTCGAAACGATTATGCCAGTAATTCTGTTTTACGTTAAAGACGATGTTTTTACAGCTATAGACATCTGACGGCCTGCTTGGAGCGGGAGCGCATTATTGATTCGTGCAGGTTTGGGGTTGGCAAAAAAAAAACGTAGCCCAGTCTACGATCACGTGTCTGTCCTTCAGACGCCCCCAGCGAACTCAAGCCAAAATAAAAGCTATTTTTGTTTTTCAACAAGAGATATGCCAACTTTGCCACGCTAGAAGAACTCTAGTCCATGCTTCAATTTTGGCTTGTCAGTCCCGACGAAGTATTGAGACGCAGGACCGGCTTTTGGACTTCACAGACGTTTCCTGTACGCAATCGTTGCAACAAGGTGAGTTGCCGGTCTCCGGTGATAATATGTACATTTGAAAATTTCTTGGTTTAGCTATTTATAAGCCACCATCTTCTTACGTCAGTATTGTTAATTAAAGTTAAATTTTAAATTAATTGCCTTAATTATTCGGGACATTTTGTCTTTTGTGTTGTGTTGAACTGTAATCAGTATGTTGAACTGTAATCAGCACAAGTTGTGGTTCACATTGACGTTTAAGGGTTATACTTGTGGTTGTGGTTATCCAGTCGTTGCAGTCAATGACAAACTTAAGTTGTCTGGTAGAAAAAATGGCTTTTTGCTAAAATCAGAAAAAAACGAACTTGTTTTTTGAAATTCTAGCGTTTGCTATAAATAAATGTACGTTAATGTATCCGTAAGGACGTACAACCAACCATTCTAAATTTGATCTAGAACCTAGTAGATTTTCTGAGAGAAATCTCCGGGCTCCGTGTCGTGTCACGTCCTAGCGCGCGACTTGAAGGTCAATACAAGGGCTTCCCTCTTCCCCAGATACCCACAGCACGTAGCAGTTACAGTAGTGGGGGTGTATTGATCTTGCAAAGTTATTTTTGGATACAAAGACTCGGATTTTAGTAATGCTAGTTAGGCGTCTCGTATTTGTTTAAATACGTAAAATATAAATACGATTTTTATGACTATTCTGGCACCGTTTTTGCGTCTTCTGCTCGAATCAGCTGTTAACAGTTAACTTAAGGCAGAATTTCTGTTACCGTGCATAATCGAATTTTGAACCTCGTGTGATTAAGTTATTGATCGGTCATTGTTAACCTCTTTGTCATCTTATATTCGTTTTTGACAGTTCTCCCTTCTCAGCTTCACCTCAAGATGTCGAAAATCGGTATTAACGGATTCGGTCGTATCGGCCGCTTGGTGCTTCGTGCTGCCATCGAAAAGGGAGCTACGGTAAATAAACCATACAAGCGAATTGATGACAGGAAATTCTCATTTGAAATACTATAACCAGGTTGTTGCTGTCAATGACCCCTTTATCAGCCTTGATTACATGGTATACATGTTCAAGTATGACTCTACCCATGGCCGCTTCAAGGGTGAAGTGAAAGAAGAAGGTGGCAAGTTAGTTGTCAATGGTCACCACATTCAAGTCTTCAGTGAACGAGACCCAAAGAACATTCCTTGGGGAACTGCTGGAGCTGAATATGTTGTTGAATCCACTGGTGTCTTTACCACTCTCGAAAAGGCCCAAGCTCATATTGATGGAGGAGCCAAGAAAGTCATCATTTCTGCACCGTCTGCTGATGCTCCAATGTTTGTTGTGGGAGTAAATCTTGAAGCATATGATCCATCCATGAAGATCGTCTCCAACGCTTCTTGCACAACTAACTGCCTGGCTCCTTTGGCCAAAGTAATCAATGATAACTTTGGCATTGTCGAAGGTTTGATGACAACCGTCCATGCCATAACTGCCACACAAAAGACTGTTGATGGACCGTCCGGGAAGGTATTCCTTTTTTTTTTTAAATAGATTTTTTTGAATTTAAAACTACATAATGCGTTATTGTAGTTGTGGCGTGACGGTCGTGGTGCTGCCCAAAATATTATCCCTGCCTCAACGGGTGCTGCTAAAGCAGTAGGAAAAGTTATTCCTGAACTGAACGGAAAGTTGACTGGCATGGCTTTCCGCGTACCCGTGCATGATGTCTCTGTTGTTGATCTGACCTGTCGGCTGTCCAAGGAAGCCAGTTATGATGAAATCAAGGCCGTCGTCAAAGCCGCAGCTGATGGACCCATGAAGGGTATCCTGGGCTATTGTGATGAAGAGGTAAAAATTGTAACCCCATATCATTTTTTCTGAGGGATGAATTTTACATTTTTCACGTTTTTTTGGTAGGTGGTTTCCACTGATTTCATCGGAGATAACCACTCTTCAATCTTCGATGCCGCTGCAGGCATTGCTCTCAACAAGACTTTTGTCAAATTGATTTCATGGTACGATAACGAATTCGGGTATTCGTGCCGTGTCGTCGACTTGATTAAGTACATGCAATCCAAGGATTAAGTTAAAATTATAGCTGCGCTGTGGGATAAGTCATCAGCATACATTTGCAGCAGAAGGATCTGTTACTAGTTCTGTTACTGTTGTCAAATTCTCCATCCTTCATTCTTGCTACCACATTGGCTACAACGATTGATGTTTGTCATTGGTTCTCCTTTCTTTAGTCGGAAAATCCCACTATTAGATGTCTGTTACATTGGCTACAGGAATATAAACGTTTGTCACAAGTGAGCTTAGTACTGGTATTGTTAATTCGAATGAAAATGGTCCTTAGGCCAATAGGCATGACAAAAAAATAAAACATTTATGAAAAAGGTTTAACAGCTATGATGCTGCTTCAATGAGCAAAACCTTTTTTTGAAAGCTGAAGCTGGCTGAAGTATTGTGTTCACCAACTCCGTCTATGAAAAGGAAATGTTTCCAATCACTTAGCCAATGACCAATGATTTGACATGTGGAGAGTAACCTCAAATGTTGCATGAATCAGAGCTTGAATCAGCTCGAAATTACTTGATTTGCGCTTTCCTATTGAGTTACTTGTCTGATTTTCCCTGTGTCCATTTTTTCAAAACTCATACTGGAAACAGAAGAAATTATCATTACATAAACACAGACACTGGTCGTCAGAAAAGCCAGGTGTTTAGTTCCATACGCCTGGTAATCCTACCATCCTACTAAACGATTAAAGCAAAAATGTTTGGCCATTCTTATATTATCGATAGTCTGTTGTGTTGTAGATCTGGCTTGAGCAAAATTAGTAAGATGGGTGGATATTTTCAAAATATGTCTTTCTGCAAAAACAAAATTGCTGAAGAGCCGGTGAATGAGAAACCATGAACGCAACTTCGTGTCAGATCTGCAAGTTGTCCAAGCTCAAGGCGCTCAATGCAAAATTGCAAAGTAGCAAAGAAGAGGAAAAAAAAGAAAAAAAACATGGATTCTGTTTAGCCCTTAACCCAAATTTTCACTGGTCCCATATGTTGAGTAGCTAGCATTCACAGTCGTTTTGTTGCGTGTTTCACTGTCATACTACATTTTCTAAATCAACGGAATGCCGCGTGGTAAATATTATTTTATTTTGTTATAACTTAATGATGAGATAAGAGGGAACAAGGCCACATTAATTTACGGATATACTGTCCTGTAACCTAGGTGGAAAAGTAAATAAAAAAGGACGAGCAAGACATTTCACAAGTCCAGAAGAACTAGAGAGGCAAAGGAGAGAAGATCAACGCAATTGGAGGGTAATTTATTTTGCTTTTTCATTCATCCTGCTTTATTTTCATATAGACTGGTTTTAAGCATGTTTTCTGCAAGTATGGCATGCTAAAGTGCGCCAGAGTGCATGCACCAGAGTGATTTGCTAGAGGTTACAAATTGGACAATCATAGATATTGTCCTCACCCAAACCCAATGTATCACATATCAAATTTATTCCATGTTAATCACCCATTGTCTTTTTTATAGGCAAAACAGGAAGAGGCGTCAGATTCAGACTCTGACGAGAGCAAGTCAGACAAATCAGGCTCAAGCTCTGATTCGGAATCTGAAGAAGATTCAGGGAATGTGAAACCTCCAAATGCAGCTGTTGATATTGAAAATCCAAACCATGTGGTCAAACAAGCAAAAAAAGTTGGGGATTTAGATGTTAATGATGCATCCAAACCTGAGCTTTCACGTCGTGAGCGGGAAGAAATAGATAAACAGAAAGCTCGAGAGCATTATCAAAAGCTTCATGCTCAGGGTAAGACTGACGAGGCCCGTGCAGATTTAGCTAGGTTAGCCATTATCCGACAGCAACGCGAAGAAGCTGCCAAAAAGCGCGATGACGACAAGAAAAGTAATCAAACTAAAATCTTTTTCCTGTTAAATGCAATTTCACTTTATAGTGTAATATTTATTTTCCAGTGAAAGAGGCGGAGAAGGCGGCAAAGACAGCAAGTATTCAAAAAGCAATAGGGAAGCGAACGTGAAAAATTCATCGTGGCCCAACCATTACTAGCTCCACTCACAGTTCCAATTGTGGCTCATTTTTCATTTGTCATTTCGTTTCCGTGTGTTCTTCTTCTATTTGATAGCTTTGGAAGTGATTGCCAGCTTTTACATTATTACAGTGAAGGTGAAATGAGAAACAAATTTTGCTGCTTGAGCAAATGAGCAGTCAAAATAAAAGAAAAGGAACTAAGGCAGAATTGCGTCCAATAACTAGACAGGCTGTGCATAAAGAATAAAATTATGCATAAATTAACAGCTGGCTCTTGGAGAATCGGTCGAAAAGGAAACTCAATTAATGGTAATCATTTAAAGTAGAATTTGTCAAGTGTCTTAAAAGCTCTACCTTAACCCAAAGATAACAAATATGAGTGACATTTTGAAATTGTTCTCAAAATTTAGGATCCAAAGATTTAATAACGAGAAAATTATGTTTTCACAAACATTTTCTCCGTTTTGAACTGTTTATCACAGTGTAAATTTCAATTAAGTACAGCAGCCCACCAAAATACTCCCGTCGTGTTTCGATGGGAAGACCGAAGACGTCGAAGAAGACCGAAGTAGCCTAGATGGAGCAGATAACTACTGAGAGTAAAATTTTGAGATTTTTTAAGATTAATTATTAAGCCCGAATTTTTCACGAAAGAGTGAAGTTCAAAATCTTGGAATTCGCTATTATTCTAACCTATTGTTTATAGATATTTATATTTTACAATATTTTTTTTGGGAGGGGGGAGCAGAAAAAGCAGTATAAATTTTATAAATTTAGTTCAAAAACTATAAGATTAGTGAAAAAGCATTTTCAGTAATTTTCACTCAATTCTCAATGGAAATCGTGTATTTTTAATTTTTAAGCAAATCAGATTCGAACTGTGAGCAAAGCAAACTTAAACTACTTACAATGGCCTACTACTACATCGACAGTCGAGTCAACCTACTTTTTCCCGAGACTTTGCTCCATAGATGGCGCTGGCGGAAAATCGAGCCGTTTTTTTATTTTCCGATTTGCTTTAAGAGGAATTGTTAGGGCCTCCTTGGTGGTTACAGTTTGCGGAAGACTATTCCGTGACGTCGTATAGAAGAAAGACAGTAAGAGTTATGCGTAGGTAACATTTCTTTTTTTTTCTTTTTCTTTCTTTTTTTTTTTACACTAACAGCTTGTATTAGTAAATGGTTATATCCAGTAATCCATCCATTTGTGTTACAGGTTAGTCATCTTTTCCGCTTGGTATATGTAGCCTACTTGCGTAAAGCCACCAAGTCCAAGAAAGCAGAGAGGCGAGCGACCTCAAAGATATGATTGTGTACTTACTTTGGTTTCAAAGAGAAATCCTCTTTTCCATCGTCGTTGGTGCTGTACTCCTTTTGGGCTGGACGAAGTGGGAAGTGCGTATTATGGCATGATTCAGTTAAAAGTATTTTTTTTCATTCAAACCTATTTTTCGTAAATTGAAACATAAAATTTTGCTCTACAAAATTTGATTTCTCAATAGGTGGTACCCTAATTGCTGCATGGTAGATTGCCACTAGATGGCAGTGCAGTACCCTCCACAATCAATCAATTGCGTAGTTAGTAGGTGTCAAAATGTCATGGCGTTCCGGATTTCACAATGTAATGGATAATGCAAATCTTTTTGAAGAATGAGTTAAAGAGAAGTTTTGAGATTAAAGTTAAATGAAGTGAACAGTTTTAAAGCAATTTTTTAAACTTGAAAATTAGGGAACTTTCATTCAAAATGAATGTTAAAATATGCCATTTGCCAGTTACGGAGTGACCAGTTGTTGAACCTCGTGTTAGGATGTAACAGGTGACAGAGCCCTTGTCCCGAGTCTATTGCTAAAACCAAGTGTTGCGTCCCTCAGTAGTCGGTATTTTAAAAAAGTACTTATTTTTCCACAGAGTTTATGATTGAGTAAAAAATTTGCAGCTGATTAATTAATTTTCTACATAGGTTATTATCGAAGGATTTAAAACCTATAGAAACAAAACAGTTTTGTGTCTGGAACTGGGTCTCAACATAATAAGTATGGCGATCATTGATATTAAATGTTGAATAATGTGTCATAAAGGTCTCTTGTTGTTCTGTTTAGTTGGAGAAATGGAGCTGGCAAAACAAATCTCATGTGTGGTAAGTATCCTCAGAAATTGATTCCAATTGTTTTTCTAGCTGGTATTAATTATTCTCCTTAAATGTTTTTAAGCCATACAGTTTGTTTTGTCCTATGAATTTCATCACCTCTCGTAGAGGGCTAAAGAAAATTTACTCCATATAAGCTCATCTGGGTTCTGTGAAAAGCCTATGTTGAAATAATTTTAAAGAGGAGGAGGATAGACATTTGCCAGTGAGTTAAGTGCTATCATGTAGATCTGGAATGACTTTAGTTTCCTTTAACTTGTAATAGGAAGATAAAAATGAAGTGAGATTAAGGCGCGAAATAACATCGACCAAAGATGTTTACATGCTCAATGGACATATAATTTTGAAGCATCATGTTGAGCATACTTTGAAATTTCCTGGGTTTTCTTAAGTTAACCTGTATTACATCATCAAGCAAGGACAAGTAAGTTTTCTTCTGAATCTCATTTTCTATACTTGAATGTGTAGCCTAACAGGTGGATGCTTTTTTTGTTAGATAGTAGCTTGGCGATGTCGTCGAATGAGAAACGATTGGAACTTCTAATAGAAATAACAGGGGCTGGTTTATGCAAAGAAATTCGAACTAAAGATGAACCAGTTCTTAAAGGTGTTCAACCATTTAATTGGCTTAAGCAAATTTAGGAAAATTTAATCCCACTCCTGTCATCATTGTTTAAAAAATTAAATTTTTAGATGTGGAATCCAAAATCACAGAATTGAAAAAATTCTTAAAGAAACCGAAGACAATCTTACGCGTTTCGAAGAAGATAAACTTCAATATCAGAAGTGGTCAGAAGTAAATACAAAGAAACAAGCCCTGGAAGCCACTTTGGCTAAGAAGGATCGGGCTCAACTGGTAGAACGCATAAAGACGGTAACTAAGATATGTAGTCAACACAAAATTCTGTCAATCACATGATTTAAATTATATTTAGGCGAAGAGGCTGTTGAATAATGCACAAACTGAAGACCAGACAACGAGCGCTGAAATGGCACAGATAAATAAGGAGGTGGCCGAAGCCGAAAGACGCTTCAAACTGTACCAGTCGGAACTTCGTGCAGCCCAAGGAAGACTGAATTATCTTGCAGAGATTGCTTAGGGCCTTGCGCTGCAACGTAGCAAGCTGGAGTTTGAACTAGCTGACAAACGCGAAAGATCAGTGAATAACAATAAGGTAAGCATTTTTACTTAAGTAACACACCTGATTCTAAGTTTTTGATTTCTTCTGAACGCGCTAATTTTAGGAAAAGCTCGACGAGGAACTGTTGCGTATTGCACAACAGACATAGCCGAGAAGAACCAGAGTGTTTAGTAGTTTCTAATGATTACGATTCAATAGTGCGCGAAGAATTCGAGATTAATTCTAGGTGATAAAGTAAATATTCTAAATAAAATATAATTTTAAATCTTTGATTCAAATCAGATTAATGCTGGACGAGCAACGCCATCAACAACTTTTTGCAAAACTTGGGCGTGAGGCCTTATTTTCTTCCATAGAAGAAATAAATGATTGGATTAATGAGGAACAACGGTTTGACATGATAATTCTATTCATCATAGAGAATCCTTAGTCACTAATTTCCAACTATGCAGTAAACTAAATCGGCTCATTCTTCAAGAAGAGAAAGAAATGCAAAACATAAAAGAAGATACGAATGACGAAGAATTGAAGGCGAAAAATTTGGAAACCGTTATAGCGGTATGTTGGCATGAAAAACATCCCTTTTTCATTTTTCACGTAATATCTTTTTCTCCCGTGTGTCAACGCCAGGGATCGAGGTAGAAAAGTTGGCAGCTCTGAACTTGGTAAAAATGCTAAATCAACGTAAGCAACAGATAATACTACAGCAAAGGCGATTACAAATGTCCCGCAAGTATCGTATAGGGGTGCTGCATTTCGGTTTAGAACATTACTTTGACATTTTCTTTATTAACTTATGTGAATTATGGCGGAAAGAATGCGATGTGCGTGATCACTGGAAACAGCCGTATGACAAACTGGCAGGATTCGTGTGCAAACTCAAGGGTGCCATGTATTGGGTAAGAGACAATATTTACCAAGATTGAGTTTACTGTGTTACCACTAGATGCTATACTTAATGCTTAAATCTATTATTACAGCAAACACAAGTAGTTCAAAGGTATTGAAATGGTACTGGACAAAATGAAAAAAAGAAGGACAAGGCACCCTTGCATTTGAGATGGCATCTCTGTATCGTGGCCTACTGATCGATCAGTTTACATGTGCAGATGAAGTATGCTGTGCCATTGACGCTGTGGCGGGGAATAGGTTAGGATATTGCAGTCATACCCTTCTAGAAATGGTGTTTAACATGAAATAACATTACCTACCGCGTTACGTTGGAAGGAGACACGGTAAAGATACTATTAGTTGCGTGTCCTGTTTGTTCTGCAAAGTAAGTTGTAATTGTAGGTTCGAAGGAATGGTGTTCTTCAAGGTGGCTACCACAATATTGCTAATTCTGTCTCCAAGATCTATTTTGAGTTCAAATAAGCAAAACAAGTAGAACAAACAGAGTTGGCCAAGCTGAAGGAAGTGGTGGAATCCTAGTAAGAAGTCAAATCCAAGTAGCGGATTACAAAAGCAATGGAAATGCAAGTGAATTACAAAAATTGAGACAAAGCTGAGCCAAACAAAAATAGGGCTTCTTGAAGAAGATCTGAAGAAGCACGGTGGCGAATTATCTATTTCATGGCAAGCCCTGGAAAGAAAATTAGCGATAACCAGAAGCAAACCGTGCTAAGGTGGAAATGTGAGATGAAGAATTTCAGAAGGTAACAAATGAAAATTCTTTGTGAGAAAAGAAAATTAGAAGTTAACTTATTTTGTACTAATAGGATTTTGAAGCGGAACTCGGATCGGAGGAAAGGGCCGAGGCTGACGCCAAAATAAAGCTTACAAATGTAAATGCTACTCGATTGAAGCTTGAGGGTTTGAAGAATGCGCTAGAATCACGACTGAATGGCCATCTTCTGAGTTCGAACAAGTTCTCGATGAAAAGGTACAGGAAGAAAGCGACTACAGTCAGCGACTCGAACAACAAATAGAGGTGGACAAGCGACGAGATGCTGTGCGTATCTTCTTTAATTGGAGTTGACATTTGACGCTGATATTTTGTTTTCCATTTTGTAGACAAAATAAGATTTTACAATCCATCGAGCGCAAAGAAGATACGCTAAGGGATATCATTTCAAAGCTAATTAAGCTTGAAAATTTTACCAAAGGAAATGAAAAGAAAATGTTCGACCTCTACGCTGAGTGGAAATGTGAAAGAGCTGGAGCGAGAACTAACCTTGGTAGTTCAAGCAAATAACCTTGGTAGTTCAAGCAAAAAAAAAAGAGAAAGGAATAAGTTATTTAATTTTGCAGACGTGCTAGTCGTCATTTTAAAAACAGGTTAAAGGCCAGCTGAAAGCTTTAAAGTAGTCGATCCGGATGCTGAAGTGAATTACGCGGACACGGCCGAAAAGCTGAACAAAATGAAGAAAGAAATGGTTCGTTTCACAACGGTCATAGTCGGTGCGAAGAACTGATTAGAAATGTGGAATTCGCCAAAAATAAGGCTATCGAGTGCGCGCTTGAGCTAGTGGCCAAACGGTTCCACGAAATGTTTGAAACGCTGGTTCCTATCCCAGGGATTGGATATCTAAGATGGACTTACGATGGCGAAGAAAATGACTCAGACAGTGAAAACGAAGGCGAGCCCCAGGCAAGCTAGTTTTTTCTTTTTTTTTTTCGGTAGTGTGTAAAGTGGGAACCTGAATTATGTCTTTGAATCTTTTTTCAGATCCCTGATGTTGATCGGTTCACGGTCGCCGTCAAATTGTCATTTTCCAGTACCACCAATATTCAGGATTTTAATAGCCTTTCGGGTGGTCAAAAATTGGAAAATTGTCACTATAAATATTGTTAACGTTAAATTTTAAAAACTTATGTTTTGTTTCACACTTTACATTTCTGACCTTTGCATTTCTTTTTTCTATTTAGGATTGAACTGTATGCACTGCTGAGATGGTCACTGGCGTGCGGTTGTGTAGTGTTGTGTGAGAATTCCGGAATGCCTTTAAATTCCCGCAGATGACATTCCAATTCTGGAATTGGTAGCTGGCTGTTTACAAATTTTATTCATATATTATTAGAGTTTAATTAACCTGCAGTTTGTTTATTCTTTCATGCAATTTTTTTATATATTACCTTATCAGATGTAGTGCATAGTTGTTGTAGTTTATTATTTAACTCTTACGGGGATCGATCTCCAATCTTCGGCATGCATTGCTGGTACTCAACCATTGAGCCATGTAAGTTATCAATACTGTTTACTATTACTAGAAGACTCGAAAAGGTAATATTGTTAAGCAATTTTTGTGGGCTCGTAAAGCTATATGCTTACCTTGTTACTACTGAAATAAGGATAACAGCTCTGTGGTAGAGCGTTGGTGTACGGATGTAAAGGACTCGGGTTCAAACACCGGTTGAGAATGAATTTGTTAAACGGAAACTAAAGATATAAATTCATATTCTTGTTATGGACAAAAGTGTGCTAATATGTATTTATCTTGAATCATGCTGCTAAAATTATTCTAAGTCCAGATTTGTTGAACTCAATTTACACGAAAAAGTAGAGAATGGTATACCATGACAGATAGCTCAGTGGTAGAGCATCGGCTTAACACGCCGAAGGTTCAGGGTTCAAACCCTGAAAGAGTCATTCGAATTTCGACAATTGTTGATAATGGTTGAACGAAAATATGAATGTATATAATAAAATATATTGTAATACAATTGTCAAAATACGAACTGATGTAAAATTGTTAGAAATCTTTATTAAAATTATTATTGGATATTATAATATGTAATGCCAAAATATCCGTCCCGTTACTTCGTAACGGGGAAGTTTCTCGACTCGACTTGCCAACGTGGAAGCTTGGAAGCCTGACTGGGAATCGAACCATGAACCTTCGAGTTGCTGGGCGAGTGCGATGCCTTCCTGGCAACCCCCCCTATTATCCCCCCCATGGGAACTGAAAGTCTATTGACTGCTATGTACTCTTACCTATAATGAGTAGAAGACTTAGAATGCATCAAACTAACTGTTATAGCTCAATGGTTAAAGCGTGATGCTGGAATACTGTTCAATTTAGAGTCCTTGATTTCGAACCCCATCTCGGCTAATGCAAAAAAAAAAGAAATAATAATAAAGAAATATTTTTAAATAAAATGAATTGTATTGTCCCTCCATCCACCCACAATTCCACCACTATTTACATTTTGTTTTACAATACAATACACATATACACACATACACATACAAGTAACCCGTTGGCTGCCACGCCATGCAACCCGTAGGTTGCGTTTCTACATTTGCTACGCGCCACTCAGAAGGGGTGGTGCCAAGGGGGACTTGTCCGAAGACAAGTCCGGGCCGACAAGTTCAAGGAGACCATTCTGGGAATGCACACCCATGGTCTCCATGAACTTGCCAACAAAGGGGAGTCCCTATATGGTGCATTGCCTAAGGCCCGAAGGCCGGCCCGAAGGCCAATCTTGGGCAGTTGCGACTGTCCCACCCCATGGCAAATACGCCATGGAGCAGAACAGCGCGGCCCGTCCCTACAAGCTACAAAAAAAAGGGGACAAAGCGGCGTGGCAGCCAATGGGTTACTTTACATCACACATAACAAAATACAACGTTACCACGACGATGACGGCGACGACGGGCGACCACGAGGCGACGACGGGCGACCACGAGGCGACGACGGGCGACCACGAGGCGACGACGGGCGACCACGAGGCGACGACGGGCGACCACGAGGCGACGACGGGCGACCACGAGGCGACGACGGGCGACCACGAGGCGACGACGGGCGAAACAAAGGCGTGTGCTGGCTGGAAAAGTAGAAATAAAAATAAGAGTGTTGAAATGTTGGTTGTTAACTTTTAGCAACACAACATAAGAGGAACAGGCTGGCTTTACGAAACGGAAACTTACACAAAAATGATGAGTGGGCCAAAAGTAATTTTGCATTGTTGATGACTTTCCGTCAGGACCAGCATCCTTTGCATTTCAAGTTCCACGAACTGGAAATAAATGCAGAATCATGCCAATTTGATATTGACTGCTAATGTACAAGTCTAATAACTTACCTATAAATGCAACATCCTGCCACATGATGCATTGAGCAGAAATGATGAGAAGATTGCTGAAATGGTGATAGTGGTTGCAACCACAACATACGGGACACTTGTCAAATCCTTCAGGGCCAACACCCTCTGCACTTTTAGTTCCACCAGTAGTTTCACAAGCTACTTGTTAAAAGAAAAAACTTGGCCATTGGATTTTGATTGGCGAAATATAAAACTAATACCTCTCCATTTGGTAACAGAATAGCTTGATTGAATGTAGTAGGTTGCGAACAGTTTTTTACAACTTAGCTGGTCAGAAGGTTTAGCCGTTGCACCAAAAATACTCCATTTGATGTTCTCCACTTGAAAAACACATTTTAGATTGAAAACACTAAAACTAAAAGTAGTTAACACATCATCGGTTTATATTGAATTATCCATTGAATTGTACAGTTAACAAATACTCACACACAGGTTTCACAGTGACACGTACTATACAGCAATCTAAGTACAGACTGACAACAGCGCCATCTCGTGGTGCAATCTATAACGTGGTGCAATCTATAACCACAAAATGCTAGTTTGCTGAATTACAAAAACAATGAGCTTTCACTTCCAGCCAGCTATTGTCTGGTGTCTGCACCCTTCTACTTTCGTGCCAATCCTACGGAAACTCTTTCCAGTAGCCATTCCGCTAATCCGCTCCAACATTTACCATGCTGATTTCCTCAAATTCTTTTCCTAAAAATGAGCGCGTTCAGAAGAAATGAAAAACTTAGAATTAGCTGTGTTACTTAAGTAAAAATGCTTACCTTATTGTTATTCACTGATCTTTCGCGTTTGTCAGCTAGTGCAAACTCCAGCTTGCGACGTTGCAGCGCAAGGTCCTAAGCAACCTGCAAGATATTTCAGTCTTCCTTGGGCTGCACGAAGTTCCGACTGGTACAGTTTGAAGCGTCTTTCAGCTTCGGCCACCTCCTTATTTAACTGTGCCATTTCAGCGCTCGCTGTCTGGTCTTCAGCTTGTGCATCATCAACAGCCTCTTCGCCTAAATAGAATGTAAATGATGTGATTCACAGAATTTTGTGTTGACTACATATCTTAGTTACCGTCTTTATGCGTTCTACCAGTTGAGCCCGATCCTTCTTAGCCAAAGTGGCTTCCAGCGCTTGTTTCTTTGTATTTACTTCTGACCACTTCTGATATTGAAGTTTATCTTCTTCGTAACGCGTAAGATTGTCTGCCATTTCTTTAAGAAGTTTTTTCAATTCTGTGATTTTGGATTCCACATCTAAAATTTTAATTTTTTAAACAATGATGACAGGAGTGGGATTAAATTTTCCTAAATTTGCTTAAGCCAATTAAATGGTTGAACACCTTTAAAAACTGGCTCGTCTTTAGTTCGAATTTCTCTCCATAAACCAGCCCCTGTTATTTCTATTATAAGTTCCAATCTTTTCTCATTCGACAACATCGCAAAGCTACTAATCTAACAAAAAAAGCATCCACCTGTTAGGCTAAACATTTAAGTATAGAAAATGAGATTCAGAAAACTTACTTGTTCTTGCTTGATGATGTAGTATGGGTTAACTTTCAAAAACCCAGAAAATTGCAAAGTATGCTCAACATGATGCTTCAAATCATATGTCCATTGAGCAGATAAACATCTTTGGTAGATGTTATTTCTCGCCTGAATCAATTGCGGTTAAATTGATCGGGCTGGACCGGGATTTGAACCCGGGACCTCTCGCACCCTAAACGAGAATCATACCCCTAGACCTTCGTGCGATATCATTTCCTGCCAATAGAATCATAATTACATAATAGTCTATGAGGGCGAAAACTGACAATTATCACCTGAACCTATAACATTGGCATTATGCGCTGCACTTCAACGATAATTCGAGCTTCGTACACCATGGGTTCGTCCAACGACTTGCCCATGTGGTCTTCACCAGCCTCGTGGAATCAAATCTACAATTAAAATGTCATACAACAATGGATTAGCTTTAATTCAAGAAATAGAAGTTTCGAAAATAAAGAAATTTTTGCTCGAGATGGTATGTTTTAACGTAAAGTCAAGTTTCTGCATAGCTAAGACAATTGATTAAATTAAAGCATATAGTAAATGGATGAATAATTAAGAGACACATGCGTTTTATCCACTGAGCAATTAATCTTAATTTCAACCCAAGAACGAAGATTCATGTTTGATTTTCCAACAACACTAAAGCTTGGTTTTCCAATAGGAAAATGTTATGAATGTAACCAGTGATTAAACGTCAAACAGAGCGTGGAAATTTTGAAGATCTTAGGAATGTTTTCCATCGATATCTAGCAGTTACTGTAAAAACCCTATATATACATGACAAACGATTTCAGCAAGCATTATTCTATACTTCCATGTTAAAACTTACAGCTTTCAGCTATGGTCTGTAGGTAGCGCTTTCTCCTTATAACTTCACCAGTACATATAGAAAATCAAATAGAACTTACCAATAGAGGTTTGAATGAGCTTCCATGGTATTATACAACCTGGTGTTGTCGCCAATTTAAATGTTACTGGTCACTGTGGTAAGTTGTAATACATCCGAACCTGTCAAGAATTCACTTTTCATTAATCACATGTTGCTGTAAACAGCTAGAAATTGAAGGATAATATACGATACCTCCAAAAAAGAATCTCACAGTGTGCGATTCCGGTGATATTTCTAAGCCATGTGCTATTACGAACTTGATAGTTTCCTAAGGAATATAAAATTGTGTCAAAAATGTCAAGTGATTTTTGTTATATTTTATGTTTTTTCCTTCTTAGAATACCTTAAAAAGTGAGATCAAACGCCGAAAAAGTCAAAGTCAAATAAGTTATTGTTTGACTTGCAAAATCAGTGTTCAATTTTGATAATACCGTGTGAATGTGATTTGATTTTGTTTTCTCTAAGTCTAAAAACCGTTGAAACCTACCGGAAACTGCGCGAACACCGAGAGGAGCCCTCGAGTCGATTTTATACAGTACAGTCGATTTCATATCGATTACTACAGTCGATTTCATATCGATTACTAGGGGCTCTCACACCGTTCGGGAAGTTCCCGACAGGGCGGGAGGTTTGAGACGGTTGTGGGGGCTTGTTTTGTACGTTCTACCTGGTTTTACGTTGTGCTCGTTGACGTAGGGGTTTTTCGGTTTCGGGTGCGGGGATCTCGATTCAAACTGATGGGTGGTCAACGGTCCCGGTGCAAATATGGGTTGACCTTGACGAGCTTAACAACGGAAGAAGATGCTGGCACGACTAGTGAAAAACCGCTGGATAAAAAATTAATTCTTTCTCTTTCTTTCGCCAGTATGTTCCGTTAGCTGGTCAAGGTCGACTCACATTTGCACCGGGTCCGAACGCTAAGACCTAGCCATTCTTAATATTTTTAGTAAGTGCTACGGCGTACCACTGCTTTGATCCAATATAACACCCCTCGACTCCACTCATAACACAAAAACCAATTCTCCTTATTCGTCAAATCTGACAAAAAATTCGACATGGCCTATGTTTCCTATTTCGATCAAAATTGACTTGTAGATTTATGCTGAATGACAATGGGTGGAAATTGAATAGCGCTAGACCTGTAAATGAACATCATTTGTATTTGTTTCAGCATTTATTCATATCACAGACAGCAGTTATAAATCAACACGTTGCTTATTCTGACATTCCTGTATCGTCTCGATCATCTCGTGGTGCGTGTCAATGAATACACATGAGATATAAAGGAGGGAGGGGATACAAACTGGAGAAAACTGATTGGAATTTGCAAAGGATAGGTATTATTGGTAATAGTTATTGTACTTTATATAGAATCAAATCTCCATTCAGACGAGTATTCCGGGAAACAAAGCTGGTGACCAATCAATCTGTGCCGAATGAGCACGTGAATCTGAAGTTCACATTTTTTAAATCTTTGATTCCCTTGAGAAGAGATCATTGCCATTTGTCCATGGATCTACTGGCGTGAATTTTCCCTTTGTACAAAACATTTAACAAGCAAATATCAACAGACGACGTCATGATTAAGAAAACAATAATTACATGTCTAATCAGTGTGTACGCTGAAATCGGTGGTTACACCTACTACAATAAATACCGATTTCAATAGCGTGAGACGGAAACTGTGGTAAAGATAATCACATAAGACAGTGAAATGAACTATCCCCTTGTCTACACCCTCGAAAGATCCATTTGGATAGAACACATGGGGCTAGATGAATTCGATTACTAAAATCCATATGATGGCGGTTAAATAATCTTACTCTGTCACCTGTCAGCATCCAGGCAACGATCATATCTGAACAGAATGATCCATTTGAGATTCGCAGTTTTGAGATGCAATTTTACTAATCAGAGGGCAGCCGGTTGAGGCTTTTGATGGCGCCCACTTTGTTCGATGGCTGCAAGGACATCTTTTTTCTGTCTGACGTAAAGACGTCCTTTCTTCCACGGATTTTGGAGATGAAGTGGCCGGAAATCGTCACGCAAGCATCGCTCTCTTGCTCCTATGACGGCTACTAAGCAAAAGTTTTTAAACTCATCGGCTGCGTAGACAGGACCACCTTTTCCTGATAACGTAGAAAACCGTATCATAAGTATTTTCTATTGAGTCCCAAAAACCAAAACAGATAGTTTTCAATACCTTTTAAACCAACAGCCATGTTTAGTTGGCGCACCACTAAATCCACTACCTCGCGTGCGACGGTTCTAGTAGTGACATGTAATTTCACACTTGTGCCATTGGCTAAGCCGGATTCATAGGCAGCGTAAACTTGGATGATTCCACTTGTTGAGGCTTCGCCGCCTTCGACATCACCCGAACGTATACTTCCGGAATCGGGATCTCCGTCAACCGATGACAGAGACGTCAACGAAGGCGTATGACTCGATCTTGATGGATGACTGCACTCACTTTCCTGGCTGTTGGATCTCATACTGCCAGTTGAACGGCCTTTCTTTCCACCTGATCCGCCTCGTTGCAGTTTTGTCGGTGGTGGTGCAGGAGGTTCGTCACATGATTCTTCATATTTTGGCTCTTGCTGTTGTTCTTGATCTTCCTGGCCGCCTGCTGCGTACACAGGTGTATTGTCGTCCGTGCCTTCAGCGTCTAAGAAAGGTTGGAATTCAAGATTGTTCAACTGATTTTCACTTCGTGATATGCATTTGCGAGCTCCGTTTTGGGCGATGAGAATGGGTGGAGTCGGAAGGGTTTCGTTGCTACGGCTATGCTGTTGCCTAAAAAGTTCTCCAGTTTCTATCCGAAATAAAAACAAAAAGTCCGTTTAGATGAGGTATTTCAGAGACAGTCGTGAATTGCATTACCTGGTTGAGTGTAGCGGGCTCTCGAACACGAGCATGAATTGCAATTGGAAACGTAGCCGGGCAAATCCAGCGGGACGGAACATTCAGGGCAGACGGGGGTCCGAGATCGGACTGTGTTGATGCGAATGAAGGCTGGTGAATCACCCATGGAATTGCGATTGCCGAGCAGTTTGTTGTCGCTCTTCGTTTTGACGAGGATTCGGTGTTTGCCGCCAGGTATGCCGCCCATAATCCGACCGTCATTATTCGCCGCTATCGAATGATTAGTTCTTGTAGAAGAATTGCTCGTTTTCAAGGTGAGTGTCGGTCGCCTAGCGGACTCTTCGGCTGGCTCAGTCGGAGTAGATAACACAGGCGTAGTAGGAGGAATTTGTTGAGACAGAGCTGCAATAGCAACTCCTACTCCAGTCATGGTTCGATCCCTAGCCAGCGATAGGACATCCATGATCCAACGTGATCCTCTCCACGTTGAGTCCACCTGTGCTTGAACATCCTGAAGACGTTGGAAGCGTTGTTTGGCTTCCGCTAACTCCACGCTTGAAAAAGCCTGAGGATAACACGTAACAGATGGTTAGACGTCAATCAACTATCAATGTGATGATTAACTAACCTCACGCATGGCCAACTGGGCCAAATTCGAATCTAGTTCCAAAATCGAACTAAGCCGTGAATAGCGGCCAATGAGATCACGCTGGTACGTGCGTAAATGGATCATTTCGAAGACCTGAAGGGGAACTGAGAGGAATTCCGGCCGATGAAAGAGGGCCTCACTCTGGCCAGCAACGGCGCAAACGCTGTCCGGTGGCGGGAGCAACAGAATCACTGAAACGTCTGGACTGAGTTCAATGACTTCATCTTCGTAAATGCGATGCTGCATGACAGATCCTTCGATTCCCATGCTTCCCAACAATTTGCACGCGGCCCTCTGTAATTGACTCTGAAAGAGCAGCTGGGCCGTGCTGGGCTGTAGGTTCAGTTTCCCCGTCAGGCCATCCATTACCGAGTAATCCGTCTTGTCATCACCACCGTCAGCATCTCCGTCACTCATCTCTGTGTTTCCGTTTTTGTTTTGTGGCTGGTTTTTAGCCAACTTCTTGATCCACTGCCATTCTTCGCTGCAAATTGAAAGATTACATGTCGTTGTTTATTGCTGTTTGAAAGTTAATTGGCACTGAAAATTTCACGTACCTCGACACCCACGGATTGTCTCTTATCTTCGCATGGGGCAATAAATTAGGCGCATCCTTGGGCACCAGGACGCGAATCAGATCAACGGAGCTCTTCATTTTCAAGTAGCCCAAGTAGAGCCCTCGCGGCAGAGGTTTGTTACTGACTTGCATGAAGTTGATTTGTTCCTATTCAAGAGTAAAAACACAAATGAAATGAACGACCGTCGGGAGTTGCCGTTTTATCTCCTCGAAGAAGACCAGATCAACGACCCTGTTTCTACAAATGAACTGGTTTATCGATTCTAATATGGCCATTTAAGACGACCAGTTTCGTATCTACGTCGCTGTTGAAAGCCGATTAGAATCATCAACCTTTTCTCACGAAGCAACTCGTTTCCTTTGCTGGCTTATCAGTCACACGAGGAGAGCTTCTCACCTGTAGCGAAGCGAGAAGGAGATCACTGGCCGTACTCTCTTCGTTCGTCACCACCCGCCGCTGCAGCTTGGAGAGCGGGAGCCATTTGAAATTCAATGAAGACGGAACAGCTTTAATATTGGCCAAATGGCAGGTACTCGATATCACCATGGTCCCTTGGCTGTCTTTTAACGGTTGATAGTGAAGCTGACCTAAATCTTGCAAGCCCAGGGCGCTCTACGATGATGAACACGTCGTGGTTTAAAAAGAGATAACAACAACAAGAAATCGGTCAATTTTCTGAACCATATAGTAATGTGAATGTTCTCAATTTTTTAAGATCGATGTGATATATGAAACTGACTTGTAACTGGGCGGCTGCTTGCAATATTTTAATGCGGAAATGGGCGTTTGCCGAACTCGAACTGCGCTCCATATCTTGCCGGAGAGTTTTCACGTCACTCCATGTGCAACCAATCTATCGAAAAGTCACCATTAATTTAATGACACATTGTTTCAAGGCTGAAATAAGAGCACCAAAAAAAAAAACTAAGGGTACCTTCATAAGCCAGTGGAAATCATTATTAACTGAAGCCGGATAAGTATCGTCGACTTCAACGACAGGTGGAAATTCTTCGGTGGTCACCAAGACCTTGTCCTCATGGAAGACGATGCAAGCGAAATAAACTCCCCTAGTAACAAGACAAGCATTAGAAACAAAAAAGCGTGTAAACAAACTGTCGTCGTCAAACGAAAAGCAGGACTATCCAGAACACAATGGACCGTGAAGATGGTTGCTAATGGGCCAGCGATGCACTCACCTGCGCAGATGCTTTTGAAACTTGACGTTGGCACCAAAGAACTGCCTTAGGTTGATTTTAGCCGGATTCTTCCTTTGTTTCATGGGCGCCTCACCTAAGCCGTCTTCCAGCTGTCGAATTTCAGAAGCGTAATCAGGCCGCCATGTCCGCACCTGGTCAACAATAGTTAGCCGTGAAACGGGTCGTTAAAAATGAGGCACAATGTGTCTGCGTGAAAGGCAAAACAAAAACCAGCCTAGATAGACTGCAGTTATTTGTTTCCGGTTTCTCTTACTTTGCTAAATAGGTCGTCCAATATAGGTAAACGGCCGGCGAAACGCGGTTTTCGTCCGTCTATTATCCGCCAGACTATTAGAAGATGAAAAAAAAAAAGAGAAAATCACGTTAGAAATCTGATTGCGGTGTTTTGATTCCGATGCGACACGTTTTTGGCTTTGTTTTTACTTGTGTTGCTACACCCCCTACCTGATAACAAGACGGACGATGGCAGAGTGGTTTTGAACGACCCGTATCCGGATAAATTGCCGGCGGCTACTCGAAAATAACACCGCGAATTGGATGGACAAGTAGAGACGGTCACGTTCACCTCGTTAAATTCATCGCCTCCTCCGCCTCGCTTCCAGATCTGTGTGTCGCGCACCTCCAGTTCGCCACCAGGGTAGGCGAAATCCGGATGAGTTGACCATTGAACTTTTTGAAAGAGCAAAAAAAAAAAAAAAACATAACTGTAAAGATGGTTGGCAAAGACAACGAACTGGTTAAAAGAAAAACATATTCTACGTTGGGCAAGAAAAAGCAAAACGTACTGCCATGTTTGTCACGTTTTGTTGAGCTCACCTTTAAATTTAGTGCAAATGCCACCAGAATCTGCTTCAGGTTGCAGCCACCAAATGTGGACGGAATGTTCCCCAACAACTTCGACGCGGGCCTGGTTCGGACTGTTGGGCACCTCTAATCAATTCGGAAGCAACGAGATTTTTAAAAATGCAACTTGATTAAAATCTAATGAGAAATTTAACAAAAAAAGAAGTCAACATAAAAAATGATTATCTGGACTCACTCAGCTGTTCAAGTCCGGATTTCATTTTGCGCAGAATGCGCACCCGTCGCTTCCAAAGGGCGATGTGTTTGTCTAAATCAATTCGGACCGGACTGGACGACGATGGCTGGCTTTTCTCTTCCAACTGTTTCTCAGCTTCGTTGAGGAGCTGGGCAAGATGCAAATTCAGCGATTCCTTACTGCCATCTGATTCCAATGATGACGAAAGCGCGCGATTAGAAAAAAAAAAGAAACGCATTTTAGCGTCAGCACAACAAAATGTCAACAATTCGATGGTCACTTACATTCCGTTCCTTCTCTGGCTCCTTGCTGGATGAGTAATTTGACCATTTCGGTATTGTTCGTCAAGACGGCCACATCCATCAAGGACAGACCGTCACTGTTGTAACTGTTTAGCAACGACAAACACGAAACAGAACGATGAATAAATTTAGTTTGAATGGCCTTTGGACTGTCACTGTAAGCGTCCATCTCGATTAGGCAATGCAATTCTAGTGAAGGGTTCAATGAACTCGAATAATCATTGCTGTTTGACAAGCGTAAATTTACAGTACATGCGGGTTTCCCACGCATCTTCTTTGACGATGCGACACGAAGGATAACGGTGCCGTCACGACAGACGATTTATGTCGGACAAAAAGAAAAAAGTCACGTTCGTCTTGACGAACGCAAATCGTGTGCATTTCTATCGTTACCTGTTAATGTCGACCTCGTTGTCCTCGAGGATCGCCCTGGCCTTTTCCACCTGGCCGAACTCGACGGCGGCAAACAGTGCTATGAAAGAAATCAAGGAAAATTCACAATTAGATGATTAATCATTGTTTCACTTGAATTTTATAGACTAAGATGAACGATCATTCCTTTGTTTCTCTCGCTCACTCACCATGCAAATGAATATTGATTTTCGTCAGTTTTTCCATTTTTTTCAGGTCTGTTTTGGTCAAGTGAAGGCCATGGACGAGCAACTCCAGTGATGAATCTTTCTTCCTATCTGTTCGAGCCGGAATTTAAAAAATTATAAGCACGATAAAGGAAATCAAAACGATCAAACACACACAGCCAACAAGATAAGAATGAATCATCAAGACACGTACAAAGAATTTCGCCGGGCATTTCGGCGTCGATTAAAAGCTCTTGCCAATGATCGCCGCTGTTGCGCACATCCACACCTTTGGCAAAAAACAAACTAACGCTACTTTTCCGTCTGATTGATGAGTTTGTCCCTTGACGGCGCATCATCACCTTCGTTTCGGATCGGCTCAACGTTCCCGTGAAATTAAAACGATTGCCGCCGTCTAAACTACCAGACACGATGGGAGCCGACGCTGGATGTACGGGCGATTTCTCTGGACTCGCCAGTCTATCTCTACTAACTGTCTTAAGGACCCTAGGTGGCCGAGGTAAAGTTCTAGTGTTACTAACACTATTCATCTTGACGCTAGACGACAACAACACACACAAGAAACCGTGTCCCGCCAGCCGATATTGCACCAATCCGAATTCGCGGCCTACTCGACGTCAAGTGGCGGTTGCCATCTGACAATACGCGTTCAGAAAAAGAGAAATCCGCATTCCAAATTGATTTTTTTTTGTGTGGGGGTTTCTTTATCGTCCACAAACGGGGGAGTAGAACGACTTATCCACCGCCTTTTGTTCTTCCTCTATTTTCTGATTTTTTCTTTTTAATGTTTTCGTTTGAGGTTTGCCCTGTTTTTAGACCGCCCATTCGGGCCAGCAGTTGAGTGAATATAATATTCCACCGCTGATTTAAAAAAAAAATTTCACGATCAATAGATAACACCAAAAGGGGAAACGGAACGGATTTTCGGTTCACCGAGTTAGCCACAATAATCAAAAACGCGTAAAAATAGGAGACGACAAAGATTTCTCTAATCGACATTGGCGGGAACACGAACGTGTTCGTTCACCACCGAGCGAACGAACAAGCGCACAAAAGAGCTGCACACGAAAAACAACACACACAAAAACTGGGGAGAGAAAATATAGAGGGCGGACCCCCTTTAAAAAAAAAGAAAACTTCCAGTATATATATAGAGTATATACTACACGCACATATACTAGATCATATAAACAAGCCAAAGTTGCGAGATAAAGCACAGTTTGACGTGCACCGTTTGGGGCCAAGGGAAAATAAAAAGAACGACCATGGGTGTGTGTACACGAGACGAAGGGATGTTGGCGTGAAAGGAAACTGGAACTGACCAGAGACTGTAGCGGGAAGAGGGAGGCATATCTCTTGTATAGAGTATAGACAAAAAAAAGAAAAGGACTTGCCATATAAGGCGAGAGCAAGAGGAAACCACCAAAGTACCACATGTGGTTTGATAAGCGTTCGCGTTATGTCTCTGTAGATATTCTTGTTTTAAAAAATGGTTGGCTCGTAATGGGGGATTGGGCGGCAGCAATAAGTACACAAGCAAAATTATTATTATTGCCATTTAGGAGCTTTAAGACAACCGAAATAGCAGCGAGGATTTAACATAAATAAATTATAGAAAAACGAAGGAGGTGACTACCGGAATGAGTAATCGCATAATCATTCTTCCGCATTATAAGCATCGGCCACTATCCTTGAATGTGCATGCAACAACAGACCCACCCTATCGGATAGCTATGAAAAAGAAAACCTTTTAAAAATTGTTACGCGCTGTTGTTTTGTCCCTCATGTTGCATTGGCTTGTTATCGCCATAAAGATTGCAGCTATTGTGACAGACTCGAGGACTTTACAACAGAAAAGAGCAAAACGAAGTTCCACGAAAGATGTTGGTCAGAAAAAAATACTTGAGAGCCGATCGGATGACTTAACTTCGGTAACTTGAAACGGGGCTTTCTTGTTCAAACAGAAATAACAGAGGGGGGAAGAAATAAACATACATGGATCTTCACAAGAGAGCGTTCAAAAAAATTTCGGGCCAAAGTTGTTTTCTAATTGGGCATTCAGAACTGTTGTGTTACTCTCGCAAATAGTGCAAAACTAATGGAGGAATAATAGAATCATCAGAATTTAAAACATTCTTCTGTTGAATGGGCCAATCACTTTGTGAAGGATGGTTAATCATCGCTTATTCCAACTCAAAAGAAAGTTTGGCTCGCATTCCACGAGATCGTGACTTTTCAATTCCAAGAGAATTTGATGCTTGGGAAAATAACTGTATACACTTTTGTTAGGCAATCCTTTTAGTTGACTTGCAACAACAACGTTGCTCTGCAGAAAGACAAAAAATAGAAGGTTGCGACCGTGTAAATACCATGAGAAACTCAAAAAATTAAATGAAACCAAAACACGGAATAAAGAAAAGAAAAAACAACATCGTGTTTGGTGTTGTATAACGATCGGTGTAAACACTTCTTTTCGGGATAGAGCGACGGAATAAGGCCAGCTAGCCTTGCTAACTATATTTATAACTCAAAGCAGAGAATCTAAGGGAAAAAAAAAACAAGTATAATAGACGTCAAAGTTTACTGTTCCCCTTGTGTTTCTTTACTGCAACGATGGTCATAAAAAGAAAAGCTCGTGTTTTGACGCTGATTACGGGCTGTTGGTTTTCTCTTTGACTAACTCGCTGACTTGGAACGTACCCTGGTCAGAGTTGACAAACAAATGGGGTAGCTATACTATTGTATAGTACAACAATCGATTACCAGCTACAATCGAAATCAGTCGAATGGGTCGGAATGTTTATCTGCAGCAACAAAAACGTATTGAAAGTCGGGGAACCACACCGAAGAGCAAGGCCATTATTGTTTCTGGTTATGTCGTCGAGGCCAAAACGTAAGCAGATTTCAGAGGGACTCGAAAGAAAGGCCAATTGATGTTTTAATCCAACTGTTACAATGGACACCCTGTGTGTCGTCAGCTGTGTAAAAACGTTACAATGTAAACGAAAACTACCTGAACTCAGAGGGGGGAAAGAGAACACAAAGCAGATGGATATTGGGTATCAATGTCGATTTTGGACACGTTGAACTCACCTGTTGTTGGCGGTATGAGATGCATCACGCTCGCACGTCACACTAGCCCACGACACACACACACACACTTGAATCAAACAAAAAGTCGGTTCTGCCAAGTCGACGGTGAGTTGCACAAATCAGATCAGAAAACAAGTATCCATTTGTCTTTTGTTGTTTCCAAAGGTTTCAACTCAAAAAATGGGAGAACACGAAGAGAGAGAGAAACAAAACGGCGTCACTTGAAATGATCATAAAATGAAACAAGCAGCCACTACAATTGAAAGAGCACAACGAGAGACTTTAATGGAGGCTCAACAAACACCCGCCATGGCAGGCATCCTTCTGACGTTTGGTGTAATACAAGAGTCAGCACAGTCGTGGCCCCCACAGCGTTTTCTTTTTACTTCTCCTCGTCCCCCTACGCTCCGAGCTATTCATACGTTGGGAATATACCTGGTTGAAAAACTACACCACGCCAGCCAAAAAAAAAAAAGGGGCCCCTCTACGTACACAGGTGTGTTTAAGCCAACTCTCTCGACAGGTAGCAGTACTGTGTTTTTTTTTTTCAAAGAAGAAAAGGGATACAGTATCCGTCAATCGAAAGATGTTGCAGCTTTTGCACACCTGTAGATCATACGACATTTGCTTGGCTTTCAAATCAATCTAACCGTTTTTTTTTCACTTTTCTTCTGTTTTTTTATGCTTCGTTTGCAGAGGGCGCGACTTTAACGGTCGAACTCTTAGCGTTCAACCCGTTCTAAATTTAACACAAGTATACGTCAAACTGTTCTGGTGTATGTATAAATTGCGCGGAAACTCCGGAAATTTCGCCAACGGAAAACCGACGTTTCACAATGAGGCGGAAAAAATGCTAACAAAATCTTTATGTTTTTTTCCCCTAACTGTCGATTTCTTAGTAAAACAAAGGAGGAAAAAAGTGAAATTTAGAAAAAGAAAAACGAGGGCTTTGATACTGACGGCCACCAAGACGAACTGGAAAAAAAAAGAGAGGATCCGGTGGGTGTGTCAGACCGCATTATCTTTTGTTGTCGTGCTGCAGAGGAAGTAAAAAAAAACTTTCCTTCGAAGCCCGAAAAAAAAGGTACATTAAGAGCGTGTCGTGTGTGCAATGCAGTGCAAGAAAAAAAATAAGGGCGATGTTCAGAAAGACACAAAGATGATGGCAGGTGGTGCTGTGTCAAACTATTATCTGATGGTGGTAGAGCACACGAACGCACACCAATTGATGAAATCGGGAAAAAATACAATTTCGTGGATGTTTTCTAAGACAGGAATTTGTATGGAAATGGAATCGTGCGTCATCCATCACCGAATGGAGTTCTTTTATTCCCCATATTTTGCTATTGTTGATGCTTCTACCTTTTAGATTCGCTGATCACGTCAAAAGATACACGAGTTTCGATCAGCATTTTGGAAATCGACCCTATCGTGTCGAACTGCAACTACGATCTGCATCCGATGGATAAGTTTACTTTTGTTACACTTCCCCAAAAGTATGGACGTAGTCTGCAACGAATGCACCGTGTATAACGCCCAACTTGAGAGATAGTTACATGTATCGTAGATGCTTTGCGACGTTGTTTCTTTAACTACACATTGATAGCGATCGTCAATCGCATTACAATCGTCATGGATTATGTTCGATCTAGTAGATAGCGGGCAAATAGAAATTCCATGTAAAAAGAAATGGCCGAGGGGAGAGGTAAAAGTATAGCTGTTTGTGTACATTTTACAGTTGAAAATACAGCCTGGAACAATAGCCATTATTCCATCACGCAACGTTGTATAAATTGTTGGCAATAGCGATATTCTATTGAAAAGAAAAACAAAGACTGACTTACGCGTTTTCGTATTGAGCTATTGCCCGCGTGTGTATGCCAAATGGGATCCCATTTAGGAGGGCCATCACTCAAAAATAGTCAAACGCAACAACGAAAAAAAAAACGCTTGGGAATATTAATCGCACAATTGCGTCAATGACGTCAGCAACAAAAAATGAACAATAAACAGCATCGACTCCATGGTTCCCCGAATTTTTATGCAGCCAGCACATAATGCACATGCCCATGAAATGGTCTTTGACTCATTTGAATACATCATCGTCATTCTATCGAAATTATTGCCCATGAGGAACTGAAACGCCACAATCATAATAACAGGCTCACAAAAAACAGCTGGGAAAATATTTTGGAATCAAATTGGATCCCCCTTCCCCCCTCAAACTTTCCCTTTTTTTTCTCTCCCCTCCTAAAGAATATGTTGACACATGCAATCAAGTGAGAGAAGAAAAAAAAAAAAGGAACAACGTAAACCGTTCAATAGGACGGGAGGGCTTGACGTTGCCCGCCATCGTGTCATCTTAACATACGATATATAAACCAGTTATGTCCTTATGGCTATAGTACACTGATAAATGGACGTAAACGTTTCATTTTCTTTTGCCGCCTACGATTTATGGTAGCATCATCCTTGCGTGCATCATCTAAGCTCGTTATAAAGGAGAAACCTTGAAAGCGCGCGCCATCTTTGCGCGTGAGCGGGAGCCATCCGGTTCGTGAAAAAAAAAATGTCGATAAAAAAATGTTAATTTTCGCTTCCATCCATAGCTCGTTACGTAGGCGCGATGGGGAAGGAAAAAAAAAGGGAACCACATCAACTAGAGATAATATCCCGTAAAATGCTCTATGAAAGAGACGGGTTGCAATTAAGATGCGGCCAGCAGTCAATTTATTGATGCAACACCAAGGGAAACGCACCGCACTCGCATCCAGTTGGACGTTTTTCTTTTAAATAATTCAGGCAAGAGCTATTTCGTACGTTTCACTACATTAGAGCGCAATCCCCTGACGATGGCCAACTGCACGTTTTATGCATTAGCTTCTACCGAACTCCTTTTTAGACTACTTTCTCATTTGATTTCTTTTTTTTTTCATCCACACCTGCCTTTGTGATTCACGCTCAAACTCGCAAATACAATGGATCACGTCCTTTAGGATGTTAAGCTTCCCTTCCCTTCAATATGGCATTGTGTTAATGGAACAAAAGAAAAGGAAAATGGATGAAAAGGAGGATTTCCTTGAAAACTTACCGTGTGATGTTTTACGTTTTCCGCTAACAGACGGTGAAGTCGGAAAAGCTTTGCCTTGTAATTCCGGAACAGCTAAACTGACTCGAGTTCCGGCCGTTGTTGCACCTGATGTCGTAGGAAGGACATCCGGTGCTTGTTGATTATCCGCCAGCGATGCTTTGCCACGTAACGAATCATTGCTGATAATTTTTGGGAAAAAAAGACGATTAATATCATTTGAAATAAATTTTTTAAAATAAATAAATAAAACCTTTCTAAACTGTGCCGGCGAGGTCTCGTCGTTGGCTGATGGATGTCATTGTTGTTGCTGGCCAGCAGCTGCAATTGAATTTGAACTGGACTCGTCTTCATCACGTTGGAAGGCGGTTGAAGTTGTTGATTGCTCTTCACACCATCAGCCACCGATCCTTGACTGCTGTTTAGAAACAATTTCGGAAGTCGGTTGCTGCCTGGTGAACTGTTGTCAGCCGAGCATCTTTTGTTTCGAACTCCGCCCACAGAGGAGCTAGGCGATCCGGGATCAGATGATCCAGATCCTAGCGGTTTCGTTCCAGTGATGGAAGATAAACTCAACAAATCGCGGATGTCTTGCCATTCGTTGGGCGATGAATCAGACGAAGATTGCGAACGATTGCCGGACGGCGGGACCGTGAGTCCGGTATCCACTGCTGCCGCAGCCATGGCTCCAACAGCTGCCGAAGCCGTGGCCATAGCCACAACTGCCGTCGCTGCAAACGAGATGATAAAGTCGTTAAAAATTAGTTAACAAGATGCAGCAAATGATGAAATGTTAGAACGTCGTTAACGCAGCCTTAGCCTTCTCCCGTTTCACGATTCCCTTCTTTTTCCCGCGCTCTCGCTAACCGTCAACAAGATCGAAATTATGTAATTTATATACAGCCCTGTGCAGCGCTACACATGCCGTCCCACCTCTTTTACATTTGCGTCTTTTCTGCTTTTCAAAATGTGAGACAAACTGACGTTTTTTACACGCGTCTCGCGTCATACGAAAATGCGATAACGAGTGTTTTTGTCCCGAATTATCAAGAGAAGGCGAGACATGTTAATTATCTATTTCAAAGTAACAAGAGAGATTTGTCTGCGTAGTGAAAAAAAAAGAAGTAAAATAATCTTCCATCACCACACTTTTGAATTACGAAGAATTCAACAATGTTGACACTGTGACATTTCGAAGGACATTGTGATTGACATATCAAAGACGGTTCCGCGATTTCGAAGAAACGTACAAGTAAATTTTCCCAAAAAGTTTAAATGTTACATTTAACGTCCAAAAAGATAAGTCCAAAAAGATAAGTCCAAAAGATTGCTATAATAATAAATCTTTTTCACACTAGAAACAATCTACCAATCATTGATCGATTAGTTCTCGCGACGTCATTCAACCTGGCGTCGTTTGAGGGCGGAACCATTTTTCAATTTGAATATCGATCCTGCTTTAAATTCTGTTAAATTCGATCCTGCTTTAAATTCGTCCATCAAGAAGAATGACAACTTTCTTCATTTTTTGTTTTTTGTTTTTCCTGTTCCAAATCAATAAAAAATGATTTATGGGATACAAGTCAATCATCCGGGAAGAACCATACATTAATATGCTTTCTATTTCTAGCTACATAACCGCAGGCTGAGCAACGAAATTATTTATATCGATCGCTATATAGCTTCCAAAGATCTTGACGTGCCGACGGGACCCAATTTATTAGTCAAATTCTTCCTCCCACTATTTCTTTTGGCATTTCTTGCCTCTTCTACCGGCAATAAATTTATTCTATTAATATATACGGCACGGAGCAAATCAGCCCATTTTCTCGCAAGACTGTCAATCACTCATAAAAAAAAAACTCTTCCATTAATTCAGTTACACAACTTCATTTGGAATACCATGACTGGAATCTGTTCATCGAAGAGGTGGGCCTTGTTAGTCCTGATCCATTTATGAAGCCGTGGAACGAGCAAAAAGGCAAATAATAATCGATGCCAAAAAAAAGGGGGACATCCGGAATATGTAACTGGCTAATCGAGTTTAGCTGATATCGAACAGTCACGGACGCAGGGACGCTGGATTAAAACACGTTAGCTTTGTATATACAAGAGGAGGCGGAATAGACAACTATTGTCCATCTTCTTTTTCATTCCTCGAATAGCTGTAAGCCCACTGGAATTCACACACAAAAGAAAATCAGGTCCTTTTTTTTTGTTCCGCGAAACGTAATCCGGACGGAATCGTTCTCGCAGAACAACGTTAAAAAGTAAGTTAAAAGAAAACACGGTCTTGCTAGAGTGAAAAAGAATTGGACATCTGAGTAGCGTGGGAGTTGTTGTTCCGTTAATGTACCGTCAATGCTGGTTATATAAACGTATACACTGCTTGATTAGTATTTCAGTTGATGTGCCGTGACGTCAGCAATCTCGTTACACAGGCAGCCACCTAATGTTATTTGTATCGTTATTCTGCGGGGTTTATATCGGCTACTATATAAAAAAATAGATCTCGGGTCCTGGAACTGACAGCCAAAAAGCCAAAAGGTTCTCCTTTTTTTTTTCAATCTGCTATTGTGCCATGTCTTATACAACAACAGTTCGGGATATTCGTTCACGATCGAGACGGAAATAATGTGCGGGAGAAGAAGAAGAAAAAAAACGGACATGGATTCAATCAAGAAAAAAAAAAGAGATATTTCCCGGTATACAATGTCAAAAAATGATGCCCAGCGGCAATACTTTTCAATCCGCAGAAAAAAAATATAGTAATAATAAATTTAGGTCTTTTGTTATACTGTATATGTAACTGCACCTTATCACTGTGCAAATACAGAACGTGAAAACCGAGTTACGATTCGCTTATCCTTCGTGATTCGAGTGACGACCTTGTGCACGTACACAAGTGTATGTATATTATTAGACGGGGACATGGAAGTTATGAGTTTTCTAACGTTAAAAAAACGAAATGGAATACGATATTGCAGTCTACGTTTATATGAATGTTATATCAAAGTCCAGTCGGAAGTTCTTGGCTGTCTCCGAGGGGGCTTCACTCGGTTGGAATCGATCTCCTAGGTGACGCGCATCACTTTGTTATTGAATGCGCTGAAACTCGTACCCCCCCCCCCCCACCCCTCACTGAAAAGCTATTGCTATCGCTTGTAACTAACACGATTTAGAAATTGAAATGGTGTGTGAAATCAACAGCTTTAACGTACAGTGTAAAGATTTCCTTTATCACAGTTGGACCTCGTCATCCACTTATAATTCTATTACATAATTAGAACATGGAAGAGTTCATGACTCTCGTCAGTTTTCACAAAAACTCCTTTCTCAAAGAGTTTTTTTTTCTTTCGAATCTGCCGGCTCGATAGCCAAATTGGATTAATCAGCCAGTTTTAGTACAAAGAGACTCAATATCCCCGTCTCATCATCGCAAACGCTTTTGTTTTCCCCTTGAATGTGCAGTTCAAATATTGGGAAAAGTATGTACAAGAAAACGTTCAAACCGTGCTTCCAAAATTTGGCCAATTTTTTCACGCTCATGAACGAGGCTATTTTAAATGTACAGACCTGGAACGATGATGCTCGGCAGTGTCCTGGATCGCAGAAAAGGTGCTGGACGTTGTGACGGAGCCATCGAATGGAGTCCTCCACCAACACCACCCTTCTCGTTGACATTGCTAGACAAACCAAAAATATAATTTAAAACATGGAGGATAACATGAAAACAATGCAGAACAAATTGAAACAAATTCCTTTTGTGCCACACGGGGAACTGTAACGTCAAAACTCGAAAGGCGAAAATGATGAAGTCAACTTTGTTCTTGTAATTCTGCGGGAAAGGTTTGTGCAAGCATGTGCAAATAATGTCTGGACCCCGCCTCGCTTTTATCTATCCAGAAAACATAAAGCTATTTTCGTTAATAAATATGGACTAATAAAGCTCCGCGCGGAATCGCCTGGATAACGACGACGGAAGAATCCTTTGCGCTCCAGCGACTACGCCTGTTTCTGCACCGAATTCTGCGCGAACAACATCAAAGACTATAACGCACAAGGAAAAATACGACACACTATTTTTGTTTTTGATGTGTGGCCGATGATTTCGTTGCATCTCAACGTGATTGAACTAGCAACAAAATTCCAATTTTGGTGCGGCCGATTCGGTTATTATGTGGAATGGCAACCAATATAGTGTCGAGATGAATATGGGGCTCGTGAGAATACTGAATGATCAAAACAAAAGAAAGAAGAAATCGATCACAAGATTCAGTTACCAAGGTAACAGGCCGACGCGTTGTAGACACGCCCGGCCAAAAGATTCAGACTCAAATCACCTAGTGTTGCGTCTTTGTTACAACATAGACGGGCATCGTAATGAAACGATGCCTGCCCTCCTGTGTCCTACGTTACGTTTAGAAACCTTTGTACAGTCGATTAATTACGGAACAGATATCGACTAGTCGTTAATGAGTCGACGTGTCGGGTGTGTTGTGAAGTGTCTGTTTGTATTAGATCACATTTCATTGTTGGATCTAATCGAAATTTGCAAATCCATTTGTGTTTTTCATTAAATAGAATTTTTGGAGTCAATGCCAACTGAAAGAAGTAGGTAATGCAAATGAATCAAATGGAGAGCCAGCCGGTTGACGAGGTAGCTTGCATACGTAATGATTGGCAATGTCAGATATGGTAACTTCAAAAATATATGCGCGAAACATCCAAAAAAGGCTTGAAAATTAAATATAAAAATGGAGAAGACTAAGAAATGAATAAACAGGTGATAACTGAAAAAAAAATAAATAGAAAGTCAACAGGATATTTCTTCGAATTGCATCCACTCACGTTAGGAAACAACCAAAGACTTTGTTTCTACTGATGATGAATTTTTTTAAATATTTTTTGTTTAGCTTTCTTTGGAGGGGTAGTACAACCTTTTGGCAAGAGCCCGTTTACTACTTAAAAAAAATCAAATGGCCTCGGAAAGATAAGCTCACAAAAAAGAAAAAGGTTTCAACACAAAATGTGACAGGCCTTTATCATTTTCATGGAGATCCCATTAGACACATGCAGAGATAGCAGGCACTTTAACAGATTACGTTGCACAATACGGTACCTCACGCGAGACAGTTTTCACTTTTCACTTTCAAAAGACTCGACTATAGTTTTAAACTGAGCTAAACATTCAATAAGCTCCCGTCAAAAAGAGGGGAAAACAAGGTAAATCAACAGAAGCGGATTCTCTTTAATAATTTGAATCATCTGTTTTTAATTCTCCCCCTTCGTCAATTATTGACGTGCTAGACGAGCGCCGCCATAATGGGTGGCTTGGTTTCTAAAAGGATTCTTATTGCAAACGGATACCATCACGATATTTACGCTCGAGTGGACACGGATAAATCGGCGGCCATCAAATGCGGAGCCACGCACATTAAACTGCCGTCTGATGCGGACGACAAAAGCACGACCGTCAACGAATTCATCACTAACGAACTCTTCAAAGAGAATTTATTCATCAAAACGGCGCCCGGATTTCGGGCCTGTTTCCGCATCAACACCTCCGCGAAAAATGCAAATGCCGATAGCGGTGAGGTGTACGTCACGATCGCATTATCCAACGGAGAATTCATTTGCAGAGGATTGGCTGTACAAGTGAACCGCTGCTTAATCATCGACAGTCAAGGCAACCTCAAAATAGTGCAGCATTCAATGGCCAGCCAATTGGGTGTAGGCCCCAAATCGAGCGGAGGCGCTACATGGAAAGACATCATCATCGACGGCATCGATCACGGTAAATTGAAAAAGAACGTCTAACGTGCTCGACTCATTAGCACCGTAATTACGCCTTACGTGCTGCCGTGTACACGAATAGCTCAAAAAATCGTGAATTCTCATTTAAAAACAACCATCGATGGAGTAATTCTATTCAAAATTGTATGGACACGTAACAGTTCACAAGGCCTAATCAACTTGGTCATTCCCTCATGATGTAAAACCAGCTGTGTATACGTAACTGCATTTAAAAAAACAGTTTAAAATCAACTCAATAAAGGACGTCGACCTGTCGTAAAAACACATTTCGCAATCCGCGATTGAGAGATCGTTAAAAAACAAAATTACGTCGATTTTTTTAACGACCATATTGTGCGTCCATTCTCCATTATACATCAGACCTTTCGCAGCAGCAATTGCACACGTGAACGCAGTGGACTTAATGGAATCACTTGAAAATACGCTGCAATTTACAAACGGTTTTCTTTCCACCCTTTCAGCTTGTCGAGTATAAAGTAAAAGCTAACTACACAATCGGATTCCATTAGTTTTTTGGCAAAGGGCACGAGAGGAAAGTATTATAAGGCTGCAATGTTATTCCAATCGTCATTGGACGGGCAAGTGTACTTGAGTGGCCTATAAAGAAATCCTTGTCTAACTATACGATGCCAGCAGACGAGCGTCGCCAGGAGAAGAAAAAGATCACCAGGTCACGGGTAATAGGAGCACAGCACTCACCACACCCTTTAGTTCTTTATAAAGAGATTCGACGATCTCCAATAAAAAGAAAAGAAGGAGGGGGAAGTCCAAGACGACGTGATCCGATCCGAAAAGTGATTACAATTGCTGTACATCAATCACCATCGGTCTTCTTGAAATGTTACCAGCCAATCGATTTCATCTTGTCGTATACAATGCGTGAACTGTAATAGAGTTTTCTGTATATACACTATGCGAGTCTGACATCGATTTCTTTCTCTCTGTTAACGCGATATAGAGAGTAAGATGTGTTTGCTTTCAATCATCCATTTTTTTTATGTGTCATCAAGTTCAATAGGCATCCATTGCATTTGACTATAGAGTGAGTGTGGGGCTAGATAAAAAATTTAACGAGCGCTAAAATAATAGGCCTCTGTGCTGTGGACGATTGGCAGTACGGAACGTACCGCGTTTTATTTCACTGGTGAACGCTCGATGTATTTCAGACGGGCAATCAACGTGTGCTCTCATTTGATCGCGTACTATAACGTACCCCGTTTTGCCACTCGATCGTCAGCCTGTCCTCCAACTAAATGGCGCATTTTTTAAAAATAGTTTAGCAAGATGATATTCATTTTTAACAAACAAACAAAAAATTCGCCATTTTTTTTTTTTTTTGCAAAGACGAACCACGCCCAAAACGATACAAACTACGCTCTACCATACGTGGCAACGGTTCATATGTTGCAATATGACATTATTAGCCATTGGAATTGATGTGGCACGCGTGTCGCATTGGGAAAGATAAATGTCGCCATTGCAAACAGCCACAATGCGATTCCGTGTGTGTGTGTAGCCGGCCACACACACACAGAGGCTATCCATCGTTTTCCCTAGCGCATACAATACATGCTGGAACGAATGACCAAGAGATCTCATTCGACTTAGAGAACATCTTGGTAACCGGCGAGCTATTGGTCTCACCCATAACTACGTGTGTATAGCTCGTGCTGTCCGCCGAGAGACGATGACGTAGACGGACGTGTTGTAAATAAAAGAACTGACTGCGGAAGCGAATCACGTCTCAATAATAAAAAGAAGGGGGGCCAACAAATCACACAAAAGAAGAAATGAATATCGTAGAAGCACAACATCATCATCATCTACACTATATCATCGGGTGCACGCGTTGTGACCAAGTCTTTGGAAAAGGCAAACAAAAACCATCCTTTACGTCGTATCAAACAGACCATAAGAGCAAAGGGGAGGGATTTAATAGCATACTCTATGTTGTTGTTATAAAATAATACTATGTTTATCCGGAGGCACGTGTTATTTCTGAGCCAGTCGTACAAGATTAGCGTTCAAGTAAAAACATTTTCAAAGCAAATCAAAAATGGATTTTTTTTTAAATTTAGATTATTCAGCAACGAAAGGTGCGTATCGACGCACTGGCACTAACAAGGCTAATTTGACAATGAAACTAAGGCCATGCAATATTAAACGCTGAACATTTTGGGATTGATACAGATGCAAGAGTGGTTGAGAGAGATGGAAATTTGATGATGAAATCATTTGTAATAAGAGATGACTCAAGTACTTTTCGAGTGGCAGCGAGCTGTTAAAGCTTAATGGAACATTACGGGACGAGCAGGATCATAAGAGTGCTTCTAGTAATGAATAAAGAGATACCTTGAAAGTTCTACATATAAGTTGGCTCAAGAAAACTTTTGCTGCGAAAACTGGGATGGCGGACAAAGTAAACTTGCGACTGCCAGACTTCTTTCCAACGCCCCGAACCCTCGGCTGACAATTGTCAATGACGCGAGAAGAATAATAAAGAAATAGAAAAAAGTACGTGAAAGAGACTTTTGGATGGTAGGATTAACTTTTCATTTGTCCAAACATTTTTTCTTGGCGATATGACGAAAATCTTTAAAAAAGATGGAACTTGACAGTAAAAACTGCAAACGACATGAAGTATGAAATCTACTTCTACCTGACATCAGCAATTAATTTTTACTAGTAAAGCAGAGGATAATCAAAATCAACAAAGGGAAAGAAAACTGTCAGGTCGACTTTGCAGATTATGCAAAGTTCAGTTTTTTTTTTTTAGCTGAGATCTCTTTGTAAAGATCACGTTCCAGAGCGATTGTTCTGCTGTACACTGACGTCCTGTGTGACACAGTTGCTTCCCTTATTGTGCTATAGAAGACAAGATTTTTATAAGCAAAGCACAAAATTTTCTAGTTTGGCACGATCTTTATTGACAAATGTGTGACGCACGTAAGCTCCGTATCATGCTGTTTCGTAACGTTAGTCGCTGTGTATACATGTTTACATCTCCAATGCAATTTAGCGACGTGCCCATGGCGCTTTATTTACATTTGTGAAATGAAAACAACACGTCCGAAAAAAAGAAATGGCCTGTTATGTGTAGACGGCCCAATTGTGTAACATCCAAACATAAAGCCAGCAGCTGTCTCTATACGTAAAAGCTCATGTATAATTAGTTGCAACCCGTATCCAATTAGTGGACGCTATTATATGGCAGGAACACAACAACGTAAATTAGAGGGGAAAACTCACGACAAACGAGCGCATGTTTAACGCCACCATCACCATTTTTATGGGGTCTTTTCCCATGTAATCCTTCATTTAAATAAAAAAAAAATACGGACTGCTCATGCAGGTTTGCAGTTCAATGCGGGATTTCACTGATTTTCTTGTCAATCGTTTTTAAAAATTCACTAGTACAGCCAATGAAGTAAAACATTAAATATTCACGGGTCATCGGACAATCGCAGGTGGACATGAGGCTCGATGATTGGACTGTCATCGTTACTTAAAGAGAGATGAGTTCTGAGCTTATTTCTTTTTTTAATCAAAGGGAAATGAAAGAAAAGAAACAGGAAAAAAAAATCGATTATTGGTGGAGGCCGGGCGTTTGTTTTTGTGTGTGCTGGAGTCGGGAAAAAAAGCAGGAAGTTAACAGTACGGTCAGACTTAGTGATTATCTGCTCATGACGTGATGGCGTGTAGCCCACATCAACAAAAGAAAACCAAAAAACGGAACGAAAAAATGGAATCGATTTCCTATCTCTTGTTTTCGAATGATATCACAACTTTTGCTTTCCGTTCGTGAAAACATAAAAACATTGCCGTTTTCTCTTATTGAGTCTATAGGGAAGCTACTTAATTTTTTAAAGAAACAAAAGAAAAAGAGGATTGACTTCAGCTTTCAAAAATAAAAAATCTATAATGACGAACCATCGTATGGCATGCCAATCGTGAAAGAAACAAATGACTGAAATTAATGAAAGGGATTCGCTGGAACCAAACAAAACTGCCATTGTCATTTCTTAATTCCAAATAGAATTCCTTTCATTAACGAGTTTTTTAAAACACGTAGTTGAGAATCGTCTACCTGCCGTGAGTCGACTGCTGGCCGCTTGGGCGAAGTCTTTTGCCCGTTAATTTGCGTCGGAAAACTCGGCGGACACGCAAAATGAGAAAGACGGCCCGGTCGATGGACAACTGATGCTTTTTATCAGCACCTCCGCCACTCGCCGTACTCATGGCTACTTTGATTGGCAAATATTTTTTAGCGCAAACAGTTATACTCGATCGAATAGCGTGAAAAACTGAATAATCTGCAACAGTCCCCAACAACGGCCATTGGCCAGCAAAAACGTATTTTTTTTTTTCGATTTATCGGCACTTGATAAATATCCACATTAACGTTACAAGATAATTAGAAAAGCCATGATCAACAAAAATAGATTCACGCTTGTTTTGGCGACGCGATCAACCTGTCGACTTCCCACCGCAATATAAAGAGAACTGCTGGATAGAGAGCTCGCAAGACGGGGAAAAGGAGAGGGATTTCCAGGACAGAGAGGGACTGTGTGTCGTATGCGCATCTCTCCAGTCGGAATGCCACGAAAAAAATAAAAGCGACACGCCTGCGTACTGTGCCGTGCGGGAGTGTTGAACGCTGGCACGTTATTAGTATTTAAAAGAAAAGAGTAAAGTAGCAATTTTTAAATCAGCACGAAACTAACGAAAAGCAAAGTAAAAGAAGTGTTTGCGAAAGAGAAAAAGTCTACGGTTTTCAATCAACTCGTCGTGTGTTAAAGAGGGGAGAGAGAGTGTATATATAAGGCTCTAATGTTGTTATGCGCTTTACGTGTTTTTATAGACTCGCGGCCATTGCGTCCAAAGAGCGTTAATGCACCGTGCAAGACTATGTACAGATCCAGCGCATATCGTTGGCTACACGAAGAGCGTTCTTCCATCCGTCTCTCAAAGAATTTTACACGCCACTAGCATTAGCCCGTTACGTTAGCCGCAATATCTTAATTTATCTTTTTCTTTTCCCTTTTTAAGCTTTTCTTTTTCAAATGACATTCCTCCGCATAGTAGACCCCACCCACTATTAGCTACGATGGAAGATTTGAATACGGGACAATAACACAGACACGTGTAATTTCCTTTTCGTCAATAATAAGAAATGCCTAGTGATTGGAAAAAGAAACACGATTCGATCGCCGGTCGGATGTTCACGCCGAACAGCCTCCCAGAAAATCAAGTGAATATTTGATTCCCTGCAAGTCCCACGCACATCAAATTGTCAATTTTCTATCAAGTCGAGAAAAGAAAAAAATTTGAAACTTTTTAAAGAACGCACCGTCAAACATGTCATAGCCAGAAAAAATAAATCTTTACATAGACCTCATCATAAATCATGATGTAACAGTTCGTGTTGTGTTGCATATAAAACATTGGGAGACGGCAATGACGCCATACCGACTGAGAAATTCAAGACGAAATTGAAATTGACAGTTTCTTTACTATACCAACGATCCGAATGAACATGTTCGTCATAGTTGAAATCAGTTGCGGATGTCCCTAACCGAACTATCTCCCGTCCATCTTTCTATGTGAGCGACATCCATATTTCATGTTAAAAGAAAATCCGTGTCTCTTCGGAGGGTCGCACGAAACTGATACGAACCAATTCCGGAGAAACCACTTTAAAACAAATCTTTAAAAATAGGAAAAAGCTTTTGGTTGATGGTCAAGAGCAACAGCTAGAAAAAGAAATGTCAAGGATGGATGTGTGGATAACGTGAGTGGATTCTACACGGTGATTCACCGACTCACCGGAGCAATCCAATCGGAACGGAAAAAAATGTCCTCCAAGATTCCTATGAAACTAGTCAAGTCTTTTTTTTTCTACTAAAGTAGTGAATGCAAAACTTTTATTTTTAAACTTTAAAATTCGCGGAAAAGACACGCCACGTCTTCTATTTTTAGATTGCAAGCGTTACAATCGTCGGCTGAACGTTCACGCCGAAAAGGTAATCCTCGTCATGGCCTATTTCATACACAGTCAATCGGGACGACAGAAAGAAAAAGAAAAGAAATTCACGAGAGTCAAACAGGCAATCGTGTAACAAGGAAATCCCTAGACAAATCAAACAGTGACCGTGCTCGATGTATCGTCCCTGACTTGCTTCTCTGCGTTCGTCTGCAATAAAAGGGGAAAAATGGCGACTGGATATACTGGTATTTGGAATTCCGTCGTGTTGGAATCCTTGACGAAGGAAAGAGACACACTTATTTTTGGGTGAGCCAAAACGAACGCTAGACTTGCACTGATTTCCCTGAAGCCCCCGAGAACTGATTAACAAACATGGACATGGCGGTATGCGAATGACACTCGCAAAAACTGGATGGCGATAAAACAAATTTTTCTTAAAGAATATTTTGGGGCGTAGTTTTAATGCAATCAAAACAGGTTAGATGATGTCGACCAAATAGACAATAATCGATGACGTAGAGAGAGCCATGTCTTTCCTCTACAAGGACAACGAATTGATCGAGCCACTATGCAATAAAAATCGATTCAACTAGATTGGCAATCTACTTTTTGAAAAAAAATACATCGTCGACAGTAAAAAGAAATAAAAACAAACATGAACGATAAAAAAAAAAAGAAGAAACTCACATCGGGCGAAGACGGACAACTCGCTATCTCTGGCAAAGGGGGGTGTCCGGTTGCACACACGCATGTAGGCGTGCTGTGTGACGTATAGATCGACGACATGGAATGGCACTTTCAAGGTTTTCACACGTATGCCCATCCCCCCCAAAAAAACTTTTGCTCGTCTAGACTTGTCTACATTTGCCAACGGACACACACACACACACACAGAAAATGGGCGAATTTGAAGACCTTGAACTTTGCAGCTGGGCCCCCCCACAAGCGAAATCTAGAGAATTCGTTTTTGCCACGTCACTCTGTCACACACATCACTGACCTGCCAAGTCGTTAACGTTATTAAAAACAACTTCTTTTCAAATGAAAATCAAGTTCCCCCAATTTCTGTAGTGTGTGATCGTATGTAGAGGTGAGGACGACCTTTTGAAATGTATCACACTGTGTTATGATGATTCACTACGCACCCACCAGCGACAGAGCTCCGACACCGACTACGTGAACTGTGAGATATGACGTCATAGGAAACATAAAGGTTTGTGTGTGAGGGGGGAAGGGGGTTCACCTGGGGCGCTGCAAAAAAATGTTGGTGGGCAGAGAAAACAATTGAAAGAACACATGCACTACTAGTGTCTTAATTGATTCAACAACAATACTGGGGGTACGTCTCACGCTCATCCCGCGTGAGAAGATACACCTCAAGGTATAGGGAATCTGACTGCCAAGGATCGAGAGCTCAATTTTCACGAAGGCGGGCAATAAGAGAAAAGAGGGAAACGAAAAAAGGATGTTGCCCTGGGAATGAAGCTTCCTGGCTGTCTCTGTGTAGTTTTATTGCGCACAGCGCGAGCAAATGGGAGGAGGCAAATAAATCATGTAGCATTTTCGTTGTAATGCAATTGCATTTCAATGATTTTCTTCTAGAATGGAAATGCTATTATCGAAATGTCTACAACAGCGCAGGTAAAAATAATAAAGACAGACATGGGCTCATGGGTTTTCAATGTTGAATATAGAAGGAGAAGATATCCATCAGACGCTCACGGAAAACATAAACACTGTTTTTTTTTCAAAAGGAATTTTCGTTTTTTGCATATGATGGATTTTCTTTTTCTTAAGTGTCTGTTTGATGACGGCATGTTTTTTTTCTGAATTTTTTTTTGTTTTCCTTGAAAGGGCACGTCCTTTGTTGTTGGATTATTATAAAGTGTAATTCGGGACAAATCCACACCTGCTGGAGAACTCTCAGCCTCCCGACTGTCAACAAATCCCTCACTCTCTCTCTCTTTTGTTTTTGTCCAGGAATAATAATAAGCTGATCCGTCTACTGCCGGAATAATATGCGTCACCGTAATAATAACAAAGCTCAACATAATAATGAGGCATCCGTATAGGCACAGAGCGAAAGTGGATAGGGTGCATGATTGTAAACAGATATAGCAAACTAAATAACAATAATAATCAAAAATAAATAATTCTTTTTTGTTTAGTGCCCACCTTCCCCCTTTTGATGTGCTCAAACACAACAACATGCGAGCTTCTTTTTGTTACGATCATCCCCTTTCTATAGATCCGCACCCAATTAAACTCGCTCTGATTGGCTGCTGTCTATCCTTTAAAAAAAAATGCGTATGATAAGAAGCGAAATCCAAGACTCACCACACCAATTTAGCGAAGCACTGCATGATGATGTAACACACCGCCGCTGCCGGTTAAAAAATCACACGCGGGAATTTTTTTCGGACCCGAACGATTAATTATTACACAGGTGAACGCAGGTCAGAATTCAGTGGTCCCAACGAAAAAAATAGTTTAAACACGCGATTGTTGTCATTGATTCCTCACAGCTGACGATGCGGAAAAAGACACGCTTTAGTCCCGCCGCCATTCGGGAGTATGTTGTGTGTTTGGCGGGGGTATAGGTGTATACGTGCAATGGCCTGCTGTGCAGCACGACGTGTGTCGAAGAGCAGCGAATACAACTAAACACGCCCGCACAACAGGCTTTCATCTGACTGACTAACTATAACTCTGTCTGCCATTTCTCCTTTCTTCTTCTTCTCCTTTCTTTTCTCCCGTCTTATTAAGCTAGTAGGAATGTTAAATGCCCGTGAGGCATATTTCGGGACTGTATATAAAGCCAAGCACGCGAAAAACAAAAAAAAGAAGTACCGCAGAAGTGGGAGGAAATAAATGGCACTCGATTTTACACACATACCACTAGCATCCGCATGTTCGGTATAACTACTTCACCACTATACATATCAGGTGGTTGGTCCAAAGTTTTTATTTTTCTTTTCCTTTTTAATGTTTCCCAAGTCGCCCTATGGGAAAAAGAGTCAACGGTGCAAAGCGCAGGTTATGTCATTATTCCACAGCGTGACTGCCTTTTTTAATACGGCCATTGTTCTCTACCTCCCTTTCTGCTTAGAAACAACAGCCATCGTCGCCTTCTTGTCGTGCGGGACTACCCTTCGTTCGTCGCTCCCGAACGAATTTTTTTTTTTTGCCCTGTGGAAATCATTTGATTTTCCTTTTTCGCGTTATAGTTCAATCTAGAAGAGGTTGGAAATTCAAGTATAGCAATTTCTCTTTCCTTTTTTTTCAAATTTAAAAGGATTATCTACAGTATTTCTTTAAAAATAGAATGAATATCGTATCTCTGCCAGGCACTATCTGGTTTATTTCAACTGTTGATTTCAATGAAAGAACCGGTACTGATTCCTGATCCCCCTCCCCCTTGTAAATACAGAAAAACTTGAATATTGCTGGAACATACAAATACATTCGCCTCCTGGGCATTAGAATTCGGACGAATTCGTTTGCGGGATGTACGCCGATCCGCAATTTATGTACATTACCAGATCATTACGTAAAGCGTTGCATGGCTTAAAGAATTAGAAAGGAATTTTGAAGGCTGTAGGATGAATCGTGAGAAACATTCCAAGGCCTCTTTAAAATGTTATCATGAATTTCTGTATCCATCTTCATTTTTGTTTCTGTTGTTTCCAGCTGAGAAACGAAAACAAGGAAAATACGTAGAACCTTTTTAATCAGGACCTCGTAGAAGACAAAGACTGATGATCACGCCTCTTTACCTCTCGTTTCGTTTCGTTCTTTCGTCTACTTATTCTCCACGTCAATTTTAATTACACTAATCGAAAGCCGCTCTCTTTCTACCTACTTGTGTGCTTTTGATCAGCGGTGAACCAACAGCATCAAAAGCATTTCGAAAGAGGACGCCGTTCTTTTTCCCCGAACATTTTTTGCCCCCAAATCAAACGACATTATCGTAATTCGTGCATAAACAAGACTTCAAAGAACAAATTGGAGGCCTATCCAAATCTTTTTTTGGTACAACACACACACACACAAAAAGTGCTTGATTTAATTAAAATTGTGTACCTGACGGCCAAGATGTCGGACACTTTATCGATAGTATCCCAATCGGCCAGCGACGATGTCTCCTCGTTTTTCATCTTGCGGGAAACGCGACGCGTTAGTCCCTTGACTGGGCGAACTTTAAGAAATTCCTGTTTCATAGCGTCACGTGAGAAAAACACTGAAAGTACACCACATCACCGCGAGAATTTTGAGGTCGTTCGAAAGAATCTCCAGGAATTGGGGAAGATTGAGGCTGATGACAAAAGACACTAGAAATGCGTCGAAATAAAAGTCGATCTTTTCACTCTGATGGGCAGACTTCAAATGTCTGCTACAGTCCCAGGTCGTTTTTGTTTGCCCGCGTTCGAATGTATAATATGTCCAGGGGATTCTATACATACTACCATGCACCTATATGTACGTGTTTTTTATTTCAACTCACGCTTCTCGACTGACCATCCGCCTTGGCCCTCACATGTCCCGACATACAAGAAGAAACATTCCTTTTTTCTTCCCTTTTGGTATTTTCTTTTCTTTAAATAAAATAAATCTATTTTTTTTTTGTTACAACGGGGTCAAACAAGTTATCCGGGTGGCTCCTCCTTCTTTTCCCTCTTCAGCAGCACAAACGACGACTCGTGTTTATTTCGACAAAAACACGTAATAAAAAAATTACGTACGTTATAATGGCAGTCGTGGTATGTAGTCCGACTCCAATTGACTTCAAGGCATACACGGATAAATGCGTTCCAAAGTCGGCCACCGCACGTTTCTCGTTCGTTATTTTTGCATTTTTTTTCTTAAAGAATCCGTAGTTTGCCAGGACGTAAACGATTTAGCAAAAAAAAAAAAAAATGTCGGCAAAAAATAAGGCGCAGGCAGCGAACCAGCAGGACCCCATCAACGATGGAAAATTGCATGTTTTAACGAGATGTCACGAAGAGTTGCCATTCGCTTCCGGGGATGTTCGACGCATTATTAACAATACAATAATAAAAGAGGCAATAACTTGTGTCTGTGCTATATAACTATCAACAGAAGAATGTTGACCTGTTTGAGTATGCCCCGTATGGAATGCCGTTTTTTTCTTTTTCCATCGAGTCCCGTTGGCTGTTATCATGTCAGTGCTTGTCAGCTAATCGCTTTTTTTGGTTTCTCCATCCATCCCTCTTAGATTATACCAAACGATGTTTTATAGCTCGATTCCGACGGCTATTTATCCAATGGCAAACAGATGGGGCGAATTTCAATAGACATAGAAAACGAGACGATCCTGAATACAAGCACATATAGCAATTTTGATTCGTTCCCATTTTTGAAGCAAGTGTGTATAATCCTATCATTACGTGATTTGAGTCTACTGGCATTAGATGAGCCACAGACACGTACAAAAGGAGGCGATTGATGGAACCCGCAGCATCTGTTCCTACTTTCCATAATAAGTTATCAGCCATATTTTCACACACGGAACATCCGTTTCCATCGCACAGGTAGATGTGTATATAAAATAAGGAAGGTAGGGCACGACCCATATTCGTGGAATTTAGATAAGCATCCGGATCATTGGTGTTTTTAATATGTCTGATTATCTGTTTTATTTTTTGCATATTTATTCATGAGGAAGGCGGACTTGCTGTTGTGACGAGAGACCCATAATCTGCGTTGAGGTATTTGAACGAAACAGAAGTGACCCACTGCCGGCGGGAATCGAAATGTATAACGGGATGCAGCAGCCAGCAGCGGCATTCACGATGCCCAATTCGAACCGAATAATTTATGCGTTGAGCCAAACACGCGTGAATAGATGAGCAACGATCGGCATCATTGTTTGCAGCTCTTCGTGAAAAAAAAAGAGGAAAACATCCCTCGAACGTATCTCCGCAACAATCTAGTTTAGATGATTTACAGTAATTCTTTTTCTGTTGTTGCTTTCTATAGAGACTCTCGTACTGTACCGGCATGGCTAGTAGTAATCAACAGAAGCGTCACATATCCAAGAGTTATTGACCCGTCGATGGCATTTCGGAGAGAACTATTTCTATTGAGAATAAATTTATTGCAGCATCTCCATTTTGATAAGTACAATAATGTGGCTATAATTTCATGTGTTGCCAGTTTGGCACGTTTCGGCTGTCACTAGCCTTGTGTGCAAAGGAAGCTTCATGATTTATCCCTTTTTGTTGTCATTGCTCGCATTTTTCTTTCCCCAACCCATCATGTTTTTCTTTTTTTTTAATGACGTCACTGGACATAGTGCCTTTCAATCTCTTTAGGCCATCAGTTTCATCTGCTCAGCCGCTCACGCCAAAAAAAAGGACAACGGGAAAATATTTTTCTTTATTTTTTCGGCATTAGTGATGAAACGCCCGCGTGCAAGCACAATTCGGAGCGGCTGGTGAATTCATTTGACAGTTCCTTGCGTTTACGTCGCACCATCTTGAGCTTGGCGCTAAGAACAGAGGGGCAGGCAGCATCAAAATCAATAACACAAGCTCAGCTGAAAATTTTGTATCAAACATGGAGGCAGGAGCATTCGGTGCCGGAAAGGCAGGAACGGATTTCAATCCGGTTGAATTTGTCCAGCGGCCTCAAGTTATCCTCAGGTTGCTGAATATCGTAAGTTTATAAAGCTATTCACAAGTTACCACGTATGCATGTCGCCTGATCAGGGCTGAAGCCAGCTTGTTACGTTGATCGTACGCTGATACCGCCTCTCGCTGGCCTTTTTCTTCATATGTATCGATTCCATGCCACCTTTTCTTTTCCTTTTTAAATTTACAACATATTTGATTGCAAATCTCTTTGTAGCTCTTTTCGATCATAGTTTTTGGTTCCATATCATCCAAAGGCTGGACTTTTGAAAATCCGAAGGAGGTTTGTCTCTACTATTCAGATGCCAATGCGTGCAACTATGGAGTTGGGATTGGTAAGAGGCAATTCATTCAAGTTCTTCTGTGTATATTGTAATCAACTGTGTGCTTGTTGAGTGCAGGTGTCATTGCCTTCTTGGCTGCAGCTGTGCTGCTTGCTGGGGAGTACTTCTTCCCCCAGATGTCTTCGGTGAAAACCAGGCGTCACTTTGTTCTTGCAGACCTTGCTTTCTCTGGTTAGTTTGTAACTGCAAGTGAATTTACAAAAATATTCCTGACCTTTAAGAATTTTGTCTTTTTCTAGGATTCTGGTCTTTTCTTTATGGTGTTGGTTTCATCTATCTTGCAAGTCAGTGGACCAAATCTGAAAACAAACCTGCGGCACTAGCTGCTGGCAATAACCTGAGAGCTGCCATTGCTTTTTCATTCTTTTCCATTTTTACCTGGGTAACTAATTCTAAAATTTCTATTTACTTTACTTAAAGTTCCTTAGTGGACCTTTTTCATTCTTCATACTATAGGCTGGCAGTTCTTTTTTTGCCTATCAACGCTACCGCCAAGGCGCTGAATCGGCCTTTGCTACTGCCTACGAAACTGGAATGGGAGGGCCCGGTGGTGCCACGACGCCTGGATCAAGTAAACTATTAAAGCATACCACGATTAGTCATATTTTGCTTACAATTTTTATCTGATACATTTTGTCAGCTGGTGGTTATACTTCGTTCCCTGGCATGGGAACTACCGCAGATCCTGTTGGCGGAAACATGGCTGGTGTTGGAGGAGGTTATCAAGGCCCACCGTTTTCATCAGCTGCTCGACCAGGTATTACGACAAAACGCTTAATTCTTTCTGAAAGGAAATTCGAACCATTACCTTTCCCATTTATAGGTACCATCGGGGATTACCAACCACCAACGTATTAAGGAGCCGAACGCACAGGCCCGAAGGAGATAAAAGCGGCAGCAAGAAACAGCCTGATGCGGTACGGCATTCCAGAACATTGATCTAGAATCTCGCAAGTTTTTTTATTCTTTTTTCTCGGCAACTTAATCGTTCAAGAATAACAGAAATACGATCCTAGTCTTCGTTACTCTTTAACGCGGGAGGCTTACCAAGTCATTCAGCGAATTCATTTCACCATCATCCCATACCGTGCTCTCTTTTTTCTCGCTCGCTCGCCCTCATAACCTCTCCCCTCTTTCTCAACTAGTATTAATTGCTTGGCTTTTACACAAAAGAGAAATTCTTATTTGACAAAGAGGGAAGAGTCATCAGCATCAGTCGTTCTATTATTATCAAGGAACTAAATGTTTATCAATTGATGTGATTGTAGACTAGTCCGTTTTCCCGCTATCGTTTTCTTTAGCACGTTGGTGTGAAATCATCGGTTCAATCACACAATCTATTAAAATCTCACACTTTGAAAGTTCGTTTCCCCCTACACCATTAAACCGCCAACCCCATCACTATTATGATTTACAGCAATAAGACTTTCATTCAAGTTAGACGTATTCACACCAAAAACGATCGCCTAAATGTTCCCCCACTGACATCCGCTTTATTTTGGATAGTTGATATTTAAAAAGATCTGGGTTCCATCTATAGATCTTCAGACTAGAATCGAAACGTTATATTGGAGATATCAATGTACCTCCTCCTTCTCCTTAACCACTCGTCGATGTATAGAGATGTGTTTCGTCTTGTTTTCTTTGTTGTTTTGGTCTGGCGTTTCAAGAAAAACTAAATAAATAAAAGTATCATCGGATTGGCCTTCAAGCAGCCGTTTTCTTTATCCTTCTAGAAACCAAATTCGTTGCAAAGATATAGGTGCTGATTGTTCTGACCAGGTTCTGACGATGCTTGTTTTTGGCAAAGCAATCCGATAGCGGCCGTAGGCTGCTAGATCAACTGGGTTGCTTTATTATAGACAAAAGAAATTACAATATTAGAATCACCCGAATAGAAACTAATTATTTTAATTAATAGGAACCTTAGCTGTAATACAGGTTGCTGTTATCTGGTGCCACGAAATGGGATAGGAATTTTACAACGATTGCAATGTATTATCTCTGGGCTCTGATAAGGTTAGTGTAGTATAGGTAGTACAGTACGTAAATCTATGTAGATAGACTTTGTATTCAGGAAATGGACGAGCGGACGTGACTAATAATGTCGGTGAGTGACACATAAGCTTGTGAATCTGAAGTAATCAATTTCGGACTTTGGCAGGTGGCAGCACGAAATCGTTGCCATGGCAGAACGAAAACAGCAGACAGTGCAAAGCGATATTCATTTTTGCACTTCTCTTTAAACCGTACGATGGCAACTAGGAAAAGAACTTACTCAAACGTTTCGCAAGATGAAGACCATTTTTATGTAATTAATGAAAGACCTGTCGACGATATTTCACTCGATTTTTTTTATAAGCCTCATACGATTACGTTGTTAACAACGGTTTCGTCCTTGCTCTTATACTCGGCTTTCACAAGGTAACGCACGCTTTTTTTGTATGGTTAATTGAAGTTTGTAATTATTCCTATTTCAAACGTTTCTACCAGGAACGATGACGATTTTCGAGAAAACGTGTGGGCCGGAGTTAGATGTGTCATTTTCATTTTTTTGGTCATATCTGTCCTCGCTTTTCCAAATGGACCTTTTACGAGACCTCATCCAGCTGTCTGGAGGATGGTGTTTGGGCTATCAGTTTTGTATTTAATTGCACTACAGGTAAATTTTGCTTCACCCTATTTCTATATACTTTCTAGTAACATGGAAATCATTGTATTACTACCATAACAATTTATTTTTTGGTCTCTTCAGTTTTTCCTATTCCAAAACTATCAAACTGTTAGAAGTATTCTGGTGTGGACAGATCCGTCTCTTGAAAACTTCCACATTGATATGGACAAAGTGAGAAACTTGCATATTAATCTGTGTTAGTCAATCCTAATTTTTTTTTTATTGAAAAGGAATATGGTGTTAACTGTTCTGATGTCAGCCTAGAAAGAATTTGGTCACATGTAGATGTATTTGCTGCTTCACATTTTTTTGGATGGATAATGAAAGCTTTACTTGTTCGCCATTATGGAATTTTGTGGACGATCAGCGTAATGTGGGAAATCACTGAGGTAAACAAACAAATCTTTTTGATTTTACTTCTTTTCCATATTGTCTACATTCATGTGCTTTCCACAGATTGCTTTTGCTCATCTACTTCCTAATTTTGTTGAATGCTGGTAAGGTAGTTTTTTGAACAATTGTCAATCAAAATTTGAACACAATGGATTTTAGGTGGGATGCCATTATCCTTGATATTTTGCTATGCAATGGCCTTGGCATTTGGGTTGGAATGAAACTATGTCACTACCTTGAAATGCGTGAATATAAATGGGAGTCGATTAAAGACATCCCAACCACATCTGACAAGATCAAACGAGCTGTTTTACAGTTCACACCGGAAAGCTGGACGCACGTTCGCTGGCTCGATCCCCATTCTTCCTACATGCGCTTCCTCGCTGTTTGCCAGTTGGTTTTATTTTGGCAAATCACTGAATTGAACACATTTTTTCTCAAGCATATTTTTGAGCTTCCCCCGAATCATATGCTCAATCTGTGGCGCCTTGTCGTTATTGGACTCATAGTCGCTCCCTCTGTCAGGTAGATAATCAAATTTCATCTCATTTTGCTTAATGAATGCATATTCTTAATCGTTATATTTCTTTTCTAAAGGCAATACTATACTTATGTGACGGACCCTCGATGCACTCGCGTTGGCACTCAGTGTTGGGTGTTTGGAGCCATTTTATTCACAGAACTGATCATCTGTATCAAATTTGGCAGAGAAATTTTTGAACATACTCAAATCTTGACGATTGCGCTGTGGTTGGGTATTCAATCTATCCTCTCTATGATCTGTTTGTATGGTTGCGTATTGTATCATCGCCACGAAGAAAAAAAGGTATACTATTTTTCTGTAATGGTTTTTCAGGATCATTAAAATATATATTTATATATTTCTTAGGCCAAAGAAGGAACGGTGCTCAAACCAAATTCCAAGACCGTCATAATCAATAACGGGGCGATTAAGAAAAATGGTGCTAACCAGCAGCAACCTCAGAGTCCAGTCAAACGAAAAACTAAAGCTTCCAAAGCTGATTAAGCCGTGGAGATACTACCACTCTCATCGCCGTGAATCTTTGTCTCTCTAGGAGAGAGTTTTAGATAAAATAATCGGTTGCCATAGACGAAGCACGTTTTCTCGATTTTCGTGAGAAAGTGTAATAGTATGCTTTTTTCCTCTTCTCATTCAACATTATCAGCCATCTCCCCCTAGTCTCAATTAAGCTCAAGTCTAAATCAAATTGACTCTTTCGTCCTGTTGCCTCAGCAATTAAAATGGGACTACTCAGAATATATTGTAAGTAATGACAATATTTAAGAATTAGTAGTTCTATTTATTCTGCCAACATCTTATCAGGATTGGGATTATTACTTTCCATTTGACTAAATTTCACACATTCACACGACTTGTCACAAGTGAAAACGATAGGCTTATTTCAAGTAATGACATAACTATTTCAACAACACGCAATTGCAATCACTTACATGTAAAACATTTAACAATAGTATTGACAACATCGAAATATCGAATAACCTTCGGGGCATCGCATTAAAGAATAAAGGAAACGTGGCAATATTGGACAGAATTTCTTGGACGATCGTTTAGGTTTGGCGGGAAGGTGTGCACATGTGCACGGTCTACAGACGCCTCATTGATTCCTTCTTGAACTTGTTTGCGATGAAACTAGAAAGACTTACACGAGGGGTAACTTTTGGACCATGTCGGTTAGTCACGTTAGGACCTTGAACCGTCACACGTTGTTCGATAGACATCAAGAAAGGGCTGTTGTGGGTGTCAGTAGAACGCCGTAGGGAGCTGTTGGGGCCGTGAACTAGATTGCGTTGTGGACCGTTGGGCGTAACGTAGCTCTCACTTCAAATACAAAACCAGCAAATTCAGTTAGTGGTGTGAACTACAGTGAAACAACTTACAATCAAAAGTAATACCCCAAAAGAGAATCATTGTTTCCACGGTAGAGGGATGATGCCGGCGTGCTGATGGGTTGGTGCACTGGTTTGCAACGATGGCCAACGTCACTTGGATTCAATTCTTTCATCGGTGAGTAGAGATTTGCTATGTCTTTGAAGGTAGATAAAACTGACGGGCTTGATTTCAATGACGAGAGTGTCACGGTGTGTTTAATCCCACTTCGTAGTTTTCACGAGAAATTGGAGAAGTTTAGAAAAAACTTGAAATGCGATTGCCACAAAACATTCAGTCCTACCTCAAGGTCAAGTTTTTGATTGTAGAAAAAGATTCGTCTCGTTCTTGTGAGCTTGACAGGATCAACTGGGCTTTTTGCAAGTCAAAATCGGTGCTCTCTAAAGCCAATTGAATTACGGTTTCTTCTTCGTCAGGAAAAAGTTTTTTGAGTTCTTCTTTAACTACAAAAGTACACCAAATCACACAGTTGAGTAAAAGTGGGGAAATAGAATTAACATCTTTGCAATCATTGCAGTTGCCGTGATAATGGCAGCCATTCTCTATTACTTGTTTGCATCTCAAAGAGCGAGGGGAGCTTCTTAATGGCAACAACTTCTTCTTCAATTGGTTCATTCTCGATGACACTAGGGGCCGGTGACATCACACTGTGCCGAGGAGTTAATGGCGTCGGTTTATCCTTTTTCTGATGGCCAAGTGTCAGCAGCTGCTGCGTTACTTGGTTGACATTATTGTCCATTCTGCTCTCAACCGAAAATGGATCCCCCCATTAAATCTTTGAGATGGTAATGAGAGTCTAAGCAGATATAGAATACGATACCCAACGAGCAGATCCAGCAGGAAAGTTTCCTCTGCCTTCGGGAAAACGCTTTTCAAATACCTTAAAATTGATCCGTTTAGTGTTATTGTCATTATAGCCATCTAAAATTATTGTTTTTATTACTTTAATTTGATTTTAGGAGAATGGTGTGGACGGCTTGGTAATGGCGAATGGAGGGGTGTGTTACTGGTCGTGGAAAAGGCCCCACCGAGTTTGGAATTCCGCCCATCGCTTGTAGTCTCACTCCAGGCATGAAGAGAAGATGGGACATAGAATGTCGGTGGCAGGTGTCGCATAGGCGGAGTGGCTACTGACGCTGGGCCTGGCATCGTCAACGGATATTTGAGAACTTGAAGGGCGCTAACAACCACAGCTTCACGGTAATGATACCTATAATTAAGTTACAGAGCAAAACCGTTGAAGGGAAACGTATAAGAATGTCGAGTAACATCTCCGTCAAATGCACTTAACAAATTGCTTTGACAGATAGTTCCCGCCGGGGGATCAATATGTCAAAACGATAAATCTTAAAATGGGGACCATTCATTCGTTTCCACGCGAGTGGAGTCGACTTGGAGCTACTTTAAACATGTTTTAGATGCGCTCGCCATTTCCTTTCCACCTCACTAGGTACATTTGGACAAAGATGAACCAATCGTTGATCCCGACGTGGCGTATCGATCGAGACGTTCATCATCAGAGAGGCGGTCTCTCTGTTATTATTTGTGTAGTCACCCTTTTCTTGGCATCATTGCATCTGGAGCCAATCGATCAGCTATGGGTTGGCTTTCCGTTTGGATTTTTTTTTGAAAGGCTTACTTGATCATCAGTTCTTTGACGTCGTATTCCCTTGCGGTTGGAAACAAAGAGCAGATGCGTTGAAGCATGGCTTCGACGTCGGGGCAGCCTGGCTTATCGGCCTGACGGATCAGTTGCATTATGTCCGCACGTTTGTTCAAACCACCGGACTGAAGGAAGACTCGAGGCGAGTTGGGGGCCGATGCGAAACCTCTGCTCGCTTGTAGAACGATGGCGTCTCGTTTGGCGTGAGTTGCGGGAAAGGCCATTTCCTGCACAAGATAGAGTAAATTTTCACGTTTTTTCCTTTTGTTTTTTTACAATTGTGTCGATCACGGATTTTTACGAGACAACGTGGCGTTCCATTTATCACCGCATAGTTAGGGGGTTGGGTTTGAACATCTTGTACTAACCACTCTATTTGTTTATTGTCTCATCGTTTATTGATGTATTCTTTTTTCTATTGGATGGGGAGAGCGATCCAGACAAGGCGCTCGTTAATATTGCAGTTGGACGTCAGCCCTTTAAACATTAAACGAGTATAGGGACCCGCTCTTGTGGTACTATAGCTTTTTGGAAAAGATTCATTCCCCTTCTAGAAGCACTGATCCCGGCTTATTTTTCAATAGCATGGGAAGCGTGTTGTGAATGGGTTGAAAATGGGGAATTGAACCGGCTCTAATCTCTGCTTCTTAATTAAAGAAGGGCTAAAATCTAGTTCTAATGAATACCCCCTTAATTCAACACATGTATCCAGCGAAACTGTTCAACAAATATCAAACATCTCCGAGAGCTAAAAATCCTAATACCTGAACTTAAATCGAGAGACTCACAGGTGCGATCTACAGAAACAACAACTTGTGCACACGAATATCAGCCACTGTATAGACATTTTGTGTGACATGGACGTGTGATACTCGAGAGACCGTATAAAAAGTAAATGTGAGTGGTGGCGGAGGACAAACAGTAGCACGGAATTTGTTTGCATTGCGGTTGAGCAATCCCCCACCGTACCAAACCGAATCCCCAATTGGTTGGATCTTTTCTTTTCCCGCCGACAGCGCAACGCGGCGTCAACCCCGCTTTCGTTAGGCAAGATTAGACAATAAGAAAAACCAAACACTTACACGGTTGTTGAATGATGGCTATTGGGAAACACTTTGTTGTGGTTTTTTTTTAAGTCACGGTAGACGGAGAACAATAAGAGCAGACTGCACGCGTGTGTGTCGTTTCTCTTATTCTTCAAAGTCAACTAGAAACGCTGCCGGGCAAGCACACACATATATAGACATATAGAAGACTCTTAAATCCTCTTTTTGCCCGCAATACCTTCTCTCATGTATATACTGTATATACACAGAGTTGTAAATCCTCCCTCCCCTCTAGCTCCTAGCTACCGTAGTCCAATGTATAGATGGAGGCAAAGTCTACGAGGAGGAACATGCCTTTGTTGGGGCCGATTTATTGATTGAACGAATGGAGAAACATTAACGCGCATGTGCCATGCGATGACCCCTCCCACCTTTTCATTTTGCTGACGCCGAACATCTAGATTCACACGATCACCTTGTTATATTTGTTTTATTTTTTATTTCTCATTTGCTCGATGAATTTTAACGGTGCCACCGTTAAAACCTGTTAGTTCGAAACGTTCACCTGTGACGTGCGCGAACGATTCGGATTGCGTCAAGCTGGCTGATACCCAATTGCATGCAACACGACAATCGCCTGATCCAATTAGATCTCATTAGAGAAGGATAATGGCCTTTTCGATTGTATACGAAGGATTTTAGACGGTGATGAATGATATAGCAAGAACCAAATAGAAGTAAGAAACTTTTAAAACACTCAGCTAGTCATGCAGCATTTAGCGTGCAAGGGGGAAAACCCGATTTGCCATTTTATTTGAAAGCGGTATGCAAATGGCGCGATATGGATTGCGTCTTGTTTTTGGGGATTCTTAGCCATTTTGTTTATATTTGATTAGCGAAGCAGTTCGCAAGAACTCTAAAATCTCGCAATCCAATTATCAGGATTCAAACTTTGCATTCTTCTCTGCAAAAAAAAAGGGGGAAACGTGTGTGGCGTTGACGTAAGAGGGAATCTAGTCGAATAAGTAATTTAATTACGTGAATAAAGGGATGCAAAGAGTCTTAACAAACCTTGAAACTTTGGTGTTGCGCGGTACGTTTATTATGCTTGCAAACACGATTTCATTTTTATTTTTAATTACGCTGTTTCGAACATTTAGTTAACTAAAAAAGTTTGACGACAACCAGTTTCATTCATAAACAACAAGCGTCTCTGATAACCTTTTGAGCAATCAATAATTTCAAATGCAGCGCTTTTATTAGGGAGTACGTCCAAGAACCGGGCGAGTGATATTTAACAATTTAACATGCTCAAAACCTATTAAACTATTTATTTTATTAATTTAAAGTTTGTTTATTTTCATGTGAAAGAAATTATGAGTTTCCCCAGTTCTAATTTTTTTTCTCCGGAAGTTTTTGCTCAACTGTTACATGGCTTTAGTAGGTTATTAGTTGTCCGCTAGGTGGTTTTCATATCTAACCTGTCATGCTCGTCTCGAAATTCGAAGTCTTGACGTCTCCGTGAGTGTGCTGATATCTTTCGGAATTCTGATGTGGGAAGCTTTAGTGCATTACGTTTAAGTTTTCACGTGATTTCGTGAGGACGTCTTTTGCAGATAAGATGGAAAAAAAGAGCCAGTGCATACACGCTGAACATCCTGGGTTTTCTGGACTTGGAGAACTATCATCGAAAGCAAATCTTAATGGTGTTTCAAAGAGTCTCACGTCTCTTGCAGAAGATGTAAGGAAAATTCTATATGTGTATTTTAAGTTATAGTTTTAGTTATTAAGTTATTAGTTACTAAGTTATAGTTATAGTTTTAAGAAACAGTCAAGTTTTTAAAAAATAAAAATGTTATGTTTGTGTTTTTAGGCTCATTGTCAAGCATGTAAAATTCCAGGTCGTAATCTCTGGCTTTGTTTACATTCAAAATGCTATCGCATACTATGTGGTGAGACTCACAAAGATCACAGCAGTGACCATTTTCAAGTTTGTAAAGAGTTCAGTTCAAATTTAAGCATGTATATTGACCATAACTATCTCATTTCAGGACTACAATAACCATTGCTTGCATTTGAATTTAAACACCTTCAGAATTTGGTGCTATAAATGTGAAGGTGAAATGTTTCCACTCAACAATGACCCAGTCATCAATCAAAATCTGTTGACTTTGTTTACCAAAGAGAATGTACAATCTGATCTTCTACCAAGAGTAAAATGTGAAACACAAGGTACCACTGAAAATTACTCCATTTTGAAGCACTCTGTTACATGCACCATTTAAAACACACAGGAATTGTTGGACTCCAAAATCTTGGCAATACATGCTACTTGAATGCTGCTCTTCAAGCTTTATCAAATGTGCCTCCCATGACTCAGTATTTTCTTGAATGCATGCCTATTACAGGTATTGCCCAATAATAACTTGTGCAAGCGAATAGTTGTTTGTGATTAATAAAGCATTGCATTCTTTACTACAGATCGCGATAAAGAAATCAAAAGGACTTCATTAGCCAAAGCATATAGGAACTTAATCCAGAATATGTGGAGTGAACATCCTCCCTCAACAATTGCACCGACTTCGGTTCTATATGCAGTTAAGCTGGTAAAATACAAAAAAGGAAACTATTTTGGATCACTATCCGAGTAGTCGATTCTTTTGCATCGCAAATGCAGGTATTTCAAATGTTTCGTGGGTTTCAGCAACATGATTCGCAGGAGTTCCTACGCTGTTTTATGGATCAGCTTCATGAAGAGTTAAAAGGTAGTATGGACACGTTTTGAAGAAATCATTAGTCACTTGAAAATTTTTCTTTGATTCAAACTAAAGAACCCATCTTGGATGCCCGAGAACGGGAGGCACTATCGGAGAGTAACCAGTCGGACGAAGATTCCGAACAATCTGAATCGGAATCATATTTGACCTGTGATTCCGGTGTTAGCGATGACGAAGGGTCATGTCAATCAGGTCCAAATGCAACCTATCGCTCTGGACGTCGCAAAAGGACTAGAAGCTCATCGGATAGTGAATTCTCTGATGCGTTGGACAGGTAATTTCATCTGAAAACGTAAGATTTTAAATCTTAAGATTTTCAAATTTTTTGTTTTAGGTCTCCATCTCCTCGAAGCACATCCGTCGAAGCATCTAGCAACTCATCTGTGAAATTTCGTAGTATTGTATCAGATGTCTTTGACGGACAGATTCTGAGCTCCGTTGAGTGTCTCACTTGCAATTTGGTATAGCTAGAGACGCAAAGTATTATGGATTCTTGTCACATATCTTTGAAATCTTAGATTTCGAACCGAATGGAGACTTTCCAGGATCTATCTTTGCCGATTCCCAGTCGAGACCAACTATATGTAATTCATCAGTCGGTGTCGCAGACATGGAGTCAAAGTGAAGACGAGGTAGCCTTATTTATTTCAAAAAATAATGAATAATCAACCTGTCATAAATGTTTGTAGAGTGTTAAACAGGGATGGATGTCTTGGATGTGGAATTACGTTTGGGGCTGGTTTTGGGGACCAAGTGGCCATCTGTATGATTGCCTGTCTGCGTTCTTTAGTGCTGATGAACTCAAAGGCGATAATATGTACAGGTAACCTTCGATACCAAGTGACAAATCGTTCGTAACCTAGCAATGATAACACCACATTTGTTTCTTTTCATTGCAGCTGTGAAAAATGCAAAAAGCTACGCAATGGTATCAAATTTTCTACGATAGAAGTTTTACCAGAAGTCTTGACTATTCATCTCAAACGCTTTCGGCATGAACCGATGTTCAGTTCAAAGATCTCCTCCCACATATCGTTTCCGATCCGGGGCTTGGATATGAAGCCTTGGTTAAGTCGAGGTATGATTTAATTCTTTCTACATCCTTATAGCCAACCAATGGTTTGATAAACTTAGTTCTCGTTTACGTTAATTTTAGACTGTTCCTCGAAAATAACCATTTATGATTTAACTGCTGTAATTGTGCATCACGGCACAGCCGGAGGTGGTCATTATACTTGTTACGCCTTGAACGAACCTTCTTCACAATGGATGGAATTCGATGACTCATCAGCGAGGCCGGTGTCGGTCGAAACAGTGGCGAATTGCCAAGCCTATGTTCTGTTTTATCGTAAAAGACGAACAAATGAAATGGATGATTTTCGCCGACATATAGCTAACCTAACACACCAGGAACTAGACGCCCAGTCAAGTACTGTAAAGAAAATTTCATATTTGTAGTTTATCAAAAAATAATAAAAACTTCACGTAATTCCAGATGGAGGCCTGTTGCAATTTTACATTTCGTGCAAATGGTTTTGCAAGTTTAAGACGTTCGCTGAGCCGGGAATGATACACAATCAAGATTTCTTGTGTCCTCACGGAGGCGTGCAACCGTTGAAAATTGAAAAGCTCGAAGAAGTGTGTTTACCAGTGAGTGCCGTTGTTTGGGAAGCCCTGCATACAAGGTACTTTATTTATTTACAGAATAGAACCAAGTAGTGCATAAAAAAATGGTTTTGGCCGCCAGGTTTGGTGGTGGCCCAGCATGCAATCGACTTTTTAGGTGCCCTATATGTCAACAAAAGCAAGAAGTGATGGATAAGAGGTGAGATGACTTACCGTCACACATGTTACTCTTATATTTTTTACTTTACATTCATTATTGCTTTTCAGACGAAGGGAAGAGCTCGAAACATTTCTCGAATTACAAAGAGATTTTCAAAACGAAAAATCCTCTGTTCCTATTTATGCCATCGCAATGAATTGGTTTCGAAAGTGGGAGAATTTTGTCAAGAACAGGGATTCCCCTTTACCCGGCCCGGTAGAAAATCTACCGATAACCATTTTGCGCAACGGAAATCGGGTCCTCAGACCATGTAAGTTTATGTTTAAAATCATAATTGTATAAAAATATTATAACAAGATGGTTTTAATAGCTTCTGATTTCGCGCAACTATCGGCCGCCCTTTGGCATTTGTTTCATTCACATTATGGCGGAGGACCTGAAGTCATCATACGTTCATAACTTTTGCAGATCTTCAAAGATTTTATTTAGCCACATTCTGTTAGTCTAACATGTGGCTCGCATATCAGCAGCATTTATAAAGTAAGGCATACAACCCATAAAGCAGAAACAAACAATACAGAGCCAAAGAACTGCTCATTTGAAATTAGATGTGTCACAGGTCTTTTTTTGATTTGAGATAATTTGAACAGTTGATAAATTGCAATGACAATGTGCAAGAGATCTGGTAACATGAAGAAAATGTCTCTTAGCACTTGATGCAGTTCACCTTCCTGTTTGATGACATTTGTAACAAACTGATCCCATCCAGCTGTTAGTACATGGAGGATGGCTATATCAATGATAACAAGCAATTTACCAGATGACAATTCAATATTGAGATTGGCAAGCTTCAACACAAAATAGGTACTGCATATTTCGGTGAAAGAAAAGAACATTTGGTGATAAAATTGTGAATAGAAATCATCATTGTAGTAGTTAACATATCCCCAAAATGAGTAATAATGAGAGTAGACCACACTGGCGAACAATATGAACATGGTATAACGAAGCTCTTTTGTACTCCACAACTTCAAAAGATACTTCATTGATTCATAGCAAACAATAACATATAGGACTGTTAGCAGCCATATTTTTGCTGACTGTTCTGTTGCATTAAAGTACATATGCTTGTAGCCACTAATTCCGGCCTCATAGTTTCCTAAGCAAAAACAACAACAAAATGCCCTATTACATTCAGAAAAATAATTAAATATTTTATTGAGATACCTTTAAAAACTGTATCCCAGCATGAACAGGAACATGTTTTCTTGTCAATGGTTCTATTGTATTGCTTCCACAATTTTGAAAAAATTATCATGTGAATAACGGGGATTATGAATGGAAGCAGAATGGCAAAAAAGATAACCCAAAATGCAGGCTTTTTGTAGGGGGCCCATGTTAAGACCATTCTAGATTGATGAGAAACAAAGTTTCGAAACATTTTTCAAGGCACTTATTCGATTGAACTGATGGACGCCTATAACAATTAAAATTTGACAGTACACGATAAAAGGGAATGGAAAAGGGAATGCTGCGTAATATTCACATAAGGATTTCGCTTTCACGATAGCTAACTAGGATTTGATTGGGATTAAAGACTTTGCATTACAGTTTTGTTTGTACGCAATCTATTTGAAAAACAAAAATGTCAACAAATATCGTCTGCACTTTCGGCATTTTTAAATAAAGAAAATTTACACTGGCGCCAAAACGGATCACTATTCGAGAAGCGATCAAAAATTCAAAACAAAACAAAACAAAATTAAGACTGTGGTTATATTGAGTTCATCTCACGTTTTATTTAACTATTTAAACACGATAGAAGTTTAGAACCTAGGAATGCTTCCTCGTTCATTATCAATGCAATTAATTTATGAAAAGGCAAAGAGGGATAATTGTCAAGGTTAACGAAAAATATGCAAATCTGTAAACTTTTTCCCACCAAAAACGCTTTGTTTTTCCCTGGGGAAAAGGTTAGACAAACAACAAAATGCAGCAACCGAGGTGACAGGGAAGGGTTAGGAAAAAACGTCGGTTTCATTTTGGGCTTTTCATATTCACATATCACATCACAGTCATTCTTTTACAGCAGTCGGCCGAAGCAACACAATACCGAGAGGCATGGGCATGTTTGGACAGGAGGTGAGTTCATCCATATTTGGTGCTGTTGAATTTTTGGACAAGTTTACTTTCGTTAGGCCATTTTGTAGTATCAATTTCATCATTCATAAAGTTTAAGAGTGTTAGTTGCTCGCCCGGCAAATGCACGTTATTGAGAAACAGTTCTCTGAATAACGTGTTCAGGTGGAAGAGACTTTGAACCAGAAAAGATGTAGTAAAAATCGCAAATGGGTTGGAAAACTTTTATGTCCGGTTTGGTTTTAGGCAGTGATGTATTCGGCCATGGTTGACTGAACTAACTTTTGAGTACCGGTATTTTAACTGACAACATGGTATCCTGGAAAATATCTGGAGAAGTACTGTTTTCCTGAAAAAAATATGCTTTGATGGCAGAGCAGCAAAACCTTCCCTTCGTTAGGGCTCAGCAAACGAACCACGTGGTTTGGGACGGGTGCTGGGAAGTTAAATATTAAGGTATGGTATTTCTTTCGTATTCGAGAAGTTAGTTTCTCTTTCACAAGTATGTATGCTCTTGTAGTTTGGTTTTCGACATTGCAAACCTACGTACGTTCGGCTAATCAACCATTGAACTTTAAAGTCTTGAGTTTAAGTTATTGATTTAAAATGTTCACGTAGCCATCTTTATCTTGAAGATAAGCAAGAGTATTGTTATCCGGATTTTATTTATCTGTTTATATAGTGAATTCTTTGTTGAGAATGTTCTTTTACTATTCAAAATGTTATGCATGCTTGATATATTACTACGAATTTAAAGAAGAGCATTTTTAAGTTAACTGGTATTTGGCTTAAAACCGAAGTTCTTTATTGATTCAATTCAGCCAATAAGCCAACACTCCCAGAGAGGGACAGGGATCGCGGTTGGTTGCAATTGCAACCCTGCAGAGTATTCAAGGACGGAGACGTACCCGTCTTTACCGACAGTCGCTCTCGGGCATGTTGTTTTTCAACTCGTGTTCATTACATGTGCTGATCTCACTTCGAAACAAGCTCTTTTTTCACTCTGTTGATTTTCAGACTAAATTCGACGTAGTTTATAGGTTTGCTGAACGTGGAATTTAGAATTACTTAAAAATGAAGTTCTATGAGATGGGAATTGTCTTAAAACACCCTTGGGAACAGGTCGTGCAATCGTTTTGGCAGCGTTATCCTAACCCGTATAGGTATTAAAGGTTTATTTTTTCTTGAAATTTCTTTGTGTTAATTGTTTGAATCATGTTTCAGTAAACATGTTTTGACCGAAGATACTGTCCAGAGAGAGTTGGTATCTGGAAAACTACGCTCTGTCAGATTTCTTACTAAAACTGGACAGGGCCCACGCTGGGCAGACAAGTTTGTCCCTCATCAACTTGTAGGGATAATTGAAGAATCTATTGTCGACCCTAAGAAACAAAGTTTAACAACTTATACCCGCAATATTGGTTATAACAAAATTGTGGTATGTGTATTCTCTAATTCAAAATTTCCTATTAACTAGTAAAGAACTATTTTAATCTGTTATTCATTTTTGTGATAGAGCATCACCGAAAAGGTGGAATATCACCAAGACCCAACCAACCCCCAACAAACACTTGTGCAAAGGCAGGCCTGGATTGAGTCGCAGTTCCATATTGGAACTCTTAGACGCCCAATTGAGGCATTTATATATGATCGCTTCCGCAAAAACTGCACCAAGGTAGGTGGATTTCATAGTTTTCCTAATGCTGGGTTTCACATGTCAAGGTTGCATATTATTTTGGGCTATAGGCTTCAAATGGATTCCAATGGGTTTTGTCCAAAATGTGGACCAAGGAACCAGTCAATTCCCCAGTCATTCTTAATGATATTGCTCTAGAAGCAGCAAGACGAGCTACGACTATTGCTTCCCATGCAAACGCAAGACTCAGTTCTTAGAGAAAAAAAGATTCATTCTTGTCTTTCAGTTGTATTGTTGCACATTCGGAACGCCATTAGCCTTTATATGCAATATTTCAGATCATCTTAGGTGGTTTAGTTGGAACTCCTAAAGACCAAATGTTTATCAGTAAATCATGTACACGAAAAGCGGTTACTTCTAGGAAGTCGTGACATTACATTGTTTGTAACAGTATTTTCACCCTAGGTGGTGAAAAAATACATTCTTTATGTTTATTGATTTATTCAAGACGAATTTCGTTGTTTTTTGTTGTGATTATTGATTTTTTTGTGCATACGCGTTGCCTGTGTGAACCATCCTAATTAGATTTGTGCTTTTCCGGACAGAAATAATCCTTTTAATGTTCAGTATTTTGTCTACGTGGAAGCAGCAAGGACGGTAACCATGGCGTTGGGTAAGTTTCATGTGAATCTTTGGTGTTGAAAACTTGAAGCTAATAAAATCTTTTCTGTTCGAAGCGGAAAACAAGGATGCAGTTTATGGTTCATACAAATACAGCGACGGCAGCGAATACATAGGCGAGTGGGATCAGAATGGGCAGCGGCACGGTGTAGGGCAACTTACTACTCCGGATGGTTCGGTATATTCAGGTCAATTTAAACTAGGGCTGTGCTCTGGTTTAGGCGTGCTTGTTTTCTCGGACGGTGCAAGGTAGTATTGTAAAGAGCATTTAGCTTGTCAATATCACGAGTTGAAATGTTTTGTTATTTTGTGTGTCCAAGGTACGAGGGAACATTTTCCGAAGGCTGGTTTCATGGACCGGGGGCATTCTGGAGATCAGACGGTATGAGGTATGAAGGTGAATTCCGTGGCGGGCGTATTTGGGGCCAAGGTAAGAAAAATAAATTGAAATAAGCCGTTTGTCTTGTAAACATTTATTATTTGAACTAGGTTTGGTGACGTTTTCCGATGAAAGCAATGGGTTCCCTCGCCATGAAGGATATTTTCAAGATTGCAGATTTATGCGCCGAGCCAAGTGCGGTGACGCAATTCAACGAGCTCAGAAAGTCGCATTAATGGCTCGCGCTTTATGTGATGAACACTAAGCAGTTCATTCTTTTACTACCATCTCCTTGAAGAAAGCATCCGTTATCCGTGAATCAAAATCAACAGATTTATTCAAACTTAGGTATATTACTTGTTTTATCTGGTGATAGCTGTTGAATTTGCTAGCAGTAGATGTTGAAGAGCAGTGGACTGTTTCATCCGGGCTTGCAGTAATATATGACTGGCTACTCCGATACGAACGTCCATTAAAGTCAGCTCTCCTTTTATTCGAATTAAGACTTTTTTCAAGTTAACCAGGGGAGCTAACGATATGACGAAAAGAGAAATGTTGATGTATGTGAAGTGAAACGAGAAACGTATTTGGATTTCAAAGGGCAGTAACTTACTTCCATCAGTCATGTTGAGACTACGTTCATCAAGCTCGTTCTTGATGTGCTGTATCTCATCATTTAATTGGTTTAATTTATGATTACGTTCTTCTATCCCGACTGTGAAGTAAAATATTGCTGTATATTTGGAGAAACTCCATTTTAGGTGATTGACGTACCACTGAATTTGGTGTATTTTTCTTCAACCTGTTTAAGCTGCTCCTGAGTTTTGCCGTACTGAGTCAACAATCCACTGAGCTGAGAATTTAGGTATTTTTCTCTAGTTTCCACACGTTCCATGTTCTTCTCGATGTCTGTGCTGATCTTCTGCAGCATAGTTCGAGATGAGCTCATCGTATTAGACACACTTGCACTGTATTTTGATAGCAATTCTAGTCGTGACCTCCAATCCCGGGGATCTATTTTGGGGAAGAAAAAAAAAACTTAAGTTAATTTTTTTGAAATGGACACTTCGGATTCTTGTGGGCCATGGCATTACTTACCAGGCTTCATTGCAAGCTTAAGTCGTGGAATGACACGTTCAACTTCGATCTTCCAAGCTTCAGTATCCGCATCCGATTCCAGTACATCAGCTCGCATTTGACTCACGTGAGGGGTAATAGTTTGGACGTTGAGGTTGAAGAAATCTTTATCGTACTCGTCGTCGTCACTTCCATATTGAGCGGCCATTTCTTCCTCTACCTGATCCAAATCAAGTTCATCTCCACTTCCGTTCTCCTCTTCTACAACTTCCTCTTCGTCCTGCTCCTGAGGCCTGTAAGACATTGAACTTATTAGTTTTACGTGCTAGGAGTTCAGTATGTTTTTCTTACTGATCCCATAAGAAGTTGTTGATTTTCAATGCGTAGTCAGCCAACCGATCAAGAACGAAAACAACGTGCTCGCCGTAGCCCTGCTTCAGTCGATTTGGTGGAAACTCGATAGCGACTCCCTAAGGTAAATGATGGGTCATGGACGGGTATTCATCTGTTTTATTAAATGGGGAAGTAAAATCTAAAATCATCCTACTAAACGGCGAACGTGGTCCAATATATTTGATATTGTGGCATTGGGGTCGTCAGATTCCTGGGGTGTGTCGAATTTTTTCTTGCCTTTTCGTATCAACCATGCAGCTGTAACAACAAACATGTAAAACTGCTCCCCTGGGTTGGTAGGTATAGCAAAGTAATGTCTAAATTTGAATCATTACTCGTATTTAATGATTGATGTTTAGCGATAGGTTCTTTTATTAGAAAGTGTACCTTGGAAAAGGTTTAATGTTGAACTCGTTGGCGAATTCCGTCTCGTATTTGAGGAGTTTCATTTTGTCAACCAAATCTTCCATTAAAGTAAACACCGTGAAAGAAGCACCTGGGCCCAGTTGCCCAATTTCACTGTCAGCACTTGATTCATTTCGGTTGCCATTTACACCAGAATCAGATTTACGGGATGTTTTCTCCATTTGCACTTCGTTAGTAGTTACTTGAAGCTTCGTATTGCACACGTACTGTTCTAATCTGTTTGTTTCGCTTCCATCGGTATGGTTTCCTTGGTTACCACGAATTCATCAAACCTAACACAATGATATTGGAGTAACTTAAAACTACTACTAATAGTTAATCTGACGAAATTTGTATTCATCAATTATCATTTTCTCCATGAAATGAATCAAAATTAAAAACAACATACGTTGCATATAATCATACTGAAAACATAGCCAGTCATTTCCATTCAAACTTCGCACATGCACAAGCACACTATAATATGCACACAAGAAAATATAATTAAATTGACAAAATGTTAAAGTGTGAAAAAGCCGTCCAAGGCAGCAAATCACATCACATCGGTATTAATTGTTTGCCGAAATACTCAACAAACTCTCAAACGTTAGTAAACTAGTTACAGCTGGACAGTGGGATGAGTTGAGCCGTAGTTAAACGTTACCAATGGAATGCGATTTGCTGCGTTGTCCTAGCAAGCAACTGCCTCAGGACTGAAATTAATGTATCAAAATGTACAAGTTAAGTAAGGACTTGTAATAACTTTTTGCACTATTTACCTTGGGGGAAAAAGAAGCGCAGAATTTGTTTCCACCCAATAGGTTACCGCAAAAGATAACAAAAGGACTACCACCCCAAAGACGAATATGGAGACTGCCTGGAGTGAGGAAGCTTTCAGAAATATTCGAACTGAAAAGGTCTCCCATCTGGATTCTGTCCAGGAAGAGTATTCTCCCGATGCCCAGTCATAATCTATTACAAAATTATGGTATATCACATTTAAAAAAATTATAATATTTTAAATAGACCTTCAATTTCAAAGGCAGGACTAACTGCATGAGATGTTTTGACAGTGCTGCGATAACATGTTCCGCTGGAATTATTTGATTCGTACTCCCCCATCCAATAATAATGGTAAATCTGTAGGAAAAGGAGACACGTACAGAGGTAAACAAGGTTGAATCTTTGGATTGGAAAAAATCATACATACTTCATTGTGATCACTGTTTATACAAGCTGTTTTGTTGATATCAAGTGGATCTCCACTGACCATCGCCAAAAGGTGCCGGGTTCGTAGCGAAAGGGCCTTGTAGGCACCATCACCATGTGTCACACCCACATAGGTCGGCAAAATGCTTCCAGTGGCTATATTGTTTCTTCCATTTAAAAGCCAACTGAAGAGACTGCAATTGGCGTTGACCAGATAACACTCGAGAGTGCTCTCCAACTATCCAAAGTAAGATTTTCTCTGTGAAACGCGCGCAGTTTTTTTTAAAGAGACTGAAGAACCTACCAACGTCACGTTAGCTACGATGTTTGGAGGCATTGTATCCCCTGGATTAGCCAACTCATAGATTGCAGCTGATACCGTGTGGGCAACCTCAGCAAGATGTTTTGATAACTTTGAAGAACTAATTGTTTGAATTGTATCCCATTCGTTGTTGTAAAACTGATTAGTAAATGCGCCCTTGTGGTTGGAGATCAACAGCCCTGGGATACTCAAATCTTTTTTGAGAAAACTTTGAAGAGAGGCTGGTGGCAGTGGAATTGAAGCACTGACAGGCTCTGCAGTCAGATTGCCCTTATTTTTAATAAGGACATTGATCAAATCCATCACCTAGGGAGGTAGAAAAAATTAAGTAATGCTGAAAGTATTTTAAATTAGTTGAATTACGTTGGAGTTAACCCGGCTGTCATTCCTCGATTTGGGATCCGTGTGCAGGTAAATCTTATTATCACCATGAGGAGCAAGAGAACCAAGTTCAATCCAATATTTAACATGTTCGAGCCCAATCAGAGGACTTTGCGAAGGAATTTCATCTTTCAACGGTTTCGGGAATTTTCCTGTTAATGAAAGAAATGAAATAAGTTAACGTTTTTTGCGGAACTGAAAATGTGGAAACAACCCAAAGTCATGTCGTAGGCCATGCGACTAGATCCGATGTAGTCGAAAGCTTCACCATTAAAAAGTACTAGAAAGACATTTTCGATCTCCTGACCAGTGATATTGAACTTGAACTTGTTAATCATATCTGCAATAGCTATTAGAGTAGCCATTCCCGTAATGGCTGTATCGGCACCAACTGACAGACCATCGAATATGGATGCACTGTCCATTCTGGCAGAGACGAAGATGACGGAGTGGTTGCGAATGGGTCCGCTACTCTTGTTTGCGGCCAATACAGGGACAAAAATGTTCACATTCCCCAGAGGATCACAGTACTCGGCTATAATATCAAATATTTTCTGTTAGTTTTTTGCTGGAAGCTGATGTAATAATGGTTGATGGCTTACAAGGTTGTGGATTGAGTAGCATGTTGAGACGTCCTCGTCGAAGGCACGTTGGTGTATCCACCGCGGCCCACATAAAAGCTTTCAGTTCAATGGCACATAAGGGATAGCTGGGGGGCGTACCTTCTATAGGTCGATTGAACTTTAAATAACACTGCAAAACAAGATTAGATCACTTAACATGTAGAAAAAACTAAAATAATTTACATCGTCAAGCAAAACTGATTGATTTAGCTTGGTTTCATTGATGAAAAAAATTGGGAACTGGAAATCTTCAAATAAAATTGCATCTCCAGCAGGATTCCATGGGTTAGAATCACAGTAGGAAGAAAATGCATCATTTCTGTACAGTCCTATAAAAACAATAAAAGTAAAATGATCCACATATGAACACAAAAATAAATAATAATAATAAAATTTTTTCAAAGCTACTAACCAGTAATTTTGTTGGGACATGTTAGGTCATTAGAATAAGGCGGTGCTGGAGATGGATTATGAAATGTAGTATCAGTTTGGTTTAGAACTACTATGCCAGCAACTTTGCCTGAATTTTTCAGTGTCATCAGATTCTCTCTGAAAGTTTAAGGATAATGTAATGCAAGTCATTTTTTTCTGAATTTTTGGTACAAAGAAAAACTGTTTTCCAAACCTTCTAAACAAGTCTGGAGGTAGTAAAACCACGTATGGAGCATCAGGACCAACTTCAAGAAGCCAATCAAAATCCATTTTTGTTCCAACATAATGAACAACACCTACATTTCCTGATTGGGATGCTGAAGACAAAATATTTTAAAAAATTTTAAAGGTTAGACATCGCTTATTATACAGTAAATTTAATTAGCACCGATCTGTCAAACTCGGAGATCTTACATGAACAACCGATCTGATGAGTTCCATTTAACCTTCTAAAGCAACTAAAACCATCGTCAATTCGCTGATAAATTTTTTCCGTGATTCTTTCACCATTCAAGTCAGTTGCTAAGAAAAGAGCACTAAATAATAACCAACAAACTTTTTTGACATTTAAAATGCCAGCCATCTTTTTACAGTTCTGTACGGTTGGTTTTGCTCGGCAGGCTTTGAAGTGTTTCTGCAATGCAAGTCTGCAGGTCTCTGTGTCTGTGGTGTACTGTTGTGTGGTGTACGGTGTGCCCCACGCCCCACGGTCCACAGACACACCGCCCCGCGCCGAAAGAATGAAAACTATAAAGTAGGGCAGCCAGCGCAAACCGTGACAATGGCTCTGTTCAATCATAATACCGCCATTTATTAGCTCTGACTCTCTGCTTAAAATTCTAAAAATGTGTGGACGAACTGCTTGGTATTACTTTATCTTATTATATATTATATTATATATATTAAATATTTATTAGAATAATTATACATTGCAGAAAAGTTTTTTTTTCATTTTTTGATTTCTGTATTCATTGAATGAAATCAAATCACTAGAAAATCGTTACGACAACGATTTTTCTCTAACTTAGATTCTACTAAACAGAATTTGTTCATTGTTTTTCTATGGTTAGTACGTTATCGCCTGATGTATTGTGCAAAGCGTGCACCTACAAGAAAACGAATTCTGATTGCTATACTCAAGTGGAGTGGAAAGAAAGTAGTAATGGGAAGGAATGTGACCCATCAACCAACTTTGTCCCAACATTCTATGGACCTGTAATGATTTCCAAGAAGCATTTAGACCCAAATGCTGATCCAGCTGACAGAGTTCTAATGCCTATGATGTGGGGAATTATTCCAAGATGGCATAAAGTACATCTCTTTATTTCTTCTGTAAACATTTCTATTGTTTAATGTAATGTCTCATTGTTGCTGATTTTTCTCAGGGATCTCCAACCCAGCACAAGATTACAACAAACAATTGCCGTATTGAAGGAATTACTGAAAGTCGCCTTTACAAAGATCCACTACAAAAGGGTAGACGCTGTGTGGTACTCTGTGAGGGATTCTACGAATGGAAAAAACCTAAAAATAAAGGTGGAGTCAAGCAACCATATATCATATATTTCCCCCAACCTGAAGGAGTGAGTATTTTGCTAGTTATACTTGATTCTAATTCAGATATGTTAACTTTTCGTTCTTTTATTAGCAAACAATTTTCGAACCGGAGACGTGGACGGATCGCTTAAATGAACTCTGGTCTAAAGAAGATGGATGGAAAGGACCAAAACCACTCACGATGGCTGGTCTATTCGATATCTGGAAATCACCTGCAGACGGTAGCATCATTTATAGTTACAGTATAATAACCATGGACTCTTCCTCGGCATTCGCATGGATACATGAAAGAATGCCAGCTATTCTTGAAACGGAAGATGACGTCCGCGATTGGCTTGACTACACACGTGTTCCTGCTGAACAAGCTCTTGCCAAATTGAAAGCTTCATCCATATTAACTTGTCATCCCGTATCTACCGATGTCAACAATGCGAAAAACAAAGGGGATCATCTCACAAAAGCCATTGATTTGAATACACCCAAAAAGCTCTCGGGGAGTGGAAAGTTTATGGCAAACTGGTTGAGCCGAGGTAGTCCAGTTAAAGCAGAAAAAAGTGAAAGTCCCCCCAAAGAGGGCGTTAAACGTCGTTCGTCAATGAATAATAAAGATCCAGCTCAAGGTACGTCTGCCAAAAAAGTCAAAGAGGATGAAACGACCGACTAAAATTCTTTGCTGAAAAATATCGTTGTGTTTGTGTATCCCTCAATTTTTCAGAATGTAGCGACTATTTTTGTTAACCAAAAGTGTTTAAAATACAGATTTATAGGATACGTTACAACATTCCCTGGCAATTCGGAACTGACAGTTCAAACAGGATGTCAGGTGTCCGCCGAAGCCATCGGAAATTTCACACTGATAAATATTTATGTAACCTCCCTCTGTTATCAGATACGTCGTATCTGATCGCCGTTGGCGACAAGAGAACTCTTGACTAAAAGGACTCTAGTTTATCAGAACTTCAAAGTGTCTCAAGAATCGAACACATCTCGGCTGTTAATATTCGCGATTCACGATGAAAATTGCTGTACTCGGAGCCACAGGTGGGACAGGCGTTCAGATAGTGAAGCAAGCACTAGCAGGCAAGCATGATGTTATTGCCATAGTACGTAACCCAGACAACCTTAAAGAAATCCAGAACCCTCGTCTTAAGGTAATTTTGTTTGTTATGCTAATGTTATTATGGAACGCTATATTGAAGTAAATGTGTTTGGTACAGGTTGTCAATGGTGACATTTTCTCTGAAGTCAGTTTGACGTCCCACTTTAAGGACACTGATGCCGTCATTTCCTGTCTAGGCTTCAAACGGAGCTCGGCAGTAACTGGCTATACGGAGTCCATCAAACCAATCATAGGAGCAATTAGAGCTGCTAAAGTCCCAAGACTACTTGTTATGACGGCATATTACACAGAAAGTAAGCACATTATCTCTTGAAGCCTTAAATAACGATGGCAGTAACTCATTTTTTCTTGTTGCAGTATCTTCCAGCGATAGTCAAGGGTTCCTTGTGCGATGGCTGCTAATACCTATGCTTCGACCGATTTTGATTAACATGAGGCAAATGGAGAAATTTCTTGAAAGTGAATGCAGTGACATCAATTACACCGTTATTCGACCCCCTGGACTAACCAATGGAACGGCGTCAGGTAAATATGAAGCCTATGCAAATATTAGATGATTGTTAAGAGCTAAGTTAAGTGTTCCCCGTTCTCCGAATAGGGCGAAAAATCAAATCGGAGATTGGTTCTTATTTCTTAAAAGATAAATCAAGTCCTACTAGAATGCCTCGCGCCGACGTAGCGAAATTTATGATCGACTGCCTTCCAAAATCGGATTTGTTTCAAAAAGCAGTCGCGATTGGCCTTGAATAATAACCTTCTTTAATGCACTTTTTTAAATTTCACAATCAGTAATTTGAAATTTTATCGTCTTCAAAGAAAAAAATACCAATCTAAAGCGATTGAACTTCGTGTTAAATCCCCCCCACCCCTAAAATTTTTTTCCATTGAGGAAAGAAATCAATTTCGATTAAAGTAACGTTCTTGCTAAAAGTTCAATATAGAATACTTCGGTTCCACCAGAAATTCATCTTGCTTGTGGATGCTAAAATTATTCTATTTCTTCCCAACAAATGGGAAAAGTTGCAAGTTTTTGAAAAGTTTCCGTTAGTCGAAATTGAATTTCAGCTTTATCGCCTCATATGCCTCTTCGTTCTTGTCGTAGAATTTTTGAAACAAAGTGTCACATGCATGTAAAAACTCTGGCACAGATGTCATATTAGGTTTACTAGTTTACGGTCACGTCTTGCTAACTTAACCTAAGCACAGATGTCATGCTGCATACCCTTTGGATAGAAGCATTTTGTGCTCAATGATGTATGACATCAAAGGCAAAATGAAAGAAAAACAAAAGAATAGAGTGTGCAACATATCATCAAGTAGCTCATCACGAAACATCCTCTTTCTGTGCAAACAATTATCCTGGGAAATGTCGTAGTTCCATGGTACATTTTTTTAAGAACTATAGAATATCGGATGTTGTAATGAGATGCTCTGTGCCCCCGCGTAATTAACGTGTCCCGGGATAAAGCTGTCTCCTAGCAAATAACTTATATAATAAACATGACTGCCGTGAGGCTTATCTGTCAGTAAACTTTACCGTCATATGCGTCCCGATATCAAATCAAGTTTCCCTTCCTCTTAGTCAGGCCTAGCTAGTACGCACAGCCTATACTGGAGGTATCGATCCAGCCGCCAAAATAGACCTCACCCCATGTATACGGAAAGCAAGAGGGTGGAACCGTAATCAAGGATCAAATAGATACGCTGCAGAAGGAGACTTTCATAATGAAACTTTTCCATGGGTGCTTCGTACAACACAATAAGTTCACGGCTACGTCTCTTGCTGCTTCTTGATTTCCTACGGAAACGCAATCGTCGAATGTTTGAAACCTCGGTAACGTATTGGGAAGATCGTCACACTTTATACACGACAACTATCTGTGTATTATCGGAAAAATGTATTATAGATGTAAAACTCCACCCTAAAGATTTATTGGGGTACTGCACAGAAAGTCAAAGAAACCGGCGGAAGAGAAACGGAGATGAAGCAAGCTCACGGTCACTGCACACACCCATATATCATTTGTAATACGCAACTCGCTGATTCACATCGCAAACCAGTTGAAATGAAATCTATTCACATGTATATCAAACTCTTACGTTGGCATTTATGACCGGAACTGAGACTGTTAAGCCTTATCCGCTGATAAATCAGATGTCTCCTCTGGCAAACCGAAATACTCGCGTTATTTTTATGACTGTGTTATCCCTTATTGTATAAGTTTGTGTGTCTGTGTGTCTTTGCCTTTTACACTTCGAATGCCTAGTTTTTTTCACAATCGATTTGGCATAAGGAAAAAAAAGGCCGATGTCGTCAACTACGATTATATACGCCAAAGAGTCAAGAAGCGTTGATTGAAAACGGGAAGTATGCGACTTTCATCGTGTTTGCTTTCTAATTAGGTGTTATTAGCGAGCGAGTGAGAAACTGTGCCTCATTGCAGTTGACAGGAGTTCGCATTTCAAACCTTGGCATGGATTACTTTTTTGTCACCATCCCACTCATGTCTTTCCTATTTTTACCGCGAAAATATCACGAATAGAAGTGCGTAAAAAAAATTGTTATTGGCTGCACGTTTTATGGAAAATGGGGAAGAATATGAGAAAGTTGGTTTGTGTAACAAGAACGGCGCGATTGCTCTCAGCCTAAGTATGTCTATTTATTCCGCCCATCATTAAACCATATTGGATATCCAGAGAGAACGGCGTCACAATCTCGTAAAAGTTTCTGGATCAATAATACTTTTAAAAATTTCAGTCACGTTTCTAAGCAAGTACCGAAGTCGTAAGTTTTGAACCCTATGCCTCTCTACTAGTGTGCCGCCTTCATCGCAATGCATAATTTGAATTGGCGTTGTTTTTAGCTTCAACTCATGACAGTAAAAAAAACGCCAAAAAATATATAATTTTTCTGTGTCGCGCCAGTATGTTGTTTGCTAGTCAAGTTCAACCCAAATTTGCACCGGGGCCGAGCACTATTTAATTGCAATTGAAGATTGATTTGAAGGATTGAAGCGAAAAGCCGCTTTACACTTCAATCGCTTTTCAAAAGCGATTGAAGTGATGATATGAAGTCCAAAAATAAAGTTATACAATGAAGAAATCTGGCATCGCTGTGCAAATGTTTATTCACCGAGAAAATAAAATTTTTCTATTTGGCAACTTCTTGCTGACAGACAGACTCAACTGTGGTGAAAACAGAAAAACATGGCGTCCCTATCAAGGTAAAATTATTTCAATTTAGATTGCATTGAATTTTCTTCAGAACATGTTTCTATATCTCATAGCTATCTACCGGCGCCAACGCAGTTGACATGGGATCGAGACATCGAGGAGCAAAAGGAACGAGCTAATCGCCAAACGGCCATCGTGGCCGCTACAAAGGCTATCCCACCGTACGGGAATCGCAGTGGATGGATACCTCGAAATGCTTCCGATTTCGGAGATGGAGGTGCTTTTCCTGAAATTCATATGGCACAGTATCCTTTGGACATGGGCCGGAAGGATCAAGTGGGACAAAAATCAAATGCCCTAGCCATACAGCTTGATGCAGAGGGAAAAATCAAGTATGATGCCATTGCCAGGCAGGGCCATAGCAAAGACAAGCATATCTACTCAAAATTCACAGATCTTTTACCTGCTGAAATCACAAATGAAGATGACCCGACATTGCATAAACCTACAGACGAGGAAATTGCAGATATCACTGAAAAAACTAGACGGGCCTTAGAACAAATTACACATGCAAAGGTGGAAGCTGCATTGCCAGTCCGTGCTGCAGAAAGAACTGGCCCTGCACAGTTTATTCGTTACACACCAGCCCAACAGGGTGATGAATTTAATTCTGGTGCCAAACAGCGCATTATTCGCATGGTAGAAGTACAAAAAGATCCCATGGAACCCCCTAGGTAAAAGTTTTGAATTAAAAAAAATATATATATTCTTCTATGTGTTCTAATATTATATTCATGTAATTAGGTTCAAAATTAACCAAAAAATTCCCCGTGGGCCTCCATCTCCTCCCGCTCCCGTCCTACATTCCCCTACACGTAAAGTTACTGTTAAGGAACAACAGGAATGGAAGATTCCACCTTGCATTTCAAACTGGAAAAATGCCAAAGGTTACACAATTCCCTTGGACAAACGTTTAGCGGCCGATGGCCGAGGGCTTCAACAGGTAATGCCTACAGTTACACGTGTTAATATTCCCTTCACTCTGACAAAAAGACTCTGTTAATCACAGGTTCACATTAACGAAAAATTCGCCAAATTGGCTGAATCCTTGTATATAGCGGATCGAAAAGCCAGAGAGTCGGTGGAACTAAGAGCTCAGCTTCAAAAGAAGCAGGCTCAGAAGGAGAAAGAGAAAAAAGAAGACACATTACGGCAACTTGCCCAGCAAGTTCGTGAAGAGAGAGCTGGTCTTCGACCGGGGGGTGGAGGTGCTGCTGCTCGTGAAGACGATGATGATGCAGCTGAGCGAGACAATTTGAGACAAGAGCGGCATCGCGAGAGACAACGTGAGCGCAACATTGCACGTGCTGCACCTGGCGACAAGAAGTAATGAATTCAACATAGGATGTTTTCGTCGGTTTTATTAACAATTTTGATTGGTGTGTAGATCTAAGCTTGATCGCCAACGGGAGCGTGACATCAGTGAGCAAATCGCTTTAGGTATGCCTGCTCGGGCTTCTGCTAGTGGCGAGACTATGTACGACCAACGGTTATTGAATCAAACTCGTGGTATGGACAGTGGTTTCGCCGATGATGAGGCCTACAATGTTTATGACAAACCATGGCGTGAACAGGGCACTCTTTCCAGTAATCTTTACCGCCCCACAAAGAACCTAGATCAAGACCTGTATGGCGATGACCTCGACAAATTGGTCAAAACTAGCAAGTGAGTTTTTTGTTCATTCCGCTAATGATTCCATGGCCAATTTTTTAATCTTTGCTTTTGTTGTAGATTTGTCCCTGATAAAGAATTCAGTGGAACTGATCGTTCTGGTCCTTCTGGCTCCCGCAGTGGCCCAGTTCAGTTTGAAAAGGAAGAGGATCCTTTCGGCCTCGATAAGTTTTTGACAGACGTTCGCAAGGCCAGTAGCAAACGACCAACCGATGCGGATCGTTCAGAAAAGGACAAGGACAAGAGAAGACGTCGAGATTAAATTTTTTTCCGTTGACGATAATCGCGACTATGTTTAATTTCTCTCATTTTAAACCTTCAAAAAAAAAAGAAAAAGGCAAACAACCATTTTCAAGAAGACTACAATACATTTTCAGATAAAAAGTTACTGACTAGTTGTTTATTTCTCTTGAATGATTGACAATTGACAATCTTTGGTTCAAATACTGTTGAAAGTTACAAGACGTTTTACATAAATGTACACAATATTCAATAATGAAGCAGAAGACTTTGAATATCACCAGACAAAGGAAATGTAAGTATTATGAAAAAAGTCCAGTCGAAAGACCACGATAAAAACACCTTGCTTCAAGAAGCCTGTGCAGCTGCTCAATGCTAATCAAGCGGACATGAGCTTCTTCACTAAGCTGTTGCCTTTCCTGCAGCAATTCTACCAGTGTCTCTGAAGTACTGTAAATTTGGAGAAGCAGCCATTCTTGCAATTTTTTGAGATCATCAATGCACAGGTTTTCGGAAACTAGAAGAAGAAAACATGTGATCGGACAACCAAGCAACAAGAACACCTGGGAAAGGTAGGGTATAGAAAAAAAAGACATACCGGAATACGACTGTTTAGTGCTGGATTTGAGCTCGTGTTGGACGCAACATTGTGTTTGTGATGTAGCAATTTCGTCAGGAGTTTTCAGTGGATTTCGCGAACAGAATATGGCAGCAACGGTTGTATTTGATGGTGAATCGTTTAACAGAGGTAAACGACTTTCTTCGTGGCCGATATCCATGGCGAAGACTGGCCAAATTACGTCAAATCTCTGATACGACCATAACCATTACTCTTTCTTTCCTAATAAGAAAGCAAACAAGGGAAACAGTGTCCCCTATCACCTTGACAGATCAAATTAATCCGTGAGATGGCGGTGGCGTTCGGTCGCAACTGTAACAAATCAAGAGCTTTAAATGGCCTTTTGATAGACCCTCGGTTCCAGTGCAACAACAACAACAAAAAAAGGGGAAGCTTAGAGTGAAGGAAAAGGAGAAACCAGAACAAGCTTTTGTATGTATTTTTTTTATTATATACCATTGTGCATGTACCTATGATCACTAAACAAAATGAAGGGCCACTTTTTCATTCATCGGTCCTCTATTTGAAGTGGTGTATATAGTATAGAGTAGGCCTAAACCCAACAAAAGAGCTGCACTGATCACTCTGCTTGTTCAATGGCAAAACCATCATCATATGAACCGAGTGTGACAGATGTTCAAAGAGCACAAAAAAAAGAGATTATTCTTCCTTCTATATTTGTAATGATTGTAGTATAGACTCATACGTAGAGGATAGAAAGTGCCAAGTGGATTTTGGTAGCATAGTTGGGGGGTTATACTGTATGTGATTATCGAGTCCCGAAAGTCCCGTAATGATATAGTATGTCTCCTCCCTCTCTTTTTTGTATATCCGGAGCCTCGGCGGTCTCCCGGAGAGAGTGAGTCTCTTCTTTCACTTCCACATTTTCACTCCCGACGGGAATCATCCACCGTTGCTGCTGTTGACGACGGTTTTTATATACTCCCTCTAGTTTTTTTTTCCTCCCTTCTCTTCTTTCCTTCTTTCGTTCTCTTTATGTATATCCTTTTCCCCATATATTCCTCTGGTTTGCGGGTCGTAATTTACAGCTCAAGTCTCGGCCAACTGCTCCCTCACTCATCTCTTTTCTTTTTAAAAAAAGAAAAGATGAAGCGAGCGCCAAACAGTAAATGGTTTAAGAAGAAAAGAGGATTTTCTTGGTCCATTCTTTTTGGGTTGCAACTCTTCTCTAATGACGACGAAAAGACAGAAAACTCTCGTTTTAGTGGAGGGATGAAAAGGAGATGGACGAAACGGATTATGATGCTACGAAAAAAGAGGCCGTTCGTTTATTATACACGCGCATTGCAGGATTTTCATTGACCATTTCTTCTGATTAAAGTCTCTTATAATTTAAGTTATTTTCAGCAATAGATCACGGAGTTATCGCGCTAGGGAATGTGTTTAGTCCTTTTTTAACAACTGTCACAGTTTTAACTAGACCTAAAATAAAAGGTATAACATAAATAGCCTATTTTTAAAGGACACAGCAGTCTTTTCATATCTGCGAGTCATTTATGATTTATGTGTTATAAACATATTATTCTTGGAGCTTCTCGTCTGAGAAAGAAAAACCTCTTCCGTCTGGAATTCGTTTTGCTGGAGCTCTATAATAGCACATAGCGTACACACTAGTCGTCGTTTATATAAACAAAAAAAGAAATGGACGTTGTGCATATAGTGGGCCCCAGTTTATATAGCATTTTTTTCTTCGGGCTTATCATTTATTCAAAATCAATATGGTTATACTGCTGCCGTTGACGGTGTCCAGATAAAAATGGGAAGAAAATATTATTTCAAAATAGAGGGAGGCGTGTTATTGTTCCGACGTTGGCTCCTTTATAAAGAAAACGATATTCCAAAAGTTCTATATTTGTTTAGATGTTTTTTCTTTTCTTCCTTCCTGTATGTTGAGACGACCTCTTTTTTTTTAAGGGCGAAAGAATGGGACGACCAGAGGGTGGAAAAATATCGTCTGCGCCCAGCAGCAGTTGATGACAGATGACAACATTTTCACACACTTGTATTTTTCTTTTCTCTTTTCCATCAAAAAGATCCCTCCTGCTGGGATTTTCATCTCGTCGCCCTCTGCGAGACATTTTCAACGACGTAATAATGCAAAGAAAAATACAACAACGAAAAATGCAACGTAAGAAACTTGTTTTCTCGCCCTTTAACTTTATTGTTGCTGCGGGGAAAGACTTTTTGCTCGACTCCCAGGCAACCCTTCCAAACAGCAGTATGAGATATATGTTATTAATGATTTCGATCGAGAAAAGAAAACGACATGTTAGATTCCGCCTTCCTTCCTCCTGCCTCGTGACAGCTGCGAGCGTGTCAAAAGTTTCTCCCGTTCGTAACAAATGATTTTTTTTTTTGTACGCACTCTTTACATATAACCCTCCTCTCTCCCCCTATGGTCTACCACCTTGTAGGGCCTCTTTTGTGTATACAGGAATCGTTTTAATCCGTCGGGTATTTCCGACATACCCTTTTGTTAATATTTGAATTGTACGAGGAAAAGTCATTATGAAGCTCGTTAATTCATGGAATTTCGGATTCGACAAATAGGTGTTGAAATCGAAAATAAATTGAGAGGAAACGAAAATGAAAAATAAACAATAACAAAAAACTTGAACCTGCTCAGACCTGCTACGCTTGCGCAGCATTGCCGTACTTCCTCGTTGACAGCCAACAACGAGGGCGCTCTTGTCTGGGCACGTTCAGTGTGGCCGTACCCGCCGTCGATGTCGAATCTTTCTGTTCGTCTCCTCGTGTTGAAATAGTCTCAAAAAGGGTTGTTCCAGTCTGTGTGTGTTCTTGAAGTCTTATTTTCTAGTGGACATTGACAAAAGAAAAAGAAAAGTTTGATTTCCTCGTGGCTTGTTCGTATGTGATGTTTCTGTGAGAACGGAAGAAACGAAAAAGTGATAAAACCAACACATTTTTTTGGAACGTTGCCATGATCGGTTGAACCGGATCCTCGCCCTTCCTCCTTTTTCTATTAAAGGGGGGAAAAAGAAAGAAAAACATTTTTTTTTTCTTTTTTGGGTTCCGAATTAGAAACCCCCAAATGGCTGCTGCTACTTGTCCGACTCCCAAGATGACTACCACATCCTGCTGTTGCCTCTTCATGTCCCGTTTATTACTTTACTACTGGCTAGCGTTCATCATCCAACCAGGAGGTAGTACCGTTAAAACATGAATAATCTCATTGAACATTAGTTTTTTCCTGTACAATTTGTCTGCTGCTGTGTGTGTGTTTCAAAACGGGAGCACGAGGGGAATTTGTCAAATAGCTTTTGATCAATTGAAGGAATGTTATTCATAGGGCCTTCTTCCCGTTTGATATCTCTCCAAGAGAATAATAACACGAAGATTGAATTTCCTTCGTTTCAACGAGATCAAATCGCCAGTCTTGTTGAATTCTTTTTTGTTTTTCTTTCATTCGTCCGTAGTTAAACTTGCTCGACTTATTGTCTTTGAGTTTGTTAAAACAAACAACCTTGTTTCGTTGACGACAAGTTGTTTAGTAGTTTCACGCTCCAGGAGCGTCCAAAACTTTACCCAATTTTGACGTCAACTCCTGTAAGCCATCGTCGTTGTTTCCATGGCAATTGAAATTCGAAACTCTTTGTCGTCCCGTGCAATGCGAGACTCTCGCCGAACAGGGTAGAATATTCATTTTTAATTAATTGTCGGTCGCTTTTCTTTCATAAATTCATGGCAACTGCTTTCACCCACTTTCAATTTCAGCCCGTTCGGCTTTGGTTCTTGGACCGTTAGATTATTTCAGTGTTTTACTTAATTGGATACATTTTTTTCAGGCTAGATTCGCTTCCTTCCATCCTTCGAAAGCATTTTCAAAGGAAACTATTTGAATAATAATCGCGGAATTCAGCCTCGCATGTACCACTACATGTTAGAATTGCCTTTTGTTCCTTTCCCCTCTTTTTTTTAATTCAAAGATTACGACCAAAACAGTTTTTTGGCAGTGCCATCCACACTAAACCGGAACAATAGACGACCGAATCACGCGTACGAACGTTTTCTACCCGTTTGGGAGAAAGGGGTGAGAATGAGGGGTATATTTGATAAAAAAAGGGAGGATGACAGACGAAGAACAATAGAGACACTCAGGAGAAAGTCCCAACTTCTTGTTTGCAAGCAGCCAATCAAAAACCGTGCCTTTTTCTTGTAGTAGGATAGGGGAGATGCTTAACAAGTCAGTTCGCTAATGACCTTCTTATATGCGGGAGTCCTTTTCTCTGCGTATTTAGAAGGCGAAATGGCGTCCAGTCAACTGACCAACTGTTTTGACTGTAATTGGAGTCTGGAGAAGCATGATACCCGTTGTTATTAGGATTCGTTTTCATATGCTGATCTCTGGCAGACAAGATGAAAAGACGTACCGGTAAATAATGAAATATTTAAATCAAAAGAGTGAACGCGTATACAACAGAAATGTAATAATGCTTCCCGTACGTTTTATCAACTATTCAGCGGATAGAAAGGGCAATAACTTTTTCTTTTGCTGGGGGGATATAATCAAAGATGCTGGGCACGGAAAACTTTTTCCTACTCCTCCCTCAGCCCGTGTATATAGATTATAAATAAGACGGTTGCTTCTTTTTTTTGGCTTCTTCCCCCCTTTTTTTTTATTAGTATTATTATTAAAAAGTAGAAGCATATCATATAAAAGGCGTCGCTAGGCTTCTGGAAGCTAAAAACTTTAAAATCAAAAATAAAAGTCTTCAGCGGAACAGAGTTGCTCTTATTTGCCGTCTAAGAAACATGTTTCCTGTCACGTCAACATTTTGATTTTCTCCGACAGACAAACGTTGACTACATCTTCTTAAGAAAAACGGAAAGCAAGGGGGGGAACGACAGAGAATAATAAAACGAAAACTCTTGCCACCGAGAGTTTGACGTCGGCAAATAGGGATCGCCATGGCAACACGATGAATAGTCGTCCTAATTGAATCGACTAAAAACTAGCAACGCGGAAAGGGATAGAAAGCCGGCCAATGACTTGAATGCATAATGAATCGACTGATGTGTACGTACCCATTTTTTTCTGATCCGTGATCTTCTTTTTTTTTCCATATAGGAATAGCGGGCCAGCAGAGCGGTAATCGAGCAACCCCCCTCCTGGTGCCTCCCCGCATTATTGACGACCCGACAAACGTGACTGTGTTACGCAATGAACCGGCCACGTTACGATGCGCGTTCGATGGCGTTCCCCAGCCGGAGGTGACGTGGTACCGTGAAGGAGAGGCTTTAGAGCCACGCGGACATCGGCTTGTCCTACCCGATGGGGCGCTTTTTTTCCTGCGTGTCACGCAAAGCCGCGGCGGAGGAGGTCGAAGTGGAGGTGGCGACGCCGGCACGTACTGGTGCGTCGCTCGCAATGCCGCCGGCCAAGCCAGGAGTCGCAACGCAACCTTAACCGTGGCATGTAAGTCTCAATCCGTCTTTTTTTTTTTATTATTCCATTATCTTTTATGAATGTTTGATTTCCCACGTAAGAAGTGTCCCCTCCCGCCCCCTGGTTTGCATTTGACGTTAATCTGCGATTCAAAAATCCCGCGGCCTCTCGGCTCATTTATTATGCAACGCCACTCGGGTCTTTATCATCTACCGCATAGATCCCCTCCCTTTTTTTTAAAACTTAACTCTAATACCATCCGATGCTATCAGATGGTATTAGAGTTAGTTAACTGCAAGGACGCCCAACAACTTTGCTTTCAAATGTCATCGTCCCTTTACTGTACATTAACCTTATCCATTAGAGTTGCGCACATCAGCAGCCGTACGAAAGCCTCGTAACTCTTGGGCTCTTGTATCAAATGTCTACGCGACACACCGAGATTTTTTTTTTGGGTGGTTACTTTTTGTTATCAAATATCCTGATGCGTGCAGAGTTTCTCTCTAAACAGCGTACTCGATTGCTATCGGAGTGAACACGAAGAAAAAAAAAAATCTAATGTGTGTGCGGGAAGGGCGCGCCGGTTGGAGATGGACGTCGCGTGCTGTTGACACACACACACGCTGGAACTATATATCGTTTCATGGAGCAGACTTATTCGTCCCACCTTACACCCCCTTTTTGGATAACAAAGATATTGTGATAAAAATAACACGCGAGAATTTCCAGACCGTAGAAGACAGTATTTTTTCCTCACTGATTTTCATTGGGCGCCCTCCTGCGATGGATGGGACAAACAAGACCCCCTTGAATTGGCAGCAAAGAAAATAGGGTCGATGTGTGTGTATATAAATTTATACAAGAGAGAGAGGGGGGGAGTACAATAAAGGGGGAGGAAAACGATGTCGATTCTCTCGAAAAACTCTTAACGGTGTAGGAGAGAAGGGGACTTTTGGTGTACTCGATTTTTACAAGCATTTTCCCTTCTATGCTGGGCCGCCTCCCACGACAACCAAAGAACTGTGATGATGGCGACAACCTCCCCCTCCTCCGCCGGAATACAAGAATACTACTCCTGTTGTAGTACCTTAGAACTTACACGTACATTATATCAGGTCCCCTTTTTTTTATTTTTTCCCTCCCTTTTTCTTTCTACCCCATCAACTCTCTTGGGTAAATAACAAAAGCGAATCCGAGTTACAGAGAGACAGCCGCACGATCAATACTTTTGTGAGTCTGTTGAAGCCTACGACGCCCCAGTAACGACGTCTTAGAATATAAGACAAACTTTGCGCTTTTTTTTTTTACGGCAAGGAATTGATAGCCAATGGGATAAATCCCCCACTATTTTTTCGGTTTTAGAAGATTAGAAAAGATAGCATTAAAGTCGGTCGATGAGATATAAAAACATTGGTAAGTGATCGTCAAAGTTTTGTGTGCTCCAAGTGGAGGACCTAGTGAAGCGCTCCTCATCTTTCTGTCTGGCGCATATTATGCTAATGTTATCGGCTTGTCGCCAACGTGTCGCATCCAGCTCTCTCGATCCAGCGCCCTAGCCGTGTGTGTATTTATCCAGCCAACCGAGCTGTGTGAAAAAGACCAACGTTCGAGGAACAACGCTTCAGGGCGCACGCCGACTCCTTTTTTTTTCCGCGTGTGTCTACGCTGTTTATATAGTGTGTGATTCGATTTTTTCTCTATCTTAAACCGATAACAGATAAAAGAAAAAAGGGATATCCAATTTTTTTTCCCCCTTTTTCTATTCGTCGGTCTGTTTCTTCAGCCGGCCCGCGACTGATTCGATTCCGGCGGCGCTCACCAGAGCGACACATTCGAGAGGAAAGACAAAAAGGAGTTCAAAGTCGTTTCTATTTTCTTGTACTACAAAAGAGAAAATAACAACAGAGTAATGCGGTGGATTATAAAAACAACCCGTCGACAAAACATAGGAAATTACACAGGCAGTCGGAATAAAGAAATCAAAAAAAAGGATTTTTTTTTTTTTTTTAAACAGAATGTGCGGTAACAATAGAAACACGCATTGGACCGCACATCCATCTTTCGTTTGTAAAGTGGCGGGGAGACGGAAAAAGGATTGTCTGATTGGCTCATCCGTCGTTCGGATCAGACGGTCTCGATTCATCAGACGCATTCTCTCCCCCCATCTTCTTCCATCGAAAATAAAAGGGGAGAGAGGGGAGATAGCCATCTATCTAGCTTCTTCCTCCGTTTGCTAAAGAGGACGTGGGGGGATCGTGAACGTCTAAGAAAAAAAGCAAACGCCGGACGATTTGTATTATTACTTGAGCTTGGTTTTGGTGGGTGTACTTTTGCAGCTCCAACATATTCTCTGCATCAAAGCCAACAGCTTTTTATATTGGAGCGTTTGGGACCGTGGCGGTCGGAATAGTGGACCGGTGTGGCGCATCAATCACACGTAATAAAAAAAAAAACGGGTTTCTTTCTTAGTATATACAGATTGAGACTAGCACACACGTCCAACGGCTATTATACTGTTACACTGGTATGAGATTTGCGCTCGACTGACTCGATCCAGCTGCTCCCCTCCATCATCCATCTGTGTGCGTTGCATCAATATCCTCCATTGTCCAGCCTTTCTCCGTTTCTTATTTTTTTAGATATTTAATCCCATTACATTTTCCTAATGAAACGTATTCGGAGTGGGGAGTAAATATCGATTGAAACCATAGGAGAAAATCGTGCGATATAGTACGAAGCATTAAAATACCTACAGCGTAAACCCATTATCGAGTAATGTATTTTTTTTTTAAGCGGGAATTTGATTCGATTTGAAAAGTTTCACACGTCTCAACTGAGGACGTTGAACTAGAAATAGCACACCCAAAAAACAAACAATCGAGTACGCAAGAAAGAATAGCGCGGGAGGGGGCGTCGGTAAGGAAAGAAAAACACAATCAATACAAAGTGGCCATATCTTCAGTCCGTAAAGCTCGAAACGTCGCGCCTAACACACAGACACGCACGCGGTTAGATGTCGTAAGCTCAGTCCCCTTTTTTTCTCCCCTCGCCCGGAGGAAATGGACGAGATTATTTCCATCATCTTCAGTGCAAGCGAGACGCGCGTTCTTTTTTTACTACACAAAAGAAAACAGAATAGACGAAAATGACGGGAGGAATATTGGAGAAAACGAAGAAGGCGCGTAATGATGTCTAATCCAATTGCTTTTGCTGATGCGCTACTAGCGGACGTGTCTCTCGGTACAATGTAACGCGGGAACGTGCGTAGTCGCTATCTAACGAAGAAAACTATTCCGGCGGTGCGGATGGCACACACGCGATCTCGTTCAATAAGAAAAAGGAGCCACCTCTTCTGACATTTAATCTGATCATTCCCTCATCACCCTTTTTTCTCTCTTTGCAACGAACAAAGACAAATTATTTTTTGAAAAAAGAGACAAGTTAATATTTTAACATGTGTTTTGAACGTTGGACATCGGTCAGATGCGTCAAGTGGCACAAAAAAATCGGGAAAAATCACGACAAAATGTTGGGCCTTTTTATTCGTGCGTGAGGGGATTGTTCTGACAGCAACAAAGAGCATCTTTTTCGGCTGTACCGTGTTATATTCGAAGGAAGAACATCGTTTGATTTTCCAATTGCCTGGTCACACACAGGACGAAATGAATCCTCCCTTTCGTCCCATTTCTAGTTAGGGAAAGAATCGAGGGGGAGCGGAGGGGAATGTGTTCTTACGCTATCCACTATGGATGTAATATGTAGAGAATATAAGCCGAATCGATCCAACTGACTGGACTCGAACGTGATGCCCTACAGTAGCCTCTGTGTTTTTTTTTTTCTTTCGACATTTCTCCAATGCGTTCGGGAAAAAGAGAAATAAAATGCAGCAGTGCAACTACTATCCTCATTCTCCAGAGACTAAACTTGAAAGACGTCCATCGAGTAGTAATAACACTAGTTCCTCTTCTTCCCTTTTAGCTTCTTTTATCCGAAAGTTGTACGTGTAGCCTTTCTACAAAGATCCGGAATGTCTGCCGGATGTCCACAAAAAAGAAAGTCCATCGGCCAACAGGGTCGGACAGACGGAAGAAACAGGGCGAAACTCTTAAGTTAATCACACGGTCCGAAGGAGATAAAATTCTTATGTTTAATGCTATTTTTTTTTATCAGAAAGAACGTTTTGAAAACAAATTTAAATTGTTTAAACATTTGTTAATATTAGATTTGCAAGCTGATTTCCGCCGAATTCCGGAGCCGACTCGAGCCGTTGTGGGTGATCCGGCTCGTTTGCACTGTTTAGCACCGAAAGGTCAGCCCGAACCGGAGGTTACCTGGCGTAAAAATGGCGTCCCCATCGAAGGATGGGATGATGAACTGGGTTCGCTGGACAAGGAAAGGTAAAAAGAACTTATCGATAAAGCAATTAGACAACGCTGCTCTACATATATTCTTGTTTGAAAATGTGTTTTAAGCTATTGTTAATGATGATACGTTGTTTAGGGTGCATGTTGAAGAGACGGGCGATCTGATTATACGGCACGTGCTGGCCAGCGACGAGGGGAAGTACCAGTGCGTCGCGCACAATATGGCCGCTACTCGAGAATCACCGGCCGTCTCGTTATCCGTCTACGGTAGGGCAAAACAAAGGGGCTCTATTTTTCCGTTAACATATTTTGAAAAAAAAAGACCCTCGGTAGTTATTAACAGAACTTTTCTCTCATTTCCCCTTTTACACGAGTTCATTTCAAATTTCCATCTGGAAAAGAAAAAAAGTTTTGCGTGTTTTTTCCCCCCTGTCGGAAAAGAGAAAAACTTTTATTCAAAACGCCGACATCAACAAGATTTTTCAACAAGTTTTCGCTTCCATTCGTGCCTGCGTAGGCAACACGGTCGACTGGACCTCATACCCTCCTGTCTTATTTGAAAGGCGGCGCGAAACTTGAAGTAGAGTGAAAAAGAAGAAAAAAAAATCTTAACATTACCGTCGCGTTCGTTCGTCCACTTGAATTTAAAAAAAAAAAAAGAACGAAACTCATTCCAGTCTGCGCTTGGTCGTTAGTCATCGAGCAAAATAATTAGTTGGACTCGTTCCTTCCGGCGCATGGAAGAAACTCAAGTAGGGAAACTCTTATCCTCGATCCTCCTCATTCGTCAGCATTACGAAATCACGCAGATATCTATTGAACCATCCGCCTTTTTTTTTTAAATAGTGAAAGAGAAATCAAAACAAAAGAGATCTTGATGAAAACGCCATTTTCATTTTCCAACTGTGAATCCTATCGGATGTTTTTTTTTGAAAATCTTATTTGTGTTTATCTGACATAGTTCGTCCTCAAGTGTCCGTCCCTCACGCGGAACTGGTCATCGTGCTTGGTGAAGAAGCCGTTTTCGAGTGCCAGGCTTCCGGCGATCCAGCACCGAGACTGCTATGGCGACGATTAGATTCCAGTGAAAGTTCAACTCCGATTAAATCGGATGATACTCCAAATCGATCCACTTTCAAGGTAAGGGAGGAGTCGACTAGAATCAAATCAATAAAAAACAAAATCTCATCGTTTATTTCCGCTTTTTCATATGTTGCTTCAACGGGGAAAAAATAATAACAATAAAGATGCAGCATGTCGCGCTCGCTGATGCTGGCCAATATGTCTGCGAAGTGGAGAATGCCGTTGGCAAGGCATCAGCTGTTACCGTTTTGACTGTTCTCGTTCCACCCAGCTGGAACGTCCAACCGCCTCCGCAAATCCAAAACGAAGCGGGGCAATCTTTGAGCGTTGATTGTAGCGTTAACGGGATCCCACCTCCATTGATCTTTTGGCGGAGAGAAGTCGGTTTGCTGGACGTGGGCAGTAACGGTAGCCGATGGCAAATTGCGGCCAATGGAACGTTGAGCATCCGCCAACTCGAAACGGGAGACGCCGGCCCGCTTTATTGCGCCGCTATTAATCCGGGAGGAGCTCTTTTGGCACGAGTCAACCTGGACGTCACTGTTCCGGCCCTGGCAGTGCCCATCTACTTTCAGATCGGCCCTGCTAATCAAACGCTGCCCATCCGCTCTCCGGCCCTTCTTCAGTGTCACACGCAACCGGATGGACCAGGACAAGAAGCTGAAATCCGTTGGACTCGTAACGGCCAGCCAGTCAATCAGAGCCAGCCTGGACTGGGCATTTTGCCAACTGGATCGCTACAGATCGATCATCTCCAGCCGGAAGATTCCGGCATATATACATGTTGGGCAACGAGCAAACATACCACTCAAATCTCTTCCTGGACAGCTACTTTACTTGTCGAGAACCCCATAAATCCCAATGTCGCATTCAATCGAGCACCTTCCGATCCATTGGCGTTGCCCGGTCCGCCGTCACAGCCCATTCCCACCAACCAAACTGCCCATTCAGTGACCATTACGTGGCAGAGCAGCAGCCGGATGGGCGCCTCGCCACTCGTCGGCTACACAGTCGAAATATATAGCCCGTCATCTGAGGCACTGTTGCCCGGCTCGTGGACTTGGGGTGAAACGAGCAATCAATCTTCTTCTTCCTGGCTAGTGGCTGTCCGGAAGCTGAAAGCTAATACGTTCACAATTGAAGGACTAAAAGCGGGCAGTTGGCTCCTTTGTCTCGTGCGGGCCGAAAACTCTCACGGCCTCTCTTTGCCCAGTCCCATTTCGCAATGGATCCACTCTGCAGCTCACGGTTTGGCCGATCCGGACGTGGCTCAAACCCGTGACCTCCTTTCCGGATCGTTGATGCAGTTGGACCGCGTCCAGGCCATCAGTTCCACAGCCGTCCAACTCCATTGGGATATTGTCGACGGCGAGAGCTATATCGAAGGCCTCTATCTCTTTCATTTCGAAACGGCCACGCCCACGTTGCCCGTTCGGTCCACCCATACTGTCAAAGATCCCGGATCGATGACCTACACCCTTTCGCAACTGAGGCCCGACACCAGCTACACCGTCTTCCTCGTTCCGTTTTATGGTACGGTCGAAGGTCGTCCGTCCAACAGCCGGACAGTCAGAACCAATCCAGATGGTATCTATCATTTTTGTTTCGTAGAATTCAAATTTTTCCTTTGTTTTCATAAACCAACCATACGCCCTTATTTGTTTTGCATGTGTATAGCACCGAGCGGATATCCGCAAAATGTCACCATCAGGCAATTCAATGAGAGCAGCGTCCTGGTTCAGTGGTTACCTCCGCCCGTCAATCAGCGCAACGGAATCATCAGCGCATACCAGGTAATTTCGAGTTGAATTAAGCTGCCGTTCTTTGACTAAACAACCCGTTTGCGTGTGACGTTAGATTTTCGTCTATTCCGCCGAGACCAATATGCTGCTAGCCAATTTGACGCTTCCTTCCACGTCGACATCCATCGCCGTCGGTGGATTGGAAGGCGGTACGCGCTACGCTTTCAGGGCAGCAGCTTGGACTCAAGTGGGATTAGGTCCCAGTTCACCTGCCGTGGTTTTAGCCATCGAAATGAATCAATCGTCGTCGACGGTCCCCATGACGGATCAAGAAGCTTCCAATCCATTTCCGACTCACGTGGCACAGGTAGACAAGCTAATCAATGACGTAACAAGCCAACCGAAAGAAGAAAAAAAAACGAAAGATGAAGGGGATAGAAGTTGGTTTAATAAATGTTTTTGATCTATCGATTGTTCTGCAGGAAACTTTGATGATTATTCTGGTGGGTGGCACCCTGCTGGTTTTACTTCTGACAGTCATCCTGGTCGTGATTGTGCGCAGACGGAAAGTTTGCCGCGATGGGAATAGATCCAGATCAAGTGCACGAGGCAATCAAAGCAATCACTTACTGTGGCCGCTTCCGTCGCATCAGCCTTGGGCCAATCATTCCTCATCCAACTCTAATGACCCGTCCAAAGACGTCCACCCGCAGTTGGGTCCCGATTACGCTGAAGTGTTTCATCACGCTAATCCCAGCATGTCGTCATTTGCATCTCAGCAGCAACATCCGCAGACGCTTCAACCGGCCAACATGACAGCCGCCTCTGCATACGCTTCCACCACGCTAATCCGCAATTCGTCGGCGTCATTACCGTTTCGCTATCAGCCGTCGGGTGGCGGGCGCAGTGTCCCTCAGCTTTTGGCCGAAGGCTCTGTACGTAATTCCAGCCAGCCGTTGGTGCCCAATTGGCTGGAATTGTTGCCTCCGCCGCCGCAACATCCTCCGCCGCCATTAGTGGCTGCCGGCAGTAAAATCGACTATCAACCACCTTTTTTAACTGCCACCTTACCGTCGACCATTCACGCTGCATCAAATACCTGCGCCGCTCCGCCGAGTTTCAATCCGGCCGGAGGCGGACAGCATTATCCCTTCCGCTCGTCATTCAACAACGCTCAATCACAGCCGACGCTGCTGCCCAACCAACACACCCGCAATTCCTTATTTTTAAGACAGTCGCAACATCGTCAATCCAGTCGCTACCAAAGCGAAGATTTAGTGGTACCGCAAGAAGTTGAAGGCCTCTACGCCACCTGTACCTACGACCAAATTGAACCCCCTTACCCATTATCGTCATATCGTTAGTTGGAACCCCTTTCATATTCGGCTCTAGTCACCTTCTTCTTGTCTCCAGGTGAGCGGTTAGATCGATTGACTCACCCACTCACCATGAGGTAAACATAATTATTGATTCAATTCATTTGATTCACAAAAAGATAACAAACCACTGACATTGTGGTTACCTGATGTTTAAAGATGACACAATTTTTGAGAAAAAAAAACCCCAAAAAATTTCGCTTGGCGTTGTGAGCGTTTCATACCTTTGTGTTTCTATATGTTTGTTTTTCTTCTCATAATTAATATTATTATTCTGTCTCTTTCTTTTGATGTGAAACTTTCAATGTGCTGTGATAATTTTCCAACAGGTCAACAACCCATTTCTACATGGCTGTTTTTTTTTTCGTTTTTTGTTTCATGATTGTAATACTCTGAATGGAATTATATGGATGTAAATATTTGTGGCTGTATGGCGAGAAGACGACCTACCAACTCACAGCTTTCGCCACCTTCAACAATGGGCAGTAAATAATGGATTGAAAATCTGTGTTTCGATACGGCTTCATTCATTTCCACCTACTTCCTCACAAAATCAAAAGTTTTTGATCCAAGGAAGAAAAGAAAAAAAGTTTTTGAATTAACTAGACAGCAGACAAGTGTAAATATGCTCAAATACAGGCGACATGTTTTGTTTTTAGGTGAGAGCGATAGGAGTGACATGCCCGTTTTGTGGACGATCAAAGAAGAAAAGCGCCAAACCCAAAGGTTCGTTTAATCGCTTCCCAGTAGTATCTCTGCCATCCCTCCACGGTCTTGTCATACTCGCTGCAATATTTGATTGTGAGTTAGTTTAGAATTGTCACTTGAATAATTTGTCTATGATTATCTTACATGGAAGGTATTCCAGTCTGGTTCAGCGATAATTCCGTGGAATCTCCTTCATCTTGTAGTTCAGTAGTCACCATTGAATGATGACCTTCTGGCCAGGTTTTAAATCTCCATTTTTGGACTATCTTTTTACTGGGGACCTGGTTTGTTAGAAAACGCATTTCGTTAGCTGCCACGGATAGTTAAAACGGAATTTCATATCCTACCATCTCAACGAACTCTCCAGTGATGTTTCCATCGAAGAGGCTAAATCTCCCGCCGACGGAGGAGTTTACTTGCGCCGGGGCGCAGGTGAATGCGCGCATCAGTTCGGGTTGAGTTAGGACATTGTATAATTCAACTGGTGGGCATTTAAAATTTTGTTTGCAGGTATACGATTTCATCTCGACCTTCACTCCTATCTGCAATTGCTTCATGTCTGGGGTACTAACAGAGGATGGCACTTTCACACCAGGGTCTTTAACGACTTTGATCGGTGCGCCATTGTTAACTTGGGCATCCTTTTTCGGTAAAATCATACCTTGGGTGAAATCTAAACCGCGATAAGAAGAATGTAGAAGTTCATGTAACAATACTTCTAAGAAGTCAAATAACAGCCACTGACCTTCTTTTAAACTTTTAATATACTTTGCTAGTTGTTCTTTTATCAGTTTGGCTCCAAGGGTACGCATCATCTGCTTCAGAGCATCTGCATCAGGCCCAGTAGAAGATGTTGTTACATTGATATCTAGCTCATCTGCATTGTTTTCATCACTCAAGTTAGGGATGATGACTGTGCCTTCAATGCCTTTTGTAGTGCCACTCACTTTACCCTGAAATTTTAGGAAACGGTTACAGGTAAAAGTCAACAATAACAGATCTTCATCATAATTACGGTCCATTTTAGATGCAAATTCCATTCAAAGAAAAAGATGAGCTTAGCCTTGCGATTGTTGGCAGATGCTTCACCCTCCATTTTCTCAATTTCAGTTATGACACAACTGCCTAGAAAATCAAATCAGGAGTTAAAATAGCTTGACGTTTCTCGTGGAATCTTGAATGGACAAAAAAAGTTACCAATGTTGTCACTGATCTCCAAACCATTAAGAAGCTCTTCTAGCTTGTCCTTAGACCATTGTGAAGCATTCTTTTCAGTCCTAAACAAGTGCCAAATTAGTGTGTCTCTTTCGTTACATAAACAAAGCTCCGGGTTCCGGTATATTTTACCAGTGCCAGTTGTTAACGTTAGTTGCGTCGGGCCTCTCTTCAACAATCCAACGAGGATCTCCTTCGCCCCATTTGGCCATCGTTATCCTAATTACGAAGACACAAACGATTTCTTACTCACACAAGTATGACAGAACAGTGCGGTACAACTGGAGCGCTCCGTAGAAAACGCGGATCACTTTCCGTTAAGGATCTGTCGGTACGAAAGCAAATTGTAACCAGAAACTTCTACAATGTGCTCGAAATTTCTTTCCGCCATCTCGCAACTGACTCAATAACTAAATTTCGTCTGCCTGATCTCAAGAGTCTTCGATTACGGAAGACGGGCAGCATAACGCATTAGAAGACTAGTAACAAAACGCCATAAAATAGTTAGAAGTTTTGAACCCAAGGTCTACAACTTCGAATCTCTACAAGTTCATTTTTCTTTTCTTTCTAATTTTTGTTTCCGGAGACACCGTTGTGACCGGAAACCGTAAAGAATTGTTAACTTTAGCGTCTGCTGGACTGTAGCAAGCTTGGTGATTGGTTCTTCGGGTTCCGGCGAGCTGTTAGTTTTAAAAAAGTCTATGGCACCTCCGGAATTCAGTTTGCGCAAAGCAAAAGCGTAAGAAAAATTTAAGGGAAAAACAACAAACAAAAATATAAAAAATAAGACAGAAGGAGAAAACAAATGACGTTTCGGAGCGCAAAAGCAAATCGTGACACTAGTGCTCTCCGGATTGGGGTGCAATAGCAAATTTTGACACTGCCGCCGCCTCCCAAATCCCGGGATGCAATAAGTTTTAATATACATCTCGTCAGTCGTAACTTGGTTGGCAAATCTCGTTTCTAGTGTGTATTGTTGCTGATACTTCTGAGAAACTGCACGTGTATTGTATACTGGATGGACAACCCGTGGGCATCCGCTAAGGATGAGAATATCATATCGTCCACGGATTCAACAAATTTCTTTCAAGGCTTTGACAATAACTTTTGCCCATCTGACCTTAAAGACGTCGCCTCCACAACCAGACCATCTTTCCAGCGTCTTCCCGATTCTGAAAGCTACCTAGCAAATTTGGGTATGTAAGTGTTAATTATGAGTTTTTATTTTGTGGTTATTCTGAACGATGTTATTGTTTCTAGAAACCAAGTTGGGCAAACTTCACAAGAAGTCAACCAATAGTGGTGCTGAGAAAAAGGATTTGCTCTTGTCTTTGGCAGGAGCGCGTGAAGGCCATATTGATCGCTTATTGAATACTCAATTCTCTCAGTGGCAAGGAATTTGTGACGACAACCATCTTGACAATCCTGTTGAGGAATCTTTGTCAGGGACAGTGATTAGACACATAGCACCTCATTTACAAGCAGTTTCTACCGGAGAACTGGTCCACCTTTTGAAGGCTGATCAGTTGCAAGAAGCTACAGTGGAAGAAACCGCTGAATCAGAAACCAATCATGAGTGAGAGCGACAGTGTAAGTGTGAACCTTGCAAATGTGGAAGATTCTGTGACAGTAACAAATTACTGGAACAAGAAAACCTTTGCTATAGTGACTGGTGCCAGCCGTGGTATAGGAAGGACTCTGGCAGAGAAAATTGCCAAACAAATAGCGCCTGATTCTGTCCTTCTGCTGATTTCCCGTGACGAGAAAAGTTTAGGTTCGTTAAAGCAGGCCATCGAAACCGATCGACCGGCAGTGCGCGTTTATGTTAGCGTGACCGACTTATCCACCTGTGACGAATCTGCTTTGAATGGTCTCGTGTCATCTGCTCTTGCTGGCGATTCAGCTGAATCGTTTGCTCACGCACTGTGCATTCACAACGCCGGATCGCTAGGCGACGCTACCAAGCGTTGCAGCGATCTAACGCAAACGACTTCTTGCGTCGATTACTTTCGACTCAACGTTGCCTCTGTGGTCGTACTCAATGCGATTTTCCTTCGTCATTTTTCCTCGGGAAAACAACAGCGCAAAACGGTTGTCAACATGTCCAGCCTCTGCGCCGTGGAACCGTTCGCCTCGTTGTCCCTCTACTGCACCGGTAAAGCTGCTCGAGACATGTTTTTCAAGGTATGATTTCCTTTAATATTGATCTTCGGAGAACAGCGAACAAGTCCTTTTACTGCCGGCTTGGTTTGGACAGGTTTTAGCTAAAGAAGAGCCCGATGTTCGAGTGCTCAATTACGCACCCGGCCCTGTGGAAACGAGCATGCGAAGTCAGCTTCTTGATCAATCATGGATTGACGAAATCAAGTCGGGCGGCCTCGGCCTCACGACTACAGCAACGTGCGACCGACTCATGGCTCTTTTAGCTCGTGATTCGTACGCCTCCGGTGCTCACGTCGATTACTATGATTCATGAATGATAAGCCGTGACGTTCACAGCATTCCCACAAATCGAGCATGTCTGTTCGTCTCCCACTGATTTCTTTTGTGTTTTGTTCGCTTTTCGCTGTTTGCTCTAGGTGTGGTTTGGTGGAAACAAATTGACAAACGAAAAGAAAACAAAGCAAAAGTGGAAAAAAATTTAATATTTATGTACACACACTTATAGGTTAACGGCGATGTGATGGAATTTTGTTTGCGTTCAGTTGGAAAGTTCGGTGAGGAGAGCATCTGAAACGAGATTGTAAATGTCACGCTTGATGCGTTCACGATGGTAAGGTTGAAGTTCTGCAAGCATTCCGGCGATAGAGGCACAAAAGAGACTGGTCGTGTCCTCTTGTTGATGGACTGGTTGAATCCGTTGGCGTTTCGAGGGCGGGTGGTAGTGGGAGACATCGACCGATTCGACCGTGGCCTCGATGGGCAGAGCGCAAATCTCCCTGTCACCACCGTTGTTGTTGTTTTGCTGTTGTTGTTCACGTCTGAGCTGTTGTTGTTGCCTCCGCGTCATGGCGGCCCCTCTGGCCACCAGTTCTTTTTTGATGGCCACCATGGCCCTGCTGTTACCATTGGACAGGTGATGCCCGTCGTCGGAGACGCTGCTGAAAAGATTGACACGCAACACAAAACAAAACAAAAAGTTGAAGTTTTGAGGAAGAAACTCGTTTTTCACTCGATAACGATTAGAGAGAAAGAGTGTAATTACCTGACAAACTCAATGTTGCCCCCATCAGAATTATTGCGCTCGTCGTCCGACTGGAACTCGCCTTCCATATCGTGCGGGTTAATGCACATTTCAAAATGGTTTTCATTGCTGCTGGACGTCCGATTACTGTGTCGGTAACAAAAAATAAATAGAAGCGAGAAAGAGAATAAGTAAAAAAAAAACCACTAGATTTCAACCTTCAACGTTCCGTCATCCGCTCGCTTTGGGGGTCTGGAATCGTGACCGAAAGTCAAGATATTCTTCTACCACCTGCCTTTCCCCCCCACCTTTCCAGCGTCTCCCTTTTTTTTCTTAAATCCCCACCCACCTTTGCTGCTGGCCGGAGCCTCTGAGCATTTGAAGCCTGACAAAATCCCAAGCTGCCAAAAAGTAAAGCCCACAAGGAGAACAACAAAAAGGGAAAGAGAGGGGTGGTTGGTAGTTGGTGGGCGAGATCGGGGGTCTCCGACCGCGCCACGACCAGAGCACAGTGCCTTCTTACTATTACTTACTGCTACTACTTACTGCATTCAAGAACCGAACCCAACCAACCATCACGGCCGTACGTTGCCTGCGGCAGATCAAGCTAGCCGACCAGAAAAAAAAAGGGAAACAAGAAAAAGGGACTCGATGCCTGTACAGTAAGGCGATTCTACTTTCAGCTGGCCGGCCGCGGTCGTCTGACTGGACTAGTTGGGTGATGGTGGCATCGTGACAGGCGGATCACACACACAAGGGCGGGTTGGAGAGAGGCATTGGGTGGGTGTAGGAGGAGGATGATGACGTATAGCAGTGCACACGTACGTACGCTAGTTATTTAGTCCCTTTATGTTTGGTGTTTTTAAAGATGGGATTTAATTTGTAGAGAGTAGTGTGTCATATTTACCCGTTGGATGATTTTCGCTTGATAAACGGATTGAGGAAAGACATGAGTCCGACGAACGAAGTCGCATCCGGTGGTTCGATAGCCGATCCGCCATTGGTGACGCGGTACTTGTCGTTTCTCCCCAATTCCTTGACGTACTTATCTCGCATGTATCTCCATCGCTCCTTGGCTTCTTCAACTGTGTCCACCAAAGTGAAAAATGTAGCCTAACGTCATATGTGTTTTTGTGTATCTACAGTGTGTCTGTGATAACACGAGATAAACATGATGAGAGGCTGAGAAAACTTACCGGATTTGCCGACTGCATCGGCGATTTCTTGCCAAGCGGTGTCGCGCAGTTGGTTGTCTTTGTTTGATTTTGTAGGGCAGGCGTAGAGGACTTCGTGCTGGCGGACTTCTTCAATCAGCAACTGATCTGCCGCGCACGGCGTTCGCAATGTGGACACCATCGTGCGCTGATTTCGCGTTGCGAATCTCGTAACTAACTGAAACTGAGCGAGCCACAAACACTGCTGGTAGTTGGTGGGCGCCAGCGGACGGCGGAGACGCGGCAGACGGAGGAGAGCTATCGAAGTCGACTAAGTGCCCAGACGACGGGCGACGGCCCAGGCGACGTGTTCGTGTTCACGTTCTGTTATCCTAGCTCCTCTCCTCCCCCTTCCAAAGGAAAACTGTAAGGGGGAGGGGGGGTCTGCGCTCTGTTCTGACGTGTACAACAGTACACGTACACGTCAAGTCCGCCTAGTCACCACAAAAAGCCCTCCGGCTTCTCTTCCGGTCCGTTCGCCCTCCCTCTCTCTCTCTCTCTCGCTCATTCTCTCTCTCTCTCTCCCATTTTCTTCGTATACGTAGCCACGAGTTCTCTTTGCTATCACGGCCAGATGGCGATGAGGCGAACCGGGCAGCAGGGCAGCAGGCGATCAGGCCGGGACTCGTAGACCGTAAAGAAAGGGCAAAGTCGACGCGGCAGCAGCGGTGGAGCTGTTAACCACTGCTTTCCTCCTCTTCTCTCTCTATCTTTTTCTCTCTCTGTGTGTCTGTCTCTGTCTGTCTCTTTCTCTTTCTATCCTCAGTTTTCTCTATCTCTCATTCACTCTTTGCTCTCTTGCTTCTATCCGCCTTAACACTACACCCACCTCCATCGCCTTGAGCTACTTCTCCGGCTTTTGTGACCAGCCATGGAAGACGACCAAGACCTGAACCGACAAGAACAACAACCGTCAAAGAAGACGAAGAAGAAGAAAAAAAGGAGGAGGAATTTTAAAAAAAGGGACAGGATTCATCTCGGCGTGAACGACCAGTGAAGGTGATATTCTTCTTTAAACATTTTTTTGTTTATTTTTTTATGTAAAAAGTAAGTTATTAGAATAATTAGTATTATTGTATGGGCTTGAACACAGCATTGTTGTTTTCTTTTGTTTTTGTTTTCTTAAAATCCATTCAAAAGACCGGAATATCTCGTCGTGACTTCGATTCAATGTCGTCATCCAGCGTCAACAGGAACTTAACAATTAATAGTAGAAATTAATGACATTTTTCCATTAGACTTGTTTCCAAAGAATGGAATTTCTATGTGTCAATTTAAATAGTGTAGTTACCATAAAGAAGAAAAAAAGACCTGTCGATGATAGAAAATGCCTGCGCACACAGATAACACACGCACGTAAAAGAGAAAAAAAAATCCAGTGATTTGATTTACATAACGCAAAGCGGTATGTAGAGTACTTTTGATTAGAAGGGCTATTTTATAGAATATCGATAGAAAAATTTACCACAAGTCATGCGTGTCGTAAACATTAGCCACCAGACATTCTTGATTGAGCATCCGCGACTCGGCTGGACTTTTCTGAAAAATAAAAAGTCGAATCCCTTTAAACAACAATATCGTCGATTTTCTTGGAATTCATCGCAATTAATTCAACTTTTATTATTTTTTATTTATAGGATTTAAAAAAAAAGATTGATGGATGACCAACGAGGATGTTGTGGTCATGCTGTGGACGGCACCGCCCCTGAGGAGTCGGCGGCCAGCTGCTGCACCCGTCATCGTTGTCGCAGCGGCTGCAATGGCAACGACAGTCTATACACCTACCTGCGCTTACGGCTTATTCAGAAGCAACAGACAACAACAACAGCGCAACTTTCTCTCTTGGGGTCTTTGCGTGTCTTACGTACCTCCCACTTGGCCGCTTTTTTCAAAAAGAAATAAGAACCGGTCAGCCAAAACGCCAGGGCCGCCAGGAGGAACAAGAAAGGGTAGATGCGGTGCGTGACGAAGGCCCACTCCCGCTTGTGCATCTTCATGATGACGTAAAAGACGGAATAGACAAAGAGGTTGATCATGAAGACGGCCAGCAGGTGCGTGTTGAAATCAACGCTGTCCATCACCAGCTGGGTGACGGCGAATGCGACGTTGCAAACGACCCCTGTTTCATAATGTTCAACATGCAATTGAGAAGTCATTTGCAACACCGTTTCAATGTGTCCTGGAACAGGGATGGCGCAACACCAATCCGGCAGCCCCTTCACTTACCAACGACCACCAAGGTCAAGCGCTCTAGATACAGCGGTCGTGACTTCCAGCAGGTGTTGACGTGTTCCACCATTGTTTCTTTGTCTACGGAGTGAAGGGAGAACGCCGTCAGAAAATCAAGCGGTACGACGGCTAGTTCTGTTTCTTTTATGGACTCACCTAACTTCCAATGACCCATGTAGTAAACGTCGATGGCCAGAGCGACGCAGGCGATTAGGTGGACCACAGTGAAACCCAATTTGAAGTAGAATTCACTCGTGAAGGTCGTGCCGGCCCCGAGAAGCACCAGCAGGGCCAGAACGATATAGGCCATGTGAGATTTGACGTTAATGTCGGCGTGACGGGCGTGATACAGTTTCAGGGTGCACAGCACTGCTAATACGTACATAAATGAGGTATCTATCGGCGAAGAGATAACGAAATAAATCATTTGATTTTGAAATTAATGCAACGTTTTTTCTTGTTAGATTTGCTGTACCGAATTGGTAATTCATGCGAGTCGGACACAGGTGATAGCAGGCGCTGAGAATCCCCTCAACAATCAGCCCGAATCCCATGGAATAAGACAAGCCGTAATGAGGCGGAATACCTCTCTGCTGATGGATCCCGCCGTCGTTACATGCAGGTATAATCAAGAGAGATGGGAACGGGGATGAAATTTATCATTTAATTCCATCCGCGGCAGCGCATCCGCTTAGGGCGGAGTTTTCAAATGAAAACAACAGCGACAAACAAAAATGATGTGTCTGAAATGACTCACCTCACCGACGGCGTTCTGCTTGCGCATCATCATCGTGTGAATGTAATCCCGACGTTTCGTAATGAACACGAAAATGGTCCCCAAAACGACGTAACCGATATTCGAGAAAAAGTGATTAAAGTCCGTAAAGTCGATTAGCAGATGGTAAGGATAAGCGCAGGCGAAATTGTAATAGCACATGTCCTGGTCTCCCGTTGTCACCATCATCTACTCACGTCATCGTAAAAGAAAAATAATAGCCTCCTTTTTTAAAATGTCATTTTAAATAAGTGGACGAATCTGCTTATGAGTAGTTTCTTTAAGCTTTTTTTTGAAAAGAAGTTTTTTTTACGTCTTTGTGGTTCCAAACGAGCTGGATTGCCGGGATGAGGTAGAACACGGCAATGATGCATAGTTCCGATACGTAGCGTTTGGATTTCTTGTTGTAGAAATCCGGTTGATGTTTGGTCATCTCAGAAACACGTCTCCATCGTTTACTCGTGCTATAAAAATCGCCAAGACACAAACAGACCCGTAAAATTGCGCGAAGAAAAAAAGAAACCGGTCGTATTCAGTAAAGTCTGCAATCGACCGTTATTCGTTTCGGGCTTGTTGTCTGTAAAGGACTCTTTTTTTAAAGCAAAAACTTACAGTTTATTTTCTTGCCTTGTCGGGCGAATCGGGCTAGTGGTGGTGCTAAAGACGTCATCGGCGTCATTAGACGTCGTTTCTGTTGATCGTTACAATCGCACATGTTACTTTATATGGTAATTCAGTTTTCTTTTTTTTTTTCTTTTTAAAGGATGAAGAAGACATAGTACCGTGACAGCTCAAGTCCAGATGTCCATCTTCCGTCTTGGCGGTTTCGCTATTTGGAGGTGTTCGAAAAAGAAAACCCGTTTTGAAAGTGTCTCTTTGAAGTACTGATGCAAAATGGTAGTTTACCTGATTTGAGACTCGGGTATTTCAGAGATCGGTTCCAGCTCGGATTTGTCTAAAACAGGTAGATAAGCAAATCAGCAATCTAGGTTATTTACACAGTCTTCAAAACACCAATCTCCCGTTAATCTTTGCAGATAAAACTTTTATGCAACTTACGGATTTTCACCGTGACCTCCCACTCTCGGCGGGCCTGTTTGGTTCGTTTCCTAAACATTACACCACATAGTGCTGTTATGATCAAAAGTCCCAAAAGTCGAAAACACATAAAATAAAGTAGGGCACCTTCTAAATTCAACTAGGACACATGTGGCGATAATCAAAAGGATGAATCCCGCGTACACGCCCAACGTCGCCACGAAGATCACATGTCGGAATTGTTGGACGGACACCTGGTAAAATAGATTAATAATTGTATCGTTTTTTCAGTTTTTTTAAGAATTTTTTTGTCTATCGATCAGGTTTTATATCGGACATACTGTTTCCTGGATAGTGAAAGTGACTTCTTTCGTGCGGTTAGTTCTCAATGGCGCTAAAGTCCGGCTGTTGACGCATTTTTCGTCATCCGTGTTGACGATGTAGACTAGGTAAAAACCTTCTGGATATTGTTCTTTCTGTACACAGAGTAATAAGCTCAGATTGTGGGGTAGGCGGAATAGTTGTTGGACATGTAAATTAATATCACCTGAACGATCATGGTGGACTGGCCGGTCATCGTTTGCCGGAAACCTTCGTATTCAACATTGTAAATGGTGTCGAAAATCGGGCACTGAATCGAATAAGATTTTAGGTAACTGATCATCGAATCCGGAAAAATTAAAAGCAAGCTGATACGAAGACTTACCTTTGGACTTTGCACCGATACTGTCAAACAAATATCGTCGGGAGATTTGGACGTAACAGCCACTTGGGTCACTGACGTGGGAAACGTGAATTTGAATATGCGGTTTTGTGAGGGGGTGACCGACATACGACGCTCTTCATCCAACCTAAATGAGCATAGGATCTTTGTGTTTTATTAGCAGAATGTGACGGTGTTGACGCTAATCGTCTTAGGTGGACTCACCGCACAAACAATTGACTATCGACCGTCATTTTAAGGTTGAAGGTGACATTCGATCGGCTCGAAGTTGAAACATCAACAACAATTTGATTGACCGATTCTGCACGTCTCGTTGGCTGGGGACACAATGTTCTTCTAAAGGTATTGTATCTTCTTCTATAATTTAACGAAAAAACATCCAAAATTCATTATTTCTCATGTGTCCCCCTTTTTCTTATAGCTGCTGTCACCGAAGAATATTACTTACTGGTAGCCGGAAGACGATTCCAAGACATATGGCAACTCCCACGAAGTCACGGCTTTTTGTTGTCGCACAACAAACAGAATCGGATGCTCTACGCCAGCGTCGGAACTGTCGACACTGACAGCAAAATTTTTGTTGGGCTGAATGAAAACAACCGTGGGTGTCAATAAAGGCACGTGACAAAGTCTTTACTAGACTTTACTTTAAAAGTAGTATTTGTAAATGGACTTACATCGGAATAAGAATATATCAGGCGAAATTCCAATGAACTGTTGAATGTCTTGGAATAGGTCTGGCTGAAACTGGCCTGAATCACTTGGACGCAGTTGTCTTCACGCGTATCGTCGGATGAAAGACAAGTCATAGCATTTGTAGATTGCAACCTCGTATCCGTCCAATTTGCAGATATCACCTTGAGTCCGTTGGTGTTTTCTTTTCCACCCAAACAACATGAAGTTAAATATCAACAATAAAATTGTTTATGAGTGAGGCAATACTGGAACTTTGGTCTTATTATTTATGTATTTAGTTTTTTACCTTCTTTTAGAAATTCTTCTGACTGCTGGTGGATTTCACTTCCTAAAACCCCGTGTTTGGCAGGTTGAATCAACAAAAAAGGTACGATCAACAGATACAAGAAAAATTGTTTTTTTAAAGTGAACTGCCGAGCCCAGTGACGAGTCCAGCAACTGTTTGAGTTGCAAATGCCCATCGTGGGCTAACATCGAAAACCTCGAACGACGAAGGAACACTAACCCCAATTCTAGAACTAGACGACAGAATAGCAGTTCTTATCGTGCCTAAACTATATTTTGTTTGACATTCACCTTGATAACCAAGTTCAAACGCACTGTGATAAATCGGTTAGATCTGTGCCGTAAGTTACACCCTTTAGTATAAAGAATCAAAGGTTGGTACAATGTGCCAATTCGACTGTCTAACACGAAGTGTGATTGTGAGTTTGAGCCGCTCAATCAGAATCGGACGGACATAATACGCAGCTGGCGGTCGGTTACCTGCTTCGTGATAACGCATAAAATGTTAGGCCACGATGTTTCGATCACTAAAACCAGCAATAGCTGGCGAACAATCTCATCAGTAACCGGAACTATGGGTGGATGTAATCAGGCCATTGAATTGAATTATATGTTGTTCTGTGTCCTGAAAACACGTTTGAAATTTGTAACTTCTTTGATCACAAGCAGGTCGTGCTGAAGACTATCCACTTGTTGACGTGTGGGTATGCAATTTGGAATAAATTAAATCATCAGTTATCACTGTAGCTGCATAGTTTTAACCGGATTTGTTTTCTCTTCTGAAAAACAAGGATTTAAAACAGCGTTGTCATTTCTAAACTAAAAGTAGGGGGGAGTGACCTTTTTTCCATATTTTGCTCAGTTCTAAAAGGTTGGGTAAGGCAAAAGATAGAAAAGAAAGGAAAAGGGTTAGAACAAAAGTAAAAAGCAGGAAAGGGTAAGAAAGAACCAGCAGTTTCAAGGCTGTCTAGGTTGTTAACCTTTCCCCTTTCGAGGTGATGACTCATTTTCCATCTCTGCTGTTCATTTCAAGTCGCACTGCACTTCGAGCAACATGTCTGTTCCTGACGCTGTTTCGTTAACTGTTTCCATAAACAGCCTCGTGTTCTTTGATCTAGAAACCACGGGTCTTCCTGCTGACCATCCTGCAAGAATCACTGAATTGAATTTTTGTGGAGTTGATCGAATGCAATTTATGGAATGCAAATCCAAGAAGATGCCTCGTGTCACCAATCGATTGAATTTATGCATCGATCCTTCCAGGCCCATAGATCCAGTGGCTACTGATTTGTCAAAACTCGATAATCGCAATTTGGGTAAACAGAGCAAGTTTGATGCTGATGTCTTCAACGTTATTGTCAGCTTCTTAAGCAGGTAAATATCCATGGCTTTTAAAGTGTCCAGAAATTATGCAATGATAGAAAATACATTTGATCTCAGGCTCCAAAAACCCATCTGCTTGATAGCTCATAATGGTGCGAATTTTGATTTCCCCATCTTCAAGGCAGAGATAGCCAAGTTCGGAGAGGTAAGGAACACTTAAAATTCATTTTTCCTCTGGACTGCTCTTCATTTTTTGTGTTTTGTTTGTTGCAGAAGTTTCCTCAGGACCTATATTGTGCTGACTCTCTCAAAATCTTTGGTTTGCTGCAAGGTATCTCTACCGATCCGCCTAAAGCTAAGAGGGTGCGTAAAACAAAATCGAATTCGCTTCGTTTAAATGAAATTTACCAGAGAATATACAAGAAGAAGCCAGAAACGTTACACGAGGCGGAAGCTGATGTACGAATGTTGTTTCTGTCGGCCATTGCGGCCCCCGAAGAATTTTTGAAGGCTGTCGAGAGTAACGCTGTGCCACTGACCAGCATACCAAAGTGCTGGTAGATTTGATTCATTTTTGTCTGCTCAACTGAAAAGAATGTCGGTAATTTGGTCCACTGATTCATGCGGATTCCATATCATGTTTGGTTATCTGAATTGTTGATTTCCCTGCACGTAGAAACAAAGAACTTTCGTTTTATTTCGTGGACGTTTTGGTGGTATATTGAATTAACAATTAAAAAATAAATTCAATATTCCAGCAAACAATGAGGCGTTCGTCTTAGAAGTCACAGGTATATCGATTCAAGATTTGAAGACAACTTGTAGAAGAATCTTCCTGGATTTGGCGGTTGGTAGCTCCCTTTAATTTCGTTCGCTTTACTGGTGTACGGGATGCTCAACATGAGGTATTCAGTTTAATGTCATGCAAAACTAATTTCATTGTGGTTTCTGTCTTATTAGCAAACGCTTTTACAAAGACCGGTTGGGTGCAGGTCTTAGCAGATGTAGTTACAAAAGCTACTCCCACAATCGAACGCCTTCATCCGGCAGAGCGTTTCAAACAATGGATTCAACTGAAGTGGGTGATAAATGACCCTGTTCTGTTGAACCGAAGGCTTCGACGTATGCGTATCTCTATTCCCCTATAAAGGCAAAGACCTAGTGTTTTGAAACCATCATTTGACAGGATGACTCGCTGACTAACGAACAGTTTCTTTAGACCTTTACCTGCGAATTAAGCATTAGGAAGAACTGTAAGACAATGCTGTCGTCATGGGGAATCACTTTGAAAGTTTGGATTATCGCACATCGAGCCATGGAAATTTTTTGTTTTAGATTCGGTATGTATTATCTGTTCAAAGATCTTGTGTGTTCTCTATTTTATTGTCTTTCTTATGGACTTTTTCCGATGATATTCCTGGATGTGCTGTACACACACAAAAGCTCTGATTTATGACGAGGGATTGAACCGACATCAACCAAGCAGCAACATAGAATCATGGATGAATGCTGCCGTTGGCGATGCTAACCGTGTTTGCTGCCCAGCATCCGCTAGCTACGTAACGTTCCAGATCTCGAATGACTCGCAGCTGCCTGCAATATTAGGTAAGATGTCTTTGGATATAGCGAGTTGTCTGTGCCTGCTTGTTTAGTCTGTCCTTACCGGAAGCTTATCCACATTCGCTTTCTTGGTTGCTTTACTGAATTAGTTATGCGAATCGTAAACATTTTCGTATTCGCAGTTGAACTTTCTTTCATGGGAGACTTTTGACAACAGGACATGTTTTATATTCTGTTTGACATTCGCGGCATTTGTAGAAATCTATAGTAATTGTGTTACTCCTTCTCTCTAATATCAGATCAAGTGCAAACGTTGGACGGTATGGTGGTATCCGTAATCGGATGTCAGATTGCTGATTTTATCGAAGCAGTTCTGTTTCCTTCGCTGTTACCAATTCTTCGCCTGGACTTTTCGCAGTGCCCTGCAATTACTAATGGATGGGAAACCGAACGTTTGGAATTTTATCAGCTGAATGTAAGTCTTTCTCTTCACTCTACAATGTTTTTTGTTCTTTTAACCGACTAACTGCCTGCCTGTTTGTAAAGGACTTTAACAGGGATACCTGTGGCAGTCTTGTTATAACCCGATGGTTGGAACAAAACATGTGTTTCCCGACTGTGGACAATAACACTAAATTATTCCTCATGGAGAACGTGGCGCCTAGGTAAAAGACTAAATGAATATTTCAATAGCCTATCGTTCATCAGTAGGTTTTTTGTCTGGATTGCGTTAGCAGTGCAAGTAGAGAACTGCAAAACTGTGTAGGTTTTGATGATCTCCAGTGGAGTAATGTTACCTATCCAGTGAAGTTCAATTCTCCAGATCTGTATGACAACATTAAATGGCATCGTCTATTAAATGGGAAGCATTTGCGATTAACATCACTTGAGGTAAAGAAAAAGGCCTTTTTATTATTGATCGCCTGCTAGCAATATCTTTACTTTTTCGGCAAGTTCAGCGACCACCTTTTGTGATTCTTGAGCGTGATTCGTACGGATCTGTCGTCGCGTACAAAGGATATTGCTACGAAATCATTAACGCATTGCAAGAAGCGTACAACTTCACGTACGTATTAAATGACTGTTAGCACTTTCGATAATATCATTTAGGAATTTTTTACACTTTCCTGTAGATACGAAGTTGTGTTTCCTGGTGACAAAAGCTATGGAAAAATAATGCCAAATGGAACTTGGGACGGAATGATTGGATTGATTCTTGAGCAAGTAAATGTCAGCCTATCATGTTCTTTTTCATGCACCATATTCTTGGTTTTTGTAGAATGCCGATATAGGTTTGGGTCCTTTTTCCGTTACCTATTCTCGATATGGAGTCGTGGACTTTTCTGTAGGCTTTCACGAAGAAACCGCCACCATACTAATCCCGCCAGCCGGCGAGGAAAACCGCTTGCTAGTTTGTTTAAAGCCCTTTCTTTGGGAGGTGAGGCAGAAATACTCCAAAAATCACATAAAAAATTACCGCTAATTGAAGGTTTACTTATTAGGTTTGGCTTTCACTGGGTGTCTTTGTGGTAATCCTGCCCGCCATCATCTGGGCACATTTCAAGTGTTTACGATTCCCTCATGGGGAAAAATCCAGTCCAGGCTTAGTGAAACAATACTTCTTTGTACTTGGAGTACTGATCGGCCAATGTATTTATTTTCTACTACAGCTAAAGAATTAATATCATAATTTTTAAATTTTGATTTCTCACTTTAGCCGGGCAAAAATTCGCTTCGTTTGGGTTTGCACCTCGTTTGCTTGGAGCCGTTTGGTGTCTAAGCGCTGTAGTGTTCGCAAGTGCATATGTTGGAGTTCTTGTTTCATTTTTGCGTTTTCCTAAATTAACGCCAATTATCAATAAGCTTGAAGAATTGCCAGCCTCCCACCTAAAATGGGTTTTTCCACGCGGAACAGCTCTCGAATCACTATTCACGGTAAGTAGTTAGAACCAAATGAGGTGCTCTAAGCATGCGTATCGTAGTTATTTCTCATGTTTGAAAAATAATCAAGAATGTTAAAATGCCAATCTTTTAATAGGAGGCAACAACGGGGGTTTACAAGACTATTGGAGGTAAAGAGAAAAAAGCATTTCTTTTATCCTGATAAATTTGTTAGATAAAGCTGTTTTGATTGAACAGAAGGATTGTTAGATACACGGGGCAGTCTCATTGACTCCGGCGTGGAGGGAGTTTATCGTGTTACCCAGGGCAGCCATGCTTACATCGATGCAAGTTCATCTTATTTTATAGCTCTAGGATGTTATTTTAACTGCATGCATTTATTTATTCAAATCAACAGGAAAAATCTTATCTCACTTCTTTCATTGCCGAAGATTATGAACGTTCGGGCATGTGCCGTCTCAGTTTTGCATATGAAGAGTTTTTCAAAGTCAGTTTAGCATTCCCATTACCAAAAAATAGCTTCCTCAAACCTTTGCTGGACCAAAAGTAATCTTTTAAGTTTTGCCAACAGACATTTAAAATGCTATTGTAGATACCAAGATATATTTTTTAGGATTATGCAGATGATGGAAGCGGGTCTCGGAAACTATTGGAAAAAAATTTATTGGCCGTCCTCTGGTGGTAAATGCGGTAGGGACATAAAACCTGTTGTCGGACCTAAAAGTCTTGGCCTTTCGGATTTACAAGGTGCTTTCCTTATTTTAGCCGTCGGATGTGGATTGTCTCTTCTTATCTGTTTTGCAGAGAGGTATTTAATCTTAGCTTTTCTCTGTTGTTTCTGTACTTCCTCGTCTTAAGTTTATGAAATGGCTGTGGAATGCATCTGCTGAAAGGAAAATGTAGTCATCACTTATACATACGCCAAATTATTTCCGCCACTGCAAATGATAGTTCCTCTGTTTTAAGATTTTGCAGGATTATGTCCTTCCATCAGGGTCAGCATCCTATTGCACTTTTCATTTTACAAATTAGAAATGCAAGAAAATCATGTTAATTTGATGCTGATTGATAAAATATAAATATAATGTCTCATCTTTCACCAAAACATCATCCCAGCTAGTAATGACAGTACAAATGATAACAAGATTGTTGAAATGGTGGTGGTTAATGGTAACAACATAAAGAGTCAAATCTCAAATGATGCCCTTTTCACTTTTTTTGTGGGTTTTCGAGTTGTGCAGCCGCTCCCAACTAGTGTTTTTGTAAAGCTGATATAACGATGGACTGGACGATCACGTTTTTGCGATTTTTGGGCGTTTAACTACAAGGAGAAGTAACGAAATCCACTTTTTGGCTTATGTTTGTCCAAATTACCAACTACTTAACCTACTGACTTTACAATTTGCGTCATCGATACTAGTAAGAGATTCCAATCAGGAAGCAGACGAATTTTTGACAGTTGATTTATCGACAAACGTGTTAAGCAATAAGGTAAAAACTTTTCCGTGCGTTCCGTTTTAAACATTCTTTTGGCTGTGACTAAAGTCTATTTGCCTAAATCTCAAATTGGACACTTAAAAATTAAGCCCGACAATACAATCCCGAGCACGACGACTAGACCTGATCAACTAAAGCTGAAGGGCCAGAAAAAAGTGGAACCGCGGACTGCGGACTGGACAAACTGCGGAATTGTTTGTGATAAGTGTCAAACATGTGATAGTGATGTGAGCAGTGAAACCTGTGTTTGAAAGTTTCTTTTAAATATGTTATATTCCAGTGGATTATAAAACAAATTACAATCAAGTGTTGTATTCTCTGGTAGTTTTTGGAAGTGACACACACCAAACAGTTCAGTTTTTGTGTGACTGGTAATCTTGTGAACCATGCAGCTGCCGATTGCAAAGTCATAGATTACTCTGTCAACAAATTATCACCTTAGCATTCCATCATGCTTCTTTATTCTCATCGAGAAGTATTTAGCTTGTACTTTGGCCATTGGTGTACCAATTGACATTATTCTGCCTCTAGATCCAGTTCGTGATACCTCTGACACATGAATGCTAACTGGGAGGAAAGTCAACAGTGCTGTTAAATCTTGGAATCAAAACACCAATGTTTCATTCTACTACTCTGTTCCCAGTTATCGGATTAAGTTTTTATCGGAATAGTGCATCATGTTCCTCTTTGTTTTCCTACAACGAAAAATCACCACCAACCAGCACACGTAGACGTGGACATCAAAACCATTCCCTTGGTATTTTAAGTTTTTGGCTTGTCTAGTATTTCTAATTGAAAAATTCAATATTCCATCTTATTGTTAAATCCTTTACCTTCGTCAGCAAGATTTTTTTCCGTCATCATCTCGCCCGTTGCCCGTCATCGCCTCGCCCGTCACCCCGTCTTCGCCTCGCCCGTCACCCCGTCTTCGCCTCGCCCGTCACCCCGTCATCGCCTCGTCCGTCGCCCCGTCATCGCCTCGCCCGTCACCCCGTCATCGCCTCGCTGTCACCTCGTGGTCGCCCCGTCATCGTCTCGCCCGTCGCCCCGTCATCACCTCGCCCGTCACCCCGTCTTCGCCTCGTGGTCGCCCCGTCATCGCCTCGCCCGTCACCCCGTCTTCGCCTCGTGGTCGCCCCGTCATCGCCTTCATCTTCGTGGTATCGTTTTATTTTGTTATGTGTGATGTAAAGTAACCCGTTGGCTGCCACGCCGCTTTGTCCCCTTTTTCTTGTAGCTTGTAGGGACGGGCCGCGCTGTTCTGCTCCATGGCGTATTTGCCATGGGGTGGGACAGTCGCAACTGCCCAAGATTGGCCTTCGGGCCATTTAGGCAATGCACCAGTAGGGACTTCCCCTTTGTTGGCAAGTTCATAGAGACCAGGGGTGTGCATTCCCATAATGGTCTCCTTGGACTTGTCGGCCCGGACTTGTCTTCGGACAAGTCCCCCGTAGCAAATGTAGAAACGCAACCTACGGGTTGCATGGCGTGGCAGCCAACGGGTTACTATGTATGTATGTATGTATGTATGTTTGTTTGTTTGTAAAACAGTGGTGGAATTGTGGGTGGATGGTGGGACAATACAATTCATTTTATTTAAAAACATTTTTTTATTTTATTTTTATTGCCTAGCCGAGATGGGATTCGAAATCAAGGACCCAAGGTGAATACTATTCCAGCCTCACGCTTTAACCATTGAGCCATGAGAGTTACACAATTTAATTCTAAGTCTTCTACACATTAACGTAACAGTGCAGAGCAGTCAATAGACTACCAGTTCTCATTGGGGGGGATAGTAGGGGGGGTTGCCAGGAAGGCATCGCACTCGCCCAGCAACTCGAAGGTTCATGGTTCGATTCCTAGCCAGGCTTCCAACCTTCCACGTTGGCAAGTCGAGTCGAGAAACTTCCCCGTTACGAAGTAACGGGACGGATATTTTGGCAATACATATTATGGTATCAAATAATAATTTTAATAAAGATTTGATTCTAACTTTTCTACATAAGTTCGTACTTTGACAATTATTTTACAATGTATGATGAATGTATTACATCCATACTTCCGTTCAACTATTATTATCAATTGCTGAAATTCGAATGACTCTTTCAGGGTTTGAACCCTAAACCTTCGGCGTGTTAAGCCGATGCTCTACCACTGAGCTATCTGTCATGTTATCACGATTTCTACTGTTTCGTTTCAATTGAGTTCAACAAATCTGGACTTAGAATAATTTTGGCAGCATGATTCAAGATAAATTCATCTTGGCACACTTTTGTCCATAACAAGAATATGAATTTAGTTCTTTTGTTTCCGTTCAACAAATTTATCCTTAAGCGAGGTTTGAACCCGAGACCTTTACATCCGTACACCAACGCTCTACCACATAGCTGTTGTCCTTATTTCAACTGTAACAAGGTAAGCATATAGATTTACGAGCCCACCAAAAATTGCTTTTACAATATTACCTTTTCGAGTCTTCTAGTAATAGTGAATAATATTGCTAACTTACATGGCTCAATGGTTGAGTACCGGCAATGCATGCCGAAGATTGGAGATCGATCCCCGTAAGAGTTAAATAATAAACTACAACAACTGTGCACTACATCTTATAGGGTAATATATACAAAAATTGCATGAAAGAAAAAACAAACTGCATGCTAATGAAACTCTGATAAAATATGAATAAAATTTGTAGCCAGCCAGCCAGCTACCAATTCCAGAATTAGAATGTCATCTGCGAGAATTTAAAGGCATCCCGGAATTCTCACACAACACTACACAACCGCACGCAAGTGACCATCTCAGCAGTGCATACAGTTCAATCCTTAATAGAAAAAAGAAATGCAAAGGTCAGAAAATGTAAAGTGTGAAACAAATCTTAAGTTTTTAAAATTTAACGTAAACAAATATTTATATTGACAATTTTCCGATTTTTGACCACCCGAAAGGCTATTAAAATCCTGAATATTGGTGGTACTGGAAAATGACAATTTGACGGCGACCGTGACCCGATCAACATCAGCGATCTGAAAAAAGATTCAAAGACATAATTCAGGTTTTACACTTTACACCACTTTACACACCACCGAAAAAAAAAAAGAATAAACTAGCTTGCCTGGGGCTCGCCTTCGTTTTCACTGTCTGAGTCATTTTCTTCGCCATCGTAATTCGTAAGTCCATCTTAGATATCCAATCCCTGGGATAAGAACCAGCGTTTCAAACATTTCGTGGAACCGTTTGGCCACTAGCTCCAGCGCGCACTCGATAGCCTTATTTTTGGCGAATTCCACATTTCTAATCAGTTCTTCGCATCGACTATGACCGTTGTGAAACGAACCATTTCTTCATTTTGTTCAGCTTTTCGGCCGTGTCCGCGTAATTCACTTCAGCATCCGGATCGACTCCTTTAAAGCTTTCAGCTGGCCTTTAACCTGTTTTTAAAATGACGACTAGCACGTCTGCAAAATTAAATAACTTATTCCTTTCTCTTTTTTTTTTGCTTGAACTACCAAGGTTAGTTCTCGCTCCAGCTCTTTCACATTTCCACTCAGCGTAGAGGTCGAACATTTTCTTTTCATTTTCTTCGGTAAAATTTCCAAGCTTAATTAGCTTTGAAATGACATCCCTTAGCGTAGCTTCTTTGCGCTCGATGGATTGTAAAATCTTATTTGTCTACAAAATGGAAAACAAAATATCAGCGTCAAATGTCAACTCCAATTATAAAAGATACGCACAGCATCTCGTCGCTTGTCCACCTCTATTTGTTGTTCGAGTCTCTGACTGTAGTCGCTTTCTTCCTGTACCTTTTCATCGAGAACTTGTTCGTTCTCAGAAGATGGCCATTCAGTCGTGATTCTAGCGCATTCTTCAAACCCTCAAGCTTCAATCGAGTAGCATTTACATTTGTAAGCTTTATTTTGGCGCTTTGAATTCTTTCATTCAATTGGTCAACCTCGGCCCTTTCCTCCGATCCGAGTTCCGTTTCAAAATCCTATCAGTGCAAAACAAGTTAACTTCTAATTTTTTTCTTCTCTCACAACGAATTTTCATTTGTTACCTCCTGAAATTCGTCATCTCACATTTCCACCTTAGCACTGTTTGCTTCCAGAGATATCATCAGCTTTGTGGTTATCGCTAATTTTCTTTCCAGGGCTTGCCATGAAATAGATAATTCGCCACCGTGCTTCTTCACATCTTCTTCAAGAAGCCCTATTTTAGTTTTGCTCAGCTTTGTTTCAATTTCTGTAATTCACTTGCATTTTCATTGCATTTGTAATCCGCTACTTGGATTTGACTATCCACTTCCTTCAGGTTGGCCAACTCTGTTCTACTTGTTTTGCTTTTTTGAATTCAAAATAGATCTTGGAGCCAGAATTAGCAATACTGTGGTAGCCACCTTGAAGAACACCATTCCTTCGAACCTACAATTACAACTTAATTTGCAGAACAAACAGGACACGCAACTAATAGTATCTTTACCGTGTCTCCTTCCAACGTAACGCGGTAGGTAATGTTAATTCATGTTAAACACCATTTCTAGAAGGGTATGATTGCAATATCCTAACCTTTTCCCCGCCACAGCGTCAATGGCACAGCATACTTCATCTGCACATGTAAACTGATCGACCAGTAGGCTACGATACTGAGATGCCATCTCAAATGCAAGTGTGCCTTGTCCTTCTTTTTTCATTTTGTCCAGTACCATTTCAAAACCTTCGAACTACTTGTGTTTGCTGTAATAATAGATTTACGCATTAAGCTCTAGTGGTAACACAGCAAATTCAATCTTAGTAAAAATTTTCTCTTACCCAATACATGGCACCCTTGAGTTTGCACCCGAATCCTGCCAGTTTGTCATACGACTGTTTCCAGTGATCACGCACATCGCTTTCTTTCCGCCTAACTCACATAAGTTAATAACGAAAATGTCAAGGTAATGTTCTAAACCGAAATGCAGCACCCATATACGATACTTGCGGGACATTTGTAATCGCCTTTGCTCTGGTATTATCTCTTGCTTACGTTGATTTAGCATTTTTACCGAGTTCAGAGCTGCCAACTTTTCTACCTCGATCCCCTGGCGTTGACACACGGGAGAAAAAGATATTACGTGAAAAATAAGAAAGGGATGTTTTTCATGCCAACATACCGCTATAACGGTTTCCAAGTTTTTCGCTTTCAATTCTTCGTCCTTCATGTATTCTTTGATGTTTTGCATTTCTTTCTCTTTTTGAAGAATGAGCCGATTTAGTTTACTGCATAGTTGGAAATTAGTGACTAAGGATTCTCTATGATAAAGAGAATTATCATGTCAAACTGTTGTTCCTTATTAATCGAATCATTTCTTTCTTCTATGGAAGAAAATAAGGCCTCACGTCCAAGTTTTGCAAAAAGTTGTTGACGGCGTTGCTCGTCCAGCATTAATCTGATTTGAATCAAAGATTTAAAATAAGATTTTATTTAGAATATTTACTTTATCACCTAGAATTAATCTCGAATTCTTCGCGCACTATTGAATCGTAATCATTAGAAACTACTAAACACTCTGGTTCTTCTCGGCTATGTCTGTTTCAATACGCAACAGCTCCTCGTCGAGCTTTTCCTAAAATTAGCGCGTTCAGAAGAAATCAAAAACTTAGAATTAGGTGTGTCACTTAAGTAAAAATGCTTACCTTATTGTTATTCACTGATCTTTCGCGTTTGTCAGCTAGTTCAAACTCCAGCTTGCTATGTTGCAGCGCAAGGTCCTAAGTAATCGCTGCAAGATATTTCAGTCTTCCTTGGTCTGCACGAAGTTCCGACTGGTACAGTTTGAAGCGTCTTTCGGCTTCGGCCACCTCCTTATTTATCTGTGCCATTTCAGCGCTCGCTGTCCGGTCTTCAGCTTGTGCATTATTCAACAGGCTCTTCGCCTAAATAGAATGTAAATAATGTGATTCACAGAATTTTGTGTTGACTAAATATCTTAGTTACCGTCTTTATGCGTTCTACCAGTTGAGCCCGATCCTTCTTAGCCAAAGTGGCTTCCAGGGCTTGTTTCTTTGTATTGACTTCTGACCACTTCTGATATTGAAGTTAATCTTCTTTGAAACGCGTAAAAGATTGTCTTCCGTTTCTTTAAGAAGTTTTTTCAATTCTGTGATTTTGGATTCCACATCTAAAAATTTAATTTTTTAAAAAATGATGACAGCAGTGGGATTCAATTTTCCTAAATATGGTTAAGCCAATTAAATGGTTGAATACCTTTAAAAACTCGTTCGTCTTTAGATGGAATTTCTTTCATTATCATTCGACAACATCGCCAAGCTACTAATCTAACAAAAAAAGCATCCACCTGTTAGGCTACACATTCAAGTATAGAAAATGAGTTTCAGAAGAAAACTTACTTGTCCTTGCTTGATGATGTAGTATGGGTTAACTTACTTGTCCTTGCTTGATGATGTAGTATGGGTTAACTTTCGAAAACCCAGAAAATTGCAAAGTATGCTCAACATGATGCTTCAGAATTGTATGTCCATTGATCAGGTAAACATCTTTGGTCGATGTTACTTCTCGCCTCAATCTCACTCCATTTTCATCTTCCTATTAGAATTTAAAAGAACTTAAGTCATTCCAGATCTACATGATAGCACTTAACTCACTATAAACATCTATCCTCATTATTTAAAATTATTTCAACATAAGCTGAAGTTTCACGGAGCCCAGATGAGCTATGGAGTAAATTTTCTTTGGCCCTCTTCGAGAGGTGATGAAATTCATTGGACAAAACAAACTGTATGGCTTAAAAACATTTAAAGAGAATAATTAATACCAGCTAGAAAAACAACTGGAATCAGTTTCTGAAGATACTTACCACACATGAGATTTGTTTCGACAGCTCCATTTCCCCAACTAAACAGAACAACAAGAAACCTTTATGACATGTTATTCAACATTTAATATCAATGAGCACCATACTTATTACATCAAGACTCGGTTCCAGACACAAAACTGTTTTGTTTCTATAGGTTTAAAATCCATCGATAATAATCTATGTATAAAATTAATTAAATCAGCTGCAAATTTTTTACTCTATCATAAACTCTGTGGAAAAATACGTACTTTTTTAAAATACATTTTTTCTCCAATCAATTGATTTTGAACTGCAGTACCGACTACTGAGGGACACACGTGGTTTTAGCAATACACTCGGGACAAGGGCTCTGTCCTCTGTTACATGTTACATCCTAACACGAGGTTCAACAAACATTCATTTTGAATGAAAGTTCCCTAATTTTCAAGTTTAAAAAATTGATTTAAAACAGTTCACTTCATTTAACTTTAATCTCAAAATTTCTCTTTAACTCATTCTTCTAAAAGATTTCCATTATCCATTACATTGTGAACTCAGGAACGCCATGACATTTTGACACCTACTAACTAAGCAATTGATTGATTGTGAAGGGTACTGCACTGCCATCTAGTGACAATCTACCATCCAGCAATTAAGGTACCACCTATTTAGAAACCAAATTTTTTCTGTGGAACTATAGGAGAACGCTTTGGTTTCCCTGTGGAGCAAAATTTTATGTTTTAATTTATGAAAAAATAGGTTTGAATGAAAACAAATACTTTTAAGTGAATCATGCCATAATACGCACTTCCCACTTCGTCCAGCCCAAAAGGAGTATAGCACCAACGACGATGGAAAAGAGGAATTCTCTTTGAAACCAAAGCAAGGACAATCATATCTTTGAGGTCGCTCGCCTCTCTGCTTTCTTGGACTTGGTGGCTTTACGCAAGTACAGATACCAAGGGGAAAAGATGACTAACCTGTAACACAAATGGATGGATTAGTGGATATAACCATTCACTAATACAAGCTGTTAGTGTAAAAAAAATAATAATAATAAAAAAATAAAATAAAATGTTACCTACGCATAACTTTTACTGTCTTTCTTCAATACAACGTCACGGAAAAATCTTCCGCAAATTGTAACCGCCAAGGAGGCCCTAACGATCACTCTTTAAGCAAATCGACCAACAAAACCGGCTCAATTTTATGTGTAAACCTTCGAAATCATTCACGCCAACAATGTCTCCAGCTTGTGATTGAATCAATTTTAGTTGATTATTAATTACAGCCTCAGCAATTCCTGAGTTTAAAATTGAAGATTGCGTCGATAACAACTGTGTCTAGTTCCACAATTCCACACCATCACACGACAAGTCTATTATAAGGAAATAAGGAAATAATATCACAATTATACTGTACAATAGTATGAATACAGATTGCTTTTACTTACCCGCAGTAGCACTTGTAGTTGTAAGAAGTAGTTGAAAAGTATTAACTCTAGCCACAAGTTAGTCAACGATAATTGTGCCATACTCTTCTACTCCTTAGAACAAGTTCAGTTTTAAGGTTCCACATTTCAGACATTGCTCGTTGAGCAGATATTTGAAACACGTCCACTGGAGCCCATTCCAGACAGAGGAATATGTCAAAATTTTGAATAGGCTATTTTTGCGATCTCTAAAATCTTCGAACATTAGCTTGGGCGTCAAATTTTTTACCAAAATCACAGTTTTGGAGCGCTGCTTCGGTACCTACAGCTACAGAACACTTAAACTTAACGTGGCACGAAAAACACCAGGAAAGTTATTTACATCTTGAAACATGTTTAATTCGATACCACCACAGACTACGAAGTAAAGACCGATATCCCCTATCTTCCTGGGTATATGATGGCTGGTCTGACCGCTAGGGGCATGGCGAACGTATCCCGATTTAAAAAAAAAAATTTCTCGTCTTAGTACTGACTACGTGCTTCACACACACGTATTTGCGGGAATTGTAGTAAACTTTATGTAACAAATTGTATACCTTAATTTTCTAGATTCCTTCCCGGTATCCCGTGAATTATTTCATAATTTAATTCTAATGTGTATGTATGTTACTTTTATTATATGTTCACCCCTTCTTTTCCCCATTTTTCGGTAACATTGGGCCCATCGTGAAACCCCGCATTTCAGACAGAGTATAAGAAATACAGGGTTTCACGATGGGCTATATAATACCAAAAAATGGGGAAAAGAAGGGGTAAATATATTTTTTTAAATACATACATACACATTAGAATTAAATTATGAAATAATTCAAGGGATACCGGGAAGGAATCTAGAAAATTAAGGTATAAAATTTTTTACATAAAGTTTACTACAATTCCCGCAAATACGTGTGTGTGAAGCACGTAGTCAGTACTAAGACGAGAAAATTTTTTTTAAAAATCGGGATACGTTCGCCATGCCCCCTAGCGGTCAGACCATCCATCTTCAACTGGATTCCTCTCAGCCTTATGGCGATGATCGTGGTCTTTACTTCGTAGTCTGTGATACCACTTTCAAGAAGAAACAGTTTGACCCTGCAATCAGATGTGTTCCGCCGAATGCCAAATGTACTGTTATACTCTCTTGCTACTGCTTACCATCTCTGCTTTCCAAAAAAACCTGCGATTCACTTAATTAACTGAAATTTTGTTTTAGATTATGCACTTTCAGTTTTCACCTGTGCCATCGTAGTGGAATAACGTTCTCGTAAAAACTGTCTGAAAACCACTCCAATTATATCGATATACTGTTCGCAACGCAAATTAGAATCGATTATAATTACCCGAAGGGTTTCTAACCACGTTTTTTTTTTGCTGGTATGGTTTTTTTTTCTGGTGTGGATGGGTTTAGTTCACGATTGCCCCACTAGATGATTTAGTAAAGCGAAAATAAAAAATTATAGGTTTTCACGTGAAGGATAGGGGGTGTATTATTGAAAGAGAGTCAAATAGCCATTTTAATTCGGAATGATGAATAGTATAGGATCACTACAGAGTGATTAAGTGTAATTGTTTTTTTTCTTAGCGCCATTAGCTAGTCCCTTCATTTGCTGTAAAGAAATGGGTCGTTTGAAAATATCTGATATGGATACAAAAATTAGTTTCCTCTAACACAGTCATTTCCCTAAAAATTTGTCAACTCGGAATCAACTTCAACTTTCTCGTCTCGAATTCAATACAAACCTTTCTTCACTTATAAATAAACTTAAATTGAAACTTCACTCTCCTTCTTGTAGTAAATCGATACGAGTTCCTTTGGGTTGGTCCAAAATCGTGTCGTTTTTGTCGCCATATTTAAAAAAAAACTAAAAACAACTTCAACTATTTTTCTAACTATTTCTTTAACAAAATATTTTTCTAACTATTTTTTTAGCAAATAACACAACAGCTCTAATTCTAGCATTTAAAAGCCGATAGAAATAAAGATTACAAAAAAACCGAAAATAGCCCTTCGGGTACCTTGCTAACGCAGGTAGCTGACAGTTGTAATTGCTCGTTTCTTTATAGATGTAACCACTAGATGGCGTTGTACAAAAAGTCGAAAAGACTTACAAAAAGACTCATTGCAGCATTCAGCAACAACGTGTTTTTTCTTTGCAAACTCAATTAGGAAACTTAGTTATAATCGACCGCTAGATGGCGAATGGATAGGATTTTTTAAAATTTAGTTTTTGAACAAAATTAAATTGAGGGCAAATCGGTTGCCATACCAATTGCCATATAAAGTACTCCTATTAAGAATTGAATGAAAATCGTGGAAATCAAATTTTTTTCCCCGTAGTCTTATAGTTTTTTTTTAACTGATTGCGGCGATGTACACAATTTTCTTTGAGAAAAGTTCGAACAATGTCCGAAAGGTGGCAAGGCGTTTGAGTTACGATAAACAATTCACATTTTATGCTTGAATATATACCAGTATACATTATACAACCTGATTACCGAGTGATTGGATATAAGCAAACATCCAGATTTTAGCCTACAAACCTTACTTCACTTACCGCGTACCACAATCCACAGCCCAAGGTTATATCTAATCAATTCAAAAACACATTAGACAACCCAGTAGTGGCGTTGTAGCAGTAGGACAGGAAAGTGTTCCCATATTGGGCAATGGCTTCGTTCGTCTGTCATTAGTGAATCTGAAGAGTTCAGCAACTCTTCCTTGAAAAATAAACATACTACCGGAATAATGGGTAATCTCCTTCGCCTCTTAGCCCGTGAAGAAGGAACATGTTTTTCGCCACAACGCTACGATTTGTTTCTGGATTTTGAAAGTGAGTGTACTTTGCTATTTGTGTTTTTTTTTTAACCAATTTAAATGAAATTGTTTGACTGCAGATGCTCAACCAACCGAATCAGAAAAAGAGATGTTCCTTGAAGTTGACGGTGTTCTAAAAAAAGGTCAGGCTATACTCAATGAGATTAGCCAATACAGAGGGGCCAGTAAAGAAATCAGAGAGGTAAATTCAATTAGTTTTCTTTTCTGCATTAGCATCTGATAGATACTAAAGTTTATCTAGAAAAATAATTCTGCATATTACATTTTTCTGTCTTTCTTGCTTGTTTAACTTAACTGACTTTATTGTTTGCCAGGCAATCAGCAATCCTGGGGAAGATTACCAAGAAAAAGCCAGAGATGCGGTATTCCCACTTGTCCAGCAATTAAGGCGATATTATGATTTTTCATTAGATATTGGTACACGGTTTCCATTAATATCCTTTAATCACATGCTATATATGACTAGTAATATGAAAATTATAGAAACTGTGGTGCCAAAGATTCTTTCCCAGTTGTGTTCTGGGAGCATGAGCCCTACTCAACATTTGGAGAAACAGCAAGCATTGGTCAAGCAGTTTGCAGAAATTTTAGAATTTGTCTTGAAATTTGATGAACATAAGGTAAACATTTAATTACTTATTCATTTTAAAAAATATATTAATAGATACAATCTGAATAATACAAAATCTCTTAGATGACAACTCCATCTATTCAGAATGATTTTAGCTATTACCGACGAATCGTGTCAAGGCATAGCCTCTCTGGCCCGATAAACGACGAACAAGATCTTTTTAAAGTAACTGAAAATGACGAGCAGATCAGCTCAGCTTTAGCCAGTCATATGTCATTATTTTACGCCCAGCCCACCCCTATGCTCAAAGTGCTCAGCGAAGCCACCATGAAATTTGTGGCGGACGTAAGTTTTGTTTTTAGACTTACTGCCATATCAGTTACTGATTTAACCTCTAGAATAAAGACATTCCCGTGGAAAACACAACGGAAACGCTGAGCACGATGGCAAGCGTTTGTCAAAGCATGCTGAAAGATCCGTAAGTTTTGATACATGACAGCTGAGATTTTAAAAAATGTAATTAAGTTTATGTTACTCAACGTCTTTTGCATTTATAGAGATTTGATTGCACGATTTATGCGCGAAGAAACGTACCTGTTTGTACTGCGAGTCATGGTTGGTCTAGTTATTCTTTATGATCACGTTCATCCAGTCGGGGCTTTCCAGAAATCTTCCAATGTCGATGTGAGTATCATATATTAATTATCATCGCTTCTTCTCTCAAGTTTTTATGTTGACTTGTCATTGATATTTTTTCTCCTAGGTTAAAGGTTGTGTTCGTGTGCTGAAAGAGCAACCAAGTTCTCGATCTGAAAGTCTTTTGAATGCTTTGCGGTAAGACTTGCTTCTTCTTTAATGAAACCTACAAAAATCATTGAATTTCAGTTATATTTATTTCTCATTATATGTAAATTATGTTTGCATTAAATATGTATTTTTTGTATAATTTTCTAGATATACCACACGTCATCTAAATGACGAATCTACCCCGAAACATATAAAAACCCTTTTAGCGTCCTAAATTGTTGTTGTAAACCATCGTCGTTCTGTGAAAGTCCTGGTCAGTTGGCGCTGTAATCGGTCAATCATCATTTCACATTTTTTACGGCCCCCTGTGATCATTTCGGTGGCCGTTGATTAAATGTCGCTTGTTAACCGTTCAACCTGCCAATCCCTTAGCTGAAATGCATTAGTAAAATCTACAACTTTTCTGTCTCACCCATGTTTTTTTTTAATTATTATTATTTAAATTTTTTTTCTTATTATTGTTCTTTGAGTGTGAAACAAGAACACGGGCCATGGGGCCAATCGTCCTTTTTTCTGATGTCGTGATTGTGCTCATGTCGGCATCGAATTCTTTCGACCTCTAATCGTTGGAGAAGGAGATTCGCGTCTGTTCCATTTTGCGATACGCAGCAACGTGTTCTAGAAGAAGAAAAGAAAAAATAATCCAAATTAAATTATCACGAAAAATTAATTGTCTCTACTATTTTAAGTGTTACGTAGTCGATATTTCCGTGCCATTTGTTGATCACTTTGATAACAGAAAAGACAGAAAACTTGACGCTGTATGGTTTTCCCTAACACCGGCAAAAAACCGGACCAAGCTTGTCCTAACATCGTAACACAAACTCTCCTTCTCTGTTAAAACCAAAACCAAATACATACTCTGTTGTTCAAAAAGTTATTGTTTAAAACAATTTTTAAAAATTTATCTTATCATTTTTTTTCAGGCATTTGAAATTAACGGCAAGAGTTTCCGTGCGAGTTAAGACAATTGAGAACGTGACGATGACGCCCAACACAGTTTGTGGATAATCTTCCTCGAAAGTTAAGTTGCCACTCAGCGATCAAAACTAGTTTGAAAAGGAACGTGTTGAGTAACTACATAGTTTGTCAACTACTCGTGTCATTTCTAGCTGGCGTTACTCATCACTATTACACACGAAACGGTATACAATATCTCTTGTGGAGTGAACAAACACAAACTAGTAGGATAATAAACAGAAATCGGATCAAGTAGTCAAGTATTTTATAGTATAAAGTTATACTTCGGTCGAGAGTATCCGTTTGAACGGAGCATCAAATTCACTATTCAATACCTAGTTTTCGAAATGAACGCTGTGTACCATCCACGATTGCGGAGTCAGTTGAATGGCACCAGCGAAGTTTCAAAGTAGGGCGAAAGAGACTGTTTATGAGCGCGTCCTCTAAATGAGTTGGGAGAAACAGGCGATGAAATGGCAAGTAAAAATAGAAGAGGCAAGTCAAATTCTACAGTTGGGCAAAATTCAAAGGAAAAAATATTGTAAATAAAAAAAAATTGCTAAATAGAAATTTCATCAATAAACCGTCCAAGCAACGCAGCGCAGGGAAAAAAAATTATAAAATACATCACGACTGGGCCGGGAGGCTGTAGACAGCTATGCTCGTTCTTAGAAATCAAAGTTGGACTTCATCTACCAATCTGGGTGTAGGCTTGCTTTTACGTTTGTAACATTAATTACCCGGCGAGTTGCGCTAGGTGTTGAGCCTAGCTGTGCTGCTTTTAAAGCATGTACCGTATGCCGCTTGTTTGGTTTTTTCTCTTCGCTGTATCTGACGATGTCGGCTGTTGAAACGTAGCAACAACTTTGCAGCAAAACTTGATTGCTAGCTCCGCTGATGAGTCATCAAACAGAAAGTGCCAGCAAACATTTCCACGCGTCAAGAACTGCAGAGTACGTACATAGAAATGGTATTTTCCGAGCGGCATAGTTACGCGATGTTGGTTAAAACAAATGCCCTCCAATGTTGAACTATTTGCTGCCGCATGTAACAAACATATAGAAATGACAAAGAATTTGCTTTTGTCCATCTGTTTATGAAACCGACAGATGTAGAAACACCAAAGTGAATACAACAAGAAGCCAAAGAGGTTGGAAAATGGTTCCATTAAAGATAAATAGCAGAGTCGCGTTCAAAAGCCTCTTTTTCTGTTGTCATACATGCATACGGTACGATTTTACGGTCGAATACATAGTTAACGAGAAAATTGGGAATGCAAATACGCAAAAAGACGTCCTTTCTCGCCAGCCTTCCCGAACTTTAAGCAGCTTGCGTTTGCCTTCATGACTGAGAAAACAAAAATCTTATCTATGTATTGAATTATTCTTTGCTGGTCCTAGTACCTCACAGGATCGACATCTGCATTGAATGGCGTATCTCTTGTCATATTCACAAAGGCAAGGGGGGAAAGATGTTATTTTTGAGAAACTGACGATAGCGTAGCTTAGTAGCCATACACGTATTGGCCCCCACACTTCGGCTGAACTTTATAAATATAAACTCGATGAAAAAGAAATAAAAAGTTTTTTTTCTCCTTTCATATTTGGGCACTTTAATTGCCTGTTCCCCAACCTTTCAGCAATGCACTTTCCAACAAGAAATAACCCTGGCTGAAGATGTCATACAACACACAAATATTAGAAACAGAACTTCGACGCGGGGATTATGCAACACATTGCAAAATCGCAGCCAAAACTTGTGTCTCTTCAATATTTACGAATTCGCCTTCTAAAAGGCCAAAGGTTTTTAAAAAATTCAGCATTACATAGACGTGGTAAAGAGAGCCAATCTCTTTATAGCTACCTGTCGTGATTTCTACGCAAAAAAGTGGGAATGCCAGTAGAAGGCGCCGTCAAAAGTGGCAGTTTGGCCATCAAAAACGAATAGGACAGACTGTATGACGGTATCTGACGAAACGCTTGCACGATGTTAAGCAGATTTCGACAACCACAGAGCGGCCCAGTCTCCTCTTCCTCCCCTGATTCTGTCGGCATTCATGCGGTAATCTGATTACGGTATCTTGAGGTTATTTCCTCGGTTGTTCCCAAACTGCCGCATGACATTTCTCGACCATCGACGTCAGCTTTTCTTCGCTAGAGAAAACGAGGGGGGAAACAACAAGTGAGAGACGCAAATAACTCCACGTAGAAAACGCATCAGCAAGAGCAGTTTGTTTGTGGCCTGGCCAACTGGAAATGGTTCTGCAATGTTTTGCACGGTGCTCTTTACAAAAGGATCGGTAGAAGTACAGGTTGGCGCACCATTCAAACGGCCTTTTCATTCTTTCCTTTCTTTTTTTCTTTTTTTTTTCAACGGGAATCAGAAAATTAAGCCTTTGCTACAAGTTGGTACGTAACTTTTCGAAACGTGAAGATGGAAAAGATGAGGGGAAACTGAGTGGAACTGAAAGTGACAGATGTCAGAGTCACGAACATGAAACTAAAAAAAAAGAGATTATGTCATTTAGGAAAAAGATACATCAGAAACCAGTGGCCTGAAATGAAATTCAATAGAAACAGGAAATGAATAAAACGATCTATGAAAGAAGAGAAGGTAACGCATGCCTTACATTTTACTCTATCATAAAGATGCTGACGAATGGTGGAAAATGCTCTGACTGGAGACATCTTCGCGTTGGGCTCATTATACAAGGGCACATTTCACACTTGGAAGATCATTCACTGCCTCGTATTAATGAAAACTTAATTGCCCTAATGAGTAGAGTCTCCCTAGTCGATCCCTTGACATGAGAAAATCATTTCTCTTGCCCGTTTTTCCTTGGTTTTAGCTGTGTGGGCCGAGAGCACCATAAGAAGTAGTGATATAATTGCATGGATAGCCTACCTTCCATTGGTGTGCCCTTCCACGTTGCCTCGTTTATAAGCTCCGCTGAAATAATACACAGGAAGGAGACGAGCCGTGAGAGTCGAGTCGGATACGTTTGGGCTTGAAAATTAAGCTGGGCGGAGAGAGACGGAGGAGCCAATTAGCACCTGACAATCCTCAATGGCTGCGGATTGGGACTCGACGATCTTCCCTTAGCGACGCCCACCATCGCTTTCCACGTACGTTCCGGGCGCGTTCGTTGGAAGTCTGTAAAATTTAAGGTAAGTCAGTTTTAAATAAAAACAAAAATCAAAACAAGTTTAGGTGCTAGGATACAAATGAAAAAAAGCAGATGATTAACTCAAACAAACGACACCTATTGGTCTTGTTTGGGTAGACAGAAGTAAAGCTAAAAGTAAAGAAACGTACATTTTTACAAGGAGACTCGACAACAATAAAATATTTAATGTTCACATTCTAACGTAATCTGACTGCTGGACAGCATACATAATCCGCCTCTTCGTTAATCCTTTTCTGTTTGCTTGTTTAAGAGCTAATGAATAACTACGCGAACAAATCAATTGCCGCCTTTAACAATCACTTGGAAACGGACATTTGGAATTGAATGTTTTGGTCATCACTCAGACATTCTCCTTTAACCGTTAACAAAGGGCGACGAGCGGATGGTGGACAAATCTCCGTGTGTGCCTTTCGAAGATCTCTTGACTTAGTCAAGCCACAAAAGGAGCAATGAACTCAATGAATGAAAGTTCAATAAAACAATTCAAAAAGTTTGCGCCAAAGTGCTCCTTCTAGACTATTCCATCTCCGCCGCCATTCCAACCGTCCGCGCTCCATACACCCCTAGTATATTTAGCCCTCGCCATCAGCCGCAGGAGCTTTCCTCAACTCTCCTGTACAACTTCTTGTATTTCCCTGCATGTGTGTGTGTTGCCCTATTGTCATTCTATACCGAGAGCCCAGCTAGCTTGCTTTTTTGCTTGCTTGTTTGGCTGGATGGTCTCTTTGACTAGATGATGGTCCTCGTGCGGTCGTACATTCCGAATGCAGCTACTGCACCAAACAAAAAAAGAGGAACGCGAAGAGCTGCCCAAAAAGTTTTTGTCTCTATGGAACAAATGGCGATGATGGCTGCTCATAGAATGGCGACGGCCAAGAGGTTAAAGAAAAGATGCGCACCAGAGATATATGTGTACACCTCCATCCATTCTATTTAGGCGAGGATATATTAGGAACCACGACTAACGGCTTCGAAGGAGGTGGCGACTAGCGCTGGCTAGTTGCGCCGCTTTCTTTTTTTAGCAAACTCGTGCGCGATTCGTCGGATGAGAATCGTAATCTGACTCGCTGCTCATCTTGTTTAACAAAAAAAAAAGAAAAGCCAAGAAAGAAGGAAACAAAGAAATGGCACGACCGTGAGCTGTTATACCGCGCGCAAGCGCCTCATCGTTTTCACGGTTGGCGCGGGAAATAGGCACGGCCATACCACAGTCGGCTCTGCTGCGCCAGTCTCTTCGGCATATGCACCTCCTTCCATTTTTTTTTCTCTCGCCATATTAACACGAATTGCAGGAAGAAGAGTCTACGTTTTAATTCTCTACGTTGCGCAACGAACGCTATTCGATTCTTGTGCTTCTTGTCCATTAATAATATCAACCCTCGTCTTATTAGACATGCAACGGTAGGGATTGGCGCGAAGTTTGAATAATAATTTTTAATTCAGACAGAATTTCGTTAAATTTTAAAAGAAAATGGTGATGTTTCTGATTCGTTCATTCTTGTCATCATCCGGTGCTCTCTACATACGCGGGAGACACTGTAGTAGGCGTCGGCAGCATAGCAACAATGAAAAGTAATAAAATAAGCAGGTCTAAAAAAGAACTAAAAATCTAGGCACCAGTCGGACGATACTGCACACGAGTCGATGGCTTGAATTTTTGTGCCTTTGCTAATGGGCTATATCGACATACCACGGTTAGTTCTGCAATAAAATGCTGCATACACAAACATAGACAAGAGTTCGATCAAATACGGACAACAAGCCTAAGGCATCACCATCAACCGATGGTAAATTCCTGGGGCTTTTAAAGCCAATGTAACTTTCGCTTGAAAAAAAAAAAGGAGTTGCAAACGTACGAGCGATGGTGCAGGAGGACTTGAAAACTAAAGTTTTAAGACCGGTTGGACATGTGAATTGGAAATCACGTAATAGTAGTCGATATTTGTATGGACACAGCCCCGTTATTAGATGCATCCATCGTGGAATTTATGCTCGGCAATTCAAAAGATAAGAACCCATTAACGATCGATAATAATATATCGAAAGTGATTGGAGAGAAAATAGCCGACAGACAAGCGCATCGAATTCAAAACTGAATTTTAAACCATAAAACGTTTTCGAAAGTTGGCGCAAGGAACTGTCCGTACCGCAAACGGGAGGCGAAACAGAAATGGGGAAAATAAGACGACCCTAAGCGAGACCCAAAGTCGATCAAAACGTCTTGATTGACTATTCAGCTCGTCACCAAATGAACCAAAATAAACCCTGTGACTTAATCCCCATCCTCCGTGTTTCCTGATTGACCTTTGAGTTGACAAAGCGGGAGGGAGAGGTCCTTCGTTCGGTCCATCGAGTCCCGAAAAACCAACCGAAAGGAATAGAATTCATCAAACGAGCGGATGGCACTTGAGCATCGTAAAAAGTGGCTTCTTCCATGTACATGTCTGTGTGTGTACAGTCAAAATTTGCGTACGACGTTACATGTCTTTCGTCTATTTGATTGTTTTTCAAGTTAGGCGGTGAATTCATGTGCGCGGCAAACCAACAGAGCCGTCGGCAAGGGACAGGAGGAACATGTCCATATAAAAAGAGATAAAGAAAAAAAAAACGATACAAATAAAATAAAGATAACAGTAAAACTCTGTTCTAATTCGATTTTGTACCATCACCAGTGGACTCCCTTACTTGTCCTGTCCACCACGAAAATGCATCAGTTAGAAAACCGCGTTGATGTTGGTCTTGATATATTCAAATTGGCCGCCCTTTTCCCTTTCGACCCTGGGCTCTTTACATGCACGAATAAAAATGAAATCAAATAAAGCGGATGGTCGAGGGTTAGGTAAAGAAAAGGCTGCTGTGACCCGACAGAAAAAAAAACTACGAGAAGCAAATAAAGAGGACAGAAAAAAAAAGACATAAAAACAACATCCACAAATGTCTGATTCGATTGGCAATCAAAATCCGTAATCCATTCCGCTGGTGAGGGAGGCCATCCCATTTACATATGCTAGCCCTCAGTAGCCGAATGATGTCGATACAAAAAATTACTAGGAAAGCCACTGGGAACGAAAGGTTTTTTTTTCTCTAGGACCATGAAGAGCGTGAGGGGGTTAAAGGAGGGGAAAGGGGATGAAGAACGGAAAAGAGAGCGTTCGGTCGCTCGTGCTGGAACATCACGGACCGAGAGTTAAGCAACTTGCAAACTTTTGGGGCTACGATGCATACATAGATGACGAACCGCGTAGAAACGGGGGCAAAATGCGAATGTTCTGACTTTATATATATACGAGAGACAGAGCTGACCTGACTTTAATTGAATTCGAGCGGCCACCATCTCCATCCGCCCTGTTTTCTTTTTATGATTTTCTCTTTTATAGGGGAAAAAAGGAGACAGAATGGATGATGATGGCTCGATATTCATGCAGTCTATACACATTGAAAATCGTCCGTTTGGGTAGTGTCAATTCCCGGTGGGCAAGGCGTATACATCAATAGAAAAATGTATACATTTAATTCAAATATGATTGCTATAAAGGTGATGCGTTGTGTATGTCGCCATTTTTGCGTTTTCCGGATACGCGGGGGGAGGAAGAAAGAAAAAAAGAGAACGAAATTGACGAATGATACGACAATGATAATACCGAGATGAATACTTGACTTGGCCCAAAACTATCTATACATGTATAGCCATCAAGGATGTATACAGTCGACCACAAAATGATTTCACTTGCAAATTTCATGCGGAACTCGGGCAGACGACGATGAATAGGGAATCGTCTACTACTGCATCGAAAAACGGGAGGAAAAAAAAAAAGGAATGAGCGCTCAATAGAATCAAAATCCCCTGTCCGAAGAGAGTTTGGCTGGACGTCGCCCTCAAACGTATAAGATGAATCTTTTGGCTCTTCCTCCTCCGCAATCCTTCCTTCCTTTTTTTTTTTGCCTCCTTCTTGCTTGTTGTAATATTCATACCACTGGACGAGACGAGAAGAAAGTTTGGTAGCAGAAATTCTGCGTGTACAATATAATCGTCTGACCCATCGACCAACGGCTGGCGATCTGAACTACCTCCTTCAATCGAGTCAAACTTTACGCGTTCAATAAAAAGAAAAAAAGAAAATAAGGGACCATCGTTATATGTATAAGAGATTGATACAAAGCGTCCAAAGAGCTTTCTTTAAAAATACAGTATGTTTAAATAGATGTCGGCAAAAGCTTTCTGACGTTGCGAAAGTGGAGGACGTCTTATTTCTAAAACATTTAAGTAGGCTATTTTCAGACTATCATTTGTTGTCAGATGCTGATGTGAATTAGAAGGTGTGATGTTAAGTTTGCTTTTACAATTTGAAGAGAAAAATAAAACTAACGCCTAATGTTTTTTTTTTCAAGCGATAAAATAAGCGTTAAAAAAATGAAAGAATAAATTAACACGTTAAAGGCTTTCACGTCTAGCAGGCGGTTGGAAATAAAGTGAAAACCGACATGATCAAACGGGAAAGCACAGACACAGACGTCGAAAGAAAATCTTGTGTGAATGTATGTGTTATTGCGCTTGTATTATTTTCTATGTACAACTCTAACGCGCGCGTGTGTGTGTGCCGTCTATTTTAACATCACGCGGCCACTTGTCTCGCGGGAGTGCTATTATCGGACAAGGCCAGCAAGAAAAGGGGGCCAGCAAAAAGGGCCCCAGCATGCATCAGAGCGCTGTTCCTAAGGTGCTTTCTCGTCTTTTCTCCCCATTGCCGATGTTGTTCCTGTTGTGTTGCTCTTCCTCTTTCTGTCTGATGATATTTCCCTCTTTCCTCAGTGAGCCTCTTTTTCACACAATAGCTGTTGCTAGACTTCGCTCCCTACCCACACAGCTATTCTCTTTCTAGCCATAGATTCCCGATAATCTCGAGGGCGACTATAATGCAACAAACAGTGGACCTGGAAAAGAAAAAAAAAAAAGAGGAAGGCCCTCAATTCAAAATGGCCAGTCCAGACGAATCGAAATCAACTGAAAAACACTCATGGCAGAGTCGGACAAAACGACGGCGGGCGGCCCCCAATGATCGAAAGCAAACTAAGCGAAATACTTTTGAGAAAAAAAAGGGGGAAGCTTTGAAATAATAATAAAAGAGTAAAGCAACGTTTCTCTGAACTAAAGTCCTGCCAGTGCCACGAGCTGAGGTCCAGAGGTCCTTCTTTTGTACGCGGCCAACCACCTCAAAGTTGTGATTTTCCCTTTTGTCACCTACGGCGCACTCTAGCATAAAGACTTCTCGACAAACCCCCCTCTCCCCACCATCTTGCCGTCTAGACGCACTACATCACAATATAAAACGGGCAACGACATCGAGGCCAAAGCCATTTTCAATTGGATTCCACTCACGTTGGCCATTGAACAAGAATTATTGGACCATCTTCTCCCCCTCCCCGTCCTGCACAAAAGTGTTAAGGCATCCGTTTCAAATGCACAATCCGGGCGCAGTATGTTGGACAACAGTTGCAGAAAAAAAGAAAAGCGCAAATGCTTTAAATTGATGGGCTATATGGTTTCCAAACATCGACGTCGACCCTTGCTAACTGCCTGTTAATAATAGCATGAAATATGGAGGGACAATCCTCAAACAGGATTTGTTTAAAATAATTAAATTTATTGGATTTTTTAGTGGAAAGTTTCGGGGTGAAACGAAGAAATACCTGTTGAGCAGTACCATCTGGCAGTGCAATATTACATAATCCTCACCACCTGCCCATGTTCGTAAGCATTAAGTGCGTTTATACGATGCGTTTGGGTGTTAATCGGACAAGAGATTATGCACACACATGTGCCTTGTGGGAATTGGTGTCGCAAATTTTCGAGACGCTCATCATGTCGCCCGTCTACTTGTTTTCGCTGCTATGAAAGCGCATCACTTTAAGCGGAGCGCGAGAAAGTGGCAAAGACCCTCTGGCCGGGCAGGATTTTGATGAATGGCGCAACTGCGGATTATGACAGCCCCAATGGGAACACCCTCACGGAATGCAAATCGTATTCTACAGTTCAAATTTTAAAACGATCATTTTTTACTCGAAAAATCGCTGTTTTAAACGAATTTCTCGCGTGCAAATCCTAGGGCAATTATAATTCCGTCTTCCCCTCCTCGCTGGAAAACAAAAATTATAAATAAAATCGCCGATTTGAATGAACGCATCGCAGCATACGACGATGTTTTGATGCTAATGCTGCGCTCGTTGCTTCTGATTAATTCCCCGGATACAAGCACGGACCATTGTACGCCAAAAGCGGGCAAGAGCAAAAAGAAAAGAGGGACGCCAGCTAATGAGCAGAGCGCTCCATCTTTCTCTCTATAGGGTGAGGTGATGACGTACTATATCCATCTAACGTATAGATGTACTCATGCTCTACACACGGAAAGTGGGGTGTCGTTAATAAGGAGCTTCAAGAGCTCTCCTCTTAGATAAAGAGTGCAAAGCAGCTATAAAGAAAAGGTGCATCTAGGAGGGAACGGGGGTTTAGTTTAAGATTTGCCCACAGGTGAATACATTTGATCCCGAACTCTTTTCTCTTTCGCTGCGCGTTCTCTTTTGATTGACGTGAAAAGCTTTTTCTTTCATTTGAAATTTTCAGCGCTGTACACCTGGTCAGACCATCCCATCCCGCACCCCCGCGCCCTGGCAAGGCGGTACTACGCATACGGATCGGATAGAGCGGGGATATCGTTTACGGCTGATTGCGCAATTCCGTCGTCAACTGCGTCTAATAGGCTGTGATGACGACAGCGTAAAAGCAGTGCCACTTGGTGCAAACTCGATTTTGATTGAAAAGAAATAGAAATGTGGGCAACAAAAAGATGTCGCGAGATATTGTTAAATAAGTAATGGGCAGAAATACGAAGTCAAAGTCGAGTGGCAGTGATGATGTGCAAAGAAAAAAAAATGGGGGGTTAACTTTGTCCCGCCGATTTCAAGAACCAAGGCGTTGCTTCCTACTTTTTAGAAGAAGAAGAAGAAAAAAAACTAAACTTTTGTTGTGATCAAGTTGAGACTGTTGTTCATATTACACGTCGTTTCTTATCTGTGGCGTGCCATTCCCTGTCTCGTCCATGCACTTTTCAAAGTTGATGTCTACAGCTGTTGTTGCCGGGTGATGCAACAGGGCCTTACATATTAAAGTAAATAAGTCATGTGTCTCGCTTTTCATACTTTTCGGTATGCCTTGTTTCTCACGTCCTGCGGGTCGCACATGTGGCAACGTGATGCCTCAACACCAAAGACATTCAAATCAACCGCCCTGTTTCTTTTTAAACAGTTTTCGTCCCCTTTCAAGACGAGCAAAGGTTCACCACCGTTCTGTGTGATCCTTGCAACGTAACGACGAAACAATTGAGAACAGAACAGAGAGTCAAAGTCCCTAATTAGCGCAGCACGCCAACAGCATTGATGCTCAATAGCGGTGTACTATAGACCCATCCGTTTCTTCCCTATGCAAATCGGTAGGGGGAAAAATATCTGTTTATGGTTGAGAGGATAATTCCCATTGAACTAAGATTAGGATTGAGACCTACTGCGAAACCCTTCACCCTCCTTCTCCGTCAAAAATTTCAACAAAAAAAATGAATACATTGCAGCCGCACGCCCACGTAAAACGCGTTGGACCCGTCGTGTCCATATAGGAAGCCGGTTAACGGAAACCGGAACATATACGGCAAGGCATTGCCTGTAACAAAAAAATAGGTGGCAAAGCTCTATGATGTATGCTCTTCCGCTAGGGATGTACAGTACTATTACAAAGGATGGGGGGGGGGGGGGTTCAGGTCATTAATTAACGTCGAGTTAGTTAGCGCTAGCTCTTGCGTGTTGCCTCTCTTTATGTCTCTTCAGTTCATCCGAACACGGAACTGAAAGACTCTTTCCCCCTCTTCAAGAGCCAGAGGGTTGGGAGGATATCCTCTATTTCCACTTCGGGTTGGGCAACCCACAGGTTAATAAAAAAATATATTTATCTACATACACCGCCAAAGAAACGAATCGGCAATAAAATTTAAAGACTGGATTCGTGCGCCGATGGCTTTTTGATCCACATTCGAGATGATCGTCGATGCCATTTCGATGTGTTTGTCCTCGTTTCCTCCACCCTCAGATATCAACCCCTTTTCTCCCCGCCCCCCTCTCTCTCTCTCTTTCTCTCTCCAGTCTGGCGTTGTAATACAGTTAATGGAGACAAATTGTCTGCGCGCGTTATTTTTATATATAAACAGTATATCCCCCGCCTTGTGTCGATGCGATGCTGTATCCTCCGTCTAATTGTCGGCGACTTTTTCGGCGCTACGTCTCTTTTCGGTGTAACCTTTACGGACGCTTTTTCTAGAGCCATTCATCATTTGTTTTTCGCCCGTCTCACTTTCGCTAGCTGCAGCCATAAATAACGTCTACATACACAAAGCAAAAAGTATCTAAACAACAACGATTATCTCCAGTTCTTGCCCGAATAAAAGAATGAATTCAAACATTCATACCATCGGTTGGCGTTTTGTTGAACGCAAAAGAAGAAAAAAGGATCACGGTCAATCAAATACAATAACCTTTTAGCCTATATACGATATACATAGCGATCGGATTTTCATTGGATACTATATCCATAAGATATGAAGATAGACGATAAAGAAAAAACGGAAACAAAGGAGAGTGAGAGAGAAAAGCTGGACAATATCGACGACGATAAAAAAGAAGCAAATGGTTCGGCTGGGCAGGTTAGAAAGGTGAACAAGATTGTGCTGGAATTGGGGAGAGATGTGTCAACCATCAAGAGAGAGAGAGTAGATAGATAGTCCCTGTCTTTATTTCAATATTCCATGAGCAAATGTCGTCGATAGAAACGCTGATTGGGGAGGGGAATGGCCTGCCTTTCGCTGTCACGAGGAAACGCCAGGGGGGCCTATGGCGGGCGTGAGCAGGTGACAGCAGACGGACAGATACACGCAAACTGTCAGACCGATAACAAAGGTAAGAAAGAAAGAAAGCCCCCCCAAAAAATGGAAACAAAACAAAAAAACTTCACCTGAGACTGTTCTGAATTATTGAGTGAGCTCTTTATGGAGTGGGCAAACGGACAGATTACGGACAACAATGCGGGGGCATATTGGGCAAACGTGACCTGAAATAGACGCAAACACGGCGGCACAAGGGCGGAATGACATTAGAAATGTCCAGCCATACTGAAGGCACTTTCACGTTTGTTTTGGGCGTCGATGAAATATTACCGGCTGCAATGGGACCCCACTTGAAATGAACCTTCCGAACGATGTCTGTCTTTTGTTTTCACTAGTTATGACCTTAGAGGAGTTACTAGAAGATGCAACGCGGTTCGTGCGGGGAAAGAGACGCACGCCAAAAGGGTTGAAGCCTACATCCGCTTTGCTCCTTCCCCTTCCGCCCAGCCCAACAGTTTAGAAATTTCATGATGCCTGATGGGACAAGGTAAATGGCAGAGTAGGAAAACCTGGCCAAGGCCCGTCGCTTATAAACTGGCGGCTGGTCGTTTTGGGCCTTCTATTAATTCTCCCCACAAAATCTCATCGACTCAAAAAGGTCTACAGTTGGTGAGGAGAGGGCCACTTCCGCGCTCTCAGATTCCCAAACTTCGCCATCACCGACTCAAAAACCCTTTCGTACAATTGCATTGTCAGCTTGTGTTTTATTGGTGTGACGGGGGGCCAATCTTGGAAAGTCGTCCCATCATCAATGCATGTGTCAACGTTTCTCCTATCGTACACAAGTCCCGCGTATATATATACCTGTGCCAATGATTACAGATTCTCAGTTTTGCGATCGCCTATTCGCTCCAGCCGAAAACGGCTCGAGATTCAAAGCGCACAAAATCAATTCGCAATGCCTGCAGATCATCAATGTTTCAGCGTGGGGTGGATAAAAGAAAAAGAAAAAGAAAATAAAAAACAAAGAAAAGCGCTCGTTATTAGAACTGTTTGGATTTTTTATGCGGCTGTAGACTTGTATAGTGACGGATACCTTTCATTTAATTAGGCTGTTAAAAAAGTTATCGGCCGACAACGTTGGGGGGCGATGATGCGTACCCGAGCCCTGAACTGATGTTCAATACGAGTATTATCTCCGTTCTCTATTCACCTTTATTTTTGCTCTTTTTAAAATTTTTTTTCTTCTTATTTGATTTGAAAAACGTCTGTCTTCTAGATTTCCAACAAGTTCAGAATCACAGTTTGAAACGCTAGCCTAGTTTATCAAGGAGGCTATTAAAATAACAAGTTGACATGAAACGGGAAAAAGCGCCAAGAGTTGGGGGATGATAGAGTCCAACAAGTTAGATATGCCCTTTCGTTGGTATCCGATGCTCAGTCAAATCAAAATAACAAGTAATTTTTTTTTTCGAAAGATAAGATCCTGTTAGTTAATTTTTGCTGTTGTTTTGTTAGACAAAATGAAGTTTGTTAGGCAAAAGTTTGTTTCTCTTTCCTTGTTAGACTCTAGATTTGTAACGTCCGCAAAATGTCGTCGCCCAATTTTCACAGAAGAATCTGATCGTCAAGATTGCGAATCGTTAAATCGAATTGAAAGGATAAGAAGCAAAACGCATCAATCCGCAATTCGATTCCCAAATTCTTTTGTAATTTCTGCTACATTTTAAACACGCCAGAAAGAACAAACAGGAGCGAGGCCAGAATTTTGAGGGTTTGTAAGGTTTCCTCGGTTGTCTGTAGAATATTCCACATTATATAAGAGAAGAATTACACTATAGACTACAAAGAGAGATAGCCGCGGTGGCGAGGGCAACTTGCGCCATACAATTTGCGGAGCATTGTTACCCTCTATCTTGTCTCCCATCTCTCTCTCTCTTTCCTTACGTGTGTGTGTGTGTGTGTGTTTGGCTAAAGCTTATACGCAAAGACGATCGAGACAGACACAATGGCGCATCATCAGTTATGCATATCACGTGACTTTGGCGTTGAAAATCAACACGCATCCGGCTCTTTCTCTCTCAATTTCCTACTTCCCTCTTTTTACGACTGGCAGGTCCACGTTCGCCCACCCGAGTTTGCTCTTATTTGCTTTTCTTCTTTAAAAAATAAAACAAAATATAAAACAAAAAATGTTACGCCCTCTTGTTTGGCGAACAAAAAGTCACCATAAGGAAATTTATCGCTTTTTAGAGCTGTTGCCGGCCATACATTCATCGGTGCACGCCGCGGCCGAGGCCTCTTTCCAAACTAAACCGACGCAGAGAAAACAAGACCGAATCAAAAGCCAAAAGATCTGGCCAGAGAGTCATCCTTCTCACTTAAGGTGAGAACATAGATCCTTGCTTCCGTGGCGGATGTCTCTAATGCGAATCTAAGAAGAATTAAAGATAAAACCATACAGACGGGGAGAAAAAAAAAAAAACAAAACAAGAAACAGCAGAGCCATTTCGTTTTCGATAACTTGCCTGACGTCGCTTTTCCTTTCTTATTTTGTTACACACACACACACGCACAGAAAGACGCCAAGTCGATAACGTTCATTCCCAAAGAGCATCACTTAGATAATTCAAAAGGACAGTAAACAAAAAGAACAAAATGATCGAGATTCGATCAGTGGCAAATGCTTCAAACAAAAGGCAGTTCAACGACACCATCGTTACGTATAACATCGTGTCTCTACAACAACCAAAAATCAAAATAGAACATCTTCGGACGCGGGGTGGCTATAAAAACGGACGCATTACACGAAAATAGAAGATGTAAAAGTTCAATCGAGAAATCGAAAATCCCCAAGAGAAGAAGGAAAAGAAAAAAAAAACCTATAGTCTCTTGTTAGTCTGCGTGTGTGGGGGGACTGCACCGTTCGGTTTTTGTAGGGCCGCGTGTGCTGGGCTTAATCATCACGCCCCAACACCGGTTCCCAGCCGCCCCTCTCTCTATTGGATGCGGACGATGCGGTGTAGATGCTATTATATAGTGATCTTATTTATGCTGCTGCTCCTTTTTTTTTTTCATTCTTTCTATTCTATTCGCTGCCAAACATCCGCGTGTGGCGTAGAGTCTAGAGACATTCATCAGAGGATATATTGTTTGCCCGGTATAATGCTTTGCGCCCGGCCTTCTCCCGTCGATCATCGGGGGTTCCCTGCACACCATCTTCCTCTTAAAAAATAGCCCAGTCCGATCTTTTAAACGTACATTTGTTGTGTGTGGGGAGGGGGGGGGGAATCGACCCACTGTTGTCAGAAGGCCACAATCAACTGCGAAAACTCTTTGGCCGCTTTCAAAAGCTTGTTGAAATATTCTAATACATAATTTTTCTCGTGCGTTGCAAAGTGTGGCGAGTTTTCAACAATTTTGGCGAACTGTGCCCCCTCCCCCCCACCCGCTTGTCCGATCTCTTCTATGTCATCAATTTGCATATCATAAATTTCATCAGCGAGAGTTTGTGAGCGCCGCAAAAGCAGAAGAGTCAGCCGTGCTCAAAAATAAAAGGAGGGGGAGGGTTTGGTTGGTTAGTAAAGAATGAACACAAGGGATTGAACGAGAGGACAGGGAAGTCGTCTTTTATAGCCTAAACGTAGCAATCTGCAACTGGAATACCAGATGAGACTGTCTCACGAAAGCAAAGTGTCACCGACTGGCAGAGGAGGGTGGGCTGCGCACAGTTTGCGCAACCAATTGCAATTGCGTTTGGCCCTCGTTCTCCGCCAGACGCTATCTAAGCTATTACATCTCAATGGAACATTTCTATGTATACATATAAAAGAAACGGAAACAATGCAGACCGTGTAAGCCGAAAGTGAGAGGGGCTAGCGGGATGATCGTGGCCGTCACCACATCGTCCGCTCGAGGGGTGAAATCGGGGCGGATAAAACAAACGTTCAAATGATGAGCTTTTTCACCCTCTGTCAATGAGGACCTTGACTCCCTTTTCCCATAAAGATCCAAGCGATAGCCTTCTATATGAGCCTTTATTGCGGCTACATCAGTTAATTCAACGATGTAAGAACCCCCTAAACGGAAATGGCTCCAATGAGTATTTCGATTTAGTTTTTTTTTTCTTTTGCTGCTAGTTTCAAACGTGAAACGAATAAAAGAACAAAAACAAATAGCGACGCCGCCGGTGAGCTTGGAGGGGAGAAAATAAAAAGGAAAAATGGGCTCAAACAGCAAGGGATTTGAGTTGAGATGGATGTTACAATATTCAAGTACAGAAACCTGTGGCCTCGTCTATTCCACTCAATTTAATCGAGTTCTATCTCCTTTTTATTTTTTTTTTCTCTGTTTCGCTCTTTCCCAAGGTGGGACCCTCTGACGTTCGTGTCGACGAGGCAGACGTGAATCAATCCATTATTCCCGAAATCAGAACCATTTCCAAAAAGACAAACGCAAAGATTTTTAAATTTCGCGGTATACAACAAGAGTCGCAAATGGAATTTAAAAAAAAAAACAAATCATTTCTTTTTACAAACACTGCACTATTGTGTCATTTCGTACACGTGACGATAGATTCTATAGATAGGCATTAACAAAACCCCTCCCACAACAAAAACACGCACACAGAAAATAGATATGATGATGACAATGATAAGGATTGAACACTCGTCGAACTGACGTTCAACATAGGCCCGTTGCGCAACGACCGAAGAGCGAACGCGTGATTTTTCTTTTCCTGCTCTGCATTATATCCTCATTTTCAAAACAACATTCCCAGCCCCACCATTGAGTAATAGAAGAGAGGGAAAAAAAGGGCGGGGGGGGGGGTTCTGTCCTGTTGGTTAGATGTATATTGCAAGATTTTTGATGACCACCTCCTAGCCTATTCGGTATACGATATGCGTGTCGTCAGGTAGGGGGCCAATAAGTCACCTACAAAAAAAAATGTTCCTTCCACCTCGAGCCCGTCCTCGCACCATATCCCTTCGCTGTCTTCCCCTCCTTTTGCTCTCATTACGCGTTTGCATGCTTTGCTACATTGGATATAGTCACTCCCGCTCCCAGCCTGTTTTATAATTCGTCCTCCCCCACCTGCTCTTCCCAACTGCCAGAGAGGGGGGGGGGGGATTATCGTGTATCTGTTTCACTCCCGAGCTGATGCATCCACCACTACCACCGACGCTAACCGTTCTGTTTTCCTCCCACCAACCGCAAGCAATTCTTTTCCTTTTATTTTTCAACCGAGTTCTTTTTTTTTTTTACCCTTTCATAATCCATTTTTTCAGCGTTTCTTATAAAGAAGAAGAGGGAGAAACGCTATCCCCATCAGCAACCCTTTCGTGACAACATGCAAAGGCCGGATCATCGTAGCCACCTAACCGCTGCGGTGTGTGATGTCTGATGGGCGCTCCACGGTTCGAGAATGGAATCAGATTTTTTTTTTAAAGACTAAAAACAAACCTCCCAAAAAGAAAAATATATTATATATCATAGTCGAACCTTATATCTTTTCCCACAGTTTCGTTTTTGTTCCCAATCGTAGCGATCCGCCGATATGAAAATGAGAAAAATTTGAATACCATCGCAAAACTGGCGCACTGACTACACGGCAATACGAAACAAAACAAAAAAGGGGGCAAACACACAATACAGCGAGTGTCTCTGCATTTTCTTTATTTTGTGTCGGCTTTTGCGGTGTGGTACGGGGAGGAGTAACGCGGTGGGTAGACAGTGCAAGGGATGCCACCTAATCGAGTGGCGGAGGTAATTACGCGAGCACACGCGGTCGCTATTCCAACGCACACGCAAGTGGCAAGCGCGCGCCGCAGCCACGAGCTTTCCATTCGTATGTATATAAGACTGGCCTTTTGTGTGGAAACGATGATGATGATGATGATCCGCGTGTGTGTCTGATGATGGTGCGGTGTCGGTCGTAACAGGTACGGCGACGCGGCAACAGAAAAAAAATCACACACACTCAAAAAGGGCTGGCAACGAGAAAAAACACTTTGACAGCAATCCAGAAAAAGAAAGAGCTCACGCAATCATCCTACTCAGACTACGCTGATGAAAAGCGTACTCAACGAACCCCTCTCATACAATAACAGTCAAACCCGAAGTAAACATTACATTTTATTTAATGCCAAAAAAAAAGTAGGAATAAAGAAAAAATCATCAAAAGATATTCTAGTCGCTTTCCTATTGTCTCACATTTTCAAGGCTAGAAAATCGAAGTTGAACATCAGTTGTTTTTACACGAAACGAAGCTCGACCAAATAAAAAACGTACGCAGCCAACGAGTAGTATTACGATAGCTGCTAGTACTCCCTCATAATTTCATTGATGCCCTGCCCAATTACTGAGCCCTTAAAATCACCTTCATTAGGGTTTTACGCCCGAACGTTTCAAAAGGCCAACGAGGAGGATTATATCTCTTCGCAAAAGACGTGTCGCAATTGAAGGACGTAGCGCCAGAGAGGGCGTGTAAAATGGAAAGTAGGCAGCGGCAGGAAGCGGATTGACTGATTATCGGCAGCTTGAAACGGCCGCTGAACTGGTTTTCGTGCAGAGCTACTCACGACGACGACACGATCCCCCCCCCCCCGCAAAGTCTCTTTGATCAACTCCATCGACATATGCACAAAGTTTTGGGGGGAATAGGCAAGGCCATGCCAGAAGATGTACGTATAACCCGGCCCCGCTCTGTGGCCAGCCTTTTGAAACGCATCCGCTATGCGAAGACTTGCATTGCATGGATGAATCTTTCTACCTCTATATTATCTATGGCCAGGACGGGTTGTGCTGGCGGCTCAATTAGATATGCTCGACAGCCTGTCAACCCCCGACAGAACGTCCCGTTCAACTCCCTTTCCTCTTTGCCACCGGGCATCGATGAAGAAAGAAACTACGGCGGTGGAGGGAATAGATCACGGGGTGTCCGGCTGACGGTTTCATCGTAAAACTCGGGGACATCAGTCACCGAAAAGCTCCAGAGTTTTGGGAGGGCTCCAACGATTTTACACCGGGACTTTTGCATGCAAAAACAATAAAGGAGATGGGACTCTTTAAAGGGCAGGACGAAAAGTGGGACAATCGAATCTCTTCGAGCCAATAATCTGCATACACAAATAGTGTATGCTAAATAAGAGAGCAAGTCGTTCGGACTATACAGCACAAATTTTCAACCCCCCTTTTGCAAAATTCGCTCCCTAAACTATATACGACGTCTACGCTACAACGGTAGTGTATATAGTATTATGGAAGTTGGTAAAAAGTCAGGTCGGGTCGTTCGCTTCCGCCATTCCGCATTACTGGACAATGGGCGCATCGCTCTCGTGAAATTTGTAGAGAAAAGGCATTCGGATCAATCGACATTCGACAAACATTTCGGAAAGACAGAAAAGTACAACTTTCTCGCTTTAATGCTGGGACGGTCTGTACACGATCAGGCATGACGTGATTGCGGCCACTAAAACTTGTCTGCACAAGAAGAAGCGCATCGAAAATGTCAATTAATTTCAGAGTTTTGGCGAGAAAGCCAAACATCTATTTGTTCTTTACGTGGGTGAGGGACGTTCGCGAGCCCAGTCGAAACGGAGGGGACAAGTAAAAAACAAAAACAAAATATGATTTTCAGGTAGGAAGGGGCTGACCGGCTATCAACACAGAAAGGCCGATCGTAAAATCATCGGCAGGGGGATGAAAACAAAGAAAGAAAAACTCAAAAATTCTCCCATAAGGCACACGACCGATGCAGAGCTAATGGAGTTGTACCACACAAACCAAAGGGCGTGTTACTCCCGATCAGAGGAAAATTTTCAAAAAGAGGCTCTCCCCCCACATCACGGCAGAATATCGTTATAGACGCAGATGACACACGCATCCCCTCGCTCGCAGGCCGAGCATGTAATATAGAAAATCATCCAGAAAATATGGGATACGCCGTACACGCATAATAAAGACTATAAACACATTAGACGTAATAATAAACAATAATAATACGGCCGTGCGCACGACCATTGAATTCATTTTTTTTAGGTCCCTGATATTTTTTGGTTGAAATTTAATACGAATGGAAACAAATATTCACTGTTCTCTGAACATCAGGAACATGTCGAACAACATATATAGCTAATGCCAAAAATGTCAAAGCGAAAGGTGCGTCATAGAGTACTCGAAACAAAAGTTGAATTGCTCGATGAAATAAAAGAGGCAGACAATCACAAATGTTCCAGAAAGTCATCATTTTGCCCGTATATGAGCTGCTGATAACGTTCCCCGATTTTAGCATTGCTAACAATCTAATAACATCAGGGTGTCCTTAACACAGAGACCAATAAGAAACTGGTCTGTGTAGGTATAATCAATTGGGGCAGTAATAAATCTCAACCTTCTTCCTCCCGCCGTTGGCCCATCATCTCATTAAGGTATTTCCATAAAACAACAATCGAGAGATAACTGTACTCTTGTGCGTAGATGCCCCCCTCTCCCAACCGTTTTCATTAAGGCACAGCGAGAGTCATAGTTTTGACGGGAATTGACAACAGCGTCACATTTTGACGAACGTTTGGAATGTTGGGGATATCAACTGGCCTGGAATTGCAGCTGGGCCAAATGAGCCAAGTCCCTTTTTCGCCCGGCATGAAAGCTATTCCGCCTCCGTGCCATTCCCGTCTGTCTACATACGCACATCCCCAATTGCGGATCATTCTGAACGAACATTTTTCGAAGTAAAAAGAAAAGGAACTCGATGCTCCTTTTTACAAAATGGGCTTCGTCAAATAGCATTATTAATCAGAATAATAACGCCGTCTTAAAACAAAAGATCCAACACCAACATCCAATGTCTGTTTCAGCAACCAAACAATGGAAGTTGTTACCAAACCACAACGTTGTTATTATTAAGCTACCAAAGTACAAGATCGCGATAACAAAAGCCAAATCTGAAAAGGATTCGGGGATCAAAACGGACATAGTCAAAGCCTTCGGCTCCTTATATCCCTCCGGCCTAAAACTCCTCATCAAGAAAGCCACGACTCCGGCTACTCAAGGAAGAAGAATAACAATAGCAAAAACAATGGCATAAATGATTTCTCGTTAGGCAGAACGACGAGACCGTTCCCGCATATCAACCGACTCTTTGTTGTGTTTTTAACCAAAAACGAATTTTCTCCTTTCAATTTTTTTTTAAAGAAATCAAATTGATTCGTTTTGCGTCGCTTTTGATTTGCCTTCCCCCCCGTCTACCAGCTTCACCCCCAATAGCAAAACGTTCAGGTACAAAATAAGATGAAATAATAAAGGAAATATTAAAACAGACGAGACGACAAATTGAAATAGGGAAAAAGGGGGAAGCAGAAAAACAAATTGGGGCACTGATTAGACAGGCACGACGATATTTCAATTCTCGGTAGTTCGCTTGATTGATTTCAAATTCTTTTTCTTTTTTTGCCCGCTCACAAAGTTCAAAAGCGCAAAAGCCTGTGTCTATAGTGATCACCATGGAGTACATATATTTTAGTTCTGTGTTCATTACTATCTGTTCCGCGTACAAAATGATGAGAGGGGAGGGACAAAAGAGCAAGAGGCAGAGGAAAGGCTCATTATAACGTTCAGCTAGCTCATTTGTGCAAATTCACAAGGATCAAGAGTTCTCGGCTGCCTTTTGCGCCATCGTCAGTTTGTAGAACAACTACTATTATATCCTTACCTCCCCCCCCCACAACATCAATCCTCCCTGCCCCCCTCAATCGAAAAACCTTCGCTTCACCTACGTATGCATTTGCAGGTGAATATTGCGTCTATAGTTAACTTGCACGACATCATCTTCCCGTCTGTTGCATCGTAGACTCTACTAGCCAACTACATCAGCCAGAGGTCGGTGACGTTTACGAGAACTGAACAAGTTTATTGTCCAAAGCATCGCCCTTATCAAATTCTTAATGCTTGGCAACAGTTTATCGGCAAACTTTTTCGTCTAGGTACAGTAGAAGAGAGAGAAAAAGAGAAGAATGTAACGTTTTTTACTCGATGACTTTGGGCTAACTTTTTGTGCCTTTTGAATTCATTGCATGTCATCCGGTTCACTATGCAAGATATTGCCGGACATCAACGAAAGAAGACGGGGAGGATGAAAGAGTTGACGGGTATAGTAATAAATGATGTTGTCGAAAATCTTTGTAGGATCCGCAGTGACCAACGCGAACGTACACGATATCCCTTCATCTGAGAGTTAAGGCTTAAACGAGGTCTGTGTATATATTCGCCCTCCCCCCTCCCTGTTCTATCATTAATCGAATCAACTTTTACTTGTAACAGCGTGGGGAAAAAAATGAATAAATAAAATATGAAGTTTAATGAACGTTGCTGCATAATATTCAGAGGATATTGAAATTGATTGGTGCAAGGAAAACGGTAGGCATTGGAGCAACAGCTGTTTGGATTTATTTTTACGCTTTGGCAAAGATTCTAATAAACTGCGATATTTCGTATCTATTGACACTTGACTCATTGTTAAATCATCAAATGTCCGTAGATTATTATTCCGACTTGGCCATATCCCCCCACCCAGCGCTCTTTGTAGAATTAGGCTCGTTCATATTTGTATTTGCAACCCGCAGTGGCCAATGTTTGAAATTCAAAAGAGCCGCCCAAGACCCAGAAAATGTGCCGCAACGACTTGTACAAATAATAGGCGAGTGGGTTGGTCAAACAAAATGCTTTTGCTCCTGCCAAACACACACACAAACCAGGCCGAGCCGACGTAATACATTATAGGAGGTATACGGAGCGTGATGAACTTGCTCGCTAGACCTTTTCTCCGTCCATCCGTAATAGAGTAGCAGCGCACAAACAGGGAACAAATAAATAAATAAAATATATATATATACTATGGCATGAAAAGAGAGGACTATATACCATAAGGTATGACCGGCATATCTACTCCCTCCCAAAAAGTAAAGGGGGGGGGGGGGAGGCACCGAATCCTCTGGAGGGGAACGCACCACTGAAGAGACGATGATGATTATATAAGAGGGTGGAAGAAGGGACTAGAGGAGAGCGAGAGAGTGCAAAAAATGACCAAACCCTTGATGCTTCCATAACACACAGCCCGCGTACGTGTATATACTCTTAGACGAAATTAATAATGCGCTTAGTCCTTTTCTCTGTGCGTAACGTCAGAGAGAAGGAAGAAAAAAAAAACGGGTATGTGTTGGGAACAATCTGAAGGCGAAAGAAGGGGAGATGCGTTAACTCGGCCGTGATACATCAGCACCGTCCATTCAAAGTTTCTCTACAATGCGCACAAAACGGAACCATCGAAAAGAACGAGAAACACGGCCTAAATTTCTTTAGATCACGCGTACAACAAGAGTATCACGCGAAAAGATGTGCCTCAAAATTAACTATTGAGTTTGAATTCGAAAAGATGATCGGCAATAATTTAAATCCTATTATCTCCAAGGAGGGACTAAATGTCCGACAAAACCACATAAATCCAAAAATGAATATTAAAAACAAAAATTGCGCAAAGTTTCTGGACCGTATGTATAGGTCCTTTGCATACATAGGGTTCACCAGGGGGCTGTAACAAAGTTAAACTTTCCCAAAGTCGAAATTCTTGCCCAGCAAGAACTGTCCCCCTAACCCACTTGGCTATTTCAATCATGGTCCGTGCGCTGATGTGTGCCCATCTTGATTTTAATAGGCCTAATGACCAAGTAAACTGTGCATGAGACGACGACGGTATTTTCCCTGGCCATCTCGCTGGACTTACTGGTCCGGTTTAACAACGTAGGCATAAATTTCATTCGTCTTTGTACTTTGGCCAAAAAAGACGACACAGGAGGTGAAGACCGGAACTATTAGAGTGTGTGTCTCGACGGCCCCTCGTCCGACTTTCAAAACTTTATCGAGTACGTCACGGTTAGCCCACCCCAGCAAAGTTGATTTCTTCAACCGTCCTCGCAACACTCACCATATCAAATAAGAGGCACGCGGGGATTAGACCCCCCTCCCCCCAAATAACGGCACGACGTCATACGTTCTTGCATAATAAACTAGCCAATTTGACAAAGAGCTACAATAAGCCGGTCATTCAGCAAAAAAAAAAAAATTCAAAATTCGCGCAATTGAGGGGGTAAAAAAGTGGCACAATAAAAACCATTGTAGGCCATAACAGATGGCGATAGGCCTATTACAAAATCATTGTGGTATAGCCTGTAGCATTGCCTCTTCATTCAAAAAAAAAAAAAAGGAACAGCCATGCCAGTAGTTTGTAGTAGAGTAGTAGTGGCAACAACTTACTTCTTCTTCTTCTTCTTCTTCCACTAGTACTATTATTACTACTACCCCTACTACTACGACGACTACTAGTAGATGCAAAGTTAACTTTCGCCTTTTATAGGCCCTACCTTTTTGCTGGGTCCTTGTGGGTCCGACAAACGTTTTGGCTGCATGTCTAGATGTAGCCATCCCATAACAAGTTTCCGGACAGAGGGCGGAAGGCCATCAACGCCTTCACTCTTATTGGGTTAGGCCAAAATACCGCCACCCACCTGAGGAATAAACAAGACAAAACAAAAATAGTTTAACAATTAAGTGACAATTTAACCGGGGACACTTCGAATTTTCGTGCAAAAGATTACACTAACTTTAATGTAGGGCATTAACGACAGGACGATAACAACGACAAGATTGTCCGACAGAGTTTTGTGTAGTCAACTTTTGTGAGTCAACTGTTACAAACTACGAAGAAGATATCGAAAGGAAAAGCAGGTTCCGGTTGTGTGACCTATCTGCCCTGCGGTCCCTCACCGGTCCGAAAAGAACTTTTTTTTCACCCCTCCAGCAAAGATAAAAATCGAATGAGTATGGCACGAAAAGCGGATGGCGCGATGATGATGGAATAAACGATTTCATTTAGATCAGGACAGTTTTATACTTCGTCTGCCACTATAGTACCGTGTCCTCCGCAGTACCATACCATAGATTGCACAGTCAGCAACGACGTATATCTATTTGACCATTTAATAGACGCGAATAAAGTCCTCGTCGATTGATTAATTTAAATCATTAATCACTTCTTTAGATGGCGAATTGGAGAGAGGGGATGTGTATATTTTAGTGGTTCAAAGATGAGACGGAGTTGTGCCCTTAGAACAGCGTCTAGCGGGAACAAACCTATGTAACAAGCACGGCGTATATATGTATAGATATATAGCATATATCTACACAACACTATAATCGAGGTGATGAAAATTGCACGAGACCAATCAGCGCACATCAGCGCCACACTCCTACGGGGGACGAGCAGTTTCTTTTTCGATGCTGGAGCACCACAGACTGTTGTGGGACCCGTTCCCGAGACAGCTCATCGACCACTAAATCATTCAATAGCCTATAGCATTCACAGCAAAGATTCAGAGCATCTCTTTACGTATATACAGTCCACCCGATAGAATTTCTCAATGATCAAGACCCAAAACGTTCGTGCTAAAATTGTGCAGACGCCGTTTTTTGTTGCAGCTTGTCGTTGGCACTTGGTCGACAGAACAAAAAAAACTAGATTTCAGCAGGCGCGAATAATTTTGTTGGAATTAAAATCTGCATGATATCCGCTTTCGTTGCGCTGGATCTCATCACGACATGCCCGACACAGAAACTCCCCATAGTCTATTACACATGACATTAAGCAAGCGCTGGTTGGACAGGGGTGGAGGAGGGAAAAAAAATTATGTTTGAAAAAATAACCAGACAAAAAAAAAAATCACACCGGAATCGGGGGGGTTGGGAAGCGGAATATATAAAACGATATAGAAGGGGAGAGGGAAAAAGAGAGACGAGGCCTTGTGTCTAATTTAAATGTGGGTACCTTTACCGTATAGACACCGAGGGTAGAGCATAACACGCGTAGATTCTCGTCAATTAATGAGTCGTCCGCGCCATCACGCAACACGAAGACCCACTCACTCCCCTCCCTCAGCCTTTCTATGCATCCCCATCAATTTGAATAACCCCCTCTTTTGCTGCGACGGAGAGCCGCAAGGCATCCAAAAGTAAATGGCGTTCAAATGTATAGACAATACGAGAGGCTGTTGAGGGCGAACGAAGTAAGCAAAAATTAAAAAGAAGAGTGAATGTTTCAATCACTGCGTTAGCAATTTAGAGGAAAAAAAACCGGCGCCCAGGACGCTAGTATCAAATAGATCTTTTTTGATTTTATCTTGTAGGCGTGTTATCAATAGAAAATGCAACGGTTATAGAGACGCTGGATGCGGTGTGTATACAGAGCGTAGACTAATTAGCCACGTCGGCGGTGTGTGGCGAAAATTCAATTGTCGAATTGACACGTACGCAAACGCGTCACAGTTTTAAAATATTGACGTAATCGGATCCGGATCACGCAGACGATCAAAAGAAACAAAACGAACAAAAAAAAAATAAGCCTCGACTAACTAGGCCTATCTTTGATTGCGTATTTAAACGTTCAAATTGCGGTTGATTAAGAGTCTTTTTTCTCATTCCTACGTCAGTTTAAAAGGCCAGATTTCAAAAGATCGTGATGAATAAAATGACGGTTCACGACAAACAAAAATCCTGGCTGAATTATCAAATAATAACAAGAAATAAGATTACGACAATGATGTGTTATTGAAACATAATCTGTTAATGCGATTATTCAGGTATAAAACAGTTATGGAAAATATAGTGCACCACACACTAAAGGCGAATGCTCCGTGCCGGTTATAATACATGCACTAGCTCTTTTCACGTGAATGTTATAGGAAGCCCTGTTACCCTTGGTGAACTATACTATTTGAGAGGGTGCCCGACCGGGTTGGAGGGTCAGAGTGTGCCTGGCGGCCACACGTGCAACATCCATCCTCCTCCGGTCTATAGAGACACACGCAGTCAGTACAGTAAAACAAAAAATTAAATAAATATACGTTTACGGAGTTTTACTTATTCGTTTGTGTGCTCTTCTGCAAGACTTTCGCAAACCTATCGAATTTTGCCAAACAAAAAGACTTAACAAAACATTGATCTTCGCATCCAGTTCCCAAAAGGTGTTTTCAAAAAATTTTAAAACCGTAGATTGATGGGTTTGGTGTGACATTGGTTTTTAACAGCCCGCCAAGAAAAAGTGTTCCGTCGTTGCAGTTTTTGTTACATCCATCTCAACAGTTCAGCGTTCACCTGTTGTTCTATTTTATCCGTCAAAGGTAAGCTGCTCTTAGATAATTTTTTTTACAAGTAAATCGCCCTTCGTCATTGACTATTAGGCCTGTCATAATACAATCATACACTTTGATTGACTATGCATGTACAAAAAAAAAGACTGTAATTATAGTATCGGACCACCCCACGGTCCATTCAGAACGATGATAAGAGACCCCAATGTGCGACGCAGAAATCGTTGGGCCTACACGTATAGGGATTTGACCGTACCCTTTACGCACGAAACCTATTCCAATCAGTTTCTCCTATTCGAATCTTTTTGATTTATACGACAGCGTTCAAAATAACACCAATTTGGGGCTAAATTCAGGCCTAGACGATGTACGGAAAAGAGGGAAAGAAAGGGGGAAGAAAATTCGAGATGTGTTGGGTACAGCAACGACACCAGTTAGAAAAGGTGATGGGGTGGAATTGAAAGCGCTGGCGCAATTAACAAGCCGTCAGTCACAGGAGCAAAAGACCGGATAGTGATAGTGTACAAGTAAATATACACACACCCGTATATGTATATAATAAAACAGAGCCAGGCACCGAGAGAGCCTATCATGTTTCTTTTCTTCCTGCTTTTCCTATTTCTATTTAGTACAAATCATAATATTGGGAGCTGGTGGTAGACGCAGTGAATACACCAGTTAAGCAAACGGCGCCTGACGTTGGTTTCTTTCCAACAGATTTCTTTTTCTTCATTCAAAAATAACAGTGACTCGGAGTAAGAAGAGAAATGAGTTGATCCATCTGTTTCTGCTGGTTGCCGTTATATGGGACTGTGTGTCAGAAGGCTTAAGCCATACACACACATACGTATAAGAATGCAACAAACGGTAGACATATAGAGACGTTCAAGAGCCAAAGCAAGCTCGCCTCCGTCATTCCATATAATCCGGCCTAATGAAAATCCCATTTTTTTCCAACATATCGCCCTCGCGACAGGTCGATTTTAGCCGACGTTTCTTATCGTTTACACGTTACACACACAGTACGGTGGCTCGTATTCTATACTCTTTCGTTTTAAGTGGGTAATTATTTCGATATTATTACATTGACATGTTTTTAGTTTACGTCCAGTACAATTCCTTTATGAGGGGATCCTCGCAAAAAAAAACACGCATTTGTTTCACGCCGACGGCATTCACGCAATTTGTTTCGTGCAAAAAAATCTGAAAAAAATTGAGACAATGCCGAAGAAGTTTAAGAATGCGTTCATATCGCTAATAAAAAATCACTATCAACACAACAACAAAAAAGGTGCCTGTCGGTTATCTTAAATTGACTCCCGATCGCTTGAATTATGCGGACTTGTTCAACAATTCGTCACGGGGGAGGAGCGGTACTTAGAAAGTGAAAAGAAATCAAAACGCACATCCAGTTGAACTGTTTTTGGGCCTATTCCTCATCCACATATACCCCCCATTCTGACTGCTGGTAGATATATAACGATTTGTTGATCTCGAGATGGGTTTTTTTAAAAAACGAGATGGGTCCATTGAGAAAGAGGGTAGAACGGAAAAATAGGGGAGGCCGGGGGGAGGCTTATATTAACGATCATCACGGTGAGTTGTCTTTGTCTGCCGAGTGTTGACGGCTGATATAACTAATAGCCATTTAGAAAAAGAAAAGGGAAATGCTTGCGAGTCCAGCAACGGCCCCCCGCTCCTACCCGACGGACCGCAATCACAACCAATAGGACAGTAGCACAACGGGCAGGTTAAAGCCTTCGACCACAACAAGAGCCATATCAAATAGCTACGTACCGAATTTGAAATGAAGCCCGTCGTCCGATGATGGTCCCACTTTTCAATGTTTCGATCGCCTCCACGGACAAGATGAATTTTTGTTTGTAAGCTCATCGCGATGGTGATCCATTTGTCCTGTTCTTCCTTCCCTCTTGATCTTCGAATATGAACGATCGGCTAAACTAAAAGAGAGAAAAAAAAATGCATCGATTTATTAAAAACGATTTTTTGAAGCAAAAAGGGAAACCATATAATAAAAGAGAAAAACGTTTTGATTTTGGCAGCAAAGAATTTTTTTCCTACCCCATACCACAAGAAAAAGCGTTGGGGGTAGTCCCCCAGTAAACGGAATCGAGTGGGGAGGGTTAGAGATTCGCTATTCAATGAAGAAGATCCTTCAGTGGGTTCGATCTGTAAAGGATATATACCTTGGCAGATCATTTGCCAAGAGACGAATGATGTTGCTACCACTCTATACGTAGGCCACGGGTGCGCCCTTCCTTTTTCAAAGAGATCTATAATAGCTGAGCCCTGTGCTACTATAGCACATGAGACAAGGCAGTGGCAAACATCCAGGTTGAAATCGGCCTACTTTTTTTCATTGTATATAGCTCCGAATATTAACCAGTACGTTTGCTTTGTACGCCTAACACCGAGTCCAACAGTCAAAACATGATGGCCCATCACTTGCCCAGCAACTTCATCAATTGGAAAAGGAGGATTAAACAAGCGTTTTTGGATTTCGACCCTCTCATCTTTTTGCTCGTGCTTTTCGCTATCGTCTTAAAACGTATTGATTGTGCGTAGTTACTAGCAGAGAGTGAAAGATCATTTAACAGCAAGCACAGTTAGTGATAGAAAAAGCGAGTTTGCCCCCCCACACACAAACGGGGTCGACATGTAATCATCTTTGGTTGTGTATGTCAAAAAGATTGATGGACAAATCGACCTTTAACCATTAATTTTTGGCTTCGTCTCTTCTAAGAAAATTGCAATGCATTAAGATTTGTCTTCAATTTGAGCATCGAGATCGTTCAATTTCATCCAATTCAAATCGAATCATCATCACACAAATAACTTTTTGTCAGTGTGCCAATAAGCTTTTTTTTTTCCAATTAGAGAGAAATGAAAATCAAATCAAAATGAGCTCTGAAAATTGCTAACTCAATTTCATTTAGAAGCCTACTCGATGAGGTGTAACAGCCGGTTCGGTGATATTTTTCTCCAACTTCTGGTACATAATTGTTCCATAAATCGCTCTTATTAAAAAAAAAGACTTGCCCCTTTATTTGCAGCACATTATAGGCCTAGATTGTAATCACCCACTATTAGAACATATTCTCCCCTCGCCTTGTTTCCAATTCACTTCAAAACGAATCAGTTGGAAAGCCCCCTACACCTACACCCGTTAGGTTGTCGCGATTATTTGTATTGGCGTTTTTAATCTCTTCTTCTCATCCGGGTGTGTCTATTGTGCAGTCTGATTGCAGAGGTGTACTGCTCGGGGTTATCATCAACGCAAGATCGGGAGATATCTAGCACACCCCCTAGAAGACCCTCTATCCCGCGTGTTTTATAGATTTTGGTTGCTGTGAACGATTTTTTTTTTTTTTTCAAAGAGATATCCTCATTTGTAGCTCGGGGGCGATCCGTGGCAACCGCGCTGGAACGCTCTTCGGACGGACAGAAGGGAGTTCTGATATTAAACGTGATCGCTTCAAATCAAGGGTAGCTCAAAGAGAGAGAGCAAAAAAAAAAAAAGGACAGAAAAAATAATTTAAAAGATGATTCGCTTTTGTTTCTAGTCAATCGACTGGCCATCGTATTTCGAATCTCAACATTTATCTGTTTCCTTGTCTCCTCTGGCTTCTATTGATATATTACACGAGTATTAACTTAGTGGTAGATTGTCTAGCAAGAGAGAGAAATGTTATGAGTCGCAATATGAAGAAGGACTTTTGACACGTTACCACGGAGACTGTGATCAGCGCCACCCTTCCTGACTGCCCACTCTTTCTTTTCTTTATTGTTCACGAGTTAATACAAGGCCATGCTGGCTGTATCGTCCAGGTCTACTATCACACAGGTAGGTATACCTCTGTAGCTTAAAAAACGGCCATATGTAATCGTTTTCAGATTGGAATGTCGTAATAAAAAGAGAAACAATCTTGGCCGCATTCCCAACAAACTGCCTAGCAGGTGATTTAGAATCCCGGCGGCAGTCCTTTTACTTTAAAAGCCTATCACGTCGATGACATAGAAAAACAAAAAGACCAACCCGGAGAGAGAAAAAAAAATCACCTTTACATCATTTCGTCAAAACGAAATTTCATTTTAAAAAATAAAAGCGAAAAACACAAAAAAAGAAAGAAGGGGATCGATTTCTGCTAGTGCAGTGTCTCGCCGTCACCACGGCACCAGGGCGTACAGTAACGCCAAGCTCGACATTTCGTCCTGGCACGTCAATTGGGAACGTCATCGTGATGTTAATGATCATGATGATGATTGCTCTATACTAATTCTACCATAGTATCACGACACAATCAAGTGGAAGAGCCAGGTGGACCATAGGTTCAACGGCATGCGGCCTACTACTCTCTAGACCCCACCGTTCCAGTTTGCGTCGGCTTTTCGAATAAGAAACGATCGAAACAAAAAAGGTCCCCATCTATCCCCTTTTATGGGATGCAATCAGTATATAGGTATAAATGCGAACAACAAAAAATCATTATCTGTTGCTTTTTTTCCAAATTAAAACCAAAGGGGGAACGAATTTGTTGTTGCTGTTCAACCGTTTGTACGCAGAGTAGATTCGGACAATCGACCCGGTGAGGTTTTCAAACTATATTAAAAAAAAGAGGCAAGCTATACAATCGTGGCCTCCCGTTTGATTGGACCCTGATGGCCGGAGCTAGAGGGAAGAAAACGGGGGATGAAGCAAAGGCCTGAGCTCATTACAATCAAACTAGTGCCCCCGCGAGTTGATACTAGATGCACGAGTGTAAGCAGCCTTAAAACCTAAACATGTATAGAGAGCTTTGACTGGAACAAATGCGCCTCAAGCTTTTTTATCAATTAGTAAAAGGCCTCCTAGGCCTTCTCTCTGTCCGGGCCGGCCATATAATCTAACAATTCAAAGTCGCGCGTGGAGGGGGGAAAGAAAAAAACAGGCAGCCCGTTAGACCGATCGACCCCTATAGGCCTATAATACTAGGCAAAACCTATAACTAAGCGTAACGATAGCATTTACGTGTAAAAGAACAGCATCAAGAAGATTGGGAATAATAAATTTTCGGCAAGAAAAAAAGGGACATCGGGAAGAATAAAAAAAAATGTGATCACCAATTTCCCACTATTATAGATATATCCTCTTGGTCAAAACTTGCCGGCCGTCGGGATATGTTTGGAGCCTAACTGGATCTCTCGTCACCCGACTAAAAACGAGAACGTCGATTTACAGAAACATTTTTTTTTTTCTGTTCTTTTTTTCCCCTTATGTGATTCGAACCCTCCCATCCAACATTGGCCATCTCCCGGGACTTTTCTTTCACGTTTTTTTTTCTATTTAATGATATTTCATCTCACTTTCTATATAACGAATACGCGATTTGTGATGATACTTGTAACACAGATAGTCAGCATTTTTTTTTGTACCCAGCTCTCCTATTACTAGTCTTCATTTCACCTAAAAAAAAAATTGTGGGGTAGTGGGTTTTTACGTTGTGACTTGGTAATCTAAACATGTCGCTGTCGCCTACACCCGGAAGAGAAAGAGAAAAAAAAACACACCCGTGACGATGAATTGATATTGGGCATTGATATAATCTGATTCCTTATATAGACATAGAGACGCCTATAGATACTAGTATAGGAAGTCTAAAAAAGCGCGACCAAATGCGTTGAGATTTCCCGTCGGGACTCTGAATCAGTGCCGACATGGTGCAGCCGTTTTTCCAACCCCCCAAAAAATATCCGGTAAAAAACTGGCGCTTGCCAACATTTGCCAGCGCAGAGAAACAAGAGACACCCCACTGGCTAAAGGATCTATAGAGCCCATACATTTACTGCTGAGCTATTGGATGTATACGATCCAGGCTGGATGGTTCCCCGTGCTGCCCTTCAATTTCGATTCTTTTACTCCCTATGACACCATAGACGACGACATATAGCTTTTCGTGATTAGTCTGTTATGTGACGTCTTCTTTTCGGGAGGTTTACTGTAGGTCTCTGTAGTGTCTTTATATAGATACACCTCTCTTTTTCTCGCAAATGGTTAGCATCTCCAGAGCAGACGTAACGACAAAAACGATGGATGACGTTCAATTGATTGAACGACGCGCATCAACTCAAGAGTCTGTGTATAGTCTACACAGCAAAATAAGACGCAGAAAAAAAAAAAACAAGGGAAAATGATTCTACGTTTCGATATCATTTTTCACCCTATAAAATTATTGTCGATAAGATTCAAAGCATCTCTTGTGGAAGGGCAACGAGTACGCACTTATTTAATAGTAAACGAAGAAGCATGTCGTGTCTGTGATGGCTCCGTCCTTGTCCTCGCCTGTTCATTCTCCGGTGTCTTCTCACCGAAAATGCAGTGAGATCGACAGCCCAAAGCGGCAGCAGAAACGAAGCTCAAGTCATCGATTCTCCAATTAGAGGTTCCCTCTCCTTGTCCTTGGAGCTATCCTATCCTAACGCGTTGCTCTTACACATTCATCCATCATTTAAGAGAACCATTCAAAACAAAAAACGAAAAATGCGTGTCATGTGCCCCCCCCCCTCCCTGGATGGATGGGGTGGCTGGTTTGCTCAGTTGTTTTGATCTCATCTTTTCGAGACCGTACACTCGTGTCAGCAGCTCAGTACCAGTCTGGACTTCTTTTAACATTTTCAAATAATTCAAAATGTGCGCCAACAATTTTTGAAACCCAAAATATGTTGAAAATTACTAATCAAAATTTGTCCTTTTCTAAATTTTTCGGTTACAGCAAAAAAAATTCCACTATCAACAAAGAAAGAAAAAAAAAGCAGCAAAGATAACATCGTCAGCTTCGATGTACCACGGCATCACAAGAAATGTTGAATTGCTTTAAGCCAGCTTCAAACTACTGATCGGTTGATATACCAAAGAAAACAGGGGGGAAAAAGCTGGACCTCAATAACAAGGCAATTGGCTCTACGCCTTGAGTAGAGAATGTTACGATTGTGAAAACGGTCTGAGGGTCAATCCGAATAAAAAAAGGGGGCCTACACAAAAGCTCGACTCATTCTTTGCCTCGTTTGTGCTCGCTGGATCCCTAGGATCGACATCAACGCGATAGCGCCATCCAAAAAAAACACCATAGAAAAAAAGATATTTTTGATTTCCAAGGATCAGCTGGGCGTACCCGAGGATACGATAGACTTAAAAAGAAGAGGGGAGAAAAGACGCTCTTGCAAGAGTGTCGTCGAACGAGATTTGAATGTCTCGCGGGAGAGGATGGAAAGCGTCGCTGACGACAGTAGCGCAATCGGCAAAGTCTTTGGACGTCGTTCACTTCAGCTATTGACTTTGCAAGCGGCCGGTACTAACAGCGCACCATCATCGACTTCTTCTTCTTCTTGTTCCTCATCATCCAATTCATCCTCTTCGTCTTTACAGTGTCAACACAGCGACGAATCCACACCGACTGTCGCCGTCGCTCACGAACTTCAAAACTTGCTCAAGATCGACACCCGGTGCAGGGCGACCGAGTACAACAACAACAACAACAGGTTGATGACAAACAGATCCGAAGATCGAGTTATACACGAAAACAATTCAATCATGTCTGCCTATCACGGAGGAGGGGAAGAGCTGTTGGCTTCTTCGACGGGCGCCCATTCGAATCGTGGCCGTTCAGAAGGCGAAGAGCCGACAGTTGCATCTAAAATGGGTCAACACGATCAACAAGACGCCGACCTCACCAACAACAATCAGAGGGACGTGCTGATCCGATCATCCTATCACCTTCATCACAATACGCATCATCACCATCTTCAACAACAAGAGGAGCAACAACAACAACATGAGGATTCGTCCTACGTCAAAAAAGAGGATCACCTATTTTCATCTTCGTGTCTCTATACGGAATCGTTGGCTGCAGCCGCAGCGGCGGTGGCGGCCGCAGCAGCTGCTGGCGTCAAACAAGAAGATCTTCATCATCACCACCACCATCAACAACATCAACAACAACACGGAAACAACAACAGCAGTAACTACGTCAAGTTGGAACAATCTGCCGAGCAATTGCATCAATTGCAGCATCAGCAACAGCATCAACAGCAATCAACCGGGCATGACATTCACGCAAGTCTTTATCATTCCGCTTTATACGCCGGGCCCGTCTACGGGTCCAGCAGCTCCGCAACGTCCGCTATGAGTCACCAGACGGGCTACGTCGATTTCGGACGGCCTGAATTGACCGACCATTACTCGGCTTTACAAAAGTTAAGCTGCTCATTCCCTCCGCCGAGTGGGCCTCCGCCAACGCTGGATTGCGGGCCCATTAGCCGAGCGAATTCGGTGGTACAACAACAACAACTATCATCGAACGATTGTTTGCAACAGCAAACGGCAACAACAATCAACAACAGCGCGACGGGAAGTAGCAGCGGCTACCGGATGATGAGTCCATCGGCTGCGGCAGCGGCCGCCGCCGCCGCAGTGGCAGCCATGTCTACCCCGCTATACGCCATGTCGTCATTGGGCTATTCAGACTGGGGCACGGCCAGCACGGGAACCATAACCTCTTCCTCATCGGGAGCGGCCCCGACAGTTGGCAGTGCCAACAGCTCTAGCGGTCATCGGACCACTTCCTCATCAAATTCAACGCCTCTAACCAAAGGTAAAGAAAAAAAAACCTCATTTGCCTAGTTGACTATTCAATAAGAATACCGAAGAAATTATCAAATGAAAATAGTTAGAAATGGGGAAAAAAGAAGGGAGGGGGGGATGTAATAAAAACTGTTGGCTAAGAGGATCCGTGGCATTGGAGAGGGGCTGAAACTCTTCGCGAGCGTGTTGATGAGATTGATTTCATTCGTAGAGAAATAGACGGAAGAAGGAGATGCTGCGGTGAATATTCAACAAGGAGAGCCTTGTCGGGGTTGGGGGTTTTATATGTCTCTATCTATGTGTAACAGTAGGAAAGCGGGAAAGCAATCCGTTCTGTCTACACACGGAGGTGGCTGGGCTTAATATGTGGGAGAGAGTTGCCCGTTGCAAATGCTAATGACCCTAGCGGCTAAATACACACACATACACACACACGCAGCGAAAGAGAATAGACCAAGAGGCCCTCTCTCTCTCTCTCTGAACAGATGGCACGTGCAATTAGTGACGACCGTGAAGCTGCTGGCTGAAGCTGCCGGCACAGCAGCAAATAGTAATAGCAAAAGCGTCTATTTTTATTTCCCCGTCTCAAAGTGTGTAAAAGAGAAATAGAGTCTACTGCCTCTCTATCCAAGAGTTGTGTGTTGATGTTGCAAAGCCCCACTCGAGGGTGTGTTCAACCCCTTTTCCCGTTTCACTCCTATTTTTTTTTTGTTTCAACTCATTCTGCCATTTTGATGAGGGAGCGGCCACACACCACCTCATAGAAACCACCGGTTAGTTAAGGAGAACTCGAGTGTACAAATATATACATAAGAGCGAGAGATCCCACTTCATTAATTCCCAGGCAGTGGAGTACGTATAGCCTATACACGCACTCCTTGAAGCTCTTTCCTTTTAAGAGCATTTAGAAAACAGATGGTCTAATCCTGGGATAACAATCAAGACACACGAGCTGATGGATGACATTTAAAGCTTTTCCTTCCATTTCTTGTGTCTACGCATGTAACGAGAATTTTATTGGGACGGGATAGGCAAATTTAGCAAACGCTATCAACAACAAGTGTAGATTTGTGTGAATTTGGCCAACTTAATCCTGCAGAGCTACGGGATTATAAAGTGCTATTCAAGTATCGTAGCCAAGTTTTACAAATCCTTAGCAAAAACCCAGCGGGGAAAGAAAAAGGGGATTTTCAAAAAAATAGCGGAACTTAGCGTTGAGGCGGGAAGTTCAAATCCAAAAATTTTGAACAAAATAATCAAACAAAAAGTATTATGAAAACGTAGGACCAACATTTTGCGCTCCTGTTGAATTTTTCAATTGACACATGACACTCCCCTAAAGAAAACACCGACCAGTTCAATCTCCCCCCCTCGATCCACCCTGAGATTTATCCCATAAAATAATCAGTAACAAAATGGAGGATACTGTCGAAAAAAAAAATGTAATTCATAAGTTACATTGATTTTTTAAAAAACATTAAACCCGCTACGTCTTGTTCTGCTGGACTTGAAGGGGAAGGGTGGGAAGGTCAAGCCTGGTAGAGAGACTAGGCCAAAGGCGAGACATGGTTTGCTGAAAGCTATTGAGAAAAAGAACGCGAAAAGGGGGACGAAGGCGATTTTGCCTCAAGACAAAACACGACATTACCCGTACAGAATAGCTTTTCCCAAATGCGTTCGATTCACGTCCATCTGCTCACGCTTTTTTTTTTCTTTAGTGTCCCTTGCCGTCCCTCGTGGCAACTGACAAAATGTGTCAATCACGCGGCGGCTCCCCCTTTACATCTCCCCCACTCCCCATCCCTGTCTCCAAACTGAAAACGCCCGTATACATAACGCAGTAATTCATTTTCAAATGTTTCAATCGCACTCAGCAATAAATTAATAATTTTTTTGACGATTTAATTAAAGCGCAAAATCCACCGTCAATTGAATACTTTAAATGTTATCACACCTCTTTTCAAACGAATCGTGTCTTGATGACGGATCAAAAGAGAAAAACCCAAGCAATTTACGTCATTTCGGTATTACTTTGCAATGCCTCATTTTTGAAATTGAACGCGGCCTATAAGAAGGCTGGCGGGCACTCATTAGCGACGGTAGGCCTCGATCAATAACACACACCTCATACAGTTGCGCCTTCCTCCCAAGAGCATCTTTACGCAACACGATTTAACGACGCCTCGATTTACAAATACATTCAGCTTCCTCCCCTCTCTTTTTAAAATGAGTTCGCAAAGGATTTTTCTATAGCTCGGTATTTATATTTTAAAAGGCGAAAATTTTAAAAATTAAAACCTCCCACCCGCGCTCGGAGGGGCAAAAAAATAAACGTGAGGGAGATACGCGAGCTGTCTGATGAGGATGGCCGAAGGGGTGGTAGCCTTTGATTTTTGAGGCCAGCAACTACTAAACATCATCACAAATGGCATCAGTGCGCACGAGAACGCTAATGAAGAGGATAAATATAGAGCAAAGCTCAATTAGCTCTGCGCTCTACGAACGCTGTACAATCCCAAATACTTGAGTGATGAGGACGCCCGTAGGTAGAAACAAAAGAAGAACGGAAAAGTTTTTTTTTTTCGTCAATGAAAAGCGCGTCAATACGCTGCAGTTTTCATGAGAAAAGTTGAATATTCAAGTCATTTAAGTAACGTACACAACACACGCTAAGTTCCATTGACTTGAAATGATCCACCGGATATACAACTAGATGAATGACATCGTTACTTAGATTCTCAGATATTTTGATCATTGCAATATATCTGAAATTCTATTCCTGTCCTGAACCTCGTGAATTGGGTTAACTCAAATATTTATCAAGAATTTTTCAGGGGAAATAAACTTTTGTCGACAAGCAAAATTCGTGTCATTGCGTAGGTTTTCTTAGGACATCTGGGTCGGGAGAGAAAAAGAGCGGACAAAAATAATGATTTTAAAAATTCATCAATAAAGAAAACTAGGAAATGACGGTTCGTACCATCAACATTTCATTCAAAAAAATTTCTCTCTAAATGTTATGCAGATACAAACAAATGTCCAACGCCAGGATGCAGTGGCCAGGGTCACGTGACCGGACTTTACACCCATCACCGGAGGTAATAAAAAAAAAAAGAATTTAAAGCAAATCTTCGTGTGCAAATCATTAAATTCGACTCTCCTATTTTTCTTTCTTTAATATTTCGAATCTCTGTGCAGCCTATCGGGGTGTCCCAGGAAGGATAAAGTCACGCCGGAAAGTAAGTAGACGCAATGGACGAGTAGAGGGAATGTGGCGGGGGGGACTCTGTCATAGGGTCGCAGTCACTATCCCGAATGATGATGTCGACAATAAGTCAGCGATTTGTCGACAAAAACTCTTTTCATTTCCGCTTTCCTCTGTCTGTGCGCGCACAATCACCAACGAAAAGAAATCATTCTTTTAAGTTGGCGATTAATTTATTTCCCATACTGTATATGAGACGATAGAGACTCGAGAGGCTGTGAGTTGTGCAACGGTCGTTATTCATCATCGCGTGTAATAATAAAACGCGCCCAGACTGCGGCCGAAAACTTTTGAATGACCCGCGGGCTGTAGCAGTGAACGACTCGCCTTTTAATACCCAAGAGTTTTCAAACAAAACCAACCCGAACCCCGAAAAGAGAGCAACTAGCTCATTAGAAAATTGTTTCGTCCGCTCAGGTCGTTTCGTTTCTTAAAAAAAGCTCCCTCTCCAACCCGCTTCTTCTTTTGTACACAAGTCTTTTGAGAACGACCGAAAATGGTGAATCAGATGGAACCAGCAACAGAAGGGAAAAATCTCACGGCAGATTGTGCACTTAACAAAACAAAAACTGTTGGAAAAATTTGAACCGAGAAGAAAATTTTTTATAGAGGCAAATACGAAAACAAGTTACGGAACCTAAACAATAGATTTAAAAAATAGATAACAAAAAATTTAAGATTCGTTAATAATCTAAATAAAATATTTTCCAATAGTTTTAGCGATGCACGAAACTATCGTCAAATGCCCGACGCCGGGCTGTACGGGCCGTGGTCACGTTAGCAGCGGCCGGACATCACATAGGAGTCTGTCGGGCTGTCCGCTAGCGGCTGCTGTTCGACAAAGTAATAGAAATAGACAGCGCTTATCGCAACCCTCGTCCAGCAGCAGCGGTGCATCGGCCATCGCAACTTTGACAGTCAGTCACAAAAATTCCGGTCAGTATTTCTTTAAATTGATTTGTTACAAACAAAAAATTCAAAAAACCAAATTTTGAAAAATGGATTTTTATGTGTGCGTAAAAAGGCGGAAGCAAAAATGGAAGCGCAGAATTAAGTTCATCGATTATCAGCAAATCATTGACGTCCGCAAGCCAACAACATATGGCAGGTCAACTGGCGACCACGCCCAGTCCTGTCAGTCCGCCCTACCCCCATCACCACCATCACCAACATTCGCATTTAAGCCATTCGATTCCGGCGGCTACCCATCAACAAAATCAAGCCCTCCATCAGGTATTGTCGGGTCGTATCGGACTGAGCGGATCAAACAACAAACGGAATAGCGACGGCCGGGGCAGCAGCGATTGCAACGACAACCTGACAGGCGGCGGATTGGTCGACTCGTCCTACAGCGGAATTTCTCAAACGCATCCGCACATCACCTCGGCCACTAACGCCAAAAAGAGCCGAAGAGCTAACGATTTGATGATGATGGATCACGTTAGTAGCGGCAGCCATCATCACTTGAAATCATCGGTCGACGGCAATAGTTCCTGCCGCTCGACTCCGCTTACGCCCCTCTCCTCGAAATCCGGCGGAAGTCAAGACGGTAGTTCCAGTCCTGGGAACGGTGCTTCTCCTTCCTTGTTCCACCAACAGTCGTCGTCCTTCCGAACACCTTCAGCCATGATGAGTGGCATGATGATGGCCGGAAATAGCGTCAACGATCCAACATCCGTAACGGCCTATCATCAAACTGCTCCGACGGCCTACTACCAGCAACCTTACTACCACCATTTGTACCCTAATCCGCATCATCAACCCCACCATCACCACCATCCTGGATATTATCAAACGACTCATCACCACCACCAAGGATGGACAACAGACTTCACGGCCGGACTGCACCATCATCACCATCCGGGAGCTTCCGTCGTTCCGGGTGTTCCCATGGCCCTACCACCCTCTGCTGTTATAAGTAGCGCAACCACAATAACCCCTACAGTAGCAGCGACAACCGCATACCAGCATTCGTTTCCCTTAACGCCCGACGGCAGTTGCGGCAATCCGGCCGGAACGGCGGCTGGAGAAAACGTTACAGGTAGCAATAGCGGCGGAGTAACGTCGTCTGCTATATACGAAACAAACGCGTTGCAAAGTAACAAGGGAAACAACAAAGATTCTATGGGATCCGAAGATCACAACCAGCAACGGCAACAAGATTCTTACAGCGCTATTCAAGCAGACGGCGTGACCGGAGTGGATAACGGCCAAGGCTTGATCCAGCAACAATCAGAAAGCGGAGACCACCACGCCCCGTCATATTACACAAAGTATGCCCCCTCCCCCTCTTTTTTTGGTAATTAGTTTTGAAAACTAAAATTAATTCAACATGCGGTTTTTTTTTTACTTCAAAGTGTGGGAAATGCATTTACACCGTGCAGTACAGCCATCAACTTATCGGTGAAATGTAGTTTGGAAGCGCCTCCATCGACAGTCACTGGAGTAAGCTTTCAATTAAATTATTTCAACTTGATTAAAAGAAAATAATGTTCAATTTTCGATGTTTAAATAGTCGGAAAATGGGGACTACAACGGGCCTAACAGCAGCGATCCCTACACGATCACCGTCCAGCAACACAAAGAGGCAAAATTGAACAGCAATTTACAGCCAGAAGAGCAAACTGATCCGTTAGATTTTTCGTGCGGCGGCGGATCGAATAGCGACGAGTTGATCCAGCAACAACAACACAGCGAAAACACGGACGTCTACAATAGCGACACAGCATCGGCTGCAGCAGCTAAAGCAGCAGCACATTCCTACGCTTTCGGACGGCCGTTACACGCCGATTACTCAGCCGCCGAACGCTCTTTCTATTACCGCGACACATTGGGTATCGACAAAATTAATTACATTTAAACCAACGATAAATTATTTACGTCAAAATTTGTTAGGCTACAATGGATCTCAAACTGCCGTGTCTTACAACGGTTACGGAAGCTCGAACGGGCCCGATCCCGCAACCTACCAATGTTCCAGTTTCGCTAACGGTAACGACACCCATTTCCAATACGGCGGAGTTGGCGGCAGTCCCGTGGCAACACCAGCGTCACCCATGTTAACGTCTGCCTGTTACACGCATCCAGCAAGGGTAGCGGCCAGCGCTGGATCGACAACGGCATCCCTGATTTTCGGCGTTTCGTCCTCGGCTCATGATAAATCCAGCGACTCGTCGTCGTAAGTTCACCCCCCCCCTTCCCTTGTCAAGCTCATTCCGCAATCTCGTCGTCTAACTTCATCAACTATTGATAGCTTAGTTTTCCCTCTTTGCTGATCTCTTGTGCGTACATTTGATCCGGATTGGGACACTGTACGTTTTTTTTTCCGACGGGAGAATCTTTACAAATCCGGATTGTCATTGTTTATTATTTAACACCTAATCGGCTACAACCCAAATAATTCCATTAAATGAAAACAAAAAAAAAAGGCTCTGCATCCTACGAGGCGGATCTTCGGAAAGCGGAAAAATGGCAATGTTGGCGGCCAATGCGGCACCAGTTACCGGTATGACGCAAAATCAAGAATTGAAATGCCCAACGCTGGGATGCGACGGTTCGGGTCACACGACGGGAAACTACGCCACCCACCGCACCTTGTCGGGTTGTCCACGGACCAGCGCTGCTGGAACAAATAGCAGATCAAGGACAAGCACTAGGGACACGTGCACCGAGCCGTTACGGTGAGGCAAATTCCCAAATTGTTTTTGTTTAGGTAAATTTTGATTTAAAAAAAAATATCCAAATCGAAATTTACAAATCCGATTTCCCTCGCCCCGAATAGTTGTTTTCTTAACTTTAAACAGGTGATCGCGCTGTCGATAGATGGCTATAACCAGGTGATATACCATTCACCGCTTTTACCCACCGACGTCCCACTCAAATGCGAAACTTGCTGGTCCTCATGCTCAAAAAAGAATTCCCATCACTTGATGCCATCTAGCGACCGCTATTCAATACAGATCATGGTGACGAAGCATCAAAGTGGAATACGAGCAAATTCGTAAAAGAAAATTCGGAACAAAAAGCTTTTGCGCTTGACAACCGACAGAAGCGCATTCGATCGACAAAGGAGAAAAGCAAACAATAAAAGCGGAAGATATGGCAAGCGAATGATTGTTACGTAACAAAAGGCGCTTGCAAATGTATAAAAGAAATGAAAACAGGTATTTCCACATCTTCAGTTGCTCCATGACAACTACGCCATTATTCAATAGACGACAAAGCGAACTGTGTACCTTTACAAAACAGCCCCCTCATCCTCAGAAAAGAAAAAGAGGCAATCAAATTCGCCAACAACAGCCAGAATGCAATACCACACCAAAACATGAACACGACCAACAAGGTGCTTTGAGCCGGGTTGACACTGCTGAGGGTTAATTTCCGACTTGTTTCAAAGATTTAATTGCATTCACCACTACACACGCACAGATCGGCTGTCTATTGACAATTCATCCAAGCCCACTTGAAAATTCAATTTTTTATCTAATAAAACGTGCGTTTTTCAGGCTGTTAATGCAAAAAAGAAAATCTCAGACATTTGTTTTTTTGTTTTGTGCATAATCACCAGTTACAAATATGTCGTGTATAGATATTTATAAATCCAAAAGTATCTTGTCAATTGTCGTCACCTGAAACTGTTATTTGTGTTACATGGCCAAACAATGTCCCACTAGCTAGTCATTAACTTTTAAACATTCCCCCATTTGTTTTTCCTACTCCCCGAATTTCTAGTCACAAATTCGATCTAGTCCTAAAGCAAAACGGCGCCATTTTTTTGCAGTCACTTCCCCACAAATGTAAAATAAGAGCACGAAAACGTATTGAATGACCTTCAACCAATAGAACTGAACACGTTGAATAGAAGAACAAAGAAAAAAACGAAAAGGAAAAAAAAATGGCAAACATGGCAATTTTCTCCGGTGAAATGTGTTAATCGTATCTGGGGACATTTACAAACGATGGAATCGTCACTCTTTTTTTACGTCCCTCAAAAACCTCAACGATGTTTTAATGGAAATTTCAAAGTTTGATTGTGTTTGTTTTTTATCTGTGATGATCTGTGTAAAAGCTATCTGTATTTTGGAGGGAAATTGCAATGGCCGATGTTCTTCCCCCTTACTCCTCTCCCTTCCCACCCCTGAAACAAAAAATCTGTCACACGTGTAACGTCATTTTGTTCTGGTTGATGTCCATTCCCAGCCGAAAGCAAATTATTCAATTTTCTCAAGTCAGTTGTTACTACTTTGATTTTTTACCTGTTTAATCTCCACACCCCCAAACTCAAGTGATTTGGTGTACATGCGATTCCCTTGTTATTCAGTGGCTCTCCCTTTATCACACCCTTGATTGAGTTAATTTAAAACAAGGAAAAAAGATGTCAGAAAAATTGCGACCTTTGCTCGGTGTGTTAACCTTGTTGTGTCTCGTTTACGTTATGGTTCGAATGGTGTTCTTTCCTGTGTCTCTACAAAAATTGATCTCTGGTTCTCGACGTTCGAAACACACATGATTCGAATTCACTTAATCAAGCATGTGTGTGAAAGAATGAAAATACACGTTACTGAGTTTCCTCGTTATTAACCTCAATCTTGTTTGCTAGCCCACTGGAATCTCCCCCTCCCCCACGCCTTTCTCAATTAGATATGATTCAGCATAGCAAGTCTAATGATTGACCACAAGTACAATTTGAACATTCTACACTAGCTACGACTGATTCACCTTCGGTATAAAGGGATTCAAATATCTCAGAGAAACTCAAAGTGAGGAAAAACGATGCCTGATGCATTCCCAGCAACACGATAAACAAAGATACAGTTAAGGTTTCCTACCTGAATAAGAGGTGACACGATGAAAGGAAGACGGGCAGAATCAACCAAAGCGTGATTTCTGGTGAATCACTGTGGTGCATGGTTCACAAGCTCGGTGGTCCCACGTGGTTCCAACAAAATCTGATACAGATTCCAAAATATTAGATTTCTGATAGAAAAAGAATGTGGAGACAAAAGTATCCTTACCATTAAAACAGCCTGAGTGTAATCGCAATGAAGATGTAACAACTTCGAAGACAATGACACAAATTCACTCAGGTGAATAATTGGGCGACCATTCCAGATAAATGCACTAACTCGTTTGAATTTCTTAGATTCAGAACTCCTCCTTCATCGGTATCGATGGCTCGAATATATCGATCAATACCCTGTTGCCAGATATCCTTGAATAAAATTGGCAAGTCGCCGTCGTCTGCAAAAATTAAAATCAGGCAATGTTGCAATCATTTTGTTGAGTTATTGGTGTTTGTTTTCGTGTTTGTATTCTGGATTTTTTCCCTCAGTAAAAATGAGTGCTGCCCTCGAAAATCTCGAAAATCAATTGGAACTATTCGTGGAAAATGTCCGGCAAGTCAAAATTATTGTTAGTGACTTTCAACCACAAGGACAGAGTGTTCTCAACCAGAAAATGTAAGATCATGTTTATGATTACACTGTAATATATTACCACTACTGTATTTTTTCTTGTTAAAAATGATTTATGCAGAAATTCTATCGTGCAAGGCTTGCAAGAGATTGATAAACTGAAATCTCAGGTGCAAGAAGTTCATGTACCCCTGGAAGTTTTTGAGTAAGTTAACAGTAAATTGCATTCCCATCATGAATAAAGCTTACCTTTTGTTTTGTTTTTATAGCTATATTGACGAAGGGAGAAACCCTCAGTTATACACAAAAGATTGCATGGAAAAAGCTTTAAATAAGAACGAGCAAGTCAAAGGAAAGATTGATTCGTACAGAAAGTTTAGAGCTCACTTACTGGAAGAGCTCAGCCAAGTGTTCCCAAACGAAACAATGAAATATCGAACTGCACGAGGAGATGATGTCAACAGAATCCAATAGTTTCAAATGGGGAAGTCATTTTTCATATTGGAAATACAGGCTGTGAAATGCCTTAGACTGGGCGCTTACAGATTTGACTTGAATATACAGTTTTCTATAAATGTAAACAGTTTGTTTCTTTAACACATTTCCTATACTAACTTTCTGGCCTTTATTTTTCAATAACTGCCATGTTCAAGAGCAAAGTTTCAGCCTGAACTTCAACACAAAGATGGTATAGTTGTGCTTTTAGCAATAAACAAAGTTTCTAGTCAAATGGTTTCCAGGTGGGAACCCAGGACATAACTGAGCAACAAAATTTAACTCAGCAAAACTCAAATACGTTGTTTTACAATTGTTTTAATGTTGTAAAATGGTGGTGTTATGTGGTAATGTAATATGAACATGGCCACATTGACGACCCAAATTACGAATCATTGACTTTCAAAATGGGACTGTAAGACGCAATGCCTCGTGAAATGAAATCGCGTAGAAATTCCAGCTCGTGAATAAGAAATAACAACTTCAGGGTAGGGGCATGATGGAATACAAAGAACTAGTCTCAAGATCCGATATATCGACCTACGGGTATAATTAACAGATTACAGACGGAGTCGAGGGCCTTTTAATTAACCTCGTCTGATTAAATATTTTGTTGAGTAATTGCATTCCTGGCATAATGTCCCAGGACAGGTGCTTATTGCAGCCAATCTCGAGCATTGCGACTCACGGAAAAATGCGAATAATACTGGGGTCACTGCCTACATTCCATTAAAGAAATGCATATTTTTTAAGTCATGCGCCCACGACAGATGCACGGATATCAAGAACTGCCTCTATTTGTGTTCTTTCACTTAAGACTCATCGTATAATGCTTTACTACCCAGTATCACCTTCCAATTAGTCTCCTAGACACCCGATTCTTACAAAATTTTAGTTGCGGCACCTACATTTGTTTCATAATGATACGAAAATTATTTACTGCATTGCTGTCCACCTTCATAGATAATAAATTTTTCAAAACTGCGTTCATTTTGATTACGATTCAAAACCGCTTGTCACTCAAGTGTGAAATTCCCAACGAAGATTTTATACGAAAGTTTTTTAACATTTTGTCTTCCGAGAGTAAAACTTTTACCGGTTTCAATGACGGTACTTTGACTTCACCTGAGACTGTCTTACGAACCGTATAGCGTTAGCCTACAGTGTAATACTCCTCGACGATAATGTCCATAAACGTCTTAGTCACGCTTCGATAAAAGGACCAGATATCCGAATGAAAAGTAGACTGCGCTCCGTTTCATCGTCTATTCCGTCCATGCACAATAGATTTGTACCTTATTCCTTTCATCTCGTCTCTCCATTTTCTTTTCACCTCAACAATCTCAAGTTCTTCTTTTGCATTTTCCCCCAACAACCGATTTTTTTTTTTAGAAAGCGTATTGAAGCCTGAGATGGAACCTATTGTAATGCAGCTGGTTGCGTACGTGCCATTTTAAACGCTCCCATGTTTTGATAGAACCTTGGGCCGGTAACTAGCCGCACATAATACAATGTAGGGAGAAAGAGCGTGTTATGCGACAAACATCAGACTAGTTGGCGCAAGGCAACGGCTCGGATTTCTTTTTGCTACTCAACAGAAAGGGTAGTGGAAACCCTCTGATCCTATGAACGACACGCATATACAACGGACAGATGTACAATAGAAATAAGGGGATCAGCAGCATGTGTTGAGCACCAGTACTCCCGGACTTGTCGGTGAAGACGGGGCGCACGCCTTTTAACATAGTGCTCGACTTTCTTGCTTTTTTTTTTCAAGAAAAAAAAGAAAAAAGGAAGTCAAGGCTTAAAAGACAAAATCCAGTGACTAGGGAGAATTCGATTTTGACTCGTTCCGGACAATAGAATCCTGTTTAGAGGGATTTGTTTGATAGCTATTTGGTACGTCCCAAGTGCTGTCTAGTCGAAGAAGCTTTTTCGTGCATATTGAATCACTCGTCACAGCTTCGTTCAAAGTGAAGACAAACCTAAGAAAAAAACAAAAAGAAGAACAAGCAAAGAAAATGAGTTCTCCATCAAAGGCCAATCAACGAACGTCGTCTCTGATGCCGCCAATTTTCCAGTTGTTAGCCCACAGAGCCGCAGTTGAATCTACGGTACGTAATAAGCTTTTCCCTCGTTTCTGTGTGTGTATAAATCAATTACGTCTGTGATGAAAAGTTTGTCGATTCGTCCATTTTCTGGCGTCTCTCTACACTTCGTACACCTCAAAGGTAGCGCAGGGATTTTAAATATCGTTCTTGCACGCAGTCCTTTTCTAATGACATGCGTGTTTATGTACACGTATATGTTCTACTGTAGTCTACACATCCTTACCCGTCATGCCTTCACTATTGCGCAGCTCGGAAATCTTTAATGTTTTTTATTTATTCGTTTTCCACAGCTAGATTTGCCAAGTTATGATTTCTCTGTATTAAAAAACAACCGATTTAAACCTCCACCGGCAATTGAGTTGGATTTCTATTCGTAGCCTATATACAGTATGTTTGTCTGATTGGTTTTCTTTGTATGTACACATCAAACAGTTTTGCGACGAAAAGTCTGGCAAACCCGGTAATCTAGCAATATGGCTGCTACATTTCTTTCTTATTATTTTTGAAAATCTTTTCCCCCCCAATACATTGGGTACCTTTGTCCAATTACTCGTACGAGCTTTAGAAATAGACCGGCTGGGAATTGTCAGTCGGAACCTTGGTGAAGTCTTAACAGTTGCCATAGATATATTTAATCTATCTTATGATCTCTAATAACGTCAAATTGTGTAAGAAGGCCATCGGGAATTGTCAAGATGGGATGAAATAGCGACTGAAATCCAGGTAAAACCGCTATGAAAATTATTAGTGGCCTCCGAATAGAAGCTATAACAGAAAAAAGATTAATAGGATTTTATGAAGAGAGTTATGAAAAGAAAAACCCGTTAAACTCTCTTACCTACAGGTTGGGTGTAGCTTATAAATAATGTCGAGATATATTTCCGTTTTCAATTTTTTTTTGCATGGACATTGATCTAGTGCCCGAATGTTTGTTAGGGATTTTTTGATAAGCCTCTCCTGAGACGAACGCGAGCAGTGCTTTTGGGTACAAGTAGGCACGTAATTGACTAAGTATTTGCTTTTCTGGGACATTCAGAAAATACGCAGATGAAAGCGAATAAGAAAAACATGAAATGGAATTGCATTTTTTTTTTCAATCGTTAAAAAAGGCAGAAAATACACTTTTGCTTGTTTATGAATGCAAAAGGGAGGAATACATGACATTGGCATAATTTCCATATCTTTTGCACGTCACTATGAATACAAGATGGCTGTATGTCTCTATTTATCCATGGCGTGAAGGCGTTCGAGAATTTTTTTTCCGCTTCGTTCATATTTTTCATCTCGTTAACGAAGAAGGCTTTCAAAAATAAGAAACAGATAGACTATTTCTATACAGGCCGTAAAAAAGTGAACATGAGTAAAAATGAGAACAAGAAAACAGTAAAGGTATTCATTTCATTCAGGTATGAAACTTTAGGTAGCTTATTAAAGTTTACCTATAGTATAGCTATATAAATATTTAGATATAGTATAGCAATATGAAATTTAGCTAAGGCATAGCTTACGAAAATTTAACAAATTCTGCTATCCTCAGGATAGCTATCGTTCAGCTATTCTCAGGACAGCTATCATAGTTCAATTAATTATGCATGTAATTACAACTTTCGTTTGTTATCATCCCCTTGTTTCACGGCTTCACGAAGTTCATTACTTGAAATTTTTGAATTGGAAAACCGCACTGTAGATTATTGTTTACTACACGCACTATTAGTAGCTAGAATAGTTTAAGGGTAAATAGGTGGCAGGTACTGAATTGAATCATGTTGGTGTCGGCCGATTACACAGCAACAATAGTACTTTTGGTTATACAGGTGTCTAACGGACGACCTGGTGGATACCCCTACATACCAAGTTCTAGGAAGATTGAACCTTTGAATCATGAACGCTACTGCTAGATCGGGCATCGTCTATAATGTGTCGAATTGTTGCGTAGGTGCCTCTCATGTAACTTGATTACTCGTGCCTATTTTACGAGGTGTTATTCCTAAAAGTGTCATTACTAAATTCAGCGTAGTCCTTGGTGAAGTAGAGTAGAAGTGAAACGCTAAGTGATTGCGAGAGCATTGCGTAGTTGTTGAGAGTTGATCTAGTCTGATGCGATCAAGATGAATCCAGAATGGTGTGATGACGCAACATGTTGTATTCCATATAGCCTACTTTCGATGGGAACGGAATACGTGGGGCGGTAAGAACGTTGCGGGAGTGTGGCATGCAAATCACGAGAGTGCTGGAATCGAATAGAGAGCGACGTATTATACAATTCAATGGCCATAACGATTGTGTCAGTACCGCAGATCTATTTTGAACTTGTCTTGGATAGTCAACACCTGTTTAATATAGGGATAGGGTACGTATTTATTACGTCTAGAGTATGGCGTCGTTGTAAAATTAGAGATTACCGATTGAGTTTCACGCATCCCAGTCATTTCGATTGCGTTGGTGAAGGGGTCTTCAGTTGGGTTAAGCAACTGCAAAATGAATGGAATCGTATTTAAAAATAATATGCAATGAGAAAGTACAACTAACCGAAATTGGTTTCATAAACCGATGACATGGCAAATGTCCACTATTAGGCATTATAGTATAGGCAACAGTATTTCAGCGAGTTTTTGTGTTTAGGGTCCCATCTGTTTTTACCGTTCAAGTTCAAGGTCTTTATTTCCTCCCCTTTTCCCGTCGGCCATTTTTAAAAAGTATTTTTCACATTTTTCATCATTTTCCTTTCAAATGTTCTGGGTTGCTGTAAATTTCGCAGACAGGGAATTCGTCAGCGTATCAGAATGGGAGGAAGGGGGACCAAAAATCCATGATGGCCGCTTCATTTTCCCCATCTAGTCTACCAAGAATCGGCCTATCCACCCTTTTAGCTTAGCCTTGAGTCTCAGTGACACGAGTAAGATGGTGCAAGCAGTTCTTTTTTTCAATCTGTGTGTCTTCGACGGATTTTTGGCGAAAGTGAAGAGAGTTGGGCTTCATTGTTCACGGTTAGTCAACTGAAATGTAAGTAGCATTTTTTCTCATTACGTAGACTCATTAAGATAGTTTTTAAGGAAGTGATCGTGTGCGATGGAAGCTTTCAAAATGAATGCTTTATTCCATTTGATTGATTATCGTATCATTCGATTTTGGTGGAAATGAGCAAAATCTAAAAATCCCTATGGCTGTTTTCTGCAAAAATGTCTGTATAGTCGAGAAGTAAAAAAGCGCAAACCCAATCAAATGCTAGGGATGAATCATCAAAGGTATACCAAATTCATTCAAAGGCGTAGAAGAAGAGTGTAAGAGACGTAATGGTAGAGTTGAAATTATTGAATTGCTGGCGAACAAAGACAAGAGAAGAAAAATCGATGGTGCAATTAGAAAGTCGACTACTTTCTACTTCTCTGTTGCCTAAGTTAGTGGAATACGCAGAAATGGTAAAGATTTAACTAGACCCACAAACTGAAAATTAGCTTTTCGTCTTTCCTAAAATTAGTTGCTTATAAAGGGAAAAAAAAATTCACCTATGACACCCTTTCGTAGCCATATGGCCCTTAATGGAATACTTAAAGAACGTTTGACAAAGTCATTTCCAGCATGAGGGGGGGGGGCGTTAAGCTGCGCCACATCAATACAATAAAATTATCATTATTTTCCTTAATATTTGTCTCCGTGATGGGTTTCCTCTGTCGCTATCTTCATGTTACTGCTCATCACCTTTTGTCAGTTTGCAATAGAACGCGTGGAAACAGGGGGGATGGTTTGTTTACCAAGGATCGAATGTCGAGGTGATTGATGGTCACGTACAGGTCATTACGACAAAATGACGGCGAAGGTTCATTATTGAGCAATGAAACAGAATGCTCCTCTGACCAAAGTTGCAAATATTTGCTCACATATGGAGAAAGAAGAACGTCTTTTTAGAAAAAGGATATTGTCAATGACGTTTGATTGCCATCGAAGTTGCCCGCTGGGCATATCGATTCTAACCATTTCAACTTATTCTTTAATTTAAACTCAATTTTTTTTTATTGTGTACGCTGCGTTGCCCAGGTTTTTATTTGCGCATTATCTACTTTTTGTGTCATGTCAGATTTGTAAGCTTTTCCTCCTCAAGTGCACACGCAAACATAAGTGACTTATGTCCAACTTGTCTATTTAGTTTGGGATCAAAGTACGATTGAAGTACAACAACCCTCCTTTAACATGGTATTCATCGACCCTAATTAGCTAAACTAGACATCACAAAACATCCGTGAAAATCGTACCACTGCAGTTGCACTTGAGGCTTATTCACAAACATCGGCATTGCTTGAAGTAATAACATTGACATTTCTTCAACTTCCAAAATATTCGAATATCTTTGCCAACTGACACTCTAAGATCACAAACTTTCGTGAAGGAATTTCAAAGTTTATTTTGCTATTTTTTTTCCCGAAAGATATCAGAACGTTGCTGTTACATTGCTGAACAGCACCGATCGTTATCCTCGTAACGAATCGTTTCATTAATTTTTCGTAGAAGAGGAAAATATTTTGTTTCTTTGAGATATACTTTGTTTGAACTTGCCGGGTGTTATGACGCCATAGGCAACACGTTAGAGATGTAATTTAATCACGATGTGTCTGCATGTTTGCATTAGGTATACAGTGACTGGGATTATTGGATTTTTTCTTTTTATGCTCTTTGGGTTTCATAAACAGAAAAGCTTGGCACAATGAGGGAATCGCATGCGGGATATTATTAAAGATGCAAATGGAAAAAGTGCGACATCACGCACGAGTTACTCCACATCGAGAACTCATCTTCGTAGAAAAATCACCGACGAAAAGCTCTTAAGAATTAAAGAAAAAGTGGATGATGTTATTTTCACGATTTTTTTTGGGACCTTGCCACTCCTTTTCATCCGGATATTTAATCATACAGAAGGGGAAAAAAACTGTATCCCATCACGTAGCCTGCAATCAGAAATCGATAAATGGCATCTCTTTTCCTTTGTTCTATACGAGCGTTTATTCATCAAAGCTTAATAATATACGCATAGTATTGTTACGAGAGTATATTAAACGTAGAAGAATTCAGGCTCAACATCCATTGAGTTATTATTGTAGTTGCGGGTCGCTGCGTGTAAAGCGGGATGACCCTAGCGTGGGAGGGGGAAGGGCGAAAAACGCGCCGTGGATATCAAATAAATTATTTTGGTAAACACTTTTAATGAATTTGTACCGGGTAAAAGTGAGGCGGCCGTGAAAGTAGCCGTAAGCGCGTTAACAGCGTTTGAGTAGGCCTAAGTACCTAAGCCTTGCGTCATCCGCGTGCACCTTTGCGTCCCGTTTCGTGCACCAAAAGTTTTCCTACTTTCTTTGTCTAAGGCAAACTTTATCGTGATCCATTTTTCCGTGTATGCGTAAATGTAAAAACGACAATTCAGTTGGTGTTGCGTGTATTTATAGCCATGAATGAATTATGGCCGTAGGCAGCGTGCTCCAGCGGGACTCACGAGCGAAATAGTAAAACGAAAGGGTGGGAATGTTTAAAATTTTACAAGGCCTCTATTGTATCAAAACAAGCTTCCGGCGCCTGTTTTGTTTAAATATTTTCATCTTTCTCCGTTTATCTCTGCTAGCGCTTCGTGAAGTTCGTCGTGTACAACTGTACATCAAGTAAATATAAAGAACTTTGTTTTCTTCACCGCCCCCTTTTTAGCGTCAATTTTCCGTTTTTGTGAACGTTACTCATAGATAAACAGTGTACATTGCATTTCTAACTAATTGTGACGGTTACTAGTATAACGCTCATCGTTAGCTGCCGGAAGCATAGCAATCGATTATTAAAGTTCAGCCAGGGGGGTTTTTTGCTGGATGGATGAAAGTGTCCTGCGATGTAGACCGACCACCATAAAAAAAATAACACAAAACTTTCTTGTATTTTCCCTTTCTTTCATTTTCCTTCCACTTTTTTTATCTAACAAGGTTCGTAAACAATCAATATTAACAACCTCGAAGAACATTTGAAAAAAAAAAATTCTTCCAAAACAAGATAATTATCTTGAGAGACGATTTCCTAAACGCACAAGACTGAAGAAAAACATTCAATTATTCTATCCGTGTAACAATATATAACAACACCTCCGTATATACGGAGCATCTAATGGTAGAACAGAATTAAGGGGCGTGCTTCTTTTCATCGGGGTGGAAGGGCACAGAAAACCGTTGGTAACGAGAGAATCCGTTGGGTCGTGATGCCGCCCGCGCAGAAGCGCCAAACATGTAATCTCTCAGTGCTCACTCGTGTGCTTCATAGAAAACCAGACTTTCCTATATAAAAGAGCGAACACTTTGTTTTCGGTCCCCAAAAAAATACTAGCGCTGTGCGGATGTTGACCTGGAGCTGCCAGTTCTCAGTAATCGTTCATCTTCAGCATTAGCCCACTTGGCTTTTTGGTTCAATTAAGTGATCGAGTGTCCTCTACTGTCTCCGATAAAGCGCCCACCAATTATTACGTGTGTGTATATCCTACGACTTGATGTGTGTGTGTGTTCTGAAATTTAGTCCATCTGTTTAGTGTCCGCTATTCGGATGCGTGTTGGAAAAGTTCTAGAGGAGCAAATAAAGGAAAAATCGATTGATGATCAGTCTGCGGATGCCGTGTCAGCTGACGCACTAATTCTGTAATGCGAACCTTTTTCTTTTGAGTACGTTTTTGTCGATTCGACAAGACGCGACGACGTTGTTGATCAGCCAATAGAAAGTCAAGGTATGCAAATCAGTTTTTATCTGATAGATAAAAGAAAAAATTCACGGGAGAAGTTGAATTGGGTATTAAAAACGCATCGTGCTGTGCTATCATTTTTTTCCTCCCGTTGCATTAAATTGCGAAAAAAAGTTCCGAATCAAACTTCGCGTTTGGGATCGTTATATTCTTCCCCTTTTTTAGTATTCGATGGGCGTGATTGGGTTAACCTCAAGTCGAATCTTATGGATTTCTTTCCAACAGCATCGCCATGGCAACCAACACTTCAGCTCCCATAAAGAGTTTCTCGTTGCAATTTTCGTTATTTATATTATTGCCGCAGCTATTCTATATATCGCATAGCAATATTATGTCGGTTAAAGTGGGAGAATAGGGAAAAGAAACACGAGCCATAAAAGAGCATTTCCGGTCAGGAAAATGCAGCACATCCTATACGAACGACGGAAGCTGCGAAACAATCGACTAAATCAGACTTATCATCATCCGTTTACTTTGTCTCCTTTTTCCTTTGTAAAAACTAATAATAAAGCGATTCTATCAACAACCAACTACTGCACCTCTGCGTCAACTTTACACTCCAGCATCGGTATATTATAGATAGGAAAAGAACTTGAAAGTTTTCCGGCAGATGCGTGAACCGGATCTCACGTTCCTATAAATGTGTAGCAAATACAAGCACAGCTGCTGCTTGTTGTCCCGCTTATATTGAATCTTCGTTTTTATGTTCTTTCGTGAAACGAGCAAAATAGTTTGCTTCCCCGTCGTTCTCACGAACGCAGGCGGTATCTAACTTCACTGCGCATCTCCCCTTTCCGTTACTTGGACGTTAAAGTTAAATATAAGACACTCTGTTTGTCCAATCGGCTGGTTTCGATCATCTCGTCCAGTTTTTTTAAAAGAAAAAAAGGCAATTTTCACGATTACAAATCGTGACAGCGTCAACATATCAACGGATCAAAGTTAATAACCTGTCTAGCCAACCCAGCTACCGAAGTGTCCGTCTACTTCCTTTTTGCCACTCGGCTGATCCGTCGACCAGATCAAAACCGCTGATGGTACAACAGCCACGCAATTTACGACAACATCCATACGCGCCATTCCACACTATCATTGTCTCTGGCCCAGGGAAGAATACAAAAAAAAAATGTAGGCAATTTCTATGCGGATTTTGGTCCCATCTTTTACGAGCTTTATATACTCATCCCCAGTGTCTTTGATAGACGTCCCTGGCCAAAGTATAACGCACAATGGCACATTATGGCTGCCAGCGGCTACATTACTCTCTATTGTGCATCAGGTAATAAATGGAACAGTCGTTAAATGGTGTATGAACTAAAGCTAAATGAACGATTTGGCTCTGTGTGTGCTGCGGAACAATAACTTTGCTGCCCAATCTTTCTACAGCCAACGACATTCACTTCTTTTTTTTGTTCTTCAAATAATCGATTTATAGATTGACCACACCCCCGTTGAACTTGGCTGCCAACATGGAGGATTATCAACCGTTGGACGATTCGTTTGACGATCCGCACAATCTGACGGCCTGGATCATGCAACATATGGAGCGAACGGAAGGCGGTCTTGCCGGCCAATTGAATCACACGACAATCCGTATTTTAGTGCACAATTTGACCAGTTTATTGCTGAAACATCACAGTAATGGTGGCCCAGGTGGTTTAATCAATTTCAATATTAACCCGGACGACGAACACTATTGGTCCCGCGTGATGGAAAACAGGAGGGTGGGATACGGAGCGTCGTGCGTCCTCATCACCCTTTACTCGGTCCTCATTATGGCCGGTTCTCTGGGCAACTGTCTCGTCATTTGGGCCGTCATCCGCCAGCCGACGATGCGGACGCTGCGCAACACGTTCATCACTAATTTAGCCGTGTCCGATTTGTTGCTGTGTCTTGTTACAATGCCACTAACTTTGCTCGAGATCATCACCAAATATTGGCCCTTGGGTGATTCCGTCATTAGCTGCAAGTTGGCAGGTGGTCTCCAGGCCGTCTCCATCTTTGTATCCACCATGTCCATCACAGCTATTTCGCTGGACCGTTACCAGTTGATCGTTTATCCGACGACGGATTATCTCAAGAGGATAGGCGCCGCTGCCGGCCTCTTTTCCATTTGGGCACTGAGTTTCTTCCTAGCGGCGCCCATGTTCTTATTCCGTTCACTGGACCATCACTCGCTTTGGCCGTCGCATTACGGAATAGGTGTCGAATCGGTTGACTACTGCTACGAAAATTGGCCCGTTGCCCACGGCAGAGCTCTCTACTCAGCGGCCACGATTCTTCTACAATACGCGGCGCCCATCCTCATCGTGTCCGTCGTTCACGCCAAGATCTGCCGACGTCTACGTTTGCGACAATCTCTCATGATGTCGATGGGAAAAGATTCAAAGAAACAAGCGTCTGAGAAACAGGTAAATAAAATTGAAATATTTCAGTTTAACGTGCCAATTTTAATGGATCGCTATTTTTTCTATCAACTAATCAATTATCATGAAGCGGCTGAGACGGTTGAATTCTTTGCTCCTTACGATCGCTTTCATCTTCGCGATTTGTTGGATGCCACTTAACGTTTACAACCTGGTGCTTGACTTGTACAACCCGTTCCAGAAGCCCGAAGATCAAGAGACCATGTTGATCATCTATGCCGTATGCCACGTACTGGGCATGTCTTCCGCCTGCGCCAATCCTTGGCTCTACGGCTGGTACAATGACAATTTCCGAAACGAGTTCCGTGATATCGTCAGCCCTTTATTGCGGTGTTTTGGCCGCCATTGTCCCGCGCTGGCCACCTCCATTTCCGTTTCCAGGTCGTCGTCCAGGCAAAAGGCTGTGCAGCGTCCCGACGCCAGCGTCAATGGCATGAATGGCGGCGGGGTAGGAGGAACAGGAGTTCTTAACGGAGAGGATGAACGTTCGCAGATTGCATGCACAGATGACGACGACAATTTGCCTCATCTGATCAACAACATCCCAATGACGTCGATGCAAATAAACCAATTAACCTGCGAAGTCGAAATGACGTACTCGTCTTGCATCCAATCTACCATCCAATCCAGTGACATGCTCTAAAATGCTGCCATCTGTGGCATGGAAAAGAAGACATATTTTGCAAACTCATTGCCTCCCATTGTTCTTTTGTTAGTTTCTTGTTGTCCTGACAACATCTTGATTAAACCGCAGTCACAAAAGGTGTTTTATCGACCAGTTAGATAATAGGCATTCGCACGTTGATGTATGCAAGTCACTGAATGTGTTGTTGTCAATGTTTATGTACGTCATTATGTTCTCTGCCAACAATGAGAGAAAACGTACACATGTCCCTATTTTGTGAGTCCTATTGTCAAACTAAGAGAAACGACTCTTTTTATTCAGTCACAATAAAGTATTATGTACATTTATAGTAGAGCTGTATTGGAGGTCATGGAACACAGACGAAGGGGACCATATCGCCACGGATTTTGACTTGACGTAGAACCAAATACGTGCCGCGAAAAAGGCACGAAGGCGTGTCAATATTTGCAGAAAACAAATAATTGGAGGTATGATATTTTGGATAGATGTCGTATGGGTGGAGGTGTGTGGAAACCTAACGTGATGGATCAATCACCATGGTAATGCCTCACAGAACTTTTTGTGCTTTTTGCCGCTTTTTGCCCTAATGGCTGTGCACACATTCAATAGAACGTGTTTAATCGTGCAAAAAGCGTCTTGGGAAGACGATAAGCATGCGAAAGACTGAAGTGGTTGATATAAACCCGCGAAATTATATGAAATTCATATGCGTGAATTCAATAACCGTATTAACGTTGCAGCTGTCTGCAAATCTTCCTATTCCTAGTACGACTACCTTCCCATCATTGCAGAGCCTTTATGAAAAATCAATACCGTCTTTACTCATTAATGGGCACTATATCGCTGGGTCGCTTTTTGAAATTCAACTCCCAAATGAATGAATATGTATACCTATATGCGTATGTGTGCTAAATTAATGGTTTTGTGAATTTTTGTGCATGAAAACTGCCAATATTTTAACGTAAGCGGGGTTACCGTCGTCATAAAAAATAGACGTTTCAACAGCATGTGGTTATATTTGTGGACTATAGTTTTTACGGGGGTTTATGCATTGGTATATTTTTGGTTGACCAAAAGACATTCAATAAATCCAATATAAATCAGTAAAAGAATCCAAATTTATTATGCAACAGTGTAATATGTTCTTTTTATGTTTACCTTTAACTTGATCCCGAAATCTCTTGCTTTTTAGTGCATTCGATAACAAGAAAGAAATGGATTCTTTTTTATTTGTACGACTAAAACTTCGATCCTTCAGTTGTTTTCCATGTTATGAAATTTTCGAGTCAGCTGGCTGCTGCTATATTCAGCCACTGTAGCGAGGGTATGAAAATAAAATTTTGATAAGCTAAGACTAAGAGAAAATTGAATTCAAAGGATGTAAGAAAGGAATAAGAAAGGAACTTTTATTAAATCGAATTCGCTGTAGCTTTTCGTGCTTTTTATAGTTTGCTACTACATTATTCATTTATTACACATTGATTCGTGCCATTGAAAGTAGATAAAGGTGCCAGAATATAAGGTCATCTAAGGCGACTGCAGAGATGCTATTCCTGTCTTCAATATAGCTTTAAAATTGTGGCAATAGTTTGCTGTTTGCCGTAGGAGACAGTTGAATCGATCGAATCATCGAACTAAAAAAAACGACCAGTACAAGGCTCACTATCCAGATTTCATTCTTGTGGACACAGTGTACAATATATGTGTCATCATATTCATGATTCCACTAAACACTGAAGCAGGGAACTATTCAAAATGTTCGAAAATCAAAAATTCGAAATCAAATTCAAAATTCAATTATTCATGCACCAAAATGCCCTCATTGCTCATTGCCCTGTCTGTCATGACCAAAATGCAGTTAGAGCCACTTTCTTCTTTGCAGCAATTGTCACGTCAGTTCGTCTTCTGAACAGTCATTCTCTCATTGCTTGGGGAACTTGTTTCTCCGGCGTTCGTTTCTGGTATTTTTCTCATCACCATCTACGAGTTGACTCGCCAATCATAAAAAAATGCCTACGACAGAAAACCCTGTGAAAAATGTGGTCGTACACCCCCTCGTTTTATTGAGTGTTGTCGATCATTTTACACGTATGAGCAAAATCGGCAACCAAAAGCGAGTGGTTGGTGTACTGCTTGGTGCTTTAAGAAATAAAGGAGTCTTGGACGTTTCAAATAGTTTTGCAGGTTTGTTTTTTCGACCATTTCTCTCGACTTCCGTGAGCCTCGATTCATTTTGACCATTTGGTTTCCTTGTAGTTCCTTTTGATGAAGATGACAAGGACAAGTCCGTGTGGTTTTTGGATCATGACTATTTGGAGAATATGTCTACTATGTTCAAGAAAGTAAATGGTATGTGTTCTTCTGCAATCTTCAGTTAAAGTTTAATATTTTCATTCAAAGCATAATATACTTATTGCATTTATATGTAGCCAAGGAAAAGATAGTTGGCTGGTACCATACTGGCCCCAAACTTCATCAGAATGATGTCGCTATCAATGAACTGATTAGGGAATATTGCCCCAATTCCATCCTAGTCATCATTGATGCTGAACCTAGAGATATGGGTCTCCCAACAGAAGCTTACCATGCAGTTGAAGAAGTTCATGATGTAATTAACAGTAAATCTTAAATATTCATTCTCACTAAAAATTAATCTAGAATGTCTGTGTGGTATCATAACAAAGGATGGCACTCCTACTAGTAAAACATTCGAGCATTTGGCAAGTGAGATTGGGGCAGAGGAAGCAGAAGAAGTAGGAGTAGAGCATTTGCTTCGGGATGTTAAGGACACAACTGTTGGAACTCTATCACAGAGGATTACAGCACAGTTGTTGGGTTTGAAGGGCCTCTTGAAGCAAGTCCGACACATACACGAATACTTAGACCAGGTAAAATTTGTTATATGTTGTGATTCTTTGTGACAAAATAGACACATACTGTTATTATGTAATTTTTCCTTCATAAATAGGTAATACAAGGAAAACTGCCAGTGAACCACGCCGTAGTTTACCAGCTACAAGATATCTTCAATTTGTTGCCTGATGTAGCGGATCAACAGTTTGTCAAATGCGTACACACTAAAACCAATGATCAAATGTTGGTTGTCTACCTAGCATCGCTCACTCGATCCGTCATCGCCCTGCACAACCTCATCAACAACAAACTTACTAACCGGTTTGTCTATTTAACAATCTTCATTAGTTTCCGAGAAACATTAATGTTATATGTATTTTTCATTAGGGATGCCGAACGTCGTAAAGACGAAAAAGATAAAGAAGGAAAGGAAAAGAAAGAGGAAAAGAAAGAAGAAAAGAAAGAAGAAATTACAAAAGACAAAAGTGAAAAGAAATGAAAAGCAATTAACAGTCTTTGAGGATATTGAGTGTATCAATCGAACATCAATACATGTCTCCCAATAATTTTTCCGAGACAAGATGCGTAATTTTACTTTTTCTCTCGTATGTAGATAATGCTCTTTTTTTTCCAGGTTTCTAACTTCTTACCTTGTGCAAAAAAAAGACTGAAACTGAACGGCTCCCGTTTTAACGAGATAAAACTCCCCTAATGGAATTACAGTCAAGATGTTTCTTATACTTCCCGTTTTCAATAATGTTGGAGCCCACTTCTATTACGCAATGCTAGCAAAGTTATACGTCGTTCCGTCGTCGTCAACGTACGATATTATTCTTCCGACACGTATGCACAAGTATGTATCGATTGCGAACATTAGCTGCTACGACAAAGTGAATCCAGCCATCAAATTCTGGTGCATATCTATTAAAGGAGTTTTGGTTAGAAAGCGTCACTCTGTCTCGTAGGGTACTCTGAATATTCCTGTGGAATACTTACGAAGTAAGTAAAATCTGATCTTGAAGAAATCTTGTGTTATTGTGGTCGAAATCTAAACAGTTGTAACGTGTAAGAATTTAACAGCTAGTTTGCGGTTTTCCGGATCTTTAAACAAATAATTTGATATTTGACTCGGATATTTTATTATTATGTTTTTTTTTTTCATTTCATTTTGTTTTAATTAAGACACATTTTTTACTGAAATTCAACTAAACTAGAATCGGAGACTCAGATTCCCTTTGTAAGGAAATGAAAAATTTATTTTACAAGGTATTCTTCATTTTGCTAACGTATTTATATCGATTACTCTTCCATATATTTCGTGTTAACTCCTAACAGCCACATTAAATTACATTAAACCCAGTCCACTGTCCATTATTAGGACTCGACCGGGTTTCAGGTAATCGGGGCTGAGCCGACAGCCGTATCCGGGTCGAGTCCGCATAAAGTTGCGCAATAAAACATGCAAAACGAGTAGTGGCAATGTCGGATCAGAAAATTTCCAACAAAACATTACCATTTCTTCGTCGTCGGTATTGTGTTTGTACTTCGCTATCCGTAAATACCTTAGAAAGATTCCATTTTTGTCAAATTAAAACGCGGCAGAATTTTATTTTACGTGTTTCGTGGTATATTGTAGTTGTAACGCCTGCCTCTACAGTTTAGTGCCAGATCTTGTTCGCTTCGTCATCCTAGTGGCATTTGCGTAGGAAAACAAACGTTAAGCCAGTTAAGCTTATCTCGTGCAAAATTTTAAGCGTTGGCTTCAGTTTTGTAGCAGTCTTGTTTTTTTTTGCAGTATTTCTTTTCATCATAGGAAACAAACAAGTAGGATTACTTTTTCCATATTATACAACTAGTTTATCAGAAAGAACGAACTAATTAGGACTTGTCTAAAAGTCTTGCGGGATCTGTTGCATCTCTTTGCAGGTATTTAAAAAATGGGTGGAGCAGTAAGCTCAGGAGAAAATAATGATGCCCTTGTGGATAATCTCATCCGAGCTGACTACATGAAGTGCCCTGAAATTGAACGGGTTTTCAGGGCAGTTGACAGAGCATTCTACTACACAGATGAAGACAAACAAACAGCATACAAAGATTTAGCTTGGAAAAACAAAAATTTACATTTGTCAGCACCATGTATATATTCTCAAGTTATGGAAAGTCTGGAACTCAAAGAAGGAATGAGTTTTCTCAACTTGGGCAGTGGGACAGGATATCTTAGCACGATGGTTGGGTTGATAATAGGTAAAACTAAAACAAGATTTCTGTAGATATATATATTAATATATATATATTAATTAAATATATTAATATTAATGTATTAATATATACCTAAATTTTTTATTATAAATTTCTTAAAATTTAATTGATTTCTATTATTTTTATATCTTTTTCATTGTGTGAGGTATATACATAGAACACATTTTGACATCTCCTTTATATACAGGTTCAAGAGGTGTTAATCATGGACTGGAAATACACCAAGAAGTAATTGACTATGCTCATGAAAAGCTACAAGCGTTCATCAAGGGAAATCCTGCGATAGACGAGTATGATTTCTGCATCCCCCAATTCGAACAAGGCAACTGCTTGTCGTTGGCTGCAACCGATCGGCGATATGATCGTATATATTGTGGTGCGGCTTGCCCTGAAGTATATAATAATTACATAAAGCAGCTTGTCGATATTGGTGGAATACTAGTCATGCCCGTTAACGATGAACTACTACAAATCCGTCGAACTGATGAAAATTCGTGGTCAGTTAACCGCGTATTACCAGTTTCTTTCTCTTCTCTAATACTTCCACAGCAAGAATTCGTCGAAGACACCGTCCTACGTTAGTAATTTATAATATTTTAATTGCCATGATTTAATAAAATAATATATTTATGTTTTTTTTTCCATTCCATAGCCCCCATAAATCCACATAGCCTTCAGAACCTTTGTCGAATTCGCATACGTTCAGTACTTCGGCAAAAAGTAAGCGCAGAGCACCCTGACCTGTGGCTTCGTAGCCGAAAGCAACCAAAGGAAACGAAGAGGCCCGTTATGCGTCGTTGCGTTGTACCTTTGTTTGCAAATACTGACAGCGATAGTGATTCCCAGATTGATGTCGAACCGCCGGAAGCCGCAGAAATGTCATCGAATGATTCTTCCGAACACAATTCTATACCCCCCAATAATGAAGAAATATCGATGGATCGACGGGCTGGAGTACGATCAGCTGAGTCACTAAGCGATTCCGAAGATGCGGGCGCTAAAACGAAGCGAGAAAAATTCGATAGTGGTGTAAGCGATGTCCTAGAGTCAGGTAGTGAGCGAAGTTCCTCTTCTTGTAATCAATCCCCAGCCGGGGAATCCTCTGCCAGACCGTCTTCAGTTTCTGAGCGCAACTCGTCAATCAGCAATGGTGCAATGGTAAACACGAAAAAGTATTTGATTCTTTAAGCCTCTTATCTCTTTCTTTTACACTCTGGATCCACATTTACTGTAGGCGGTTTCTACGGAGAGAGAAAACGTAACTACGATGTCTGAAGAAACAGAAAGACAAGTTAGAACTCAAGGCACTCGCCCAGGAATTCGACTTATTACACATTCTCTCCGAGCCGAAGAGAGAGAACGAGCTGCCTTGCTTATCTTTGAAAGCCATATGGATGCTGAGGAAACTTCCGGTTCAGATGGGGATGAAGGGGCAGTTAGCGACACAAACGAGTCACCCGATTGCAGTCTTGTAACTCCGCCGGAAGACTATTCCTATTACATGAAGCGTAGTTTGATGGAAATTCCACTTCCTTTCAAGCTAAAATCATTTTTGAACTACGATCGTGCTTTTTGATCGAAAATGGAGGCAAAAAAGCCAAGATTCTCTTTCAATGTGTATTACCATCCATTATTTCTTTTCTTACTATCGTTCGATTTATCACATTTTTGCCTTGTATAACCCGTATTGTAACTACAAAGGCAAAAAAATGATAACAGCAAAAAGTTATTCTAGTTACGTCATAAGGATTGGTCAAATCGTAAATTGGAACGTGTGTTTCGATAGTTGATAAACACGTATTCGAACAGTATCTGTTAAACTAAATTGTTCAAATGTCAAATTGTTGATTCAAATATATGGGTAGGGTATCTCAGCTCAGCTTGTTCGTAGTTATTTTCAAATCCGCCTACAAATACGTTAAGCAATTCATTTATGTTTTGTACACAGTAAGTCGTAAAATGTTGTCTAGGAGTAGTAAAGTCTATGATTGGTAAGAAATTTATTTGCTTATTAACAAGAAAAGATAGAAGTTGCAAGTCTTGCAACGCCCAACGCGCAAGGGGCCAATGGCGCGCGCGCGCCTGCGCAAGCGAACGGAAACAAACCGCATTAAAGTTCTTTTGTGAGATCTGACAACCGCCGGCCAGTTGGTTGTTAAAGATGGCGGAACACGATCTTACGAGTAAACTTGGAAATTATTTAGACCAACATTTGGTTTTCCCCTTGTTTGAGTTCTTAGCAGTTCAAGGCGTAAGTTTTATTTGATATCTGTGTATATATTCTGTAAAAAAATATTTGCAATTGCCATAATTCTATATATGTGGTCGGTTCATGTTCTCCATGTGACATGTCATCTCATGGCATCTGCTAGAATGCCGGTGATAGAAATTACTGATAATGTTTCGCCTTCTGCAGATTTACAAGGAAAATGAGCTTCTCCGTGCAAAGTTGGATTTGCTCAGCAAAACAAACATGGTGGATTTCGCCATGGATGTTCATAAAAACTTGTATCCAGACCAGGAAATTCCACCAGTAATGAGTAGAGCTAAACCTAAACCTATATTTATGAAGTTTAACATCTATTTCTGTGATTTTTAGACACTGAAGGATAAGCGTACTGTAGTTGTAGAGCAGTTGAAAAAGATGCAAGCAGAGACAGAACCAATTTTGGCCATGTTTATGAATCCAGAAGTTACACGGCAAATTCAGTCCTCCAGAGATTCAAGACAGTTACTGGACTATCTTACCAAAAACCATGGCCTTAAGCCAGAAATGCTTGACAAACTGTATCTGTTTGCCAAATTTCAGTATGAATGTGGTAATTATAGTGGTGCAGCCGAATATCTCCACTTCCACCGCTTTTTAGTTACTCCAAATGATAAAGTGAGTGTAGATATTAGCTTATACTTGAAATAATCAACATAAATTTTATTTTCTTTCCTAGAATTATTTGAATGGGTTGTGGGGCAAGTTAGCATCTGAAATTCTCATGCAAAACTGGGATACAGCACTAGAGGACTTGAATCGGTTAAAAGAGTATATTGATAGTAATACATTCAACACCCCACTTCAAGCTTTGCAGCAAAGGACCTGGCTGATTCATTGGTCATTGTTTATTTTCTTCAATCACGCCAAAGGACGAGATCTGATTGTAGAAATGTTACTTTACCAAAACCAGTAAGTTAAAAAAAAAAATATATCATTTGTAATCCCCAATATGTGTTCATTAAATATTAATATGAAACAAAACAGGTATCTTAATGCTATTGAAACCATGTGCCCTCACATTCTTCGGTACTTGACCACAGCCGTCATTATCAACAAACAGAACCGTCGCACAATGTTGAAGGATTTGGTCAAAGTGATCCAGCAAGTAAGACATAATTTATTTTGATATCGTCATTTAAGATAACAAAATGTATATTTAAAAAAAAAACGAAAAACAAAAAATAGGAATCCTATGCCTATCGTGACCCGATTACGGAATTCATCGAACATCTGTACGTGAACTTCGATTTCGACGCCGCGCAACAAAAATTACGCCAATGCAAGGATGTCTTACTAAACGACTTCTTTTTGGTTGCTGTATTGGATGACTTTATCGAAAATGCCCGTCTGATGATTTTTGAAACATTTTGTCGCATCCACCAGTGCATCAGTATCAAGTAAGTTATAAGGTTTCATAGCTAAACCGGAAGGCTTGACATTCATTTTAAAATGCAGTACATGGTACGCAAAACAAACCCTTTATGCAAACATAACCATGTTATTTCAATGCCCAATTTTAGGATGTTGGCAGAGAAATTGAACATGACTGCCGAAGATGCAGAGCGCTGGATAGTTAACTTGATTAGGAATGCCCGACTTGATGCAAAAATAGACTCCCAACAAGGACACGTTGTAATGGCTACCCAAACCGTATCGCCGTATCAGCAACTTATTGAGAAGACCAAAATGCTTTCCGTACGTTCCCAGAAATTGGCGGCTGACATTGAGAAAAAACTCAATGTCCGAAATGCAGATGTAAGTTGAATTCAATGTCGCACTGGAAAGTTCTTTATTTTCAACATCAAATCTGATACATATCCTTTATAACTACCTATAAACTTTTCTTTTTCAGGCTTCACAATGGGGGAACAATGACTTCTAAGGAATCTAATTCGATGGCACGTCGAAGCCATTACGTTTTCGGAGCTCCGTGCTCATTGTATTGAAAGGATGGGTTCAATAAAGGTTTTCGTCCCAAAGTTTTTCATTATGCTTTTTTTTTGGTTTATAGGGTAATATTGTTTTAGGCCGCTGAATCACATAGACAAACATGTAACTAAGGAATTTTGAGGCATTTCCCCCAAGCGTTATTGAAGCACACAAAATTAATTTAAATATTGGAAAGCTGAACTGGAGATTTGAACGTGATGAAGATTCTGTTCGTTCCGTCCTCAATCGATAACCCGGTAAGCTAGTCTTAAATACGAAATGTTACAATGCTGGAAGGTATACGTGCTCCAAGGCGAGTAGCTCAAACCGCATGGCGCAAGTCCAAGTTTTTGGCGAGTTTCTGGGTAGCTGCCTACCGGCTTTATCGGCGACCTTCATCGACTTAGTTTGCTGGCAGGTCTGCTCGCATTTGGAATAGAAATGGTTCTGTTCAGTTTAAGAGACCAGGCACGCCAATCAAGATCCGCTGACCGGCCCCATCGTTCTGAAGTTCAACAACCAGGCAGGTGTTTCTTTAAACTTTATCTCACCTATAGATAAAAGCAGACGAAAGTAGTGAAAGTTACATGGTGGCCAAAGCCGGCTTGACTTGCGCATTGTTACGTCATTGGACGCGTTCCATTTTTGTACAGCTAAGGCGAAGATGACCTAAAACTGACTAATGCTCATTAGTAAATTAAGGTTTCCCAGTTCGTAAGGGCGTGTAGGGGAGAGTGGGTTATTATCACAGGATATAACCAGCGGGTCTTTTCCACAATGCTGAATAAGCAATCGTTTGAAGTATTGATCGGAAAATGTTGCGTTAAAAGTCAACATCGCCTTGACGTCACGTGGAGGAGGCGTCTACCATCTACTACGCAAATGAATGGTTTTTATTCATTTGTACTTGTTTCCACGTGACGAACGATGAAAAGAAAGTCTTTTGGTTGAATGGCTTAGACGAATTCTTACGAAAACCAAAATCCTATTCTTTGCACATGTAATGGTTAGTTCTATATTCCGCGTACCGCAACACTATTTTCCTTGCAAGGCTGTCGACGATTTTTTATGTTGTTTGGGTAGCCATCGTTAGTCGGGCTTATTAAAGCACACCCGTTTCCTCCTGAATCGTAACGGGAGTGCTTTTTTGCAAGTTAATGAGGCGGTACCGGTATGGGGCAGCGTGGGTCTTTTCCAGTGCTCGTTGACTGGCATGGGTGTTTTTGTTTTACTTCACTCATGCGTACGTTCATTTTTGTGTGTGTATGCAGCTGGTTACTTTTGGTCGTTCTATATGACGGCGACGAGAAACATTGGTATGCCGGGCCATACCGCTCAGATACCTGACTACGCAACTTGTGTCTACCATAATATGACCACCTCCCTTCCCGTATTTTCTATCCTCTATCCTTCCATTCGACGATATACAGTCAAGCAGACTCGGAAATGCGAGACTCCAGTCGACTGCCAGTCTTTAGAGCGAAAAGGAGGACTCTTACACAATCTACTACTTTCCGTGAAAGGGGTTGTTCGAACTCCATTATTTATCCGGTGGTACGAGGCGTTGTCTCTCGCCCTTTACTCTATCAGCGAATCAATCATTTTCATACCGAAGATGGTTAAAGGGAAAAAAGCTGATACCATGGAAGTTTTACTGAATCAAACTGGTGTCGGCAGTTTGCCTCCTCAGCTACCTCCAGCTAATGAAAAAGTGGAAGAATTGGACGAAACCCCTCCACCGTCTCGGCCACCATCGCCTCCACCGTCTCCTCCGCCATCTCCAACGTATTCAGCCAGATCCCGAAGTTCCGAATGGTCCATAGATGTAGAAGAGTTGAGTGATGAACCAAGGCCTGCCATCCAAGCGAGAAAGGACAAATCACATGGCGAAAGGCGTCGTTCCAGCTCATGGTCACGTAGCCTCATGAATTCTTTTCGGAAAAAGAAAAAGGACAAGAAATTAAAGTCTGACGATTTGTACAAGACTGAACCGCTTCCTGCAGATTTTTCCACCAGGACAGAGGAAGACGTGGCTGTAGAAAACGAATTGGAAGTCATATTGCGGGCGGAAGAATTGAAAGAGCAAGAAGATGTCCAAATGCAAACAACAGCGAAGGAAAGAATAACACCTGGTTCAACTGAAGGCGAGACGGTTACAACGCCAGAAGCAACAACTAAAGCTCCGTTTCCGGAAAAAAATAACAGGATGTCCAGAATATTAAATTTCGGAACATTTGGGCGGCGGAAATCTATGCCAGCCCCAGAAGAACAGATAAAGGATGATCCCATAGATAGTGAAATCCAGGAAAACGTGGAAATTAAAATAGAACCGGAACAGGAAAAGAAACCCGAAGACAAATCAGAAGCAAAAGCCGAAACAGACGGGGAAGGAAAAAATGACAGCTCTGAGGAAGAAAGTGGCGAATCAAAACCTAAAAGCAAAAGGAAGTCAAAGAAAAAGGTGAAAGCCAAATCGGAAAAGAAAACCAAGAACAGCCGAAAGGAAAAATCGGAAGAACACTCTGAAATGGCGTTGAACGATGCTGCAAACGAGTCTAGCCCCAAAGCTGAAAATTTGGAAGAACAAGAAAGAAGAAATTCTAAGAAGTCGTTGGACAAGACCACCTCAAAGCAGAAATCAATTTTCTCATTCAGATCTTCATCGAAAACAGTAGATCAAGTTAAACCAGAAATAGATGTCAACACCGAAGAGTTAAACGAGGAACAAAAAGAGCCGATTCCGGATACTGCCATGCAAAATGAACCTCAACCAACGGAAAATGTGAAACCCAAACGAAGGACGATAGCTAACTTTTTTAAACGACAGAAGAGTATCAAGGACAACGAGACTCCAGTATCACCTGCGTCAAAATTGGATGTCCCAAATTTGAAGAAAGAAAGCAAATTCCGCAGTTCTTTTGCCAGGATCAAGAAAACGAAATCGGTCGACGCGGAAGCTAGTCCAACTGAAGACACCATGGAAAAGAATAAGAAATCTCAGAGGTCGACATCTTTGGCATTTGGCAGTTCATTCAGTTTAAAGAAAATGTTCCAGACAGAATCGCAGCCTGGCACTCTTGATCGTCGTACAGGTAGTCCTGGAATTTTAACAAAGCGAGCTGGCAAAGGATCTTCTACTACCAGACCGAAATCTGTTCAACTAGATGAGCATCCTCTTGAAATTGAAAGTATCCCAAATGCTTCACCAACAGCATTAAGATCTTCCCGAAGTAAGCTTGGTGAGCGTTTCATCTCTTTTACAAGGGACTCGTTACGAATGAAGAAATGGTCTAAATCTGTTGACCACAGCGTGACAGAAGTAGTTGACGAAGGCCTGCAAGTGCCAATTGAGTCGGAAGAACACGTTGTTACAGCTCATAAAGCCCCCGCAGTAGAATTTGAAGGAAACCGAACAAGTGTCACCGAAGTCCCTACAAAACCTGGCGTGGAATTCATATCCGAAGCTCAAGAAGATGAAGCTGTCAACCCTTCAACTTTGCACCTGGATTATGAACCTAAACATGGTATTCCTAGAGCATGGTTTCCAATGTTGCCCTTGCCCTGTCTGCATGAAGCCATTAACAGGCCACTTGCTGATGTCGGTTTCTGTTTTCTCTGTGTTTTGTGTCTAATTAGTTTTGGTTTCCTCGTCGCCACCAGCTTCACATGACGAAAACACCACGATTCCCGATGTCCACAGCAACACTCCTGTCAATCAACCGTCTATCCTGGAAGCACCCAGTCAGTTGGAGATTCCATCGCCGGATGAGTTGCATAAGGTGCCTACTTGCATGCACCCTTCTACTACCACCACTGACACAACCACCACTAACATCACTACTGAACTTACAGTTTAATTAATATGCACGTTTTGATGTTTCACAAACTAATTTTTCGTCTGCTTGTTTGGCTAACTTATTTTGTGAGTGTTTTAACATTTTTAGCTTAGATTTTTATTAATACCACTGACTACGAAGAAAAGACACGTGAGGTGATTGAAGGCCGAGAGACTGTGCACAGCATGTCCACCGAGCGGCCTGCCTTCGTAGTCTGTGTCAATACTCAGCTAATTCACAAGCTTTTGTGTTGTGTTTCTTTTTTGTTTCTCACAGAACGACGATCGAAATTCGAAATGAAAATTACTTGACACAGTGTGGCAGAATTAAGTATTAAACAGCGGTGGGAGGATTTTTCGGGAAAAATTGGTTTTTCGTGAGCTTGGGCAATAATAATAACTTATTATTTGCTCATATTACTTTTACATCTTTCATCGAAATTTTATGGTATTTTAGAAGAAGCTTAAACTAGATTTGCATATCAGTGGCTTATTTTATTCCAGGAATGTAACGATTGAAAAATAAATCTCGAAAACCACAGCGAATTCAAGAAAGCAACTAAACAGTATACACCTGTAGAAAACAACACTGGAGGTTTTTGTAGCAATATCCTGACCGCTAGATGTGAGCACGTGACAAACACCAATTGTGGACTTCTGCGTTCATGCGGGTGAAGCCTGGATTATATGGAGCTTTTTAAAAGAATTATTTCCCTTTAGGGCACGATATCCCTACTTACCACGCCTCCTTGGTATGATCGCTTCCCCGTAGGTAACGAAACCCACGTTGCCATTATACGTTGACAACTTATTTCTTTATTTATTTCGTATTTCGTTTTAAAAATAAGATTACTAATAAGATGGAAATTCATTTAGAATTGATTGTTTTTTTATTACATTTTCATCTCAGGGAATTCTCTTTCTTGTTTGAATAATTAGAAGATGTAAAAATGTTTCTGTTTACACCTGAGGCTATGGAAACGCTTGGGCCTTACTTGCTTACCCTTTCCAGCAACAGGTACAAGAGAAGCACAAGGTGTGTCGCACAGTGGACGCTACCGTTTCACTCTGTCGAAACTTCGTGTTTCCGTTGAAGCAATTACCGTAACACTTGGTTTCCCAGTTGCAGTTTACCTCTACGTTCATCGTGCTTGATTATTATTTTGGTGTTCGCTAGTTTCAAAGTGCGCCTGTTGTCCAACGCAGCTGCCCTGTCCTGTTCTCACCTGTTCTTGGATAGTCAAAGTATTTTGGCGTCTCTTTAAACGGTAGTGTTCTGATACTGCATTGTTATTTTGTGTGTCCACCCTGTTTTCTTTTAAGTTAAAGAGCACTATGCTGGCATGCTTTTTGTTTTTGTGGTTGTGGGACAGTCTCTAGCAACAGCAGTGATTTCTAATTTATTGTAGCAACACCAAGGTTACTGTTTATGCCTATCGGCCACCAAGGCGAAAGTAAATGCAGAGACAAAACTTTCTTTAATGCTTGATCCCAGAAGAAAACTATACAAGCATATGTCTAACAAAAAGGATGGTGCGATGTTCCATTTGATTAGGCGGTGGCTGTTTCTTCGATCAATTCTTTGACGAACGTTCTTCTTGTCGATATACTTGGCGACATCCTTGGACAATTAAATTCTTCGTCTGAAGGAAAACAACTGAGAGAAATATTTGAGAACCCTCATTTAACAGTAATAATAACCTTCTAACATGCTTATTGCTTAACTCTTAATAGCTTTCCAAGATTAACATTTCTAAAAACTGTTGCATCATGTTAAAATAGAGCTTTGCGTTTCCCTCCAAAACTTTGGCTAATGCCGTTAGCAGTATAGAATTCCTCCCCAAAAAAGTAAGACAAAGAAGCGGTTTAATTTTAAAGTATGCTTTCATTTTGATAGGCATTGCTGGAAACGCACGACGTGGTGACCGAGGCTCTGCAAGTTCCTGATTTTTCGCCCACACAGGGACCCTTTGGTAAACCTATATTCGAAAACTTTGATTTTTCTTCTTGGGAGATGCCGGCGGATATCAGTGATGTACGTGCAGTTGGTATCAGAAAGAATCCCGGAGAACCATTGGTACAATCAGCTATTTACTTGTATTTTAAAATGTTTTCCCATGTGATAAACTTTGTCATCCAAATTTTAAGGGTTTGACAGTAAAGACTGAAGATGGACAGTTGGTTATTGCAAGAATACTTGCTGGAGGAGCAGTTGATCGTCAGGGTCTCCTTCACGTCGGTGACATCATTGGAGAAGTTAATGGTGTCGCCGTCCGTTCGGCGGAACAGTTGCAGGTAGAACAAAAGTTACGACTGCGCAATGAAATTGGAATAACAGAGCTTTTATTTCACGACGGTTCAGGTGGAAATCGCACGTTGCAGGGAACATATTCAACTGAAAATTTTACCAAGTTTTCAAGAGAATGGTTCGAATGGGGCACAGGTAGGCCAATCGCCTAGCACAATCCTGGCTTCAGAGACTCTTAACAACGTGTCTGTGGTAAGTGAGCCGATAATTCTGCCCGTGTGGTGATTGCGTAGCGGTATTTTTCCTGGGGCGTAGTTTTGATTTACACTTTTAGAAAAATCCTCTGTTCACAAGTTCAGGATGTCTTAGACAACTAGCGACTAACGGTGCAGATTCGACTCACTTATCCACTACGGTCGTCTGTTTCTCGGCTTGATAACCGGCTGTACTAAAACCATTTCTTCCTTAAACTAACAGCTCTTTCCATTTACAGTGCTGCGTTCGAGCTCATTTCGACTATGATCCGAAAGAAGACAAACTGCTTCCATGTCCAGAGATTGGTCTCGCCTTCAAGAAAGGAGATATTTTGCAGGTAAATTGCTACATTACAGTTTCTCGCATACAACACCATTGACGATAAATCACAGGTTGTCAACCAAAGTGATCCCAATTGGTGGCAAGCCAAGAAGGTTGGCTGGAGTGGCCCAGCAGGATTGATTCCTTCGCAAGAGTTGGAAGAACGTCGCAAAGCATTTGTTGCACCAGAAGCCGACTTTGTTCACAAAATAGGCTTTTGTGGAACTAGAGTATTATTTCTAATCGGCCATGCAGCATGAAAATATTTTTAATATTTCATCGTTCTTTTACCAGATCTCGAAAAAGAAAAAGAAGTTGATGTACCAGATTAAATCAAGTGTTGATTTGGATAAAGCCGAGCTACTCCTCTATGAAGAGGTAACGCGTATGCCACCCTTCCGGCGGAAGACCTTGGTACTTGTAGGATCTGAGGGCATCGGACGACGTACATTAAAGAACCGGTTGATCAATAGTGATCCAGATCGTTTTGGAACTACCATGCCTCGTAAATCTTATCAGTTTATTCTCCGAAACGAGTGAATTCTAAAAGTATTCTTTAGACACGTCCCGGCCAATGCGTGAACTGGAGGAGGATGGTATGGGCTATTGGTTCGTCTCGCGAGAAGAAATGGAGCATGACGTCCGTGATCACCAGTTTCTCGAATTTGGAGAGCACAACAATCATCTTTATGGTACAAAGTTAGATAGTATCCGCGCAGTTATCCGCCAGGGCAAAATGTGTGTCCTTGACTGCAGCCCTAACGTAAGATTCCTTGTACATTTTTGTTTTGTTTGCATATTGCTAACATGTTATACTTTGTACATGCAGGCACTAAAAACTCTTCACAACTCACCAGAGTTTATGCCTTATGTCATATTTTTAGCAGCACCTGGAATGGACCAATTGAAAAGTATTTATGAGAACTCGCGATACTCCAGTCGAAATCTGGGAACGGTTAGTTTTAAAATTTACCTTATTGATGTTGCTCGTGTCTCTTACTTATTTTTATTTAAAATTTTTCGTGTACCCATGTTCCTTTCCCCTTTGGTTTGGCTAGTTTGATCGTTCCAGTTCCATTCGCTTCAGTTCGAGACGAGCACGTACTCTCGAATCCCTGACGTCTTTATATGAGGTTTTATTTTAATATTTTGTTTTTGCACGCTATTTTATCTAAATTTCCATTGATTAGCTATTAAATTTTTATATTATTTAATAGGAAGAGGATTTCAAAAATGCGTTAGAGGAAAGCGCTCGTATTCAGCGAATTTACGAGAAGTATTTCGATCAGATTATCGTCAATGAAGATCCTGACCAAACGTTTCGCAAAGTGGTCGAAGCACTGGAAATTCTTTCCAACCAACATCAGTGGGTTCCCGTTTCATGGGTTTACTAGACAAAAAACCAAACCAACAAACAGAACGAATTCATTGCCAATAACATTTCAACGTATTTTATTAAATTCTTTTTTTTTCTCTCACTTATCTGCCGTTATGTCACAGGCCCCCAAGATCTTTTGAGAATCTGAAACTTTTATTTTCGACCGTTTATTCTCTTCGCGTGATAATGGCGAAGTTGTGTTATTTTTTACAAACAACATTTACGTTCGTTTCATCGAGTTACTTGGGCAGCATGGTTTTAACTCAGATACAGAGTTTGGTCCATCTGTACTTTTAAAGCTAATAAGCATCCAAAAGATAGCGTGAAACACATGCTTGTGTGAAAGAGCCCCATCTGTCGAAAAAATAAGATTTTGCTTACATGTTGTATTTTTTAGGCAGCTCTCTATTTTGTGGGGCAACATTTTGTTATGAAAGTGTGAATGTCTATAACTTGCGATACATCGATCTTAAATTGCAGAACATAAAGCCCTCCGCAAGAGCAGCTGTAACTTCAAATGATATGTTTTTCTGTAGTTCAGCCATAATCTATTGATCAAAATGGAATACAATCAGTGCAGCACATTGTCCATTATGAAACTGTATCGATATCCATTTTCATCTTTTTGGATTCCGGTTTTCCCAGAAGTCTTTCTTCCGCATCTGCTATCTCCTGAGCTTTCCACCGTTCTTCTGGATCAAGCTTATCTGTCTCTGAGATGAAACTTACACATTTTCCTGTTTTTCTTGTCACTGCAAAGAAAAAAATGAAAATTGTCACAGCCGTTATGTTAGATGTAACAACACGAAATTTACCTGCATGAAGTGCGACTGATCTCCCACTTAAAGTCAACGCAGATCTCGCTTCCCCTTCGGTTAATCCAAAAAGTAGTCCTCTAATAAATAACCATAGTAATAACTAGAAACTTGGCCGGAAACAAAAGCCTTAAAAGTTAGCTTCTTACAAATTAGCCACGTCATACGGTGCGCGAAGCTCTAATGGCGTGATTGCTCCACTACCGATGATTATGTTCTATTGCACAAATTGCATTTCGTAAGACATACAGCAAGCAGCTAACGTTATAACCAACTTGAAGCAATCTTACTCTTGATTTTCCAATGGAGTGGTATTGATGAGACATATGAATAATTTTTTTTCGCATGGTTGAGTCTCTGAGCATGAATGCATATGGTATCTCAAAAAATATTCCTCTGTCAGTAGCTTGATGGTACTGTCTTCTATTGAATCTTATTTCTTTGGTTTCCATTGGATGGTAAGTAATAATGTCTACATCCATGTTTGCCACAGCATGCTACAGAATAATTATATGCTATATTTTAAAAATTAATTATTTTTAAAGAAGTAAATACCATAAATGCAGCTGGAGTTGTAGGACAGACCGCTATCAAATCATAGCTTTTAGTATTCACTGACTGCACCTTTAACCAACAATTAGAAATTGATTTTTGTCTGTTCAGAATTCTGCAGATCTTTCTCTCACCAGTTTCTGTGTGTTTGTAGGGTCACTGAGCATAACAGTCAAGCGGTGTAAAATTTTCACATTTTTCCCATGAACCTATCTCAAAAAGAACAACAAAACATAAAATTAAAGTACCCTTGAGGTCATCTTTAAATCACAGTACTTTAAAGGAATCCAATTCTTCTTGTGTGAAGTTCAGTTTAGGAGGTAGAGGAATTTCTTTTTTGTCCTCTACTGCATCACCTTTCTTGTTGGTTTTCTTCTTTGTAGTGATTAAAACATCTTCTTCTATTGTTGTGTTGATGGCAATGGCTCCATAACCAACTGAAATTTAATATATTACATGAAAAGGAATTCGTTACAACCAAAAATCCAATATACGTTTGACAGCACGTATGACGACATCTCTCAATGTAGTGGTAGGGCTACATATGGAAGGTATGTTGAAATCACAGAATCCTTGAACAGTGTTCATTATTTAGTAAGTAGTAACTCTTGAGTAACTCAATTATCTGAATTATGCGTCTTTTAATTCTTCTGGCATAAACTACAACAGACTCGAGAATAGAAATTAAGAACGAAAGCATGCGTAGCAGACGAACTTAGCCGCTTCAATACTTGAGGTTGAGAAGCGCATTGGTTTGTTTTCATCCATGTGTGTCAGACGCTTTTTGCAGTACTTGGGTAGGTTTGGAATTGAATACTGTTCTCTAATTTTAATGTGCGGTTTTAAGTTTCCATTCAGCAGTTACAAAACATCTTCGGTGTCCAAGACTGCTGATTTTGATTTTGATGTATCTAGGACTGATTTAACTGAACTAGACTCTGTAGGCTTAATTTTTCTTCAATGGCAGGTATGCTCTCATTGGAGGACTGGAAAGATTTGTCTGGCAGTCCTTCATGATGTGCTGCTTCAAAATTCATTTTAACCACTGTTTGTTTTCTCCCCTCTCTTAAAGAGGATGACTGTAAAAATTTAAAAAATCCTGAAAAATTTGGAATTTAATTACATTATGTAATTTATGTTACAATTGTCTCTCCAGATGAATTTGTTCCTGCATCCAGGTTCAAGCCTGATCCGTTTAAGGTAAATTGTTTGAGTGCATTGTCTTTAAATTTAAGAGATTCTTGTAATGTTTCCCTGAAAGTTTGACTATTAATCCTTTTCTTTTTCTCTTTAAAATAGTTAAGCTGATTTACATTTTCTTTTCCAAAACAAGCTGTTTTAAATTTGCTTTCTGTTGCACCTCCAAGATAGCAGCCATAAAGTTTTCTTCTAACTCATCCCGTTCGGCTTTTGTTCGCGCTAGACGTTGCTCGGCCACTTCACGTTGCCATACTGCTTCTTCAAGCTGTTTGGACATCGTTTTGTGATGACTTTTTGCTGCCTGCGAAGCAAGTAAGTTTACAGTGCAAATGTCATCGTATCAAGCAACGCTAAGTTATGGCGGTACTTGGAGGGAAGTTTTAGCATGTAACCAGCTCTCTGTATCTTTCCGTAATTCTTTATTTGTTTTTTCCAGCTGTTCGCATTTCTCCGTTAGATGTTTTATCTCCTTAGTAGTCCTATGAAATTGTTTTTCCAACCTCTCTTCTTTAATCCGAAATTCTGATAATTGCTCCTATAAATTGAAGTATTCGAGTCAGTTATAGTAGTAGTAATTTTTTAAACACGTATTAAACTATTTTACTTTCATAGACGTAATCAAGGTCATGTTGTTGAGAATAATATCGTTGAAATAGTTCTTTAAATTTATTATTGCCTGTTCGTGATTAGCTTTCAAGACAGCTAAATGTTGCTGATCTTTCGTATCGATGTTTTGCAAGTCGTTTTTCCTCCGTTTTTCTAGTTCACTCCTCAGTGCATCCATCTGATTTTGGTACTTGATTTCAAGTTGTCTAGCTTCCTGCTCTAAGTTTTTGCGCATCGCACTTAATTCTTGTGAGTGTTCCATTTTGATCTTGTCGACTGTAAGCTGCTCTTGAAGACTCAGATGACGAATTTCCTCTTTCAAACGCTGTTGTTCTAAACGTAATATTTGCTCTTGCTCTTGGTGTTCTAAATGAGCTAGCTCTAAAGCTGTTTGTTGCTCGTTCTTCATTCAAAAATATGTTTTTAGTCGGAAGGGATTTTATTTTTTAAGTGTAAACAAACCCGTGCTTCAGCTACAGTTGTCTGATGTTCGTGAAGAAGACATTTTATTTGCTGCTTATAGATCGATATATCCTTTTGTCGTATTTCTTCCGCATCATCTAATTCCTTTTCCTTATTCCTGTAGGAAAAGAGGAGGAAAAAAAGAAAAATTTGTTAACCTTCTAGCATTTAACCTGTAATTATCATCAAATATCACCTGAGGCGAGCCCGTACATCCTCGACTTCTTCCTTTGCGACTTTCCAAAAGCCATATATTTGGTCGCGTTCTAATTGAAAAAAATTACGTTCTTCACGTTCTTTTTCCAGCTGATCAAGGAGTCGAGTTAAATGATTAAGAAGTTGATCTCTTGACATCTCAGATACTGGTAGTCCATCCAACAGTAAAGCGCTGCGGTGGGATACATTTTTCTTCCCGGTCTTTTTACCTTTGCTCCCTTTGGCCTAGTCGTGTACTTAAATGTAAAGTCTTATTAGTTTTACAAAATAAATATCAAAGCCTACCGGTTTTCCTGACTTAGCCCCAGCTGTCTTTATCTCATTCTTACTCACCATATTTTTTAAATGGAAGCTTAACGCAGATAACCTAAAGTCTTAGGCGAAATACTGAAACGATATGTTGCTGCGTCAAGGTAACCCAGGTAACGACAAACTACTTGATGACCCGTATGTTTGGGATTGGTCGCTAAGATACGATGCCGAGCACATACTCGCAGTTGCGAAGTCAGGTTCTTCCTTGACTCGCAACAAAAGAAAGATTAATATTTTATCACATTATTTCGCATTACTTGTAATGCTACAATACCTATCTGCAATTTCGTGAAGACACATCAATTGGTAGAAGCGTAGAATGTTTTGTAAAAGGCACTATTCGTAGGTCAGTGGTGTAGCATTCGGTGTACGAGTAAAAGGTCTTGGGATCGATTCTCATGAGAATTCTGTCTTTACGAGTTGTGAAGGATTGTTAAAAAAAAGGTCTAGATTGTTTATGATTTCAAAAACCTTTGCTGCATCTTATTAACAAAGATTAAACGCTACCTTCGTCAGTCATGTCTGCTATTAGCTGTGTTAACAAGCAAACATTCTTGCTCCATTGTTTTTTAGTTTTTCTCTTGCATGTTTGCCTTTGAACAAGGCAACAAGTAAGTCTAATTTGAGTTGGGGATACACGTCTTTCGATAATATTTTAGCAACGTTTCTGTGTTTTTTGTATTGGAATTATAAAATTTAGAAATAGCAGAGTCATGGAAAATGTCATGGTTTCCATGACTCTGGAAATAATGGAAATTGTGATTGGAAAAAACTGAAAATTGGAAATTTGGAATTTGGTTTACATTGATCGATTAATTTTCATTTCTGGCAACATTGTGACGGAGTCTGGTGGCGCCAAAACACTTACTCAGGGGCTGCGACGCTCAGCAATTGGACAAAGCCTAGAAAATGGCATCCCAAACGAAAATTACAAGTTTTTACCGTCCCACAAAAGCTAATTCTTCGGCAGCTGCTGCGAAACGACGAAAAGCTATTATAGATGAACCCGTGTGTGAAGTTAGATCAAATTGTGATATTAAACCGGCCCTAGCAGCCATCAAACAGGAGACAACAGCTAACCTCATTGCTGAGCCAGATGTGCTGTTGAAAAGTGATCAGTTGAAAAAAGAGGATGGTCCATCAGGTAACCCAAAAAATATTTTTACCGATGGCCTAGAACATGTAACAGCTGTCCAGAAAAAGCCTTGTATAAAAAAAAGTAAAAAGACTTCAAAATCTGTGAAAAGTCTCCTGAAGGTTTCCCTTCCCAAAAGCTTGTTGTGTGAGGATGGTTTTGCTAAAACAGATGTAATCAAAGAGGAGACAACATCTTTTGCAGATAATCATGGATCCTTTCCAGCTGAAGTGTCTACCCCAAAAGGGGCAACCAGTCTCAGCACATCATGTCGCAAGAGGAAAATGCAATGCATGGATGAGCAAACTGAGGTAGTGAAAACAACACCAGAGAAACCTGCAGAAAAAAGTAACGGAATTCAGTTGCCTACAAGAGTCCGTAAAAAATTGGAAATGGGAAATGAAAATGTTACAGTCAATCAAGCCCTTGAAGAAGTCAAACTCAATGCTGATCAAATTAGTTCTCCATCAAAGCCAGTTACATTTTTGTGTATGGGAACACTTTCTCCTCGAAAGCCAGCCATGAGCTCTCCTATCCGTGCAAAAGGCAGTCCATTATTAAACAACAGGCCACTTCAATCAAGCTCTGAAAAATTGTTACAAAACTTGGCAGAAAAAAGGTTCAAGTCTCCGGCTGTTAAGTCCTTAGCGTCTTTACTTGATAAAGTAGCTCCTACTGAAAAGGTACTCAATTTTTTATTGTTTTTCGTCTTACTTTTACATTCTCATCGTGTGTTAACTAGTTAACTCCTGAAGAAGTTAAAGCTCGTCTTGGGAATAGCAAAAATCTCGCCGAACTTCGAGCAAAACTCTCGAAAGTCAATGACTGCTCAGCAAAAGTCAAGGAATTTTACGAAAGCAAAGTTCAGCTGAAGAAGTTCTCCAACCTCGAATTCAATCTCGCAGTTCCGGTTAGGTACGTTGCCACAAGATACTACGTAAAATGAGAAAACAAAATTTTACATGCAGTAATATTCCAATTGTTCTCAACAGCCCAGGAAAGACAGCACAATCACCCGTCAAACGACAGACGCAGATTGAAAAAAGACCAGCCTTCGAACGGTTCCATGCGCTTGCACAGGCACCTTCAGAACATCTCGTTCTTCCCCATAAATACAAGGTTCTTAATGAAGTGTTCCGCTGTCTTGAAACTGTGGTCGCCATGTTGTATAACAGAAAGGAGTGCATTCATTTCACCAAGTTAAAGCCGGCAGTACAGAAAATGCTTCAGAGGTAACAAGTTTTTTTCTTTTTTACATTTCCTTTACAGTTATTTAAAATGGTGTCATGATTTCTTATTAGGGAGTTTACAGAGAAGCATTTAGCCCAAGTTTGTCACGTCTTCCCGTCAGCCTACAAGATTAATTATGAAAAACTTGTAGCCAATCTTCGAAGTTCTCCTGTTAAAAATCGCTCCTACCATTTAACCTTGACTCCCAGATTGAACTACCTAAGTTCAAGTAACTAAACCTTAATGCTTTATATCTTGCCAGTTGTTTGTCAATAGTTATTTAATGAATTTTTTTTTTCAAGAATTGCTTGATGAAGAAGAACCTGATGATGTAACTGAAGACCAAAAGAGTTTTCAACCTTTAGCCCCCAGTATGCTGATAGAGAGACGCTATGTTTTCCATAACCGTTTGATCAAAATCGTTAAGGAACATCATACGGTAGAAGAAATTGCACAAATCGTTCTATTCGATACCAAATATTTAAGTTCTTTTGTTTTAGGAATTTCTGGCTAATTACAACCCCCTGTTACAAGTGCCCGAAGACAAGATTACTCGATGGCATCAAAACTTCGATGTTGATGCTGTTCCTGATATTCCTTTGGCACCTTTGCCAACACCTCCTGACGTCCAAACGTTTGCAACTGCCAAAGATGTGCTTGGTAATTGATTTTTTATTCGATCTCAGCTATGATAGAATAACGGGTTTCATAAATCGGGTAACTCTTATAGAACAAGCGCACAATCTTGCCAAACTTAATCCTCGATTGGAAGCTGCGTTAAAGGAACGGGCCGCACTTAGCGAATCGACTGCACCGCCTAAGACAAACCTTCAACAGGAAACAGAAACCCCGAAACCCACAGCGCCCGTTAACGCAGGATTAAAAGGCGTTTCGCAATCTCTGATCGACAAGGTATGCATAAATCGTATAAATCACATTTAGGCGCCAGCGCTACCAACTCTCTTTGCTTCTTTACAGATTCGCGCCCGCGAAGCCGCAAAAGCACAAACACAAATGACAATGAATACAGAAGAAATCCGTCGGCAAGGAATGTCAAAAATGCTTCCAGAGTTAGCTAGAATTATCAACAGTATTTTTGTGACGGAGAAAAAGTCAGTAATTGCACTGCGGCCGCTCATCGAAAAGATTCAATACAGTCACCGGGGAATAATGAGTGCGTCGACGGTAGAAGAACAAATAAAACTTCTACGAAAAGTATATCCTGAATGGCTGGATATTCTAAGTAGAGGCGGTATTGACTACGTAAAAGTGGACCGTAAGATCGACAGCAACATCGTTTATCAGAAACTTGAAGACAACGCCAAATCTTAATTTTTTTTTAACGCCTGTGGTTTTAATTGCAACGTTTTTATTTGCGAACTTTTTCCCAACTCATTTATTTTTTAAAATGGCTCGATATGTTTTTTTTTTTACAACAAAATAAAATGGGATGTATTTCCATCGGTTTTCCGGATACAGGTCGACACCGCAATTTTCTTGCCTTTTAATTATTGTTTATTGCATGCATTATCTCGTTAACATAACAAAAAAATCTTGTAGAACTTTAATGATTTTCAAGAAATCATGAATTCATTATTCTTTTGTTTTCTTGTAGAATTTGAATTCCAGATTCCAGTAAAAGACAACAATGGACTGATCTTTTTGGCAACGTAGTCGTGGGCGGGAAGACACATTTGAAGCCCACTAGCAGACACACACAGATTCAATTTTTTCAATGGCACAAAAAAATGCAGGCCTTAGTCTCTCAAAGTGGACCAGGTGTTAGCTGGAAACAGATAGAACAGCATTTCTGCGTGATCGAAAGTAAAAAGATGAGACATCTTGGAATCAATGGTAAGATCTGACATGCATTTTTGCCATCTTGTTTTATTTCGATTTTGTACTGAAGTAAAACTATTCCGTACCTATCGTTGTGGTTTCGGTGTCATGTGTGCTTAGTGAATTTTGTAAGTGATGTACGATAAGTTTTGCCAATCATTTCCAAATCAGCAACTAGAAAACATTAGTGCATGAATAATTGGGTTGAATGCCACTTTTAGGAGTTGAAGTTTTTTTGCTGACATCCTATTAACCATAGTGCAGCCATTACTTTGAGCACTAATAATGGCTGCCCTATAGTGCCCTACGCCCCTACCTACCAAATTCCAATCAATAATAAATTATAAAGACAAGTTCCAAAATTTATCAGTGAATGTTTAACAGAATTTTTCAACAATGAGCAGCTTATATGCCTGAATTACCAGGCAGTTTATTCACAAACACATTTTTTGCATTTGTTGCAGATTGACTCACGTGTTGTGACGTCACTTGCCTTTTACCTGGCCTCACAATTAGACGACAGTGAATGCAATTCTGAATATAATGCCTGAAGGAAAATCCCCACGCTGCACACTAATCTTAGAATTGCACGTGAAAAGAATAAAATCTGTATTTGCTGAGCGAATTGCATTCGTATTCTGGACGTACCTTCTGGATCAGGTTTTGACAAAAGGAAGATTGATGACCTCTCTTCTACCTGCCTGGTCTAGCCAAAGGCTTATCGTTGTTTTGTTTCTAACGACAAGTTCTCTAGAGATCAAATTAAAATTATTATAGCCATTCAAGACCCGCCTTCTCAGTACCAACACAAACAATGCTTTAAGGCACTCGACATGACGCTGGAGAGGCCGCCAGTTTGTCTTGACGTGAAGCCGAAGTGAAACCCTTTTCAAAACTTCTCCGTAGCTCAGACACCGTGGTTTTGGTTTCTCGTTGACTACTTCATTGTTACAAGGGTAAATTTTATGGCACTTTTTTTCGTTTTCTTATTTGTGACATTTAAAGGCTAAGAATTACGTAATTATGGAACTACATATGTGAATTATTTTTCATTCAAAATCATTGAAAATCGAAACGAAGAGAGGCTATTGGAGTATCAATTTACTTAGCAATATTATTTTTTGAATACCCACTGTTTAAATTATGTTAGTTTATGTTTTTCAAATAATTTATGTTAGATGACATTCACTTTTGTTCTAATATTTTCTTTTTTTGTGTTGTTGTTTAGAAAAATGGCTCCTGTTCTGGGGCTATGTCTCTTTACAGCTCTTCTGTGTGGTTCTATCGTGGACACGGAAGGAAAATTTTTGCCCGATATTAGGCTTCCGAAATCCATCGTGCCAGAACACTACGACATTGGCATAATCCCTGACATCCATCAGGGCAAAGCTGACATTGAAGGTTTTGTTCATTTGGATTTTTTCGTCCAATCACCCACAGATCGTATTGTCATGCACGCTGTGAATTTGACATTAAATGAGGAGAGCATCGTTGTTAACCAACTACCGTCAAAGGCAATGGAAATAATGCAAGAAAATGATGTGAGCAAAATCAGTTCCACCGGGATAAGTGAAAAGTCCAAGATGTTGAAAGTCCTTCGTCCAGTTTCATACGATGTCGAAAGAGAATTCGCCATAATTCATTTAGGCTCGAAATTGGAAGAGAACAGGCGTTACCGCGTCAGTTTGAACTATTCCGGGTACGTACTTAGATACACAGACAACAAAATGTTTTAATGTAACAATTTCAATTGGTGAACAGGATGTTGGCAAAGAATTTGAAGGGTTTCTACGGCTCCGAATATTTGGATCTGAAGAGCAAATCTAAGAAGTATGGCCTTACATTGCAATAGAACCGTTAGGTAAAATTACAAAAATAACTCTTTGTTGCTCTCAGATGGGTGGGTGTCACGCAATTTGAACCCACGTCAGCTCGACTAGCTTTTCCGTGCCTTGATGAGCCGGCCATGAAAGCCACTTTCACCATGTCAATCGGACGGCGAACCAACTACACATCACTGTCTAATATGCCGCTCGTCAAAAGCGAACCCATGTAAGTATAAAGCCATGCTTGAGTGGTCTTACCAGTTATTACAGTATAAATTTCGTGCTTGTTGAAAAGGCGAATTAGTTTCTTTTATTTATTTCTCATCCGCTTTCTTTTTTTAATCGTAAATTTCTAAATTGAAAACCCCCGTTAGTTAAATGCTAACGCGCAAAACTAATCATTGTACTGTCAGAAACATGTATTTCACGCAATCGTGTTGCATTTGATACAAGGCCCTCTCTCTCACATCGAAACCAAAACTAACAGAATTTTTTGTATTTTCAAAACAGGTCCAACAAAGAGGGTTGGTTCTGGGATTTCTATGAAAAGTCCGTGCCAATGTCGACTTATCTTATTGCGTGCTTGGTTTCCGAATTCAGTTTTCGCCAAGCAAGGCCGGTTATTCGCAAAGATAGCAATAATCAAACCACACAAAATGTAACAGACATACGCATATGGGCGCGTGCGGATGCGATAGATCAAGTGGACTTGGCCGTAAAGGTGACGCCCATAATGCTTGAATTTTTGGAAGAATATTTTCAAGTTTCGTTTCCCCTTCCCAAAATTGATCTTGTTGGTTTGCCCGACTTTTCCTCCGGTGCTATGGAAAACTGGGGACTCGTCACTTACAGGTTTCGTGAAATGGGTTAATTTTAGCCGGTTTTATTAACTTCACTGTGTCCCATTTTTATTCCTAATCTACAGAGAGACGACTTTACTGGTAAATCCAAAATCGGCAGCGATTCGCGATGAAATGAATGTCGAACGTGTTATTGCTCATGAGTTAGCACATCAATGGTTAGATTATCTTTATGGTTGAATGTATTTATAAATCTTTCATCTAATTACTGAGTGATTTTCTTAGGTTTGGAAATTTAGTTACCATGGATTGGTGGAACGCTTTATGGTAAAAAAATTTTAATTATGCAAGTGCAATTATCAAACTTTAATCAAATAGGTTGAATGAAGGTTTCGCTACATACGTTCAACGCTTGGTTCTTGACAACGTAAGAAGTGCCAAATTAGCGATCAGATTTTATTTTACCTTTTTGAATTTGTTGAAACAGGTATCACCCAAATATCAGTACGGCACTTTGCAGGCTTTAGATTTTCTTTCCGTGATGGATGCCGACGGTCTTGAATCATCTCACGCTATATCAATAGATGTCGCAGTAAATAGTATTCATTCGAAATTAATTGGTTAACTCTATTACCACCATCTAATTTACTTTACAGCATCCAACACAGATAACGGAAATCTTTGACGCCATCTCCTATACGAAAAGTAACAAACACGACAAATCTCTAAAAACTCATTTGAATATTTTCGTCTTTGCATTTCCTGTATTTAAACATGCCATCTTCTAATAGGTGCTGCTGTGATTCGAATGATGAATGATTTCCTGGGAGAAGCAACATTCCGTCAAGGAATCACCAACTATCTCACCGAAAAGTACTGCCTTTGATTAAAATTACCATAGTATGACTAACGAATTTATTGATTCATTTTTAAGGAAGTACAAAAATGCTCAGCAGGATGAGCTTTGGCAATTCTTGAGTGAACAGGCTCACCGGGATGCCGTTCTACCACTGAATCTTGACGTTAAATCGATTATGGACACCTGGACGCTGCAAATGGGTTTCCCGGTTATCACCGTAGAGCGAAATTACACGGATGGTTACGCATACATTCACCAAGTAAAATTGAAGCCCTTGTGTGTTTAACTGCCAGTCTTATTACAACTATTTGATATGTACAGAAACGGTTCCTACGTGGAGTTACGCCAAGCAATTCAAGTGACGAGAAATCAACAACCGCCACAAATTCCGTCGGGTCCAAACGAACTGAGTTCCCAACGTATCGATGGTGGGTACCAGTCTCGCTCACTGATTCTATTGCTCAAGATTTTAGCCAAAGCAACACTCGACCTGCTATTTGGCTCACCCCGAATGAACTCTCTGCAACTAAATTTATCGGCAAAAATGAAAATTCTTGGGTTATTGCCAACATTCTTGCCACCGGTTACTATCGAGTCAACTATGACGAAAGAAATTGGGGGCTTCTTGACCTTCAACTTAAATCTGATCACCAAGTTATCCACCCCATCAACCGAGCATACCTCATTGACGATGCATTCGCCTTGGCTGCTGCAGAAATTTTGCCGTACTCTACGGCCTTCAACCTAATCGAATACCTTCCCAAAGAGGATCATCATGTTCCTTGGACCAGCGCCTTTAGGGCTCTAAACTATATCGGTCGGATGTTCTCGTATACAAAAGATCATGGAAGATATAAGGTATTATTTAAATGTGCTCTTTCTCCATTTTGTGGTCTACTGAATGTTTTACTTTTCAGGCGTTTATGAGGTCATTGATAGTTCCCTCCTACATCCGCCTAGGAACTGAATTCCAGCCTGACGACAGTCCCCTCACCAAAATGTTGCGTATCTCTATGACAACCCAAGCGTGTAGTCAAGAGTACAGGCCCTGCATTCGACAAGCTCAGCTGCTATTTGACGAATGGATGGATAGCCCGGATCCTATTAGATCAAACAGGTTGTATTCACTACTTTAAGTTAAAAAGAAATGTAAAAATAACGTTACGTATTTTAAATGTAGCATCATTCCCGATCTCCGGTCCTCTACCTACTGCACAGCCATTAAGTATGGTGGCCAGTTGGAATGGGATTTTGCTTGGCGAATGAGCTTCAATATGACCTCAGCCCAGGATCGTGACGTGATTTTGTCAGCATTGGGCTGCAGTCGCGATCCTTGGATTCTTATTCGCTATTTGTCGTTTGTGCTTGATCCAAGCTCTGGAATTCGCAAGCAAGACGGGCGACGTGTGATTAGTGCAGTGGCTAGTAATCCCAGTGGACGAAGAATAGCCTTCCAATTCGTCTTAAATCATTTTGAAGAAATGTTTTCATAGTAAGAAATTTCAGTTTGGCTTCTTCTGTTCGCGGCTGATCAAAGTTTTTCTTTTACCGTTTGAAATGAATAGCTTTGGGAATCCAGTACGCGTCCTTCAAATGCTCAGCAGTACTACAAGCAGCCTTAACACGCAGGAGGAGCTCGTCAAGGTAAGTTGAACTTTACTTCTATATTTATCTGTGTTGTTACTAAGTTGTCGCTTTTTTGCGACTAGATTCAAAAACTCATGGAATCCAAAGTTATGTTGCTTCAAAAGGCGCAAACCTCTGCCAACAATATTCAGTCGGTAGTGTCCGCCAACATTAAATGGATGGATAAGAATTTCAAAATTTTGAATCAGTGGTTTGCTAGTAAAGGCTTCTGATGGAACAATCTTTTAGACTTTAAAAGATTCTTGCAACAAAGCTGTACTGAAACCTTAAGCTTCATTTTTATTCAATAAAAATGTTCGTCTTATGCGAATAATCTGAACTAAAATATTAACTTGCGCTTAATTTAGGAACTTAGAATTAAGCTGAAATCTGTTAACTGAACCCGAAAACAGATAAAAAAATTTAGCACTTTACCGGTATAAAGATTACAAACGTAGGTTTATTCACTCAATATACCAATTTCCCTGTAGTGGTGGAATTTAGTTCCGCGTTTAACATGCGTCACTGTACCGTCCATAGACCAAAATTTAAAGAATCTTTCATAAGAGAAACGTTCTTACATTTTAAGCATAAACGCGTTGTTACCATGCAGTCATTGTAGAGATAACGCAAAATTCTTTGTCGATGATCGCGCAATAGGCTGATATTGCTATCACTTACAATTATTTGTTTGCTTGTTTGGCTTTTAATTTTGCCCATCAATACGTTCTTGAGTTCAGTTGACAAATATGAAAGGGCCAGTGATAGTTGTTGTGAAAGATGTAACTTTCCTATTTCCATTTTAACCAATCTAAGATATCTTTCCTAGTTCACATATGGTCTTAGAGTGATAACACAATTCTTATTTGGGCACCATTTAATAATTGTGCGCACTACGTTTCTTTACCGTCAGTCAGTAAACAAAAAACCACAAAAGGTCTACGTTGTAATCGGCACATTTTGCTTGCCTACGTGACAATTCGTGCGTGCGTAGAAAATCGTGTTTTACGTGTTCTATTCAAGATAGTTAGATTGTAAACGCCTCGAAGCAATGGACTTTGAAATTCCATATATCTTCCTGGAAGTTTCCTGCTAGAATTGAAAAAAAAAGAATGAAGAAGAAGAAACTCGGTTTTTCATGCTTTGGGTTGTTCTTCGTCTTGGGACTACTGAGGAAAGAAATTTGGGTACTCTGTAGATGGAGGTTTTATGCAATTTCTTCCCTGAGCAGTTTTGCAACGAAAGACATGCGAATGTGTTAGTAGGGTTTTCAACAATCACTAACCAAATGTAATTTTGACATTAATTCATGTTGGTTTTTGGTTTGTGAATAACGGAGAGTCACATTTATTTACATCGCTTTGAAATCTTTGCCTTTTCTTGATTTATTCAATTTTATTTATTTATTATTTGTTTTTACTTGACTGCCTTTGTTTGTTTACTAGTTTAACTGGGTAGTGGTGGCTTACACACAGTAGATACTAACTTTGGAAAAATTCGAGAGAGACGCATTGCCCTATAGCCTGATCGTATGACTAGCCTGTTTGTCCACGTGCGTATTGCGTGTTTGATACATCAGAAGCTTATAGTCTGCCAAAAGGTCTTTGGGTATGCAATAGTCTGCCAAAAATGGTCCTTGGGTATCTGAGTCTGACTACAAGGTTTCTCTTCGATTTTTTTTTTCTAGCGACGTCATATAACCTACGTATATTTGCATGATATCAAAAATTCTAAATTCTATGGCTCTCTCACTTTGTTCAGTTTGGATAGATTTTTTGTACTTTATGTTTATTTTGTTGTTTTCAAAGGTTGGCAACCAAGAGATTTCTTTCCTTGTTTCGTGCCGATTTTCAAAAGTATGAAGGACTTTATCCCTAGCCTTCCCCACCGTTTCTCACCTTTTCACATTTTCGAGTGCTGAGCTGGCTATCTAGTGGTGTTTGATTTTAACCGGTTTGTTTGACGTTTGAGGAGGAGAGTGGGGTGTGAGTAATGCCGAATCTCGTCATTCTCGTGTTATGGCAGTTTTATTCGGTGAAGCTGATTTCCCACGTATCCTAACACCACTTTCATGTTCTTACTTGCATCTTTCTATTTATTTATTTTTTCAGATTTATAACTAGCGTATAATTGCCCAGTTAATTTAAGGTTTCCTTGCATTTTCTGTTCTCTGCTTAATTTTTACCAAGCTCTTACAATTGTGAGCTTTGTTCGAGATTTGTGTTTCAAACTGTTTTAAGAATACCAGTCTATTCACTTGCTGAGCATTTCCTAAAACAGGCAACAAAGACATTCTCTCGAAATTGATTAGTCTTTGGTTGTCCACGAGCTCGACGCATGCGCAGCTTTTATTTACAAGTAATTCCATGTCGTAAATTTTGATTATTCTTACTCTAAACGCTATGGATCTTAATCGATCTTAATGGAAAACAGAGAATGGCTATTTTCAGGATCAGCTGTAAATTTTCATTGCATATTTTTCGGGTGTCCCTTTACTCGCCAATGTTTCTTTCGGAATTCTATATCTTTTTCAATTCCTTCCCTCCCCCGTAAAAAAATTAGATTTCAAAAAGCAATCCTCGTGGCGAACAGCTCCAGCAATTTATCTCTCACTTCAGCCAGCTCGTGCTCTGAACGCGGCGGTTGTTTTCGTGAGCTTGGCTAGAGCATCATCGTGCAATCTCGATCTAAGAATAATTCCAGGCTTGTTCCAGAAACCAACGCAGACACTCTCCAAAACGGGAGTAATTCGCTATTCAGCGGGAAGAAAACAAAATGATAAAGTTGGCGGGAAGGTTTGTCCAATAATAAGCTAGCGAAGTTTGCCATGTCGGCTGACGCGTCTCAGCTGACGGTTGGGTGCACGTAAAAACACACACAGCGTGATCTCACATTTCTGGGTGTTTTGATCAGCGCAACATTGAACCACGTGCGTTCGAAATTACTTTTTCAGCATTTTACAGATTAACCATTGATTTTGTTTGTTTAAGATTGTATTGCTTTTCTATTCTGCTCTCACAACATTGGCGAAGAGAAGCAAATTCTCAGTTCATTGACAGAGAAGCTCATGTTGTATGGCTTCCATAGAGGAATATCCCATGTGGCGAATATCAATGAACTTCCATATTACTCATACAGTACCCACACAAAGTTTGGAAACACGGCGAGTGTTTCCGCGCTTTTAACACGGCGGCTTATGGGCCGAAGTGTCTGCCCTTTTTACGCGATAACTCACGTTTGAGTTATCGCAAAGCAAATTCAAAAAAATCATCTTGTTGAGGAAAGAATTTCCTTTCACCATGATCTTTTTGAAATTTTTTTGAATAGAAGTTTAGCCCCAAAGTCATAGGTATAAAGTTTGGAAACATCGGCGCGCTCGCCATATGTTTCCATGCTAAAGTGTATGTTAATGAAAAAATTATAAAAAATTCCAATATATGAATTTTTACTTGAAAATTTTACAAACGGTAGACGACATAGTCGTGTACATTTTGACAAAATTTAAATTTTTTTTTATGAAAGGCTGATTTTTGCCGATTTTTAAAATGAACAATGCCGATCAATCTTTCGTTGCGAGGGGACGAACTTCTGTTCCCCCTTTCTTCCCCTTTTGCTTTTCCCTTCCATTCTTCCCCCGGGCTAGGATTTCGTCCCCTCGCCACAAAGATTGATCGGCATTGTTTATTTAAAAAATCGGCAAAAATCAGCCTTTCATCAAAAAAATTTAAATTTTGTCAAAATGTACACGACTATGTCGTCTACCGTTTGTAAAATTTTCAAGTAAAAATTCATATATTGGAATTTTTTATAATTTTTTCATTAACATACACTTTAGCATGGAAACATATGGCGAGCGCGCCGATGTTTCCAAACTTTATACCTATGACTTTGGGGCTAAACTTCTATTCAAAAAAATTTCAAAAAGATCATGGTGAAAGGAAATTCTTTCCTCAACAAGATGATTTTTTTGAATTTGCTTTGCGATAACTCAAACGTGAGTTATCGCGTAAAAAGGGCAGACACTTCGGCCCATAAGCCGCCGTGTTAAAAGCGCGGAAACACTCGCCGTGTTTCCAAACTTTGTGTGGGTACTGTAGCAACAGTCAGTATGGTTTCCAGCTGATACCGAAAAAGAAAATACGACGGGCTACTATGACGTGAGTAACTACGATGCTCCATTTTCCATTGATTTTCTTTTTCAAAATAGATTGTGTCATTTTTTTTTTTTCAGGATGTTTGAAGTCATGCTACATAATACGCAGTTGGTGCTTCCTATTGTTTTTATTGCAAGACTTTCTGCTGTACCGGGGAAAGGAGGAGTCCATTGCGCAAACTCCTAACTATTTTTTTCCCCCAAAACAAAGCGATAAAGGAGGGCACCTCATTCAACTGTGTTCAGATGGAAATAAGGCGGTGGGGTAGCAAGAAGGCGACTTGCACTACACAGGACTTTCTGTTTCGTTTTCCGGAGTATTCGTCTGGTTTTCTCGCGTCAAGGTGACCTGGCAACGTCTACGTGCGAGTGTATACCCCGGACAACACAGCCTTTCTCTTCGCTTCTCTCAGTCACGCTCTGTCTTCGTGCAGTCCAATAAACCGTCCAGCATCGAGTAGGACTGTTTTGCTGCTTGTGTTGTGCAGCTACGCCAAGGTCGCTAGTCGGTCAAGCGATCACGTGTGTTGCTGCCTGCTCCACTCATCTGCTTGTCATTTGTTCCAAAAAAATAAAGTAAGTTTGCATTACATTACATTTCCTATTAGTGATTTATGGAATATGTGTCAAAAGCTAACTTGGAAGTTCAATCGAAGGTTATCAAAGCACTTAATGCCATTCTCAGCATCCTGTTTTAGCAATTTGGTCTCTTGTGTCTTTTTGCCATGTTTGGTTTTGGCGTTTTCATATTACGTTGCTAAGGGTTTCTTGGAACGAAAATCGACATTAGAGTTAAATTACATAACTAGAACTGAGCTGAATTTTTTTCAGTTATTGTTAGAAAGTCTTAAATTCACGTGATTCCCATATAAAGAATAGAAACATTGTTATCTTGTACGGTCGTAATAGGAACAACTGAATATGGTGGTCCAGTCAACTTTCAATAACATTAGCATGGAATCTAGGGAGTTCGGTGCCCTCTATTGAGGGCCTCGGCGTAGATAGGCATATTTGACAGAGGTTCAATGTCCAAACTCTCGAGAGAAAATAATACCCACTGACTTTTGATATTTGTTGACAGGCCTTAGATTTCTTTGAACCCAACACAGTTTAAGCTCAAAACAATTTGCATTCCCAGTTGCATCTATCCTTTCTTTTGAAGCTAAACATTGTCCCAAATTTGTCGTTGTCCCTGGGATTAGAGGATTACTTGGTATCTCAAGTCCAGTGGCACACATCATCCAATCAGAAAGAAAAGAAACCACAAAAAAACAAAGAATTGGCAGGATATTGGTATAGCACAAGGCCCTATTATCCATTAACTGCTAGCCCGTGGAACCACTGATTAACAGGAATACGTGTGAATTGTGTGGGTCGATTGTACTGTTATTGCCCACAGTCCAATTATTGAACAGCTAATCGATAATCACCGTCAAAGCGTCTTTCAAGGTTGTGGATGTGCGTGTTTACGTTTGCTAAAACTGCTGGTTGCACTTTTGGAGCTTTACCCAGCTGCAAACTTTGTTCTTTTATTTTTAATACTCCAGGCAAAAGTAGGCCACTTGCTTACAAAGTCTTATGCAAACTTATCCAGCGGCTATGTTTCACCTTCGATTTTTCCCCGCAAATCCTGCTGAATCATTGCTGAGTTCCTTTCGTGCAAAACAAATTTTTTATGCTGCGTTTTCATCATGATTAGCCTTAATTTTAGAATGTTTCGCCAATACTCAATCCCTTCCAGCAATTCCGCATAAGATGTTTTTCCTCGATGACCGCAAGGTAGAAAAAGGTAGCGGGTAACACCGCCACCGTTCAAATTGGACTGTTGACTCTTTGTGGCCACGTCCTTATGGCCTTTGCAAAAGAAAGCGGGGCCTTGCTGTTTTTCTTAATGACTGCCTCAGGGGCAGAACGTACCTACACAACGAAATACTTAACAAGTCTTGTGTTTTCCAACTTATTCAGGTAGTGACATTTGTCTGGAGAAGTCGTCTGGTGTGAATCCTCCCTACACAACCGAAATCTCAGCTTTCTCTTCTGAAGGTTCGTGATCTGTATTAGAGAAAAGGGCAACGGGACGGCTACGAAGGACCAGGAGGTTCAACATCAATGTGTTTTGTTGATCATGAATCTGGAGACAGTCTCCTCACCTGGAGGGGATAAGGGAGCAGCCTGCTCGCTTGGTTCACTCTTGGCCCTAGGTTGCCGTTCACGGGCTGAAGCTGCGCATTCGTTTGCTAAAAAACTTCACACGAAATTGTGGTCGTTGAGCCCTTTGCAGTCGACTACCGATGAAGAACTGTCATCAGCTAGACAGTGTCACGAAGAGGATCTCTACAATTCTTGGGCAGTCGAAGCTCGTTTTGATTTGAACAGTAAGCGTGTGGAAAGTGTTGTCACGAGCGTACCGCTGATCACGCCCAATCGATCCGCCGACAATTTATCCTGCGTCGCTCATACGACTTCAGATTTTCAGTTTAACAAATTATCGCTAGTTTCATCACCGAACGAGTCGTTTGAGGGTACCATGGACTCACGCACAAATTTCAATAACCGTAATACTTTGGACGGAAGCTGGGTTAACTACCATAAGGGTCGTGAGGTACATTCATCTGCGTCATCAGGGCGGAGCCTAGATCAAGAGTCAGACACGAGTAGCACGACAACAACAAACCCAATGTCTGATAGTGACCAGTATTTTGATTTCGGGATCGAAACACCGGTCGATTTGGACAGTGCCGGAGAAGAAACGGTGGTTCATGAACTGCCCATTGTCATCAATTGTGACGACGGCCTCCCGGGGCGGGGCCAAGGAGACGGCATGGAATCTGGTTACACATTCGGCAGTCCTACGCTGAGCGGGGAGGAGGACTCAGACAACTTGGAAGACCGAGAAGAAGAGGCTTCGTTTTACGAGAGTCTTTCCCAATCACCTGCATCTGCCGGCTTTGCTCAGAAAACCTATCATGACCGATTTAACTTCGGCGGTGCCCACGTGTGTGAACCTTTTCTGGATCGCTCTGACGCCGTGAATACAAATACTGATATGGACGTGTCTGGCCACAACGGGTTTGCCGCAACTGAGATGCCGGTTAGCAACACTACCCCTGATAACGCGCTTGCGCAGCCCGTACCCGTTGAAACGCCACCAACGCTTCGTGAGATGGCAGCGCGTGCAGACCTTGGGCTTCAAGGAGATTTAGAGGGCGACACGAGCAATGATTTCTTAACTGACGACGGTCCCTTAACTGAACCGTTGCAAAGCGAGATCATTCATTCCTCGCAATCCGTATCACACGGTTCGCCAATCTCAAGTCCGCGCGAAGCCTTTCCCGAAAGACCTTGCTTTAGGGAAGACATATCGGGGGCTGTCCAGGTGTCTGATGTATTGGCAGATCTTTTAAAACTCAAAGTAGACATGGTTCGACTTGATCCCATCATCAGCGACCAATCGTTTGGTGTAACTGCTGACGTCAAAGACTTTCACGCTGACGAGTATGATTTGCCCCTTGAAAATGGAAAAGAGGATCAGCGACACATTGACAATGTCAACGCCAGGACAGAGTCTCCAACGATCGATATCGATGTCAACACCACAGCGGAGGTCGACGATGGATCCAGCCAGACGAGTTCCGAGGTTACTTCGACGAAAGAATCTACTCCATCGAAAGAAGAGGAAGACACGGACAATGAAAATGAAGACCAACACAATCGACCTCGCGTGCAGCGTAGCACGTCTCTCAAAACGTGCAAGACACCCCCAGGAACTCCAGGTGGGAAAAAGATTGTTCGATTTGCCGATGCCTTGGGCCTCGATTTGGCCCTGGTTCGCACGTTCTTAGACGAAGTTCCTCATGTACCCCAATCGGCCTTCAGTGATTTGACCGTTGCACCGACGCAAGATGAATCATCACTAGCTCGTCCATCGCAAATGGGCTCCTACATCCGCATTACACGCCGAGATCCCAGCACCAACAATTCTGTCACCACATTTGTCAATAGCCCACGTATTCTCATTGCCAATTTCACCCAACCGGGGAATATGCCCGACTTCCTGGACAGGGTTAAACGACAAAAGCTCTCCCTGGAAACAGCCTGCATGGTGGACGAGAGTAGGATACGTGGTGTTGTTCGCGTTCTCAATCTTGACTTTCATAAAACTGTTCTAATTCGATTCACGGTTGACGAATGGCGTACTCAAGCCGACCAGGCAGCTACCTACGTGCCCAACAGTTGCGACGGACTTTCCGACCGCTTCACTTTCAATCTGTCCGGCGCCCAATCAATGCAGCCTGGACAAAGACTCATCTTCGCCATTTGTTACCGCGTTGCTGGTCAGGAGATTTGGGACAGCAATCAAGGAAGAAATTATGTGTTCCAGTGTATTTCCAATTCGAATCACCTTCCCTCCATTGCTCTAAATAATCCGTTGACTGTATCTGATGCTTTCTTGCCCTATATGTAAAAAAGTGTGTTTAACATGAAATTAACATCACGTTAGTGCGTGGTAAGGGGAGGCTATATCTCCCACATCCCACTCGGTACGATTCAACCTCCGTCTTGAACGAAATGGTTTCTGCGTAGTTTTAAAAAACGTATATACTTTTTGAACAGTTCTACAGATGGTATGGGTGTTCATAATTTCTCTAATCATTAAAGAATATTATATAGACACGATATTGTACAAAACCCTTTTAGTCCTCAGTGCTTAAAAAGACGCGATATACGTGGGATAGAAAAATAGTTACTATACGAAGCTGTTTTAAATAAATATTAACATTGTCTATGGAAACGTTTGGCCATATTATTTTGTTGTGTTTTCTTTTTATTCACACTTGTTGTCTTCCCGTATTGTTGTATGCCACTAAGACTGCAGTTGATGACGTCCGGAAAAAAAATCGAAGCAGTTTTTACGTACAGCTTGGATAGGATTTTCTGTTTGGTTGTGATGGTGGATACCTAATCGGCAGGGTAGGAAGATTATAAGTTGGAATTGTAATTGTCAATCAAAAGAAGCTAAATAAAAAACGAAGGGTGAATCAACGGATACATCACTGGGATTAAATGGCAGTCACATGTTTTAAAAATTGCTTTGAATGTCAATAAAGTTTCAAACCGACTAGAGGCAGCTATTGCTGGTCACGAAATGTGCATACTATTTATTGGTGGTGACGAAACAGCTCTTCTACCTCGCCAGATTTGGATTACTTATTGACATATCGCTGCCGTCCCGCATAACAAATAAAATATACACCTTCGTGTCAAATCCACGGTGAAATGTTTTTTGTTTTCATTATCGTTCACCGACTGACGCCAATTTATCGATGGACTAGCATACCGTTTCATGTATAGTATATTCTTTATTGTAAACTAGACTTGAAAGGCTAAATTAAATAACATTGTAAATCAAATCAAAGAGGAATTTATTCACTTGTTTTCGTTGCACCATGTTTCACACGATGACTGTAAAAACCGTCTATAAAATACACGTATCCGTTGGACGCGATTCACTCATTTAATTATCACATGGTGACGTTTTCATAATCTTAATGTATTTGCATAGATTTGGAAAACTTTGATCGATAAAAAACCTTTTTTTTTGTATCCCAAAACTTAAGCGCGATACAGTCCAAAATGAAAGCGCTTAAACGTTCAAGTCAAATGCTAGAAAGTAAAAACAACTGACTCTTTACTGTTTTTGAACGTTTTGGCGGTACTGCCTTTCCCGGTTCACAAATATCTCGCTAGAGGTGCTACGTGTTAGTCACTGTTTTGACAGGAAGATTGAAGCAGTCGACGCGGAGTTTTACGAAGAGAGGTAATCTTCTTCCCGTTCTTTACAGCATAATTTAATTTGCGTTTAATTCTGTATGAGACATACTTCTGTTTGGTCGTTGGTGGAACCACGCTGATTAAAAAAAAAATGTTCTTTGTAGACTGAGAGAATCAGCAAAAAAATTACATAGGTTCTATTTAGAACATCGGTAAAAGACAAGAAAATTAGGTTTTGTTTTGTTTTGTAGTTTTAAATCTTATTTTGATTGGTCCTGTTCAACTTCATTCAAAATTTTTATTTCCTGGTCAGCAGTCTAGTAGTTTACAATTTGTTGACAAAAGATAAACACATTTTTTTTTATTAAGAAAGCGACCCTGGGTCCTGACTACTATGGATCAAGAAGAAAATTTATCCATACAGGTAACCCACACCTCTGTTACTCACATTTTTATTTAATTATTGTAAAGTTTGCCGTCTGATTTGGATTGCAAACTATCACTGTTGTGTTGTTTTTGTTTGTATCAGCAGACATAGTTTTCTCCAGCTTTACGCTACTGACTAAACATGAAATTAAAAAACACAAAGCTGATATTTTCCATTCCAAATCACCTGGCATGAGGGATGATTTGAGTTAATGGTGACATTAATAATCATATTTCAATAGGTTGATGAAATTGAAGCCCTTTCAGCTATATATCCTGATGAATGGAAAATAGAAGATGAGGCGTTCAGAACATTTAGTGCAACAATAACTGAAAACAACAGAACTGCAACGCTTCTCATCACCTTGCCAGCAGGTATAATTATTCTTGAGATTTCTTGCATGGAAGTTAATAATGCCAAAAGTTTTTCACAGAGTATCCAGCCACATCACCTCCATTCTACCTCTTGACAGCACCATGGATGAAAGAACAGGATAGAGATGAAATCTACAATCAGTTGGAACAAATTTACCTGTAGGTTATTTCTTTAATGTTATTGAAAGAAATGGTTTACTCATTATTAACATTTTTACTAGAGACCATGCTGGAGAAAGTATTCTTCACCTTTGGATTGAAAAATTACGAGAACTATTACAAGTTGTGAATCCAACTACTGAAGAGGGTGTCCATGAAACAGTCGCTGTAGCCGAAGATGACGTTCCCAAAAAGTTTCATGTTTTGGAAAACGAAGACTCGGAACAAGAATGCCCACCGATAACGAGCGCCGACCCTTTTACAGAAAGAAAAAGCACCTTTCAGGGTCACGTAGCTACCGTCACCAACACCACCCAAGTCAAGTACGATTAAACATATATATTATATTTATTGTTATATCTATGATTTATTAAGTTTTTATTTCATTGCTGAACCCTCAGGTTGGTTTTGGCAAAGTTGTACGAAAACCGTAAGATTGCCCAAGCTACACACAACATCTACGCTTACAGAATATACAATGAACAGACGAAAATGTGGCTTCAAGATTGTGATGATGATGGCGAAACTCATGCCGGTGGACGTTTGATGCATCTACTTCAGGTATTGAATTGTACAGGTGCTCGCAAGGGTTCTGTTAGCTATTCTTCGCAAATTCTTTTTATCTATCTCTTAGATGAAGTAGTGTTATTTATGTTAGTTGCAGATTAAGGCTACTGTCTGACTAACCCAATAATGAGACTTTACCGTTCGGTTACGTAAGTATCCGCTTTAGTTGATGTTTTGTTAAATGGTGTATGCGCTAATACGTGGTTGGTTGCCAGCTTGTTAAAGCTCTAAACTTACGTATTGGTCCGTCCAAAAATCTGTTTTTCACGTCCACGAAAACTAACGATTTTTTTACCGCAACATCAGAAGATTTTCCTCATTGCTGTTGTTGTTTTGTACAATCAAGCCGTTGACCTTTGACATCTCTAAGAGGTGGAGCTTATCGTCCATCGTGACAAAAAAATGGATGATTGGGTGGGTTGACGCGAAGCTATACGATAGTACCTCTAACGAGAAACCTGTCAGTTGTACCTAAGCATAAAGATATACTAAATAACAACGTCTGTGGGCTGGTCATTATTTTTGTTACGTAATAGCCTGTCGTCTTGGTAACGGTTGCCTTCTTCTGTTAGATCTTTTCTTATTTGATGTTAACGTCGAAATCTCCTTGATTTATATTCTTTTGTTTCTTTCGCAGATTTTGGACGTAAAAAACGTCATTGTAGTCGTTTCCCGTTGGTTTGGAGGCATTCTCCTTGGTGGAGACCGTTTTAAGCTCATCAACAACGCGGCACGTGACGCTCTTGAGCTGGGCACTTACATCGCTTCGTCCGGCAATGACGACGTGACCAAGAAGAAAAATAAGAAAAGGTAGAACGCTATAAAAACATTCAAAGAAAAACGCGCACTTCCCATGGGCACACAGATTCCATCGTTTCCTTTGTTCTTTCACTGTTTCTTGTTTCAATCCTTTAGACTTCTTCTATATCGAATTGTGCGTTTGCACCATCAGTTTGCCACGGTCACGCGGCACTTCTCAGTAGTACCTCTAATGCACCCCCTGTTTTCTTTGCCTTCTCTTTTATTGATTAGATTATTGGGCCTTTCGGGACTCTGCTTCCCTCAGATAGAGAGAAGCAAAGTGAGAAAGAAAAAGCGGCATACACATCACAACATACAATACACGATATCATTGATCGTAGGCTTCACACTCGAAAGAGTTTACGCTACATAGAAACCCTAAGCCCTTTTTGTGCATATTAGCGACGATGTTTGTCACTCGTGTGATAATGCCTCGCTGATCGATTCCCCGTTTTTGCCGTGCTGAAACATTAGCAGATATAGACAGACCATGCGTTGGTGTACGTGCGGATAGGAACGGAAATCCCCTTACTTTCTGTATAGCCCGGCCACTGCGCCGCTTTTTCCTTTCTGTTAGGAGTCTTCCGTTCGCTGGATACGCCACCGATTCGAAACTCCACCCCGCCTACCCTTGCCCTCTATCTCGCTGGGCAGGGGCGTTCTGCGCCCTCCACCACAAAACGAGTTGGTACACTGTTCTTCTTGATGTTAGGAATCGGTTAGGTTGCTGCTACCTTACGTGCTAGGCCAGTCGATCCTGAGTCGCTGTGTTACTCGCATCGAAGCGGAAATTTGTGTGCGTTAAAAAAGCATTGCAAGTTCAACAGTATTGATAGTCATGAAAACAGCGTTGCGCTGCTCGTTTGTTTTCTTTTTCCTCCTCTTCTATTTATTTGTTTCCATTAGTCTTTTGTCTACACCGGCGTGAAGTTATTACTGGTTGTTATTGTTTTCCCATTTTTTTTTTCAATTTGTTTGTTTGGATAGCTATATCCGAAACAGATGGATTCATTCCTTAACTTGTCGACTCGATTTTTAGTGTATTAATAACCTGATTCTGCGTGTGTGTATTGAAGACATTCACGTTCTACACTACGACATTGGCACGTGCCTTGTTCGCCATTTCCATGACTAGCGTCATTGCCAATCCTTGAAATCAGGTATTTAAATTTCTTGGGCCATCTTTGTGTCACATTGCCGTAAACTTGCACGCTTGGCTGAAGCCAACATGTTAGAGCCAACTTTTCTTCTCTACCCAGACAGCTTCAGGCTTCAGACCAAGTCTCGCGAATCACGAAGCCGTAGATGAAGGCATTAGGGTATCGATCGGTTGAATTGCACCGCTTCTGAAACTCTGGTCGAAACGTAACAAAGAAAATGATAGAAGTTCATCCGCTTGTATAACTTACGCGTACTAAAAAAAACCTTACGTCGCTTAAAAGATTTATCAACGACATTTCTTTGTAGGACATTTTTATTTCCATGACGCGAGTTGATTAAATATCGTGATTTTTGTAGAGTCTGCGAGGATAAAGGATTTTACTGACATGCAGGATATGAAGTACCGAATGCTCCGGAGGTTTTCTTATAAATGGATTCGCGAGATATATGAGTTAGCGTCAAATGCTAAGGCGTGGCTCTACCGAGGGCTTCCGTGGACATTTCATATGTTTGACAAAGAAAAAAGACTTGGAAAGAGTGGCAGCAGCGCTGGCAGGCCTGTTGCTGGGAGATCATTGATCGACCAAAAATGAACAAAGCGCCCGATCCCTCAGTAAAAACCCTAGCGTCTCTATTCTAACTAGCCCCCCGTTTGTTTATCTTATCCAATCTCTTCTGTCAACTCCTATAATTTATCTTTTTTCTTTAAACCGACAGCTGCATACACAATTTGTGTTGATAGGACGAGAATTGGCCACGTACAAACAAACCCAAATCATTAACGTAAAATTTGGTGATGCCGGGCAGCGTCCGAAAATCACCCGCGTTATAACTAGCCTATTCTGGCAATCGTCATTGCCTGTGGGAACACGTCCAAATGTTACACATGTACCACTGTTATTATTGTTCTTCTATTTCTTTTGGTGACACTTATCTTGTCCTTTTTGTGTTTTCTTTACGATACTGCGTTACGTTACATATTGTAGGGACTTGCCCCGATTATTGATGGAGCTATTAAAGGGAAGACTATGAGACTACTATACGCGGCCACCACCGAGAGAGCTTATCGATTTCAAGCATATAAGCGCCATCTTGTTTGGATCCTCTCTCTATTTTTTAAGGACGACGTCGTTTTTTTTTAGTCCCTCGGTGGTCAGCGCGGCGCATTTGGCACGTGCTCCGTCGTTTCCCTCCTTACCACCGCCTCAAAGAAGTCCGTTGGCTGGTCAATTTGGTCACCTTTACAACTTTATCTGTCGATCTTGTTTGTGGGAGAGGCATTTCATTACCATCCATTCACGTAGTGTTTTAGGAAATGTTTGATCGTTTCTTTAATAGCGTTCGTGCAGATCCCGCAGGCTTTGAAACATGTTGTGGAAAGCGCACTTTCTTAAGTAATGACGTTTTGATTATAATGTCTATTTTCATTCAGCTTAAAAGTATACGTTTTTTCGTCATACATTCTTAACGACGAAGAGCTTTCTCCTTTCCCACTTTCCCCTTCGACTACACAGCGATGGATTTAATCTTTCCACGAACAAACGTGGGCAGACTCCCTGTAAAGGAAAGTAATTTGCAATGTGCAGCAGCTGAGCTAGCGAAGCGAAAGTTTCCTTGTCACTAAAAATCCAATCTAAAAGAGGGCAAAACAATCTGGCCAAGTCTATACTGAAAAGGACGCCCTTGGAGACCATAATCCCGTGCAAAAAAATAACAGCATTGTTGATTGTTTTATTACATATTGGCCTTCTTGAAAACGACCGAATACTAAATCGCTTTTGTGACATTTCATTTGGCAGTTTCGAGTGCTGTTTCTTCATCTACGAAAATTGGCGAGCAGGTACCTGAGAGATCCGTCGTTGGCGGAAGGAAAATGAAGGATCCATCCTTGGAGCAGAAGCTGATATTGTCCACCATCGACGACCGGGATGAAGGAGTCGACGTGTGTGATTTATCAGCAGACAAGGTGATCGTAGCGACCGTATCGCCAAACAGTCGGCGGCATCAGCTAATTCCTGGCCGCCAGTCGGTGACAAGATGGATAGGACGCAACCATCCAGTCACGTCTGATATATGCGAAACAATTCCTGAAGAGACTTCAGGTGGATTTCAATTGGAAAATGAAGAAACACGATCCCATCGACACAATGCAGTTATTACTCTTCCGCTGCCCAGACGTCACCATAAGCTCCTGCCTCTTCAGCATCTCTCTCTCAATCTTCGACAGGTAAGGCAGTAATTAATAATTTTTTCTTCCATGTTTTATTACGTAAAAGAGGAAAATTGGTTGCCGTCATTTTTGCGTAAGTGGAACTGCTTTTGTGCAAGGCAAAGTCCGTAAAAGTGAAACTGCACGGATGGCCATTTGATTAGAAATGCAAGTCGCAATTGAGCGACTAGGATTATAAATTTTTAATGGTTATACACTGCCAGTGGCTAGTGGCATTTGTTTACATTGTTGGTTTCCTTGATATGATTTTTCTACTGCGTCGTTCAACGCCAAGTTTCAGAGCCACGTGCAACGGTCACTGAACCTTTGAGCTATTTTTTGTCTTTTATCTTCAAGAGCTGTCAGTAGATTACACACTTAATCAGTGATCTTAACCTTTTTCGTTTATTGTCTGTATGGCTAGCACGTGCACCGGCGCTCTCATTCAAGCGATAAGGAATGTTTTACAAATCGTTGCAATCAGGCTAGAAACAAACAACAACGAAAAAAAACCTTTTTTGTGAATAGAGTTTCTCTGTTTGTTGACATCGTAGACTGCAGTTGTACTCTGGGATCTTTTTTTTTTTCGTTTTATCGCAACTCCTTAATCACCTTTTATGTCCAACTGTGTTGCCTCTTTGACTTCGGGCCTTCAGAAAAAACCACGTTTTTTTATTTGCCAAACAGGAACTGTTTGAACTGGAGGGTATCCAAATAGATTTGCATCCCTCAATGTCCATATTTGGGTGTAAATTAGTATAAAGCTATTCTCGATTTTGCGAGGCAATCACGCCACGTCTTATATACACACGATTGGGCACGCCCGGTAAACAACGCAGCAGACCACCACAGAAGCGGCCGACACAAATGGTGGGTACTCTCCACTATGCCAAAACCTCGGGAAAACAGATTCACGTGGACGAGGCCATTTCACCTCCTCTATAAATAATTTGCCGATTGGTGTGGCTTGTGGACGTTTGCCGGGCCATGTCAGCCCACAGTATAGTCTAGAAGAAAATTGTGGTTTCCTGTTTTGCAATATTGTCAACGCTGTTCAAATTGCCTCCTTTTTGTACGTGGCCGTTGGGAACGCAGTCACGATAGAAGATTGCAATGTCAACGAAGCACAATTGACGTCAGAGCAATGAAGAACCAATGGCAAAATAGTTACTATTTCCACTATCTGAGAGTCGATTTTCAAAGTCCAAATTGTATCATAATTAAGGACTACCTCCTGATGGGTTGTTTATGTCTTGTTAAAGGCCATCGAAATCGTTGAAAGCCGAGCGTCCGCTACGTTGAATGATCCAAAAAATTGTGTCTATAATTCGATCTTGATGTACTACTCCATTTTCTGATGCGCAGCGAGTTTAAATTTCAGATTTCAAATACCTTAAAGGGAATCACGAAACAGGAATGGACTTTTCAGACTGGTTTTGGGTGGGTGGGTCACACCTAAATCACAAACAAGTTTTTCTCAAACTGCATTCTCATTCTTTTGTTTCTCTGGAAAAGAGATGCATCCAACAACAAGTCTCTTCTGGTCCGCCGTCCGTCATGCCCGGCTGTAGAAAGGCCGGCTAAGGGACGTTCGCTCAGCAATGTTGCTGTTGGGTGTACATGTACTATTCAAGGTCATGTGTCCGTGCGCGCGGTTTTTAAATAGTTGTTAAAAAAGAAACCTCCTTCCCTTCGGCACCCAACCCTCCCGCTCGACACGAGGCGGCAGACTACTTTATATAGTATACACACACAGGCACACAGACACACACACACACACCAATGTATAAGAGGAGGCTTCTCTAATGCTTAGAGGCATTCACATGGTTTGCTATCCACTCCCTACCCGCCGAACATATCCACCATCTTTCCCTTTTTCGACTGCTAGTGCCACCATTCTACTGTTCTCTACACTTAATAGGTTTCTACTCGCCGAACCGTGCAGACGTGATAAATTTTCTCTCTCGGCCTTTTTTCTTTTTTGCAGTGTGTGTGTCGTGAGAAAAGCAAAATTCTGCCATTCTTTATTCGCGTGTCATGTGACTGGCTTCGCAACAATTGTCAAATTTGACATCAACTTATTTTCGTCTGCGTTGCGTCTCCCTTGTCGAATTGCACATGTGTCAACAGAGACATTTTTCGTGGAATTGAAGAAAAATCTTTTTCATTTTTGAACATCCCCTTCGAAATCCGGCGATTGTTGAGGACTGAATCGTTATCTACTGCCACGTGCATCGCCCTGGGGTTTCGAACTACGTCTCTTTTTTGCCATTGCGTATAGGAAGACGCAAAACCTGGCTGCCTCCCGAGGGCAAGTCTTTTTGTGTAAAATTAAAGCGCAATGGCACTGTGGTCTTATTTCGGTGAAAGGAGAAGTTTCCGTAGGTCCACTGATTCGAACCAAAATGGGGGCCGACGTCTAGTCAACGGCCAACAACTTCATCGAGGGCGCAGCATTAGCGAGACCAACGACAGCGTTCTTGAAGATGTGGAAGAAGAGATTCCCAGTACAGAGTCTGGCTCATCGCCCACTGAAAGCAGCGTCTATCACAGTTTGCCCTCTTACCAGGGAAGTCTCCATCGCCATAACACTCTATTTAAACGCTGGATGGCCAGTCGAAATCGTTCAGTTGACGAGTCTGCCAGTTCGAACTCTCTTAACCGGCGTGGTGAACTGTTAAACGAGCCTGTTCCCGTTCACTATCATCGACGTCCTGTGCAAACCACCAATAATAACACCATTAGCACCGGCAGCATGTTCACACCGAGCAGTAGGCAGCGTGTCCGCCATAGTTCGGCGCCAGTTCCCAACCAACCTTTACGACTTGATACCAATTTCGTCGATAAAAATCTCATCGATGTCAAAGAAGATACGAATGATGGCGGCGAAAATGAGTCAGAAGATAATGGGGGCCATTCAAACAACAAGGACGTTTGGATTCCACGGAGGAACTACGTCTACAGAAAGGTAGATATTTATACATCCACTCGATCACGCCCTCTGAATCTTTCCCTCGCTTGTTTCTTTTTACAAAATGGGGCATGAGATCACAGTTGTCGTTGACACGTATACATACAATGAATGATGACAACAATGCAGACAGGCGTTTCATCGCCAATCCATTTAAGGCGAATGCACAAGGATTGTTTTCTGTGCTCCGCACTAGATGTCTCTAAAAGCATACCCTGCGCTTACAGTTTACAAGCTCTTGATTTGTTTTAAAGTTTATTTTTAAATGACCACGTGTTTTTCGTTAAAGAAAATGCAAACGTAAGAAAGAGAAACAACATGCTTTGAGCAACGCATGTTATTTCAGCCGGTTTGGTTATGATTTGTTTTTTCCTAACTGTCAAACCTCAAAAAAAGGTTGTGGTTTTACGAACGTCGTTATATCAAATCCCCTTCTTGTATTTGCTGCTGACTAAGCGAATGCCGTGCTCTAGTTTTTTCCTTTTTTTAAATCAAACTGGCCACCAACTGCTACCTTTCATCCGCACCCTGCTTTTTTTAAGGAATTTCTTTGTCGTTCAAAGTCGAAACGTCCTTCAAGAAAACAAAAAAATTTTTTCAAGGCGATCGTGGCTATTTATCCTATGCCCTGAAGTGTTGATTCTTCTTTCATCTCCTCCGTGAAATTTTGGCATTGGTTTTGGTGCAGTCGTTTTGCAAATCGCACAGAAATTATTTATATTGCTCCGCCCTCTGGCTGAGTGATCCGTGTGAGATTAGATCGCGATTCCACATGTTATCACGATAAACAGGGGAGGCTCAGAGTCTTTTGATAAGCATTTGTCGTGCCTTGGTTTAATCGGTAGCGCCGATGTTTTCTGTAACTAGTTTTGCCAGTTTGTTTGCCGGTTCTCAGGCTCTACTAACGAATCGGATATTCTTCATTAAACCTATTTTCATAACGATTTGGTATTTCCTTTTCGTTTTTACTACTTCGAGTTCCCTTTATCCGATTCAAGCCGGCTGATTGCCAACAGATTTGCTTGGTCTACGTGACTCGACCGGTTTCAAGGTTTGCTCTTCTAATGCGAATAATAGCAAGACGCACGTTTTCGTGATCCTGAGGGTGGGAAGGTCAAAATCGACCAATCGAAGGTGTCACCTTTAGAATAGGCACTTTGTTGAATTGAATTATAGTTTTTGTTTTTAAATTTGAAAGAAAACAAATTTGTTGTTTACTATCACATGTAATTTGTCTCATTTGACGGTTTCCATGACGACTATCGCATTGTTGTTTCCATGTAGATGTGCATGGAACACCTTCATTGCATAACAGCTTTCCTGGCATTTAAAGTCTCCTTTCTAATCCACTAACCCACAGGGCACCTGTCTTTTATTTATTATTAGCGTTTTTTCCTCCCTGTTTTCGTAAGTGTGTCTTGTTGGACTAGCGGCGGTCGTAAAAAACCATAAAAGGATTGACGGCCCTGCAGACTGGGTCGTGAGCGAAAATCTGCCCGGTACTAGAAAGGATTTTCCCGTCTTGCGACATTGTTAACTTTCTAGTCACACTCGATTATATCTACTTATAAACTGTGTGTACGTGCATCGCTTTACTACGTTAGGGATACCGCGCTAACTTTGGCAGTATCGCTAATCGTTGCGTTCCATCAGGTCCTTGGGGTCGTAAAATACCATTTGAATGTTAAAGCGGAATGGTCTTTTAGAACAGGGAATGATCAAACCGTTATTGTCTTTAAAAGGTGTACTTTCCCTCTTTTTGAAAGTTTGTATATCACAAACAAATGATTGACTCATCCCACCAAATTTTTGCTGGAACGCTTGTAATTAAACAAAAATTCCAGGTCATCAGATGGCCTGATGCAACTTTCTTTATTATTTAAAGAAATATGAAATTTTTGTTTAGTTGGGAGACGTTCATTGGTTGCTTTGTTTTCGTCCAGCCCGCGGGTTGCAACCCGCGGGTACTAAGACCATGCGCACGCTCACGCTTTTTTCACGGCTGACAGAGAGAGATCGAGAGGAATCCGCGCATGCACATATGCTCCGTGTACGACTCCTCCTCTACCCTACACCATCGTTACTCTATGTTACTCTTAAACACATGACGATGTGCCAGCTTGCGGTGGCATCGTCAGCAACGGGTTAATAGAAAAAAAAGCTTTAGCTTATCCCAGTCTGTGGGCATCTTCGGTCAGATCACGTAGTCCATGTGTGAGTGTCGACAGGATTTGTGTCTCAGTATTGTGCAAACAGTTACATTGCGTAGCCTCTGTGCTCTTGTCCGGGTAGTACATGTCAATGGTGAAAGTTGAAATCAATAGTCGACCCCTGTGTTAGTTTTAGGCAAAGCTTGGGAAATTGCGCTATTAAAAATTTAAAGTTCTTTTTTTTTAAGTAACGAGCTAGCAAAAATGAATCGCTGTTTAGGTTGCCCTACCGGCAATCACACGAGCGATTGTAGTTTGGTGAGTATGGCACTATGATGGAGTAACTGGGAACTGGACATCTTTCGATTTTTTTCCAAAACGTTTTTTTTTTTGGTTCAATTCTTCGTGAACTCTGTATCGATTCTTTGGTGGTGGCTGCCCGTATATACTCATCAATATTTTCAAACTTTGGAGAAACACTTTTGGTTTTTATTCTTTGTGTGCTGTGTGTTTTTCACCCTTTGCATTTCTGGGACTGGAGGACTTGTGTTTCCTGTTGGTTTTTTTATCGATTGTGGGTAAGAATGTTTGTTTCTCTAGTTAGTGAAAACATTTAGTTTTCCCTTTTTTTTGCTTTTCATCTTCTATATTTGCGCATGCGATTTTTGACTTTGAACTCCCCAAACAATGGTAACCGTAGTTTTGTTCGGTGGCAGTTCGAAGCGTAATCCAATCGATTGCATTTGTCAGATTTCAATTCTTTTTTACGTGACAGGATGCTATTAACTTTTCCATCCTTATGCGTCCTAGAAGCTTGACAAAAGAATCCAATCATTATATCCTTTTTCATATCAAAATTCGAGGAAAGTGTTTGTGTTGATTCGATCCCCCTCCGGAAATTGAATTGAGTACGCTCACTACTATATTCACGTATTCTTTTTTAAACTTGATTGTCCGGGGTGATGAAAAAATTAATTAAACAAGTTGCAAAAGTTTTCATAAGAAAAGAAAATTAATTATTTCATTGTGGCGTCAAGATAAAAAAGAATAACTAGGTGACGTTTCCCGTGTCACCAATTGAACCCATAGAAGCCTTTTCTTAATGTCTTATCGATCTGGGGTGGTGTATTGAGGACAAAGCCATAACTATTAATCTGTTGACATTTTTCGTTTATATACTAGTCCCGACGCGCGCCCATCCCATTAATTTTTCAAATCCCTTTTTATCTGATTAAACAATGGCGGGTGAATTTGAAATAAATGAGGACTATTGTATTGGTTCAAGTATGCTACCGTAAATTTATAGCTGTCTGACGTTTAGCTTAACAAATATTATCGTAAACTATATAGGAAACAGTTTGCGTGATATCAATGTCTAGTGCGTATCTCGTTCCTCTACGTGACGGTACCCTAGAGCCACGAAGTATGTTGTAGTAGCCAGGTATTGATCCTTTGTACTCGGTAGTGCAAGAGGTCGCCGTGTATTCCCACTCGTAATACAAATAGTTGATCCCCAAAACGTACGGACGTCAGACCTTGGAATTGTTTATATCCAACAGCTAAAAGCTCAACAATTATTAATCTTTTCCTGCGAACGAATTCGAGCGTAGTCTGAAGTGTCACGTTAGACTTTACTGTGACAAAGGATTGCACGTAAAACTAAACACCACGTTTCCTGTCGAGCTCCGCTTTCCTGTCATGATACCCTCCCCGTTATTTTAAGTTTTGGGCTTGTCCGTAAGCACATCGTTCGACTGGACTGTTCAGATAAAGTCACGCCGGCCCCTGGAGATTTTTTTAAATTTCTTTTTTTTCTTGGCCCCGTGACAAGATCATTAGCTCAGCAGCCTCTCGTGACTGTCGAGGGTTCAAACACCCCCGAAACGTACAATGTCGATTCTTTATCAACTTTGATCTTTCTTTTGATTTCTGAAAAATCTTACGGGAATACATTGTCCCTTAATTTCCGCAGGGAATCCTGTTCCTGACTTTGCAATTTGCTTACCTAATCATCCATTGTCCTTCCCCTGCCATTGTTCTTTTATCGGTTTCACTCACCGTCGCCTTCCTCCTGGAATGATGAAGCCTGTCGACTAGATATGATTGATCGACTATTTGGCTTCGCGCCCAAAACCCGACGGATGCGATTGAATCCCGCGGCAATTACGAGCGCAGGAATATGTACTCGATATCGATTACGGATAGAGGATACGGCTGAGAAATGGACTTGCAAACTGACCCATTTAAGGCGATCATTTTACAATGACGTCATCGGTGTCTGGCATTTAGCTCATATCTTAATCTATAAAGATTTTTGAAGTGGTAATGTAGAATACGTTTGAACATTGTCAATACTCCCCGTCGCATGCCGTTTTGGCTACTGGCAAGGCATCATGGTCATGGAACTGTTGGCTTCATGCCCACTGGCTGACTTGTCACGTACGCTTATCTCCAGAACACCTATAATGTACCGTCGCATTTGGGAAAAAAAATTGTTGGTGAAGAAAGGCACGTTTAGAATGGAAAAACATCATTTTTGTTGTTGTTTGTGTCGAAATCTTGGTTAAAAGCTTTACGCTTTTGAATGTGGATGCCATTTTCTACTAGGGCGAGCTGAAGTACAGACAGTCAGTTAGAATCGCTAAATTTTGATCAGATGTATATTTTTATGACTCTATTTTGCATAACTAACTATTTCGCAACGAATTATTAAAAGATCTACATGTATTAATGTTTATTTTTTGCTTCTAGTCTTCGCTCCCGCTCCCGGTGATCGTGACCGAAGACGTGGACGCTTCAGAAGTGGACAGGAGCCGGAGTCCTAGCGGCGCTATGACCAGTCATGACAGCGGAGCCAGACCCCGAGCAGGTAGGAATTTTAGACATAGGAGAGACTTGACTTCCTGGTTCCCGGGAATATCAGTTTCGTTTGTTGATATTCTCCTCTCTTTCACGTTTCTTAAAAAAAAATTTAACATCTTCAATGAGAAAATGAGACGATGATGTGTAATGTGTAATGGACTAGGGACTTGGAGTATGCCTCAACCTACTCCCGGACGACATGGCGCAACGCCGAGTTGTGCCATACCCTCCAGTTCAACGCTCGTTGGTACAATTTATTAAATCGCTACGCTTTTTGTCTCTGTTTTTGTCGCTTTTTCGCTTTGCCCGACGTGGGTTTATTATTGTTATTCCGTGTCAGTTAAGAGTCATGAGCTAGGACGATATGGCCCCAGCCTGCTGGGACTTGCCCTAAAATAAACAAAATGGCTCACCTGATTTGCCAAAAATAATCCCTTTTTCCCAGCGAATTTGAAACTACAAAATACCGGATTGTGAATGCTAACCTAACCCAGTGTAACAATCCAGAAATAGAGACGCCTAACAGCCGCATTGTTGACAGTCCTATCTGAGCGCTAAAAACATGTTACAAAAATCCATTCTGGATCTTTTTTCCGCATGCGCTAACATAACTGTTCTAATCTCTAATCTCGATAGTAATCAACATTACTAGGATTGAACACAGTGTGGTACAGCATGTCAATTTTTATGTCATCGGTGCTATCGTGCTCCCACTGGAACGTGACGTCCATGACCATCAACTAAATTCTAGTCTTTACTTGATTTCATTGTTTACAGCCGCCCACGATGATCGTCTACGTCGGAAATCTGGTGATGACGTCGGTTTATTCGGATCACCCGGCCGTCATAAGTCCCTTGGAAGCGCTCATATTTTCGAAGCATTTCGGCCGCGTTCCAAATCTGACGCTCAGCGCGCTATTAAGAAACCAAACATCATGAGCACAGTCAAAAACGCCGTTCAGGTGAGTTTCACCAATTTATACATTAAACGAAAAAACAAAATTCAATCAAAAATTCTTATTAACTCTCCAAGTCAGCTATTGGAACAAACAAGCGCATAAATAATTGTTGAAATGCTAGGTTTACGCAACCTTTAATTTCCGAGTAGCGAAACAGAGAATAAATTACATGGTTGCGGTTGCCATGGCCGCAATCGACTTATTCGTTAAAAAAAGCATACGATTAGAGTTTTTGAGACTGAATCAAACGGGGGTTAAGACTCAGGATCTGTCTTCTCATGTATATCATTTTAGTGATTGAATCCGACCATATTCTCATGTACAGAATTCGCTGATGGGATCGCCAATTGTTGCCGGTCGTATTGCGTCACCCGGGAGTCCATCGTCTCTTCCTTACGAAGTCCCTACCACATACGGAAGTGGAAATGGCGGCACTGACAAAAACCGGACACGATCCATCACGGAAGCCTCAGCATCACGTGGACCCGTCTCGAAAGTCATGGACATGTTTCGCAATCGCTCGCAGAGTGTCACATCGGATGACAAAAGAAAAGTAATTGATCTTTTAAAGTTAACCGTCATCTGTACGTTTTCTTAATGTACCTCTTTTTACGCTTTTTTTATTAGCAAAAGAATCAGCCGACCGTCGTCATTAGCAACAATAGCAACAGTCATGGTAAGTCTTTAAACAGAAAACATTTAAGCCGTCCTTTTTCCTAGAAATATGAGGCTCTCATACGTTTCAAAAGGGATTCTGATCCCACGTTGCCAAAGAGCGAAGCGTCGACAAAGTTCGACATCAGTTATCGTAGTCAAAAAAGGCTCCACAGATGTCTACCGGTTCGATAACCTGCTCCGAAAGATTCTTTCTTTTTGTAACACGAGGCTCGGTGAGACCGATTTTCTTGTTGCTAGGCAGACTTTTAAAACAGTTAATGCCGCCGTGGGGGTCGTAAATTGGACAATGTGGCACCTCTGCATTTTCTCGCTGTGTTTCTTTTTCTTGGGAAGTTTTTCTCGTCTGGTTGCAATCAGAAAACAGTTCGACGCCGTGCTCGCTCCCCGAGTTTTTCTGTTAGTTACAGTATTTTAAAGAAAATTCGTGCCTGTTTTTTGTATTTCCTCTCATTAAGTGCAGAGTTACATAGTGAAAATTCATGTTGAACGTTGTCCCATTGCCTACGTGGTTTGCGTCACACATTTAAGCCTCTCTTACTTTTTCGTGCGTACCCATAATCGGTGAACACTCGGCCCCCTTAAATAACTTGTTTACGACTTTCACTCGGAACTCAAGTTGTGGGACTGATTCAATTCAAGAACAGCAAGCAGAGCCTTAGTGAATTTGAAAACATTCACCACCGATTGAAATCCAAGTTTCCTTGAAAATGGCAGGAAGAGAAGAATTATTTTCAATGGATGATTTGGAAACTGCTGTTTCCATGGCGTCTATTGCTGACGAAAGCTACCCTTCGCAAGTGTTTACAGAGCTTGAACCACTAGAAGTTGAAAGTGTAAACATACCCCAGAAAAGTGACTCCAGCACAATCAGCTTGCTGGGGTCATTGGGTACCATGGATGCTACAGAGAGTGTCAACTCTTTTCAGTATACCAACCCCTGCATGCCTGTCAATAGCTTCTCTAGCGTGGCATTAAAGTCTGATGATCCCATGTGGCAGTCTTGCTTGACTCCTGAACCACCAATTTCACCTGTGCCTAAGGTTGATCACGAGTTCATCAATGATTTGCTATCATTGGTTGATGAAAACCCCGTTGCAGTGGCCTCTGTCGATTCACCGTCCAGCCTTCCGTTTCATCCTGAGCTTAATGTCAGCCGCCAGCTTCCCACACGCGCTAAAAGCTCTTCCAAAATAAGTGCCGAGACGTTCCATCACCTGTTCTCGTTCGGGAAATCCCATTCGCATCCGAATGAGGAAACAAAGAGTGGCTCTGCTAAAATGGATTGCTCTACGGATGGCCAAAAGATGTCATCCTCTTCTGGAGAGAAAGGTCATCGCCACTTTTGGTCCCACAGGACGAAACACAGTAGCATGGAAGACAAAAAACATGACTCGTCAAACTCTACTAGCCATTCGCATGGCAGTTCGCATATCTTACACGAACTGGGCCATTATCTACGTCGCTTTTCACATAGCACCAGTCATGATAAGGAAGTGGGAACGGAACCGCCCCGTAAGCACAACCGTGTCCATCGTGTATCTTACAGCGAAGACAGCGAAAAACCAGCTCCAATAGCGATGCGAGACCGTTCCCATTCGATGGGTGCGAAACCCAAAAAGCGCAGTGATAAAATCACCACCAGTCCTCAAGCCGTCCAGACCGTTTACAATATTTATGACACTATTGTAAAAGAAGGTAAATATAGATTAATAACATAAGTTATGTTAGTTGCCAATCAACCGAGTTGAAGCGGTCGACGCTAGATGGCTGAACCGGTTGTTTGGACACTCTTTCAGTCACGCCGAGCAAGCAAAATTTCCATGTAAGGTCGGTTGCTGTTAAGGAGAGCCCTCTTTGTTCCGGGTGCAAGAGCTGTTGGATCTTGTCGGTCAAGTACAAGACGTGTGTAAAAGAGTCGGAAGGTAAAGAAAGGATGGAAGGAGTGTGGGATTGATCCAGTCACAGTTCCAAGTTCGATCGGTTGGGCCTGCCCACATGTCTTATCGTCTCTTGTAAATCGGTCTTACTTCTCTGTCATTGTGTCGTGTGGGTGCGCCTTTGCCTTATCGGCACGAGGAGGGCGAGTGTATGTACCCTATACTGTCTCTCCGTCACGTCGTATTCAGATTCCGTACAGTCGTGCCAAGATCTAGTCAGGCCTACATTTTCCGTCTCAAGTTCCTCGGATTGCGTTCCCCTTTTGTTCAAGTGCCGCATCTGAAATGTTTCGTGCCAGTTTCGGCTCGTCCAACGTGAAGAAAAATTTGAGATTGAAAGAGACGGCGGCCGACGACAAAATTGAAAAAGAAAAACGCCGTAAGTAGGGAATGTAATTAACGTTGTTTCGGCAGTCGGATCTTTTTTTCTTTCTTTATTTCTGTGGAAGAATAAATTATTGGCAATGCAAGTCACACGACCTTTGGTTGTCTCATCCTGACGAGATCCGACTGCTTAATGGAATTAACTAGTTTACGTTGGTCGACGTGATCACAAGCCAGGGAAGATGGATACAATGTATAAAAAGCCTAAGTAAATGCGTAAGAAATCGATAAAATTGTTATGATAGATACTTTATGCCCGCCAGTGAACCTTTCTTTTCACATGCGCAGAGCGTGTGTTCATCGCTGATCTTTTGTTCTCGGTCGATTATTTCGTTCCAGTGTTTACAGAGCCAAAAAAAAAAAATACGTTTGAAGCGTCACCGTTTTCCTTGTTGTCATTTTTAATTGTTATGCCAAAAACCCGTACACTATTGTCAGTAGCTTCTCGGCTGCCTGGCACGTCGCAGGTGTTCAGTTGAGGCTCGGCCATTTAGGACCTGTTCCAGTGGCCTTGCAAGGGCTATGGGACTATGCAATTCGTTACCATCATTGCAATGTGGCTGTTTTCCGAAATGTTGTTGCCGTTGCTGTGCATCACGTCGTCCGGTCGATAGAGAGCAGGGTACTTCCCCGCACAGATACGTTTTCCACTGGTCCTCACTGGCATCCGTTGGCAGTGCGGATCCCGATGCTCGGCGCCGCAACTTGCCTATCTATTCCAAGGGCTGGAACTCGCCCGAGTGCCAACCAACATCGTTCGAACTTTCCCCACTCCTTGCCAGTGATTCCGTCCGGGTTCAAATCGTCCAATCCCAGCCTTTATCGTTTACTAAAGTCGTCTGCCCGCCAACGCCAGAATGCCTCTCCAAAAAGGCCGGCAATGCAAGTGTTTGTGATTCATCATTGCTTGTTGAACGAGGAAATGGACTTGGTCCTCGCATGCAATCGAATCTTGTCCGATCTCGGTTAAATAGACCTCGTTGTGTGACGCAAACACGTCCTCCTAGCCCTGGATTATCCGATTTTTGGAACGAATTGAGCCATACGCTGCATTTTTTACGCTTCCGGAATCCGGTCATGTGCGAAGTGAGCTACACAGCCAACTGCGCACCGGCTGCCCGTCTCTTCATTCCATGCCCGATCGACAAATCCTTTGTTTCTTCTCTTATGCTAACTCCGCCTCCTTCGCCCGCCCTATCAATCCATTCTGCTTATACGATCCGTCCTCCCTTCGCTGTCCGTTCTAGCCACAATTTCATCCGCGTTTCGAGTTTAAAAGAGAGATCTGGTACCTGAGTCGTCATGATGAGATTTTCACTTATCGAGAGCTATGGATCACGATCCCATTGTTATTGTATGGATTTTTTTGTTTTTTCTTTCCCTTTGTATAGGTGCTTTGATTAGGCGCGGCGATGATCGTCGAAGAGCATCCCTTGGCGCAGGAATTCCAGGAGCGCTACGCACTGGTGACAGCGCCTCGTTTGATCCCAATCATGCGGCCATTCTGTTCCGCGATTCCAGAGGAGTAAGTTTGAATTCTTCGCTGTTTGGCAGCTATTAAATAGTGCAATGAACTGTACAAAAAATGCTGTTATGGCGCCGTGCATTATAGTACAGACGCACAAGGCTGCCTGATTGTCTAATAAGTTCATAAGTTTCCCTAAAATCAGGAAAAGCGTTCGTTGAGCTATTGTTTATGAGAAAAACAAGCGTAGCAAATGAATGCGAAATAAGTTAAATTTTTTTTTCGTTAGTTTTATTTGATGACGCATTGAATCAAGTTGTTTCTGTCATGTTTCCTGCTTTGACTCATGTCTAAAGAATGTGTTATTTTTTTTCTTATTCGTTTCCAGCTTCCAGTCGCCGATCCGTTCCTGGATAAACTGGATTTTGGGGATTTGGGTAAGGACAGTCTGTTTCGACGCACACATGCCACTCCTTACGCGGCCGAAAGAAGGCAGTGGATCAAAATGTGAATCACGAAAAGAAGAGGTGATTAGAGCTGGGGTCTGATGGATGGGGTCAATCGTATCTGCAGCGGGAACTGGCATTTGCCACCGTCGTAGGCTAATAACGTTGCCAAGATTCGAGTGTGTAGCTCCGCCTCTCTTCTTTTTCTAAAATTAGATTTGACGCCAATACCTCTATCCTGGATGGAAGACTCTGATCGTCCTTTTTGCGCCCGCCAAAAGTAGGATCGGCAACCCATCCAATAGCGGAACCCTCTTCTTCTCCGCGCGCAAGCGCATAGTTATTTTATTATTAATCAACAATGTCATTACTTGTATAGACAACACACATGGTTGCCTACTGCCGTGGATCGAGCGATATTCCGTACGCTACGTTGTTGTGAGGAGGGCTATTCAGGTCGGCGAATGTCACCTTGACTGGCCACAACTGGCAGTGACAGTTGGGATCGAACTTCATGCCTAGCACCATCGCGTTAGTTCTTCAGTTGTGCTCATCTTGTTGCGTTTCGAGCATGATGCCGCGGGTACTCACGTAAACCGTATCGAGCAAAAATAATCTTGAACTTTGGAATCGAATTCCCTGCCCGTCAGAAGTCACGCACACAGCCGACACTCGACGCTTAACCTGTGGTATGCTCGCGTTGCTTTCCTCGACCGTTTGCAGTCTCGCCTCGACCAGTCTAGCACCAAGTTCTCGTTGCACTAGCCAGTGGAAGAGCGCCGCGTGTACTTGATTTATGTCTGGAGCTGACGCCGTTTGTCCACAGATGGAACGCTGCCCATTTTGCAATGAAAGCCCCGAAGGGTACCATGCCATCAGTCGGTGAAAACTCGAACGTGTCCTCCGTTGAGGTCGTCGAAGAAAACAACAACATCAACGACAGTTAGAAGACAAAGAAGGATGGTGTGAATGTCGATAGTCGGCGACGCTTGTGAACTGGGACGCCATGCTGTGTCTTCATTACTATTCCAACTACGTGACAGTTCGGATCCAAGGAGACGACGAGGAATATAGTTTGGACCAGATTAAAGAGTTCGAAAACGTGCAGCATCCAAATTGGAGGGAAATTCCCGATATTGCAGGTGTTTATGGGGAAACAGGTTCTCGATGTTAAGACGGTGCAAATCATATTGGGCTCGGTGGTGGTATTGATCCTAGTCGTGTTTTATCGATGGTTGGCCATTCACCGTGATGGTCATCAGCGCCAATGTTTTGACCAAGGGAAACGGGGATGTCTGATGGGTTTTCACGCTATTCTGTCAATCTACGACGCGAAGTTGTCTTGTACCTATTTATATTAAGATGATCTTGGACGTTGGCCAGGCCCATTATCTGTGCTCTCTGCGCTGGGTTCCACATTACAAGCTTCCGTGTGGCGTGAAATCGGATTTAAATGTTATGAGCTTTTTCTTTCTTTCTTATCAGTATTTGTTTAAGCATACCTGAAAGCTCTATTGGCATCCTGACAATGTTTTATTTCGCTATTTCCATCTCCTGATAAATCGATTGTCATGAACCATGCGTTGCAGGGAAAACGTGAAGAGACGCGCAGAAAGACAGAATTTCCGTCCGCCTTTAGATAATCAATTCACAGATTCTAATTTTAAAACTTGCGCCCGTGTGCAGTGTTGAAATACGAATTATCCTTTTTGGGATGGAGCGCCACGAGCAAATATTTTAAGGGTGCCCTTCGTGTGTTGTGACTACGAGTAAAATGTTGGATAGCCACGATGCTTGATTGTAAAAGAACGTTTCAATGAATTTTCCACAGATGATGAAAACCAGATTTTCGTCAAGTTCTTCAAGTTCCACAAATGCTACGATCTCATACCGACCAGCGCCAAATTGGTCGTCTTCGACACCCAGCTTCTAGTAAAAAAAGCTTTTTTCGCACTTGTTCATAACGGTAATGGCGCAAGCAAAGTTGGCTGCCTTTTGTATAGTGTAACATTATCATTTGTTTTCATTTCAACTGACAGGAGTTCGTGCTGCGCCATTGTGGGATAGCAAGAAACAATGTTTTGTTGGCATGCTGACTATCACAGATTTCATCCGCATCTTGCAAATGTATTACAAGTCCCCATTGGTGCAAATGGAAGAACTGGAGGAGCACAAACTAGATACATGGCGAAGTAAGTGGTCAATAAATAACGCAAAAGCAACAACAATTTTAATCGTATGCGTTTATCTTTGCTATTCATCCGTAGATGTTCTTCAGCAGGATTATAAAGGACTTCAGAGTATTAGCCCAGATGCCTCCCTTTTCGATGCGATTTACACGTTGATCAGTAATCGAATTCACCGATTGCCTGTTATCGATCCACAAACAGGCAATGTCTTGTACATTGTTACACATAAGAGAATATTGCGTTTCCTCTTTCTATATGTGAGTACCGCGAACATCAGTTGTTTATTGTTCTGTATTCATCTTGGCCTCTATTTTTAACAGTTGAAGGATATGCCGAAACCAAGTTTCATGAACAAGACATTGAGGGAATTAAACATTGGCACTTACGATAATGTCGAAACGGCCAGGCCTGATACCCCAATCATAACCGCGCTTACCAAATTCGTCGAAAGAAGAGTCTCTGCTTTGCCCATTGTGGATGCACAAGGCAGGCTGGTCGATATCTACTCCAAGTTTGACGTTATCGTAAGTAAAACATTCTGTGATCACGAGAGAAAAAACAAAGGTTTTACGTTTCTGGTTTTGTGACAGAATTTGGCTGCGGAGAAAACCTACAACAACTTGGACATTACCCTTACCCAAGCCAACGAGCATCGAAACACTTGGTTTGAGGGAGTTTCAAAATGCCACCTCGACGATCCCCTTGGTACCGTAATGGAAAAGATAGTTAGAGCCGAGGTAATTTTAGGATATTAAATGTGGGAAATTGATTTAATATCAGCGTAACCATATTTCAGGTCCATCGTCTTGTTGTCGTGGATAACGAGGATCACGTCATCGGCGTGATTTCGCTGTCTGACATTCTTTCAGAACTTGTTTTAAAGCCAAGCCGTGAGTTTTTCTTGATTCTTTTTCCTTTACGATGAGAAACTCGCATCATTGTTAGTTATACGGTGAATTACTTTAGTTTCATTTGCAGGCCATTCAAAGAAAAATAGTTTAGGTTCCGACGCCGAAAACACTGGCACTATACCAGAAGAAACGGGATCTGATGATGAAATTGAATTGGCCTTCAAGGCGGAGACCTTGGACCAACCTTTAGCAGCATGTGAGGATATCGCAATGATGGATGATGATGAAGAAAGTTCAAGGGAATTACGGGATGCTCTGAATGGTGTCACTATGGCGGAAACCAATAAGCCAGCCGTTGTTTCTGTAGGAGAGTGATTGTGTTCATTGCACAGACATTGCGGCATATGTACACGTTGTTGTTTTTCCTTATCTTTCTTGTTGGATGTAAAAACCTGAGTGTTTCGTACGTCAACCATCTGTGGGCGACTGCTTTTCATGCCGTAAACATTGTGATTGCAACTCACCATTTGCCCATTTGCAACGTTGTTCACTCTTTCCTCTTGTTCTTGCAACTGGGTAATTTGTTGATAATCAACAGCATGATATATATATATCTTTTCTCTTCTGATTCTTATCCCCAATGAGCAAAAAAATATTATTGTACGTGTGGTATATACATAATATGAGAAAGGCGAGCGGTGACATCCATACGAATCAATCGCTGGTTTCTGTTTGATAGAATTATCTCAATATTTTTTAATTTTCTTTCTGCGTTTTAAGTATTTCTCCTCCTCTTGTTGCCATACGTTACCATTTTGCCAAGTTTTTTTATGGAGCTTTTATGGCTCACGGCTCTCATAATTCGAAAAAAAAAGTGTGATTCATGAGTGGGCGCTTGAAGATGTGTAAATCTCTCTTTAACCCAATGTTCCTTTGTCTTTAGTGTCAAACGATTTTGTACTTTTCGAGTACTTGTGCATATGAATAAGCAAATGGAACTAAAAAGAAATCAGGTGACCTGAGAAATCGCAAGGAAAAAAGATCGTGCGAGAGGGATTATGTTCTTAGAGAGAGTAAATACAAATGTCGAAACTACGCTTATCATACCTCGTCATTTCTACGTGAGATTGAAGGACAGTTTAAGGACGCAATCTGGGATTTAAAACATGACAGCTGATATTGAGGTTAGGAAACGTGCTTTTCAGAAGCTAGGAGCTAAAGAAAGAGCTTTTTCTGTACCAAAAATAGGTTCGAGCAGTTGAAACAAGGGTCTGCCGCATACTTAGGCATGATGTCTATTATACCAATATTTTCTGTGTTAAATTACAAAACAAAACACGTTTTGATTTTATTAAATATCTTAGCCCACTTCCTTACGCAAGCTAGCTACCGAAAACAAAGACTAGCTGGGGGGAGGAATCACAAAAAATGTTGTTTTATTTGATTCTGTTACGGTTATTACAAGAAATTGGGAGTAACAAATATGATCGTATAACCCTGAGTGATATTATGTTTTTAACAACGGCGAAATTCCGTACGACATTTTTTTGTCAGTTAATTTGCCGAACCCTCAACGTTTTTCTACCGAAAACATACCTGAGTGGCGAAGTGGCGAGTGCAGAACCAAACGTCGTCTGCTCGTGGTAATGCCTATATTGCTTACATAGCCGAATTCCAGGCAGCAATCGGTCGAAACTTTCTTGTTTTCAACTGATCAGAATTCGTCATTAACAACATTGACGTTAAACGGAATGGATATCACTCCCGCCCCATCCAATAGAGCAAACCGTTTTATGTTGGAAGGCGTGGGAACCCGTGTTATTCGTGGTCCTGATTGGAAATGGGGAAAACAAGTGAGTGCCCTCTTGAAATTTGCATATTTGTAATTTATCAAAGAAAGAGGAGTTTCTTGTTTACTACTGAAAACTAAATCTCAATAATGCATACAAATGACTTACTGCAATTTCCCAATGCAGGATGGAGGTGAGGGCCATGTCGGAACTGTTAGGAACTTCGAATCACCGGAAGAAGTGGTTGTTGTCTGGGATAATGGGTGTGACAATCCTAGAACTAAATTTTCTTTTAATTTTACTAATAAGTTTGTTTGTGGACAGAACTGCGGCAAACTATCGTTGTTGTGGAGCTTATGATCTACGTAACCTTGACAGTGCACCCACTGGAATTAAACATGAAGGAACAATGTGTGATACTTGCCATCAACAACCTATATATGGAATTAGATGGAAGTGTGCAGAGTGCACCAACTACGATCTGTGCTCAATATGCTATCATAGCGATAAACATCACCTCAGACATCGATTTTACAGAATTACCACTCCTGGCACAGAAAGGTAAAAAATAAATTTTCACTTACCTCAGTTCGTGTGTTGTGCTTTGACGTTAAAGTTACTTTTGCATTAGGGTACTGCTAGAACCCAGGCGAAAAAGCAAGAAAATAGGAATACGTGGCATTTTTGCTGGTGCACGCGTTGTCCGGGGAGTAGATTGGCAATGGTATATCAGTTTCGTTACAAGTTTTATCTATAGAATTCATCGTTTGTAATAAAATTTTAATTTATGTTGGTAGGGAGGATCAAGACGGTGGAAATGGTAGACGTGGAAAGGTGACAGAAATACAAGATTGGTCAGCTGCGAGTCCTCGGTCGGCTGCCTATGTTATTTGGGACAACGGTGCCAAAAATCTCTACCGAGTGGGTTTCGAGGGAATGGTAAAAGGAAATTAGTTATCATTCAATATGATCTGAAGTTCAGCGTTTTTTATGTTTCCATCAAAGGCGGATCTAAAGGTTGTCAACGATGCCAAAGGAGGAACATTCTACAGGGATCATTTACCCCTTTTAGGGGAACAAGGTCCAGGCCGTTCCGGTCTGCATGGATTTGCTATCGGTGACCAGGTAAAAACAAAAAACAAAAGTTTAACTGTCTATATTATTGAAGAAATTCCCTGTGTCGTGCAGGTTAATGTGGACCTAGATCTGGAATTAGTGCAAACCTTACAACATGGTCACGGTGGCTGGACTGATGGAATGTTTGAATGTCTTGGAACGACCGGCACTGTCGTGGGAATAGACGAAGATCACGATATTGTAGTTTCCTATCCAAGTGGCAATAGGTATTTTACTTTCTTTTTCTTGCTACCTGTATTTATCTCAACATTTACGTTACGTTTTGATCAGCTCAGCGTTTGTTTTATCTATTTTTGCACTTATTCCTATTTCTTTTCTCTTTCTAAGGTGGACGTTTAATCCTACAATCCTTAGAGTCGTCGTACGTGAAACCCTTATTGCAACTTCATTTTCTGAAATGCTGATCCTCAGATTTACACTTTAGGTAACAAGTCCTCCGCCGGGCAGCTCCAACGTAGACGTCCAGCTGCAATTCTCTGTTGGAGACCTCGTGCAAATTTGCAGTGACTTGGAGCGTATAAAGATCTTGCAACGAGGACACGGAGAATGGGCAGAAGCCATGGCACCGGTATGTCAAAGCTTTGTTCTTGACGATATAAAAAAGAGATTTATAATCCATTTACGAGCTGTCGTTTCGTTTATTAAAACCCATAGTATTGTTTTTTCTACGTAATTTTAAATATTTATCATTCATTGTTTATATGGACATGGATTCGGACTAACATTTCTTTATTTTCTGTGTATAGACGTTGGGGAAAGTTGGCCGTGTTCAGCAAATTTATCACGACAACGATCTTAAAGTAGAGGTCTGTGGGACATCGTGGACATATAACCCAGCGGCTGTGACTAAGATAGCGTCCGACGGTTCGTTGCCAGGAGCAAGCAACGGAGGTAAATTAGAGCTTTATTAAGCAAATCTTCGTTTTCCGATTCCATGAAGGAATTTCGATGGTTAATATATGTGCGATTATCGTTTTAATTCACAGAAAACCTGAGCGCTTTGTTGAAGAAGCTGTTCGAAACTCATGTCACTGGAGATGTCCACGAGGAATTGGTCAAAGCGGCTGCCAATGGAGACACCCAAAAAGTTGAAGAGATTCTGAAACGAGTGGATGCCGATGTCAACGGAGTGTTTGCTGGGCACACGTATGTATATTTAATTTTTTAAATATTGCATTTAATTGTATTTCAAACCAATTAAGATTGAAAGGATTAAGAATTGTAATTTAAGAGAAGAAAGAAAACATCTAACGTGAATCTGTGTTTTTTTTGCAGAGCTCTCCAAGCAGCCAGCCAAAATGGTCATCTTGAAGTAATCAAAGTGCTCCTACGGTACAAAGCCGACGTCGAAATTGAGGTTAGTGCTCGTTCATCTTCTTTTTATGTCTAAATGCGCTTTCTTGTTGTACGGTTGGCTGTAACATTCGAAAGAACTGCAACATTAGGTCAGAAGGGATAGTGGTTCGCCGAAAACCATGCGTTTTTATCCACTTTTCTTTAACATACCCGGGTGTTGGCATTTTATTTTTGTGGCCATATATTCGGAGTGTAGGGACAAACGCCCATCCTTGTGCAGCATTAGGACAGTATAGTAAATTAATGATTTCCTTAAATGCTTCTTACAATTGCTAGCCTATTTGACAAAAAAAAAACAGGGCAGGAAGGGAAGTACTATTTGGAGATTTTAGGCGTACTCTTTATGTTGTCATTAGTTATTAATGATTCGGGAGTGTTGTTGATTACGTTAAAGATAAAAATGTCTGTCCGGGTCGAACAAATGTTAACAACGAAGTGTCTGTAAAAGAATGAAATTTCTTAGATGCGTTACCTGAAAAGTAAAATTCCCCTAGCGTCTTTTCCCATTTATAATTTATCGTTTTAAATTTAGGGTTTTAGTTTTGATTTTAAATATTATTTGTTGTTAATCTAGTACTCTGTGAAAGGTTATATCAGGACGGCCGTAGGGTATGTAATAGACGATATGGGTTGGGATTGGCTGCTGTATACGGCTTTCCAATTAGAACGTTACGTTTATCACTTCTTGAGTTTTTATTGGAAGATACCTCCCTTTGCTCGTTTTTCTAAGAAGACAAGAAAATTGGATATGGATTTTTTTATTTGTTCCCGAAGCAAGGTATGTTTTCATGACCAGAGGCTTCCCGATACTGTTAAGGGATGTTTTCTTTGAGGTGAATGGGTATTACTTTGCTTTTGTCGTCATCCGGCCTGTCCAAGGTCCATTTCTTTTGCTGTGATGTCCAATTGTCTGAAGACAATCGTTGCTGCTGACGCGTCGGTATTGATTTATGGATCGTGCCCGTCGTTGGTAGCTGTTTCCGCAGCTCGTCCCACTTTTTCTTTCTCGTCCTTGTCATTTAGAATTATGGGTTAATTTTTTTTTGTAACGAATCTTACCTAGCTACAATGGTTGCCGTGAAAGTCCATAGAAAAGACTTTAATTTTCGCGTATTGATCTAGCATCTCTGTGAGCTATGTCATGTCGGTTGTTTTGTCCGATCTTGCGACCGTCGCTGGTAACTTCGTTCGTTACCAACTGCCTCAACCGAAGTATCAAACGGGCTCGCCTGCCCCATTTTTACCGTCTAGCGAATCAATCACTGCTGATTACTTACTTTTGGAGTCTGTACTCGTTTAAATTGCATCCCAAACATTATCATATAGGATAGTGTTCAGCCCGTGGCCTGTAATCGTATTCCGACCGTTTATGTGGCTTTTATTTGCGATTACTTTAAATTTAGTGCTCACTTGTCCTGTTTTTATGCCACGGGGGTTGAGATCAATAGTTTTTGTGTCATCATCGTTGCAGTAGACGGTGGCAGTCGGTTTAACTATGCAATCGGTGCCAAGAGATTTGTTCGGATGCTTCACAGAGTGAAGAGATCGTTTGCCTGTATACGGCTTTCAACCAGAAATATGTCGGCTATTGCTTGCGAAAAACCGTATTTGAAGAGTCGAGGTCGTTGTAGATGAATCCCAAGCCTGCTCAGTCGGCTGGCAGCGTGAATCGATAAATGCTTATCCTTTCCGGAACCGTACAATATGTCAACAAATGCTGAAGCAATCGCGACCGTAGATGCTTCGGCTCTTTGGTTCTACAATGAAAAGCGATACAAAAAGATTTGCCCATGTAAGAATATCGTTGAGATGTTCATTTCGGCTTAACCTACATAGCTTCTATAGGTTTGCTTAATACTGTCAGTTGCATCAAGCTGTTCATTTTTTGAGACAGGCTTTTTTTTTTTTTACCTCGTTGGAAGGGAAAACTTTTGATGGGAACTTTTCGTTTTTTGGTTTGACTTTGAGTTACTTTTCCTTTTGTTTTCGCCTGACGTAACGACTCAAATGTTGCAAACTTTAAAAAATAAAGTTGTTTGTGACTGAAAAGTGTTTGTAATGAATTTGAAGCTACTTTGATATGACTTGCTGAGTTGCCATGCCTAAATCTAATGTTTTCTAATTGTTTAGGACAAAGATGGAGATCGTGCCGTTCACCATGCGGCGTTCGGCGACGAGCCATCCGTAATGGAAGTGCTGGCGCAGAGCGGAGCCGATCTCAATGCCCGTAATAAACGTCGCCAGACAGCGCTGCACATCGCCGTCAATAAAGGTCACGTCGGAGTTGTGAAAACTCTTCTCGAGCTTGGGTGCCATCCAAGTTTACAGGTTAGATTTTTTTTTATTCATTCTGGAGGGCTGTTAATTTATTAGTTAAGAATTGCGGCGTTGCTCAATGAATTTTGCCGTTGCCGTTTTGTCTCGTTGGAACGTAACGAGTGACAGATAAGCTCTTGGAAAGGGAGCCTTTTTGTGTGCATTATTTAAACGGGAAAAGCGCATAGATATTTAAGTGGAAATGGTTGAGGTCTATGAGTTAAATGATTTATAGCAACTAGAGCTTTCGACACAGCAGGCAACTTAGTGAGGCAAAAACAAAAGCAACGGCGTGTTCGTTTCCTAGGGATCCAAGTACTCAAGCTGCTATAGTGTAATCCATTACTTCCACTAGAAAAAAGCGGACAAAGAAAGGAAGATTGTTTATTCATTTTTTTAATTCTCTCTTTCTTCCTCGTCCTCGATGTTGGTGAGGATTCTTTTCCGTCCCCTGCAGCGGTCCTTTGCGACTCGACGGTGTTACCGTGTAAACAGAATGAGAGACAATGTTTCCTAGTCCCGACTGCCGTTGAGATCAGTCATCTTTATTTCTTATTCACTTGTCTTATTAGACATTTCTTGTCTCCTATCATTGCTATCCAATTTTCTTCCCCATTTGCGGGCTTGCCAAAGCCCTTTGCAATGAAAGCGAGTGAGTTTGAGCGAGAACCGGGGTCGAATTGGTTTATGCTAAGCTGGGGAAAAAGCTCAGAGCGCGCACGAAATCGCGTTTCAACTGCACGTATCCCGCGTTTGTTCCTCTTTTTTTTTTGGGAGGGGGGGGAGGGTGATAACCGTCGTCGAGCACACACACGCACGAAAACTGAAATCTTTTTTAATAATCTTTCCTTTTCTGCAACACTTTTCATTGCTAGAGGCAAATCGATGTCTGTATGGCAGGGCAAATGCGCGCGCTGTGTTCGTCGCAGTGTATCGTCAAGCCTTCCTTCGCCGTGACAACTCGGCTACACTCTTTTGCACTTGTTCCGTAGAATACAGGAACTTTGAATTTTTTTTTTTTATGTGCAAGGCTGGCCAATAGAATAGATGCTTTAAGCTACTGACCGATTCTTTCTTTCCCCCGCCGTCTGCGATTTCATATCCGTTGCCGTCGTCCTTTTGGTGAGCAATGCGGCTGTTCATTTCACGCCGTTCAAAGTTTCGAGATGCTATTCCGCCCCGTCGTGAGTAGATCGATAGATGCCATTCCTCGTACCGTCCGACTGGAACGATTTCTTTTGTCATTTTGTTGCCGTACAAAGACGGAATACCATTCTCTCCACTCTGGTTCCCAGGTGATGCGATTCAGACATTTGCCTCACTGCATTTGATTGCAGGCTGAATTTCCTTCCTCCCTTTTTATTTTATTTATCTATTTTTTTGTTTTTGACTGACCGAGTAGACTGTTCAATTCCAAGAAGGAAGAGAAGTAACTCCATTTTCCCGTGCCATTTTCCTCCACCGGTCTAAGCCGATTTACTAGGTTTTTTGCTAGACAGTGAACGGAAAATCGACGAGAGGAGAAAACTTAAGTCCACCTTCGGTTGGTTTTCGTTTCCCCCCCTTTTTTTTTTATTTCTTTTTTTGCTCGTTATCGAAAAGCAGAAAAGGCTGACACAAGCGGCTGATTGGGTGCGCTCCTACTACGGTACTGATGTGTCTTTCCGACCGTTTTCTTCGCTCAAGACGTTGTGGCTGTGGGTCTTTCCTTTCGCTTAGCCGACATTTGATCCCTTGCTCTTTTTCCGTCATTTATCATCTTTCAACGGCAACGAATTTAGCCGTGACGCTTCCCTTTCTTACTTTTTCGGTTCTTTTGCTTAGTTTCACGTAGGAACGTCGAAAAGGGATACTGGATCATTTTTTTTTCCCCGATAGATTTTTGACAGCTGATTATTATCTTTTTTGCCGCGATATAAAATTACGTCGTTGCGTCTCCGCACGGTTCGATAATGCGGTTGATTTTACCGTGCAATGATTGGAGAAATGAGAAAAAAAAACAAAAAAAGAATAGGAATAGCCTATCAAATGAAACTGCTGAACATTCACTTTACTTTTCTTTTCTTTTCCCGTCCTTTTTCTTTAAAGCACTGGACGTACACGAAGCAGAAAACTGTGTAGTGAGCCCTTATCGATCTTTTTCACTTCAGTTGGGGGCTAAATCCAGTTTGTAAAAGCGCTTTGGCCGAGAACTAAAGAAGTCGTTGAGCAGTTGTCTATCCCAGCATTCAGAATGACGTATTATCAAAGGGTCATCTGAACTTTGCCCAGTTAAAAAATCGCCGCCATTTCCACCACACCGACCACAATAAGAAAGAAAGTCTGAAAACCCTTCTTGTCGTTCAAATTTGATGCGAGTAACAGTAACTTCTGACAGTAGCACATTCGCTAGATTCTCCTTTTATTACGGTCCTTCTCCTTCTAGAGCCGAGTCGATAGACGAAGATGGATGCCTCGTCCATCGCGGGAATAAGCTAGCCTATTCTTCTTCTTCTTTTATTCGACCAGCAGCTTTGTTAGAGAATCCCTTTGGGCTTCCGCTTGGGCCTCTTTATTTTGTTTCATTTTTTTTTCTTGTTCGCTCCTTCTTATTCTTCGGCACAAATGCAAGGCATATACTGCTTTTAGCTGTCCGTTTCTCTCGCTGGTGAAAGCGAGTGGAAGCGATCATCAGGAAACAGCGTCGATCGATTGTGCGTGCATCGGGTCCGACCGACTCATTATTAAGGCGTTGAATTATCAGTCAGCTGTAAAAGCATGAAAAATCTGGAAATGAAGACAATCGGATCAAAAGATAGGGACAAACCCATTTTTCTGCTTAGTCGTCCGTTTGCTCGCACTTTGGATCTCTAATCGTTAAACTAAACAAAAAAATAGAAATAAAGAAATGAAAGAAAGAGACAAGACTTCTTGACATTTCTTGCGTTTCTTTCATTTTCTGTTTTGCCGTTGGTCGTGTTCTGACAGCACCGTCCGTCTGTTCTCGAACTCCATTGTTCTCCGTCACGTGGCACAGCCTTGGACGGACGCGTGTTCGATTTTACTTTTTCCGTTCCTTTGGCTGTCTTAAGCGAGATTACCACCGTCTCCGTTCACGTTCGCCAAAGTAAAAGACCGCTCGAAACATATCCCGACTTGAATACCCGCACGGACCGCGCTAGATGCGATTGTGTATAGGGAGTAGTAGCCTAGATGTGGTAGCTGTTCGGCTGGGCAGCGTACTAGAGGAGCGCAGATATCCGCAATGCGGTAATAAGAGTTTTGTCTGTAGCGTGTCGTGTGTAGGCTTTGTGATTTATTCGCTAGATTTTTTTTTTATTCCACTTCTTTTTATTGGTTGCCGCGGAACCGAAGAAAAGCGGAAGGAAAAGGACAGTCGAGAACCGATCGAAAAAGAAGAGACGCCATAGCAAAAAGAGATTGAACGATCGAGAGGCTGACGGAAACGCATCAAAGTCAAGATGGCTAAAATCCCGCTACATTTTTTTTTTCTTTCTTTCTTACTGTCCCGTGAAGAGGCGCTGTCAGCCGGCTAGCTCTATGGATTTTTTTTTTGCCCTCCCCCCTCCGTTCCTCCTTTTCTTTTCCGTCTACGGTTCCCTCGAATTCTATTACTCGCGTACACACGCTGCGAGCGGTGAGACTTTGATGGAAGATCAAATTCAGCTAAGCAGCAACGACATGGCTAATGACAACGTAAGTGTGACCCGTAAGAATAACAACGAACTAGGAGCCGTCCCCACTGTTTTATTTCGCACGTCACTGACGATACAGTACGAAAACAACAAACACTATTATTAATAAGGAGGAAAGGTGGGAGAAAAAGGAAAACTAAGATTGAAGATTTTTCTTTTTTGTTGTTGAAAAGGAGTTAAAATAGATGGTAGGACGGACACGAACCCACCTACATTTAAATAAATAGATTAAGTGCGCCAAGAGAGATGAGAAATTCACGTGCTCGGCCGTGGTGATGCATCGGACGGACGGGAACGGAATCAAGAAATCTATTGGATGGTACATGCTATGGTGAATAGGCGACGTAGAGGTAGGGAGCACTAGGAGAAGTTCGGTGATGAAGGCTCAAAGGGCGACAACACAGGATATCATTACTACCAATCGATAATGGCTCGGGTTTAAGGCAGCTAGCGTGCAGACCTATTCCTACACCAAGAGAACCCGTAGTGTCTTTTTTTCCCCGTCTTCCCTTTCCCCGTGACTTATTACGTCCGTGGAATCTTTCTGACTTGTATTGATTTCGCTTTGCACCGTTGTCGTCCTACGGTGCTGTCGACACCCTTAAATCAACGATTAGCTAATCTGGTTTGAAGTAGAGGCCGTAAATTGTCTTTTCCCTCTGCTCCCGTTCATTGTCTCCTTCGCCTATCTGAAGCAAGGAAATAAAGTGCGAAAAGAGAGTCTACTGAGCTCCCGGTTGGGGATTGAAGCCATAGGTTTTGGTGAGTTAAGTATGAGACCCAGTTTTCCGTGTCACTTCTGATGTGAATTGTTGCACTCGATACTCACGGGGTACAACGGATGCTGATGGGGGGATACAGGCTATCCCCTTTTGACTTTTAGAACAATCTCTTGCGATGCGGAAGAATAAGAAAATACGGCAGTGAAGCAGCTGACGTTGTCCATCGTTTGGATCGAAAGTCTTTTGCAAGTCTTTTTTATTCGATATTTCATTTACGGATACTGGGCACAATGGGAAAGCGGGTGATGTTTCTTGCCTTTTTCTTTCTTTTGAATTTCTCCATTTAAAAAAAAAAATAGTTTTCTTGAAAATTCTCAATTCGGGACATGGTGAAATAACAAACACGATTACAGAAACGGCTTACCCAAGCATGTTTCGACATTCCTTTTAGAGGGATCCTCCGGCAAAAAAATGGGAAATGAAAACTCGAAGCATTGGATACGATTCCAGGGATTTATTCATTAGTCGATTTTTTTTTCTATACGGCAGTAGTAGCAGCGTAGATATTGCAAGCTGCGTGCTACTAACGTAATCCCTCTTCGTATATTCAGGGGTGCACAGGAAATTAGACTTGGCTGGTTCTCCTAATGCATTCGTGTATGACTAGGTTTTCAGATTCCTTGAATTTTTTTCCCTTTCTTCCAATTTCTTCTTTTACTTGATAACGTTCTTGTTTTTCTTTACCCCTTTTTACTTGGTCTCGGCCTCCGACAGCGCATTAATGGATTACAATTTGTCCCGCACCATTCTCACGGTGTAACAAGGCTTTTTTTCTTTGCGTTTTCCGGCGAAGGTGCGATGTTTGTGAGTCGTTAGCCAGTCTTTGCGCTTATTCGGCTTGACGTATCATTTCGTCCTCTGCAGAAATTGTATCTCCGTCTTATTCCGCTACTGACTTCTCTGCTTTCCGTCTCCGTGTCTTTTTTCCTCTTCTACTTCTCCGTTTTTTTTTCAATCCTTGTCGTTGCTTTTGCCATTCTACTCTTATTGTTGGATACAGGAAAGCGAAAGAAATTGATTGGCCTTGTTGGTCCTTTGTCTTTTCTTCCTCCCTCGTTTTCGTTCACGATAGTGTGGTATACCGAGAACAACATCGTCCGTTTTCTCTTGACAATGTGTGAATCTTTCATCATCGTCCGCCACGCAGGTGACGTTTAGTCTCTTATTCATTTCGATTTCGATTTGAAAAAAATTATTTTCCGCGGTTTTTTTTTGTGCGTGTAATATCAAAGATACGTTTGATTTTTTTTATTGGTTATCGTTACACCAATTATTTTTTTTACGCGTTTAAAATTTATGTAGTTACCCAAGATTTTAAAAAGATGGGATATCTAACGATCGTCTTATTTGGCTATTGTGTATGCGAACCCATTTTGATCCACCAGATGAGCGTAGCTTTTAACGCGCTCAACAGCCGCCAATAATGTACCGATATAAGAAAAAGTTTTCTCCGAGGTTACGTTCTCCTTTGAAGCGAGATAAATTGTATTGCGAAGCAAACAAGAAGGTGGGAAATGAGATTGAGATTTACGCAAGCGTTATTGGTTGCTGCCATGAAAACAGAGAACCTTAAAGAACGAAGAGAGTCTTTGTTCTATAAACAAACGTTTATTATCGATAACAAAAGCAACAAATCAAACCAAGTAATAACCAAAAGTCGAGTTTTCTTTTTTCTTTAATCATGATCCAACCAAAAAAGAAAGCATATGTAAGGGAAATGGAAAATATGCTAGAGTCGCAAACAGTCTTAACGCTTGTATTTTATTGCGAAAATAAAAATCTGGGTAGAGGGATGAGCCTATTGACTCGTCGTCGTGTTTGGCAGCTATTGGCTTCCTGGACGGACTCCATATCTGGCGTTTTGATCTTGTCGTCAAGGGCCTGTTTCGCCCCCAAAAAATGGCCATGCCAATCAGTCACGGGTACGCGAGAGCGAACAAGCTTCGTTACGTTTTTAGCAGTTCTGTGTCGCTATGTACAAATGCAAGAGGGGCAGGATGGGCTGTGTATATGTATGTGTATAACCCGGTCGAGTTGTCATAATTGGTTGGGGATTGAATCAGGTCGTTGATGAGGTCATTTTCTCGATCAATCACGAAGCGAAAGATGATGACAATGAATAGAAGACTGATTTGTGTCGTTTGGATGATGAATCTCTTCATATTATTGTGACTTTGTATTGACAGGACTCTGAGGGAGATACGCCGCTGCACGACGCCATTTCAAAGAAGCGGGACGACATGCTGACGCTTCTCATCGACCACAATGCCGACATCACGCTGACTAACAACAACGGCTTCAATGCGCTACATCACGCGGCTCTACGAGGAAATCCAAGGTACTGTGACCTTTACTGAAAATATAAATCTTAGATTTATCGGTCCCCGATAGCGATTAGGCCCCGTCGATTCATCGGCTTTTTTATGCGCCCATTTCCTTCGACGGATTCGTGAATCGATAAAACGTCAGGCCCTTGTCAACGATAAAGTGCACATCATTATGAGCGGGTTAAAATCCATCCGCCATCGAATTGCGTCTCGATGATGTCTCCTGTTATGGTTTCTGACGTGTCCGCTCTTGAGACAATCGAATCATTGCGGGACCTAAACAAAATTCTTTCCGTTGCTATCCAGTATCCACCACTACCATAATCGCTACGGTAACGATCGGTTCTCCGCCACTACTTCATCCTCCCTTTTTTTCACTAATTCGGGTTGTTAATGCGCGCAGACAGACACGAAAGGATTTGGATATGCCTTGTAAGGCATATAGAATATCGCTGACGATTTTGCCTAGTTCGCTCGCTCTTTTCCTATTTTTTTTTTTTTTTGATCGAAGGAAATCGCGCTTGTTGACGTCATTGCTGTTTTTGGCGTCCGTCCGCATTGCACATCCCCCGCCTCACTTACACACGAACTGCGTGACCGATTGGTCAATTTCATTGTTGTTGCCAACCCTGTTTTTGCAACCAAATAACTGAATAGAGGAACAACACCGTGCCGTGCGGGTTGCCCTAACTTTTATAAACGGCGATTCCGCCCGCGAGCTGGAACTTGTGCCCGTTGATTTTCGTCTTGTTTTCGACCGCTCTTTACGATTTCTCGGGTGCCGCCCACATTTCCTTGTATGTGTGTTTTAACCTTTTGCCGTTTCGCGTTTCACGGTTGCGAGCAAAGTAACCTGAACACGACCGTCTGCTACGTTGGTCCGTGCCGTTAAAAGACCAAAGATGGTTCATGTTCTATTGCAGAGGGTATCTATGGAGGTGATTTTCAGTTGGATTCCGCATGACATCGTAGCTAGTTCAGCCTTGATGTCCCTTAGCCGTAAAGCTTACGCTTGGATTGTCCTATTCGTCGTGACCACTATACCGTCACCACCCTCCCCCCACCCCTATCAACTGGAGGCGCCCCCCTTTTTTTGTGACGTCTCACACGCAATACCGGGAACAGTAGAAAGTGGTGGCGGCCGCGGGACTCCCGCCATGGGCGTGCGCGTCGCTCGATCAATAGCGATATCGAGATGCGAAAGGAAAGGGAAGCCCCAGAATGTTAGTGCTATGTTTTCTTCCCTATTTATTGGGTTAGAGCTTCTCGAGGAATAGTAGGGGGGGAGGGGGGGATGAACATTTCTAATTCATCGTTTTGGGTTCGTGTAATAAAATAAAGGTTAACTTTTGAGCGACGTTTTCTTGTAGAAACCACCGCCAGAAAAGTTATGCGACGTTCAGACGATACAGTTTTTTTTTCACCAATGGGGAATATGAGTTGCAGGAAAAAAACGAAAGAGGTTGTGATCGACCAGCCGGTAACGACAAGCTAAGCATTAACAGCATTACGAGACGCCCATGCAAGGAGATTGTAACTGGAAAGGGGATGGTGTCGACTGGTTATTGTATTTTGCGCTGAGTGCGACGTCAATCTGTAGACTGTTATGTCAAGCGCAGAGACTCTTCCCGAAAAAAAGCCGCTACAAAAACTGGACAGTTTTTTTTTTTTCCGCCGTGAATGTTTGAGATCTTTATTTTCATATATTCCCATTATACATTTTGGTTTGCGTCGTCTAAGCGTGTCGTACGTATCGATACAAAAACGTCAAGATAAGGTCGTTTGGGTTTGACAAGCAAAAGAATTGAAAGGGAATATTTCCGTGTCTGTCTCGGTATCCGGGAGCAGCTCGTTGAGTCGATATTGAGAGCCAACCCGTCGTGCTTCGTATCCATCCATCACTCTGAGAGGAAGAGGAGGGGATTATTCGGAAAGTGTTCCGTATATCTCATTCTTTTTCTCCGTCTCGGTCGGTCTTTTTCGCCGGCTTTTTTTTTTCCTCGTATAAATTGTTTTCTTTATTGCTGCTTGTTTCGATTGTTCGTATTATTCGATCTTTCCCTGTTTCTTTTTCTTGCGCGCTCCCTTTTTCGGTGGTTAGCTGACATTGGTTAAGATTGTCGGCCTGACCCAGGGGTTTTTTTGGCTGGCGGAGGTGGAATCTGCCGGATGGAAATAGAAGTCAGCGCTCACACACACGTACACACACACACTCACTCGCAAGCACAAGCCAAAGCGAGCAATGTACACACAGACGGGCAAGACGAAAAACGATAGAGAGAGAGGGGAAAAAAAAGGATAGATGAAGTAAATATATACAACATAGTCAGCCCAAAGTAGTTGATCAGGCTCTCCTACTCCCGTTGGCGGCCATGTAGCACGTAACCGCGACGAACACCATCTTTCATCCATTTCTGGCTAGAAATCGATTTCTTGACTTGTCTTTCCGCTCATCCGGTGAGTTTGCGAGCTGGTTGTAGCCGATATGTTATTGGTATGCATCCGGTATTATCATGGGCGGGATTTGCCGGTTTTACGCGTTCAAAATATTCCTAAAGGGTCGTTGGCGGGGAGTGATGGTTGAAGAAGCTGAAATAAAATGTTTACGGAAAAAAAAATGAAGTTGGGACGTAGCGAATTTCCCCAGGGTCGCCAGTGGGCTATAGGCTCTCCAGTTCGCAGCTCAAAAGATTGAGATTGAAGCACACATATTTTGGGGAAGGTTGGACAAGGGAGGGCAGCAGACTGTATAGACGTAACATCAAACAGTTCGGACACAGGACTAGCGCCCCCACATAAACCATAATATGCCAATATATGTACACGATCGTTGCTCAGAATACCAACTACAGCTGGTTGAAGGGGACCAAATGCTGCTCTATGAATAACAATTTGGCCCGGATTCAGCCAGCTAAAGCAGGGCTCTTTGAAACAAAAATTCTTTTCTTTTTTCGCCTTTTCTTTTTGGTTGATGTTCACTTGAATCGGATTCGAAATTTGTTGAAACACTGGCAAAATATCTTTGTCAGATATATCGTTCAAACTGAAATCGCTCTTACCCGGTTTGTGATGTGTATGCTCCTTGAATGCCAGTTCCTGGTTTCGGTGGAAACTATTTTCAGAATCTGGCTGTGGTTTGCGCACCACCTGGAAGCGGCCAACACGCTCACTCACGCGCTCTCTTTTTCACTCACTCACTGACAAAAAAGGTCCATCTTTTGAGAAAAAAGTTCCATAGTTCCACTTGGTTGGACGGTCGACGGCCAACTGGCTTTCGAAATCCCCAGGATTGTAGCTCATTGGGCCTTTCCTCACTTGAGGCCGCTCCACTTCTTTCACCCTGGAAACGCGACGAAGAATATGAAAACTGAGAGCAAAAGAAAAAGAAAAAAAAGGAAATTTCAGGATTTTTCAAATTTGAAAGGATAAGGTTCATCGTTAGTCTTTGTCACGTAAAACGCCACCTTAGAGTAGTGCCACAGTAACAACAATCGAAGGAGGATTTGCAATGTATGGTAGGATCCAATAGGGTTGCCAAAAATGACAAAAGAAACTGATATGGATTCGCAATATTAATCCTGAAATGCAGTTAAAGCGGTTATAATAACATCCGGTCTTTCGATTGTTTGCGGGAAGCGTAGAGTACTGTGAGAAAAGAAAAAGGTAAACAGCAAATGTCGCAGCTAGATTTTGAAAGTGATACACAGATTCTTAGGGAAAACAAACAGATACTCAACCATTTGATTCAGAAGACGTCGCAAATTTTTTTCTTTTTCTTAGAAAAAGGAGAGAGTTCGTGAGTTTTTGCTGGTTGCTTACTACTACGAATATCAACACCCAAGCCAGAAGTTTCAGCTGCTGTTGTGTGGTATTGATTTTCGTATTCGTAAGTCTCCTGAGTAGTGGTAGGGTCCCGTCCCGGCTAAACCCCCCCTCGATAGCTCCTCTGCTGGAACTATCGTCGCTTAGGCCAGTTCTACGACTGTACTGTCTGTTGGCAGAACGGTTCTTCGGCTTCCGCAGTCTCGGACGGCGCACGATCTTCGTGTTGGGCCGCGCACACAACTAAGACGGTCGATCTATATGAGCATCTCCCACCCCCCGTCTCCCCATCACACACCCACATTCCCTCCCTTTCTACTTCACTCGCATATACATAGACACACCCTCACAATACACAAACACACGCATACGTTAAAATAAAGTGATGGAACACGCCAGTTACGAGAGCAAGCCCAATTGTGCACCGCTGGACTTTTCCCCCGTTTTCCTTCTCTTATCGCCCGGCATGCCGCAGAATCATAAACCGCTTAATCACGAATAGGAAAAAAAAAAAAGGCATGCTAGATAATTAAGCGTAGGACAAACGACCGAGGGAGAGTTATGGTCAAGTTTTGGGATCCAAAAGTTTTGCCTTATGATCCGCCGTTCATTTTCACTAGTTTAGTGACGGGCGCAATCAGTCATACGTCATCAAAAACTTGCCTACGATTGTTCACCCTGTTTTCATTGCGAAGCAGTCGCTAACGATGTGATAGACGTCTATACGTACTGTACAATACCTCCATATTCGTCACTCTATTCTTCATCGTTATTAGATTTGCCACCGACGTTTCGGTATTGTCGCAGGCACCGACAAAATGATCACACTGACGCCGAAGGTTCTAAGTCACGCCCAGGAGCTAGCAACTGTGGTATCTTGATACCCGCCATATTTAGAACAAGCCTCGTGTTTTCAAATATGTGGTTCGCTTAGGAGGGGGCGGCAATGCTAATGGATTGATCTCTGGTGTTATTCGTAGGAGGAAAAGTCAAATGAAATTGAAATAGGTGGGGAAATGACGGATGAAATTGCGGAGGTGAAAAGAGATGAACTTGGTAGCCACCACCAACGCCGGACGAATTACGAGTGACAATCGAGTCGAGCGTCTTTTTGGATACAATCGTCCTCTGCTACCCCGTAAAAGAAGGGTGGGTGTTGTCGCACGTTGCGCCCGCGCACGGGGAATGCGGTGGAGGCATACGGTGCGTGAGTGGAAGTTACAAGAAGAACGTCGACTTCGCCGCACTAGCGGTCGTTAGATCTCATTGGTAGCGGTGTCCGCGCGTTTCTGCGCCATCTATTACTCAGGCCGTGGTCCGCCTTGCGTAGTAGTATTTGCCCTGCGTTTACTCCGTCACTGCATTCCTCCAACACATTTTTTGTTTGACGTCTTTTCTACGATGCGTAATCTTTGCGATTCAAAAATTTTATATCGCGGAACCAAAGAGTGAAAGAAAAGAAGAAACATTTCGCGCTTGATGATAAAAAATGTTTTGTTGTCACGCTAGTAAAGCGTCTTCTCTTCGGCGTAATCTCTTGATCTTCATTCCCTCCTTCGGCGGAATCTCTTCGCGCAGGAAATCGATCCTGCTTGCGGGAACTTCTGATGAATGCACCAGAAGTAGGACCAGTAGACCGGATCGAATAGACAGCGCTAATGGCCAATCAAGGATATCCGATCCTAAAACTCTTAATGTATGATGTGGCTTTCCTATTGATTTTTCAAGGTTCACGGAGTTCGGTCATTCTTGGTCAGGCTACTTGCATTGCCACAATCTCTTTCAGTACTTGGCAGATGGCCCAGTATAACCAATACCTACAAATCTTTGCAATGTTTGATGAAGAAGTAGTGGGTGGTCAGTCGTATTTCCTTCGTAAAGTCAACACTAGGCCTTGGCTTTAGGTTCTAGTAATGAGGTTTTGGTATTTGAGTCGTTAGGTTAAAAAGTTAGGCGGTTTCCTACCAATTGTTAAATGTAATGAATTCGGTTTTTATTGATCGACGGAGGACCAACGAAGGCTTCGGCAAAAGAGGTGGAAGCAATTTAGGTAGCAAAGTAACTGTACGTGATCCATCACAAAGTCGAAATTGTGTTGGTAGGTCTGCGTCAAAAATGGGGCACAAAATAAAAGACCAATGGTTCAGCACGCCGTCACACTGTATGGTTTATAATAAGGGGTTTGCCGCCTGTCCGAGCTGACAGGGGAAAAAAAGGGGGGGGGGGAATGCTGTTTAGATGTTCCATGTAGACTCCTTGCCTGCTAGCGTAGCACTTTTTCCCAGTAGAAGCAGAACTTTCGAAACCATATGGCGATGTTGTTATTTTGCCGCCCGCCGTCCAAAAGGTTCACAGGAAACTTGGGTCGTCCACATCTTTTTTTTTTTAACCCCGTTCCTCCAAGCAATTTTTTGCTGTTTCGTATCACTTTATATGTAAAGTCTGCCCTGGAGTTTGTAGATTTTTCCGTAGAAGGGAAATTCGTAGGTTCAAGAAAGTAGCGTCCATGGTAGCCCATTCCCCTATTAGTTTTGAGGGAGGATCCCTGGGCTTTCCGTAATCTTTTGACTGGGCCGATAGCAATGTACGTGTCTGGGTCTTGCATAGGAAAATTGCCTATGCGATATCAAAAGTAGCGTTGTATACGTTCTCGTTAAGGACTGCATTCCGTCGCGTGGACGACGCGTGTCCAGGCGAGTTGGCATAGTAACGCGTGTTTCCTCGATTGATCCAAGTTTGCCAGCTTGTTCCCTTACGCACGGTCGCATCAACGTAATTAGCCCTGAAGAAATGCCTTTGCCCATCCAAAATATGTCCAGTCATGCAAACATGCGCTTTACGTTTTCGGTACCGTAGTTTTGTTCAGATCGCTGAATTGACTTGCTAGTCTGCCTTTGCCGTGTACTTCTAAAAACAACCGGCGATCCAGTCAGGATGTCAATATGGGCTGAATAACACATCCAAAAGCGTAATGTCAAAAATTCACGATGCTTAGATAGTCGCAAACGGAAAGAATAGATCGGTCCTACCCCGCTGCCGGGCTAGATTTAGATGAAGTACACGGCAACAGCAGCAACTCCAAGGGCGTCAAGAAGGACGTGGTGCTTTTGCAGAAGCTTGGCAGCTGCACAGCTTAGGAGCCTAATTTTAGTTTACGCCCAAAATCAAGATGAAAAAGGAGAAAATAACAGAGAGGGAGAGGCGGGGGCGATCCATATACATCTACCACTTTTTTATTGTAAGCGTTGATTTATTTTCATCTTAATTTTTGCCATATTTTGATTTCTTGCCTGCCTGGAGAGGGTAATAACAGTCGGGGACAAGTCGGCATGTTTCTTGGGAGTAATGTGTATGTATTGTCACTCGCTCCGTTGCTGACACGTAAGAAACCAACCGCAGAATGGGAATCTGACGCTGGACTGGACAAGGGAATCTAACGCGATGACATATTTCCTCTAGAGAATGAGAGTATGAAACGGAATGTGATTGGAGTAGGACAAGCAAGGAAAGTGATCCATATTCCAAAAACAGGTCCGCGCCGCTAGACCGAACGCTTTGCTTATGGCCTTATTTTTCTCCCTCTCTCTTTTTATTGATTTATTTTTGTAGTGTCGTAGAATCTGCCCCCTATTGTATCGTTCCGGTTTGCGAGTTCCCCTCTAGATGTTTTGTCCGTTTGTATGTCTAGGCAGCGTCTTGGTAATTCGATCAGGTTGGGGGATATGTGGCAAGTGACGTATATGTTTGCATTGGGCCGGCCCGTGTGATGAGCTCTGACTGTCCCGGACGCACGCAAGAAATCGGCTTGGCAGCATATTAAGATTGCTGCTGGAAACAGGCAAGTTGCCCAGTTGTATTATACCATAGTATACCACTATGGCAAGAGGGTTTCTTCCGGAACTAGCTTCGTTTTCCGTTTCAAGCTGGAACAATGTCAGGTGCTTACGGACGCAGAGAATTGCAAAGATCGTTGGTGAGGGGGGGTGTTTCATTGCGTGGTGGAAGTGGGAAACGCACTCGACACATTTTCAGACCAATAGTGTAGTATATCTAACTGGAAATAACCCTTGAGAAAACGTAGTGGTATTCTGGTTTTAAACAAGTGACGAACGCAACATAAAGATTCGATCGAGAAAGGGGAATTTAACAAACAAGAAAGCCAAAGGGAACAGAGGGTCATGACGTACTGAAAAGCCGTGGGCTCGTCAAGTCATTAGATTCCCGGGGTTTGGTCGATGGCCGGAACGTTATTTGCTACATGTCCACCATTCCCAACAACTTTGATTGTACTTTTAAGACCGTCGCTGACGTCTCAATCGACTGAATTTTTGAATTGTGTTCAGTTTGATTGTGCCTGGAATTGAATTGGTTTGGATTCATTCAGGAAATTCTTTGCGTGGATATTGATCACTAGAGGGTATTCCGAGAAGTTGCAACTTGCAACGGACTTGGATACCGCCTTGCCTTTGATTTGGAGGATTCAACTCGTAGTATCATCGACTCTCTTTGTTAAACAAAATTCCATCTTAGGATATTAGGACTACCCGACTTTTTGACGTTGTGTATTTCTTTGCTTTTTTCCTTCATTGCTTTCTTTCTTCTTTTAACTTTTTTTTCTCGTTGGCTTGCGTGTGTTCTAGTCCCGCACCAAGAGCTTACATGTTCATTCCGGTCGAGAGTCGATGATTTCGGGGGTCTACCGGTTTTCTTTTTTTTCCCTCTACTCAACACTGATCAGTACCCCTATCGCTTCTGCGTAACACACTCTCTTCACTTCCCCCCTCTAAAGAGATTCCGGCCTTTGGCGTGTTGGCTTCGATTCCATCTGATATCGAGTTATCGTTCGCCCTTCTTTATTTTGTTTTCTTCTCCTTCATTCCCTTCCATTCTCCACTCGCACCGATTCGTTACAATCGTTCGTGCAGCTCGGCTTCGCGAGTTGCCAGCGCGATCTTAGCCGAGACAACGAACAGGCATCTATCGACCCTGTTTATTTCCGCTTCTATTACACCATGGACTGCTTTTTTATGATGACATTTTCTATTGTCAATACCGTTTTCTAATGTCTCGCTCTCTTGGCCGAAATTCAATCTGCATCCGTGTTCCTATTCCCCTGTGTGCTCATCACATTGGATGACGAAATTTCGGGCTCTTATTTGAAATGGAACGACGGGTCGTTTGCAACCCTCGCCGTAATGAAGAGCGTGTATTACGTGAACGACTTGGGCGTCTTTGATTACGACAGTATCGCCCCAGACCAGGCGTCCCGTGCCAGTCCGCACGATTTTGCATCGACGTCAGGCCTTTGTGTGTCAATACTGGCGAAGTCAATTGGCCGTTTGGTGTGGGCCGGCGCAGGAGCGGAAGACATTTTGTGTGACATCAGGGACCAGCCAAATCACTGCCGACACTCAAAACGCCCAATGCAAAAGAAATTTTCCCTTTTCTTTGGTATTCGCGTTATATACGGCAGATGTTACTAGCGAATGACGTTTTCAATTTGGAATTTTTTTGTTATTTCCGTCGGGCCCAAATATTGACAAAAGTAATACGTTGAAAATGATGACGAATGAAACGCATTGTACCGAATGGCTGCCGAACGTTTTCGGGGTGGATAGATAGTTTTGCTGCGAGCTATTTTGAAGGAAATGGATTCGTAATGATGAGGCTTGCAAGTTGACTGCGCCATGCTTGCTGCTTACCGATCCACTCTTGCATGTAGAATGGTGCAGTGCACAACGAAAAGTTGCGTATGGTGTACAGCGTAACACCAAACAAGTCTGCAACTGTCGTCCTTCAGGACCCCCTCGATGTCAAAAAGTTGGCCAAATATTTGTTTTATTACGGCTTGTTACTAACCCAAATATTCCCGTGCTACCTACCGCCGTACCCGGATAGGATCGGAAGTAAATCTCTTGTTGGTCGAACGATTTTGTCTTGTCGTTTCATACTTTATTAGACCACATTAAAAAGGGTTATTGATTTATGTTTTTCAACGTTCATGATGGTCAGCGATTTTGTTTTTTATTGACTAGACTTATCGGTTACTATGCCAACTTATATCTGAAGTTGACATCAAATAGTATGTCCCTTCGTTTGCTTGCTTTCATCGTTTTTCAACTTACTTCTTTAGTACCGATGCAACCACTAATGAGGCTAACTTTTGCGCTCGCTGAGGGTTTTCGGTTGCCGACAGCATTTTCTCGGTGTTTGTTAATGCCACATTCCGCACCCCCCCACCACCAATTGCTATGTTTTACACGCGCATGCTCCCTACCTTGTGAGTGAAAAATTCTTGGCAATCTGATCTGGCATTGGCAAAGGACTGGAGAGTGGAGGGATTTTTTTTCTCTGATACGATCGCCTTTTCGTTTGCGTTTCGAAATAGCAGAAAGAGCGAAAACTGCTAGTTGAATGAGATCCGTCCAAATCCTCTTTAGCGTCGTTGGCCCATCAATAAAGAGACGGAAACTGGCCGACCCAGTCACGACGTTCGCATATCATCCGATGGGGGTGGAGTGGGGTTTCAATTCCCCCCTTCTTTTTTTTAGTCTATTGTCTTCTTTCGTCTTTTGAATATGCTCTTAGAAACTCTGCAGGGCAGAGCTAATGCCGCTCCGTTGCTAGTTCTATTTCCATCTGCCGTGCATCGCCTTGCAAGGAGCTGTGGAGACACAGACGCGCCGAGATGGATAGAGAAAGAGAGTTTGCTTTTAGGTCCGTAGTGCCAACGAACGTCATCTTGAAAAAAAAAAGATCTTGTGTATTTCCGTCAGTCTTGTTTATTTTGTTGGGTTTTTTTTTTTTTGGTCCTCCTTCACTCTCTCCGAGCAGCCGGTGAGAAATAGGGATTGAATGGGAATTCGAAGCTCGTCCAAAAGAATTTGATCAAAACAAATGAAGCAACTGCGCTCAAAGTAAACGAATTTTCACCTGCAAGAAAACAAAAAATAACGGTTGTGAGGGGATTTGTGTGTTTGGATTGAACTGCACTCTAATATCGATCGTTTTGTTCTTGAAAACACTCTTTATTGACGCCAAAATCCTTTCTAACTGTCTTTTGGAATTTTTGTTCCTTTGAGCACCATTGCGAGGTTTATGCGTAATATTCAAATAGAGATGAATCGATCAAGATCTCTCGATGACGTCGCCAGTAATAAAGACGAGATCTCGGGAGCGGTAGAATGGCACTGTCTATTTCCCCAATTGGTTGAAAGTCGGGACCCCTCTCAAAAAGAAAAGAGGCAAATGAAAATGTATTCAAAACCAAAAGAGACACAAAAGAGATGCAAATTGCGAGCGACACACTCCACTAAAGTGAATCATCTCGAGGAGACAGACACTCCCCAGCCTGGTGGAGAAGAAACAGACAGCAAGTCTTTCTCGACGCTCGTGTTAGTCGATGTTTTATGCATTCTGCAACGACGCTCGTGAATTGTGTAGGCGAACGGCAGGGCTTTCCAGTGTTTCCCCGCTCCTCTCTCACCCACGGACCAACGAATTTCGCCTCTCTCTCATCCGTTTGATTGTTATTCACCGGCCCTGTTCAAAGAATGGCTCAAGGATATTCCCGTCAGTTGGCTGGCTTTGGTAATATATACATACGTGTGTGTTTCCCCCTCCTGTCTTTTTGTCTGCGCTCGCGTGCCAGTAGCAGCAGTCCCTTATTGCCCTGCGTTAGGAAGGAAGAGACAAGAAAAAAGCGGAAACTGGTAGCAAAGAAAAAAAAAGGGACACACAGGCAATAGCGTGAAGAACGAGAAAGAGAAGATCAACGGTAGGACAGGCGCCTATTGGCATCTCCTTTGCTCAACGAGTTGAGAAGCTCCTTAGTTAACTGTCGTAGCGCATCGTTTTGCCTTTTCCTTCCTCTCGTTTTCTGCCTTTAATCTTCTCCGGCTTTGAGGTATCCGGGATTCAGGGTCCGTTCACGCACGTGACGTGTAAAATCAGCGGCAATTTTTAAAAAGAAAAACTCTGTAGCCAACAACTAAAAAGAAAGGATGAGGAAGACAACGAATGCCTGTAAGGGAAATCTAAAACCTTAGTTGTTTGAGTTTTTTTTTCAATTCTACCCTTTTCTCAATAGTTTGATCGAACATTTTTGTGTGTATGTGTTGTTGTTTTTTTTCTTGTCTTTGTTGGGTTGTCTTCTTGAAGTCGAGACACGGAATTCTGGTTAGAGGTTGGGAGGGCTCACTAACTAACGAGAACCGCAAAGAAGGAAAAGAAGAAAGGATGGAAACACGGGGTTTGTGTTGTAGTCGAAAAACGGACAGGGTGGAGCACTGAATCAATAAGTCTGCCTGCTCTTTTCCTCTGCACTGTACACAATCACTACCGGTTTCGTCAAAAACACTCGATCTAATACCAAATTGTCTTGTCTGCGAAAAGTAGAGCAATAAGAACGTGGCTAGGCTTTGACGTCCATTTCGATCACCAAATAAGTTTGTTTGTTTGAATTATTATGATTTCTTTTGCGTTCCGTAACAATGGCAAACAAATTTGTATTATCGAAATGGAATTGTATGGAGAAAAGGAAGGGGGGGGGGGAAATAGCTGATGGAATGTTTTCGTGAGCACAGGCCGTCGTTGCGTGCGTGTAACGACTCTTCACCTAGCGGCGGTCAGGCGAACTCGTTTGATCCTTCGTGAGCACATGCGGCTAGCGTGAAAATAGATTTGTAATCGTCTTTAATCGCGTCAACGTGAAATGGAACAAAAAAGCTAAATCGAAACACTATTGTACTTTACTTCGCCAATCGTTTGCATTTCTTCTTCTTCTTTTTTTTTGGGGGGGGGCTGTTGGTTTTTTTTATTATTTCGATCCCTTTTTCTTTGCTGTCGTTGGAAACGCCGTCTTATTGAATGAAAGAATTGCGCTTCTCTTTTTTTTTTCTCTTCGGTTTTCAATGTCTTGCCTTTTGCTTTCGTTTTGCCATTGGCGCTATGAAATTCGAGATGGGTTCGCCAGTGCGTGCTTGAGACCCGACGTCTTTTGACACTATGGGAACTTGTGAAGTCCTTTTTTTTCCTCTTCTTTTTTTTGCTTTCCCTTTTAAGTAATCAATCAGGCAGACGAGTTGCCCGTCTCGCCCGTCAAAGTCAAATTTTAATTGATAACAATTTCATTATAAAAGTCCGTCCCTCTGAAATAACATGCGACAGTCAGCGTTAATGTTTCGTGGAAAGCTATTCCAAAATGGAGGACGATCAAGTCAAGTGTATTTTTTTCATTTCAAGTGTCACGAAACATTTGAAACACAAATTTGGAAGGAAACAAACGTCGCGATGATGGCCCGGCATTTGCTCCATACTTCTTTACATTCCATACGTTTGTCATTTGACTATGGGAAGTAAGGAAGCACGGAACCCACACCAAGGCGTTTTTTTAAACAGACAAAACAAAAATCTTGATGACGATGATCCAGTTGTCTGGCTGCTCCGCTTTTTCTTGATCGAATGGGGTTGGTGCTCTTCTCTTGCGTCTAGCCCTGCCCGAACGGAACACGCACTCGAAAAAAAAAACAGTCCACTCTCTGCACACAGTCACGCTGCGAAGAAGAAAAAGAAGGACAAACTAAAAAGTAAAATTTAAAACAAAAAGGAAGCAAGAGTTTGGAGCACGATGCGATGAAACAGTGTGTGCGCGCGGTTGGAACATGAAAAAGTCTATGTGCGTGCGCGATGAACTGTAAAAACCGGAGTCTGAAATGAAACACGAGACAAAATTCGATAACGAAACGGAAAAGTCTGAACTTTGCAGCTGCGTAGCTTAAAGGAAAGGCCTTGCGAGCGAGTCCGAGTGCGTTAAGCGAATGGCCAAGAGTTTGAAGGATCAGGTCTAGGACGAGTCGATCAAGACATTCTGTTTGCAGTCGGAGGAGGCTCTTAATAGTTTCCTCTAAGCTTCTCCCGCCTCTTGCTCCCCTTTCTTTTTTTAAGTAAAGAGACATCGTCAGAGAGACTCCTCCTCATTGCCGAGGTCCTCAAATTTCCACCCTGCGTTTTTCCTTTTTTTTTCTCCGGTCTCTCTTTTCGTTCTTAGTCATCCAAACTGTTGCTCTTCGCATCCTGTCTGGAAAATAGTTGGTAGAAGAAGAAGAGTAAATAAAGAAAGAAAGGAAGAAGCAAGTTGACTCCACCCCTGCATCCTTCCTCCCCCAATGGTCAAAGCAAAAAATAGGTCTTGGCTGGCTTGCCGTGCTGGCCCGTCTTCTATTTGGATAGAAATTCGGGCTGGCAAGAGAGACTGGAACTTTTCGTGTCTGGAAATAGGGAGGGTTGGGAGGGAGCGGAGGCTGCTCACACCTAAAATTGGAACCATGTGAATCGTGATGGATACCAGCCGCTTCCCAGCCGTGCAAGGAGAAATCCCATGCTGTATAGTGTACACATGTACAACATTCTTAGTTCCTTCTGGCCGGCCGGTCCAAGTCATTTACCGTTCAAATATCACGGCCCCCCCTTTTCCTACTCTAAACATGAACAGACTTTTTCGACCCAATGTGGTGACCATCTGAGGAAACTGGAGGATTTTAGGGCGGGCAAGATAAAGCAATGAAACTTAAAATGTAAAAATAACAAATAGCAAGAAGTAAAAGTTAAATGAGGTGCGCTATACAAACGATCGCCATTAGGCTACAAACTTTTTCCTTGTTGAATGTTCCAACGAAACTTAGCCTTTTGAATGACATTTGCGTAATGGGCCGGTCGTGATTGAGGAACTTTGGGGGGAAACCAGTTGCTTGCGTCGTTGCTCCTGTTCGTTCAGCCGCCGCACTCTGCAACACTTCAGCCGATCGGACACGAAATGCGGACGGCCAGAGTCGAAATGTCCGCCAGGCGCACGATTTTTGTTTTCTTTTTTTTTTTGCTGTTTGTTTGTTTGTTTTTTCCCTTTTTTTTTAATGTTGACTGGACCAACCAAAAATTGACTCAGGGAAAGATTTCGAATTTAGTTAAATCGAGAATGTGGAACCGGAATTTTTTTTTTCTCGGCGAGCGCGCATGCTGCGGGTCACACTAGTGGAGGTAACCATCACTGGTAAGAAACGTTTGGCAGCCTCTGCCTTTTATCCCCGTCGAGCCGGGCATGGCCGGCATGGTGTTCACCGTGCCCAGGGGTGGCAGGACAAGCGGTAACTAAATTTAGGTTCCTCCTCATCGGCTGTGTGTGTGTGTATCTGTGCACTCACTTTTAAACTTTTTTTCATTATCCCCCCTCTCTTTCCCCTACTCTTTTCTTGGATGGAACGCGCGTTTTGTTTTAGAATTCCCGTCTTCGAGGTGGGGGGGGGGGAGATAGAAGAAGGTGGTGGAGGTGACGGTAAAGCACAGCCGCTCTAAAGACAGGACAGAAAATTCTATTTGTTTTTTTTTAATCCCCCACCCTGTGCATACGCACTTCCACCACTCACGCCGAAGCTTCTCCAACGGGTCCCGAACCCCCCGTCTCCCTTCACGTCCCGTCAACCGCGAACAACCAGAACATCCTCGTGGATGGCTATAGATGGCACAGGAGCTCTAACATTCTTCCCCCCACCGACGCGCACACACACGCAAGTCGTCCATCATTGAAGTTCCCTTCACCTCTCCATGTCTTTCTTTTTCGTTCACCCCTCTCGTGCTCTCCTTTCTTTTTTGAATCTCGTTTACTATTCCTTAGCCGTGGCATCCGAAATCCGGATGGAATAGCCGACACCCTACCCTATATCCCTGTTGGTGTAGTAGTAGTCTAGTACAACCACACTATATACAACACATGCACGGACAACATGGCCCTGGAAATATTTTTATATGCCCTGCACCCCCAGTCCTTTTCCTATATTCTTTTTTGTCCTTTTTTTTTCTTAGGGGTATATTTATATCCAAAACAAGATCGCATTCCGTGATGCTCTTTTTTTTTTCGTCTTGGTCCCCACCCCCTTCACTCTTCTACTTATACATACGCTGGTATACAGATGTGTTCCAGTTTTTTCTATTTTATTTTTTTGTAATACCCCCTTGGAGTAGAGAAGACGACACCGCTGTAGACTAGACTTATGTCTATTATTGGGCATGGGATTTCTTGGTCGGTGCCGCCCGCGTGCCGTGTTCAACACCGCTGGAGACGTTGAGGGAGAGCATCGCGGTGATTGAATTAGTTAGACGATGAGGTAGCAGTAACGAATATAACAAAGGCTAATAGCAATCACCTAGTGATTGCTTGAATTTCTATTGGCAGTCTATTTGATTATGGCAGCCGGATTGCATGGTTACAGAGTGACCGATAAAAATGACGCATTGCTGAACAAGAATGGACCGTTATCGTCTCAAAACATAATAATAATAAAAAGCGAGTGCGTGTAGCACAGCATGTGTGCTGTACTTGGGCCATTAAGCTAGACGGTTTTTGATTTTCTGTTTCGGCCATTTCAAAGATCCTGTTACATCATCACGTTGTGGCCTTCGCCTCTCTTTGCGTTTCATTTACCAATTTATGTCATGTCCCTCTATCCCGGAAAAGCAACACACGAAAAATGGTTGGACTCGTTCATTTGTTTGATTTGTCTGTATGCGCGGGCGGGCGTTTTATTTCGTAGCAATGGGGGACTAGAGGGGGGAAATCGAAACGGATCGAGCCCAGCAACTCGCGACCAGTTGGAGGTCGTTTCTGACTTGGCGTTGGTTGACCTCTTCACGACGACCCCTCTTTTCAATGTTTATAATCTCACTTTCGGTCGTTTCCCTTGTCTTTCATCCTCTTTGGTCCATCTTTCTTTCGTTTCCTCGCCGTTTTACTCGTCTCTCTCGGTTGGTCTTCGCGAAGTGTCAGACGGCCCTCCCGTATCGCGCGACTCCCAACGCGAAACAACTCACCCAAATTGCCCATTTCGTTTGTCAACACAATTCACAGGGAGAACCTTCTCCTTCTTCCCTTTTTTTTTTGTTTTTGTTTATCTTTCGGTCTTCCTGTTCTGTTTTGCAAGGATTTTTTTTTTTTGCAAACCCCGGCCGTGCTATATGCAGCTGTATTTGTGGCATCGTAATAGCCTCGTGATGCATTTGATATGGTATTGAACGGATTTCCTCCGGCAGGATCGATTTCATCATTTTGAGAATCCTTTTAAAAGGAAGTTGTCGATCCTTCCGTTTTTTTTTTTATGTATTCTTGGTTTCGTTTTCTTTCTCGGCCTGCTTTTACTTCTAAATTGCGATGCTCTTTATTCAATCGTCTTACTCCCTCGCGTAACCAAGTTCCATATCACACGAAGTTCTTTTTTAAGTGTGACGGTAAAAATTTCGAAACGTAAGACGCGAAAGAAAAAAAAATTTTTTGAAATAAAAATAAGGGAACACGACCCTTCCGGTCGGAAGTATTCGTTTGGGATCACTTAGGAAAGCGGAGAAACCAGCATAAATCGGTTTGAATAACCTTTCAGACAAACGAGAAACTCAAAAGTGAATAAAATAAAGAAACGGAACAAGTGTGATTTGATGGAAAGTCAATCGCCTGAAATTGTTGACTGTTAAAAGTTAACAGTCACAGGAAAGTGGGAGGTAAAATATGATTCTAGCCTTGCGTTGGTCATGACGACCCCCCCGGCCCGGTCGTGGGCTCCCAGAGAGGCTCTCTACACTTGCTCGCAAACTCGAGGAAGAAAATAATAATAAAAAATACAAAAAAAAAAGGAACCTTCGTGGGGATGAAAGAAAGACGGAATAGGAAGACAAGAGAGAAAGACGGTAGGGGAGAGGGCTGTTTGCAGTTCCTGACTAATGAAAGAAGGGCCACATCTTGTCATGTGTCGTAATGGCCATACCACATGTGGCTGGCAGCTGGCCCAACCGCCTCAAACTCTCTTGTATTCTTTCGCTTTCTCTCTCTCACTCACTTCTCCCTGTATTTCTTTCCTTCTTTTTTTACAAGGCGCCGGAGCTCTCGGAGCTTCCAAGTCTGCGGAACTGGTCTAAACCGATTCCTGTACTTCTTCGTGTGCATGAAAGAACGTTGTCTCGTCCTCTTGAACCCCCCTCTCTTCCTGCTGGGCCGCAACCATTTTCGTAGTCCCCCCTTTTCTCCCTTTGCTTTCTTTCGTTTGCTTTTTTTCTTTCCTGTTCCTTCGGATTGGGAACTGGACAAGAATATACTGCACACACTTTGTAGGTTATTTCGCTGTGACGTCCTTCAGCGCTTATCCCACTCGGCTCGCTCTTTGACATCGATCTCGGATGCTTATTTGAAAGTCTTGTGAGATGGATGAGGTCGTGATTAACGGGGAAGAAAGGGAGAGAGATCTCCATTTCTTTCATAATTTTCTCGTCAAGGATTTCTAAAAAATCTTTCATCCTTTCGATTGATCTACTGCTGCTAGGTCCGATTGCGACTAAAATCGATTTTAATTCGTTGGATCGTTCAGTTGATGAGACATCCGCTCGACCAATTCGGGGGCGGTAACTCGATTTTCTTCATTGTTGGAATTCAAACGACGGCGATGACGACGCCCTTTCTGGCTATGGATTTGTATGGCCTTATTTGGAGGTGGCGGTAGAGGCATTCAGCGTTTGGTTTCTTGGTGGCTTTTTAAGGTTCTTGGCGTCGCCCGCCGTTCAAGATCTCCCCCCCCCCCCCAACACCGACGTCTATTTCTTTTTGTAACTAAACACAATGCTCAAAAGATTCTTCTCGTCCGTGTTCGCTTATCAGGCTTTAACGTATACACCCATTCACCCGGTCTGAAGCTCATGTGCATAATGTACCATACTGAAAAGAAAAATCGATCCCAAACAAGCAAAAATGTTGGCGCCGACACGCTGAATGAACCTGCACTGTGTCCATCCGTTGGGGCGCGTAGGGCTACGACGGTGCACATATGTGTTTATGGTGCATCTTCTTGGCCTTTTTTACCCAAGAGCGACCTGTGTATGTGCACGAGAGCCGTTTGGTGTACAGCCGGACCATTAGTAGTAGTAGTAGTAGTAGAAGAAGTAGTACATGGTGTAAATATAAATAAATAGATAATGCACGCACGCGCTTGCCTGCGCCAGAAAGAGACGGGCAAACACGCAGACTTCCACTCATTAAATATTTCCACGCCGCTGGGGGGTTCTGGCTCGTTGGTCGAGGGCATATTGCAGATGTTGTTCGTGAAGAACTCGATGGAGTGTAGGAAACGGAGACGAGAGGATCCGAGGACTGGGAGCAGGGCAACTAGATGCCCAGAAAAGAAAAAAAAAGATGGGAGTAGAAAAATCCAGCAGGAGACGGGAAGTTTGGATTCCAATTTTAGCTCGAGCTCACGCCGGCAAACTCGGCTGCTTACTGCCGACGCCGTCAGCGTCGTCGTCGATATGTAGGGGAAAGGAGAATAGGAAAAAAAAAAAGAATTTTGGTTCCATCCGCGTCTCGTTCGCTTGTTACTCTTTCTTTCACTCTGTCTACATGCTTCTTCTCACGATTTTTTTTATGGCCTGGCACGTCAGCCAAAGCTGCAGCAAAAACAATTCTTTTACTTCTTGGGCTTTCTGACGTGATAAAAAAAAATGAAGAAGAACAAACCATCGGTTTCTTTTATTTTCTCCAAATGAAAGCCCTTCTCATACTCCCTACCCATCCGTTTTTTTATTAGAATTTAGTTATGTTATTTAAATTTATATTTTATTTTTCACATAACGCGAGCCAAAGTCGCTTGTTTATTTTTAACCCCTTTCGTATCTCGGCCGGCTGTTGCAGATCCTTTTTCCCACGTCTTGTAGTCGTGTGCATGCCATCCTTCATCCGCTTTTTTGTTTTTACGTTGTTTTGTTTTTGTTGTGCCTCGGAGGGTGATGTGTTTGAACAGCGAAATATGGAATAATCAAGTTTGTTTGTAGTCGAGTCGACTTCTCCTTTTTGGAAGATTTCCAAAGAGCATCCAACGTTGATTGAATGCGATTCATTTGGGAAACAATGGCAACCGTTCATTTGTTGCGAATAGACAGTAATCGAGTCGTTGAGAACCACAGAGAAGATTCGCGACCGTGATACGCGATTCGCATTAGATGCGGATCTCTGAAGCGAATGCGATGTGCTTCGATGTTTCACGCCGTATAAAAATGCTAGCTTTGCATTGGGGATTCAAGGCGATGGACGCATCATCGTCACCAGGAGATTTGCATGGATCGGAGATCACATCTGTCTGTTTACGACAGCTGGCTATCGAAATCGTCTTTTTGCTTGTTCTATTTCGTTTTATTCACAAAAATCTGCGGCTGACGGGCTACTCGTATCGCTTTTGGCTCTCCGTCGTCAACGCATTACCGTTAAACCTCGTCAACCCGACTACGTGAAGTATTCCGGCCGGTATTAGATGTAACCGATGCCGCCCACAAGAGCCCTATTCCCGTTCATTAGTTTCTATTTCTTTTGATGGATGTGTGCCAGTGGAAGTAAATGACAACTGTGGGCATATTTTCTCTTTTTTTTTTTTATGTGTGTGTGTATCTCCTTTTTTCCCTTCCTCGCCAGCCAAATTTCAGCCACGCCTAGCGCCCATATCTATCGAGCCAACAGCCTGAAATTGACTAATGAATCTCTGAAATTCTTGAACGTATTTTTGTGTTTTCTAGTATTGAATTACCGAACTATTTCTAGTTTGAAGTGTTGTTGTTTACGTAAAAATGATTTTGCAATTTGATTTGGTTTAGTGCTATGCGCGTTTTGCTGTCCAAGCTCCCGCGGCCGTGGATTGTCGACGAGAAGAAAGATGATGGTTACACTGCCCTTCATTTGGCTGCGCTAAACAATCACGTCGAAGTAGCCGAATTGCTTGTCCGTGCTGGCCGAGCTCAACTCGATTTGCAGAACGTCAATTTGCAAACGGCCTTGCATCTAGCAGTCGAAAGGCAGCACACTCAAATTGTTCGGGTATGTTATTAGATTTTCATTTCTCTGATTTGGTCGGGTATTAACAAGAATTGGTAAATGTTTAATTATGTTTCAATATTATCTTCGTATAGCTATTGGTTCGAGAAAACTGCAGTCTCAATTTAGCGGATAAGGACGGCGATACTCCGCTGCATGAAGCTTTACGTCACCATACACTTTCTCAGTTGCGTCAGCTCCAAGATTTGCAAGATGGCAGTGGGAAAACATCAACGGCCACGTCCGGTCATAATTATTCGGTATGTTTGTGTCCATGATCCATCCAGCCTGCATGTCTGTAGCTTTTGCTGACATCTGGTATTTTCACCCTTTTCAGCTGCTGATGGGCCTCGGGACACAAGGTGCCAACAAAAAGTCATCGGCCTCAATTGCCTGTTTTCTTGCCGCCAACGGGGCCGACCTGACGATCAAGAACAAAAAAGGATTGACTCCTCTGGACCTTTGCCCGGATCCCAATCTATGCCGGGCATTGACCAAATGTTACGGAGAGAAATCCACGTATTATATTATATACATTTGTCGTTATTTTCTTTTCTATTTATTTTTTAAAATTGGATTTGAACTGGATTCGTTTCGACGGTTTGGATTCTTAGGCGTGGCGAATGTGGTGCTCACGGTGACACGTTATCGCACGAAATGGGTGCCGTGGCTTTGACCGACATGCCCTGTGATCTGACCGACACAGCCGATGAGTGTATGGTGTGTTCGGACATGAAGCGCGATACTTTATTCGGACCTTGCGGTCATGTCAATTGCTGCTCGGCGTGTGCCCCACGTGTCAAAAAATGCCTCGTCTGCAAGGATCCGATAACGACCCGTACTAAGGTATTCCTATTGCATTTAAATTGAATTTAGTTATAGTATGTTGTTCTCCCGTCAAATTTATTTGCGTACGTTCTTGATGCATTGTTTAGATTGAAGAATGCGTTGTCTGCTCGGACAAAAAGGCGTCGGTGTTGTTCCGTCCGTGCGGCCACATGTGCGCCTGTGATGGCTGCGCCGCTCTTATGAAGAAGTGCGTCCAGTGTCGCTCACAAATCGATCGCGTTATCCCCTACGTGGTTTGCTGTGGCTTGAATAATCCAGCCACGCTCTCGCCCGGCTGTCGTAGTCCGACCAGTAACGAAATTGGCCGTCCTACCGGGATTTCACCCCAAGAGGGGCCTATGATGAATAACGGATGTCGCGATAACAGCAACACAGACGTCCAGAAGCTCCAGCAGCAACTACAGGATATCAAAGAACAAGTAAGAAAAACACGTTAACGTAGAATTCTCTTAGCTCGTTGTCATCACATTTTCTGTTTTTTTTGTTCCCGTGCCTTCCAATCTTGACAAACTCCTGCAGACAATGTGTCCCGTCTGCATGGACCGATTGCGCAACATGATCTTCCTCTGCGGACATGGGACTTGCCAAATGTGCGGCGATCGCATGTCCGAATGCCCAATCTGCCGGAAGGCCGTTGAGAAACGTATCCTCCTCTACTAGACTTACGGAAAGTTCAGGGAGTTACAGAATGCCTTTCGGTAGTAAAGTAAGTGAAGGAATAGTTTTTTTTAAAAACGGAAAATCTATTTTTCGTTTTTCTCCAACACAAGTCTTGACAATAGCAAAGCAACAACGAAAGCGGTAAATCAAGTATGATGGTATGGTTTATTGAACACACTCAAATATTAAGGGTAATAGAACGTAATTGGCTTCTTTTTTTTGCGTTGTAGAGAAGCAAAAATCTCATATTTTCATTGTTTGAATTTACTTTGTCTCTTGCGCTTAGTCTTCTTTAATCTTATTATTCTCCTCGTACCGTCTTCACATTTTGACCGGCTCATCATCCCATCGTGTCTCAACTCCCAACGATTTGTCGTCCCACTTTGTGATCTGCGCCGAATTATCAAACAGCCATTACTTTTACGTAGTGGTCGCCACACATTTTTTAAAAAAGCACTCTCCTTTCTCATTTATGTACAAAACACTTGCTACAAACACTACTGCTTGGAACGTCAAATACAAAACAACAGTGCACTCAGACGACCCTATGTTAATGTGACGTCAGCATCTTCCCTTGCAGATAATGAGGGAAGATAGGACGGCTTAAATCAGTAACATGCCTTACATTTTAGATACAAACGCTTGTCGTGCAGCCGTACGATACCACTACATGGACATGAGATGATACCAACTGATATCTGTCAACCAAGTATGTATATGATATCACAAATCACTTGACTTCTGCCTTCGTTTATTTCATCACGACGATCACTGCCGAGCCCAGGTGCATTGTCTGAAAAGATGAAGTGCTTCCTTTTGATTTTTCTCCTTATTTCGGCGGTAAGGAAAATTTTGTAACAAATTACGAATTTTATAAGTTCTGTTGTTTTTTCTTTTTTTTTTCCAGTTTGGCGAATTGTCCGGACGGTCGGTGCATCGTGCCGAAAAACGGCAGGTGGATGAATGTGAAGCTTTGAATGCGACACCGGAGGAATGTTCTGCGTATTGGGCGGGTGAAAAGCCTCCGTTGTTGGTCGTATCCCTAGACGGTTTCCGCCCTGATTATTTGCAGAGAAATGTCACTGTTGACGGTGTCGAAGAACCGGCGGCGCTCCTGCTTAACCGTTTGTCCCGTTGCGGAGTTTTTTCCCCGACTGGAATGACACCCGTTTTCCCATCTGTTACCTTCCCCAATCACTATGCCATCGTGACTGGTTTATATCCGGAATCGCACGGAATCGTTTCCAACTCATTTTATGATCCTGATTTGAACGCTTCCTTCAGCTTGTCATCTCCGCAAGTCACTAATCCTATGTGGTGGATTGGTGATCCACTTTGGTATAACGTCAAACGCCAGGTTCTTTCGCTTTACTTTTTTTTCACAGTTTTCAATCCGGTTGATGTATCATAAAAGCCTTTATTGCTTTTTTACAGGGAAAAATCAGCGCAAGTTACTTTTGGCCCGGTGGATTATTAATCAAACCAACGATTACTGATCAGTCGTTTATTCAGCCTTTACTTTTTACTGTTGTTTAGGTTCTGATGTAACAGATCCGGTTCGAGCGCCAAATTATTGGCTTCAGTATGGTACAACACACAAATATTTATTTCTAAGAGTGAGTATGGAATTATCTTTCCACAACCGTCGATATAGATGAGAGTGTGCCGTATTCGGAGAGAACGCGTCAAGTCCTTGATTGGCTTATTTTACCAGTTTCGCAGCGGCCCAATTTTATTACCCTGTACCTGCATGAACCGTAAGCTCAGTTCGATATCACAGCTTTTCGAATAGTCTACCAATATTGACTTCTTTATTTTGATGGTAGCGATAATACCGGACACAACGAGAGCCCTGATTCACCCTTGGTAAAGTTGCATTTTAAAAGAATTGTTTATATTCCTTATAATCTTATTTCCTTGTATTCTTTTCTCAGGTCGCCGATCAAGTTCGAATTGTAGATCAAGAGCTTCAGGCTTTATTTGACAACATGGAACAGGTCGGGATTCTTGGCTGTGTCGACGTGATCGTCCTTGCCGATCACGGCATGGCACCTTCACCTCCCGAGGAGAAGTTTCTCATAATGGACAACTACGTGCCTAATATTCTAAATGACGCCCGAATTTACGATGGTGTATTTCCCACTATCCGGCCCAAGATAGATACAGAAGGTAAGCCAAACATTTGACTGTTTATAGCATTTTGCCAATGACAATATCTACCCGGTCTGTTAAGAGAAAGAGGGCATCGTCTGATCTGATGATATACAGGGAACATAGCAGAACATTTTGGCTTTTTGTCACCAGCTGGTAAAGCGCTTATGTATTTAAAGTAGAGGCCAACGTCTTCTAATATTTTCGTTTTACACATATCGCCGTTAAATCCCCAATTTGACAAACCAAGTGGGATAGGGACGAGGGAAAGGCGGCTTAGGGAAATGTAAAAATTAAAATTTATGGTAAGAGCATAATGTCGTACGAAAATAGCATGCAGGGGCGATATTAAAAACCTTTGATCTGCACCTTGGAGTGTACAGTAATTATGCTTCATAAGTATGAAATAAAACGAAATAAAAATCTCTAAGTTTCAAAGAACCGATCAAGGACACATCGTGATTAAGTGTATAGAATTTGTTAGAAATTTGACTTAAAACGCAAAAAATTTTGATTTGTCTTTAATGGTTCTATTTAGAGGAGCATGACAGAATAGCCGGAGGACTGCAGTGCCAAGATGATAACATGCGCGTCTACAACAAATGGTGCATTAAAATTTCATACATTTTATCGGCAAGGTTCGTTAACTAATCCAATACTTTGTTACGTTGCAGGGACTTTCCTCGTCGCCACCACTATACCAATACCAACCGGATACCAAATATTCTAGTTGACATGTCACTCAGTTGGCGTGGTACGTATTCTGTTTAATTTTCAGCATTTCTCAGACGATAGTAATTTAAATGAAAATCAATCTTAACAAAGAAACTTTCCTCCATTGATAGCTTATGCCAAACCGGCGGTGAGTTTACCTGGGAGTCACGGCTGGGACAACCTCAATAACGAAATGCAAGCCTTGTTCGTTGCGCACGGGCCTTCATTCAAGAAGAGTATTAAAGTTCGGCCATTCCATAACATAGATTTGTACAATCTAATGTGTGCAATGATGGGAGTCGATCCATCACCTAACAATGGCACTTGGGTTAGTGGCTGTTGTGATATTCATGGATTTCTCAACATGGGTCTGTTAATAATCTTTTTAATGATGTTTCAGGGCGCCCTACATCACATGCTGGTGTCACCTCCGGCAGATCCTTCGCCGGAACCTTTGACGCCCATTTCTGAGCTACCGTTTCCAGCGGATGAGGCAACGTACAATGCACATCTAATGCGGCAGAGATGCAACCTCCTTACTGGATTAAATACCCAAAGCATTGTACGACAAAACCTTCAGATAGATTTCAGATCCTTTAACTTATTCCTCCTGTTTGCCATATGGTGTAGGATTCGACCTTGAATCTAACGGAAAGCGCTGCTAATGCAGCTCTCCAAATGCACACTCCTTGGGGGACTCCTCAAACCAAGGACACAACCCAAATCAAGACAGTTATTAGCACTGACTATGTCACTGGTAAATTTGGTTTCAGATTGAGTAAGATTAACGTCCCGCATTATAAAATACCTTTAACGAATTTTCTTTCAGCATTTGATGTGGTATCCGGTTTGCCATCTTGGACGTCGTTCACAATAAATCAGCCTAGGTTAACCACTGCTCAGCCCCAGTGGCGTCTGGATGTCCGCCTTGAGGAAACACATGCTTCCATCTGTGACAGATTTCCCGATGGAATCGATAGCACTTGGTCTGTGGTGCCCCTTTTCCCATTCGGTTCGTTCCCACTCTTATCTTCGTGCATTCCTGAGAGTTCGACATATTGTCTTAATTTCTTCTTTTAATTTTTTAAGGCACACCGTCGAACTCTGCCGACGTAGCAGTTGACACAAATGCCATAGAAATATCCAAGCCGTTCGAAACTTATTGGAACGAGTTCCATGCCATGTTGAACCGTTCTGTTGAAACTAATGGAGAAACTAATGTCATAGTGGGACCTGTCCGGGATTCGCCAAGCCCCGGCCTATTTTTCGTAGTTTCCACTTGTCTATCCAACGGCATGGCTCTAGCAAACTGCCCCGTTGACCAATTAGACATGCAGTCATTCATCATGCCAACTAACGTAAGGTACAGCCGGGATTGCATTAAGTTTACTGCATTTTTCAACGCACATCTAGCAACGCTACCTGATGTTGAACGTCTGACTGGCATCCGTTTCTTTCCTTCACTGTCTTACGGTGATAAAGCGGATATCTTGTCTCGCACTCCTTTGGCCTCGACATTGCTTGTCAACCCTGATCCCAGTACCCTGTAAACACCAAGTACGCTTGTGTACCACGTAACCTATAGAAAACTCGGATTGCACCTATTAACCACACTGTTTAGTAAAACTGTATGCACTGCAGTCCGAATGTCCTAAAACATTCCTTATTCTGTACATATTTTGCACTTGGAACTCACAAAAAAGGATTAGTATTTGTATGCACGAATCAATCATGAAATTTCTTAGATCCCATTAAAGATTCCTCAGTATCTCTTAGGGTCCAGTACCAAAGCAGAACCAAGAGTAGTTCTAGATAGCAAGCTGAGTTTGTCCTCCATCGGTAAGTCGGGGAAAAACTGGAAACCTGTAACCTGTTCCACATCTTTGAGACTTATAGGCGATGAAATTTCGATCGGATGTGCATGCACTTTGGTACTTCCACCTCCCAATAGGCAGCAGGAAAGCCTGTAAATCTCTGTACTCGGCAGGACATGTGGTATGGTTCCATTCACCAACGGTGCCATCCACCTTGCAAGCGGTGACAACGTAGAAAATGGAAGCCGGACGATGACGCGTTGGGCCGCTGATGACGTTCAATGGACCACGGCTAATTGATGCTTCAGCCAACAAGTCTGTCATTGTCTCAACAAAGTGGGAAATGCCTGATGGCACTTCCAAGAGGTTAGTATCAAGCCAGGCGTCCACTTTTTGTGTAGCAAATTCTGTGATTCAATGTAAAGTTGTTGATTGTTTTTAGAGTAGTCTACTGCACAGAAACTTTTTCTTTTGCATGTACCTTTCGGAAATAAGTGAGTATAGGCAACCTCGTTTCTGCGTGCGATGTTACTCAGACGTTGGCAACTTCTCGTGTGGTTTTGGTCGAGGCGTGGGTCTTCAATCCAGTAGCCAAATTGTAGAAAAACAACAGTGCACTCAGACGACCCTATGTTAGTGTGACGTCAGCATCTTTCCCTGCAGATAATGAGGGAAGATAGGACGGCTTAAATCAGTAACATGCCGTACATTTTAGATACTAACGCTTGTTGTGCAGCCGTACGATACCACTACATCAACTTGAGATGATACCAACTGATATCCGTCAACCAAGTTTGTATATGATATCACATCACATCATTTGACTTCTGCATTCGTTTATTTCATCACGACGATCACTGCCGAGCCCTGGTGCATTGTCTCAAAAGATGAAGTGCTTCCTTTTGATTTTTCTCCTTATTTCGGCGGTAAGGAAAATTTTGTAACAAATTACGAATTTTATAAGTTCTGTTGTTTTTTCTTTTTTTTTTCCAGTTTGGCGAATTGTCCGGACGGTCGGTGCATCGTGCCAAAAAACGGCAGGTGGATGAATGTGAAGCTTTGAATGCGACACCGGAGGAATGTTCTGCGTATTGGGCGGGTGAAAAGCCTCCGTTGTTGGTCGTATCCCTAGACGGTTTCCGCCCTGATTATTTGCAGAGGAATGTCACTGTTAACGGTGTCGAAGAACCAGCGGCGCTCCTGCTTAACCGTTTGTCCCGTTGCGGAGTTTTTTCTCCGACTGGAATGACACCCGTTTTCCCATCTCTTACCTTCCCTAATCACTATTCCATCGTGACGGGTTTGTATCCGGAATCGCACGGAATCGTCGCCAACTCATTTTATGATCCTGATTTGAACGCTTCTTTCAGCTTGTCATCTCCGCAGCAAACTAATCCAACGTGGTGGATTGGTGATCCACTTTGGTACAACGTCAAACGCCAGGTACGTTCGCGTTACTATTCTTCACAGTTTTCAATCCTATTGATGTGTAGTAAAAGCCTTCATTGCTTTTTTACAGGGAAAAATCAGCGCAACTTGCTTTTGGCCAGGTGGATTATAAATCAAACCAGCGATTACTGATCAGTCGTTTACTCAACCTTTACTTTTTACTTGTTTAGGTTCTGATCAAACAGATCCGGTTCGAGCGCCAAATTATTGGCTTCAGTATGGTATAACACACAAATATTTATTTCTAAGAGTAAGTGTGATGTTTTTATCTTCCCACAAATGTCGATAGATGATACTGTAACGTATTCGGAGAGAATGCGTCTAGTCTTTGATTGGCTCATTTTACCAGTTTCGCAGCGACCCAATTTCGTTACCGTTTATCTAGATGAGCCGTAAGTTTTGTTCGAAATCACAGCTTTTCGAATAGTCTACCAATATTGATTTCTTTATTTTGACCGTAGAGATCATACCGGACACGGCGAGAGCCCCGATTCTCCCTTGGTAAAATTGCACTTTAAATGGTTTGTTTGTATTCCTCATAATCTTCGAATTTCCTTGTATTCTTTTCTCAGGTCGCTGATCAAGTTCGAATTGTAGATCAAGAGCTTCAGGCTTTATTTGACAACATGGAACAGGTAGGGATTCTTGGCTGTGTCGACGTGATTGTCCTTGCTGATCACGGCATGGCACCTTCACCTCCCGGGGAGAAGTTTCTCATTATGAACGACTACGTACCAAATATTCTAAATGACGCCCGAATTTACGATGGTGTATTTTCCACTATCCGGCCCAAGCTCGATACAGAAGGTAAGCCAAACATTTGACTGTTTATTGCATTTGCCAATGACAATATCTACGCGGTGTTTAGCGACAGAGGGCATCGTTTGATCTGATGATATGAACGAACATAGTAGAACATTTTGGCTTTTTGTCACTAGATGGTAAAGCGCTTATGTATTTAAAGTAGAGGCCAACGTCTTCTAATATTTTCCTTTTACACGTATCGCCGTTAAATCCCCAATTTGACAAACCAAGTGGGATAGGGACGAGGGAAAGGCGGCTTAGGGAAATGTAAATATTCAAATTTATGGTAAGATTATAATGTCGCACGAAAACAGCATGCAGGGGGGTGATATTAAAAACCTTTGATCTGCTACTTATGCTTCATAAGTATGAAATAAAACGAAATCGAAATCTCTAAGTTTCAAAGAGCCGATCAAGGACACATAGCGATTAAGTGTATAGAATGTGTTAGAAATTTGACTAAAATCGCTAATAATGTTGAGTTTTCTTTAATGGTTCTATTTAGAGGAGCATGACAGAATAGCCGGAGGATTGCAGTGCCAAGATGATAACATGCGCGTCTACAACAAATGGTGCATCACAATTTCATGCATTTCACCGGCAAGGTTCGTTAACTAATCCAATACTTTGCTACGTTGCAGGGACTTTCCTCGTCGCCACCACTATGCCAATACCAACCGTATACCCAATATTCTAGTTGACATGACAGTCAGTTGGCGTGGTACGTATTCTGTTTAGTTTTCAGTATTCCTCAGACGACAAATAATGTAAATGAAAATCAGTCTTAACAATGAAACTTTCCTCCATTGATAGCTTATGCCAAGTCGGAGTGGATTTTACGTGGGAATCACGGCTGGGACAACCTCAATAACGAAATGCAAGCCATGTTTGTTGCGCACGGACCCTCATTCAAGAAGAATCTTCAAGTTCGGCCATTCCATAATATAGATTTGTACAATCTAATGTGTGCAATGATGGAAGTCGATCCCTCACCTAACAATGGCACCTGGGTTAGTCGTTGTTGTGGTATCCATAGGTTTTTTCAGTAAATAGTATTTTTAATGATTTATCAGGGCGCCCTACATCACATGCTGGTGTCACCTCCGGCAGATCCTTCGCCGGAACCTTTGACGCCCATTTCTAAACTACCATTCCCAGCGGATGAGGCAACCTACAATGAACATCTAATGCGGAAAACTTGCAGCCTGCTTACTGGATCAAATACCCAAAGCATTGTACGACAAAACCTTCAGATAGATTTCAGATCCTTTAACTTATTCCTCCTGTTTGCCATATGGTGTAGGATTCGACCTTGAATCTAACGGAAAGCGCTACTAATGCAGCTCTCCAAATGCACACTCCTTGGGGGACTCCTCAAACCAAGGACACAACCCAAATCAAGACAGTTATTAGCACTGACTATGTCACTGGTAAATTTGGTTTCAGATTGAGTAAGATTAACGTCCCGCATTATAAAATACCTTTAACGAATTTTATTTCAGCATTTGATGTGGTATCCGGTTTGCCATCTTGGACGTCGTTCACAATAAATCAGCCTAGGTTAACCACTGCTCAGCCCCAGTGGCGTCTGGATGTCCGCCTTGAGGAAACACATGCTTCCATCTGTGACAGATTTCCCGATGGAATCGATAGCACTTGGTCTGTGGTGCCCCTTTTCCCATTCGGTTCGTTTCCACTCTTATCTTCGTGCATTCCTGAGAGTTCGACATATTGTCTTAATTTGTTCTTTTAATTTTTTAAGACACACCGTCGAACTCTGCCGACGTAGCAGTTGACACAAATGCCATAGAAATATCCAAGCCGTTCGAAACTTATTGGAACGAGTTCCATGCCATGTTGAACCGTTCTGTTGAAACTAATGGAGAAACTAATGTCATAGTGGGACCTGTCCGGGATTCGCCAAGCCCCGGCCTATTTTTCGTAGTTTCCACTTGTCGATCCAACGGCGTGGCTCTAGCAGACTGCCCCGTTGACCAATTAGACATGCAGTCATTCATCATGCCAACTAACGTAAGGTACAGCCGGGATTGCATTAAGTTTACTGCATTTTTCAACGCACATCTAGCATCGCTACCTGATGTTGAACATCTGACTGGCATCCGTTTCTTTCCTGCACTGCCTTACGGTGATAAAGCGGATATCTTGTCTCGCACTCCTTTGGCCTCGACATTACTTGTCAACCCTGATCCCAGTACCCTGTAAACACCAAGTACGCTTGCGTACCACGTAACCTATAGAAAAATCAGATTGCACCAATTTATCGCACTGTTTAGTAAAACTGTATGCACTGTAGTCCAAATATCATAAAGCATTCCTTATTCTAAGCATTCCTTTTGCACTTGAAACTCACAAAAAAAGATTAGTATTTGTATGCACGAATCAATCGTGAAATTTCTTAGATCCCATTAAAGATTCCTCAGTATCTCTTAGGGTCCAGTACCAAAGCAGAACCAAGAGTAGTTCTAGATAGCAAGCTGAGTTTGTCCTCCATCGGTAAGTCGGGGAAAAACTGGAAACCTGTAACCTGTTCCACATCTTTGAGACTAGCCACGTTATAGGCGATGAAATTTCGATCGGATGTGCATGCACTTTGGTACTTCCACCTCCCAATAGGCAGCAGGAAAGCCTGTAAATCTCTGTACTCGGCAGGACATGTGGTATGGTTCCATTCACCAACGGTGCCATCCACCTTGCAAGCGGTGACAACGTAGAAAATGGAAGCCGGACGATGACGCGTTGGGCCGCTGATGACGTTCAATGGACCACGGCTAATTGATGCTTCAGCCAACAAGTCTGTCATTGTCTCAACAAAGTGGGAAATGCCTGATGGCACTTCCAAGAGGTTAGTATCAAGCCAGGCGTCCACTTTTTGTGTAGCAAATTCTGTGATTCAATGTAAAGTTGTTGATTGTTTGTAGAGTAGTGCACAGAAACTTTTTCTTTTGCATGTACCTTTCGGAAACAAGTGAGTATAAGCAACCTCGTTTCTTCGTACGATGTTACTCAGACGTTGGCAACTTCCCGTGTGGTTTTGGTCGAGGCGTGGGTCCTCAATCCAGTAGCCATCGTTGATATTGTTTGTTGCATTGCCTGAAATGGTGTAAGCCGTCCATAAGGGGATGCCGAGTTCCACGTCAAATCCTAGAAATTATTTCGTATTTATGCTGTCCTTTGATTTTGGGAACATGCGTTTTAACCTGTCAAATAATCTTCGTTCACCAGCAGAACGTGATTGGGATCATTGGACACATTCGACTGAGAAGGTTCTGTGGGGAAAACGAGTGGAATGCCTAGAGGAGCGTGAGCAATGAAAAGTTCATTTTCTCGCTCCTCGGTCATTTTCATTTCTATTTCCTGTTTGAAAAAATAATGAAGGTAGTTTAACACTTTTGATGCTTCATATTAAAAGTAATTCCATTTGCCTTACCATTGCAGGGCTTGTTTTCCCCGTTTCTTGGTGATTCACGTAAGCACAAGCGGACGGTTTGTGTGTTTCTTCCCTCGTGTCGACAAGTTTACGAAGAATTGGTGGCATATCAGGGAATTCCTGATCTGTATCCACAAGTAATGTTGGCGGATCGATCAAGAGGTGATGGAGGGCCCCCCAAGTACCGTTGTTTTCAGCCGGAGTGACGTTGACCAGGTGACAAATGAGATTGTAAAGTTGAATGTTTTCAAAAGGACGCACGACTTCTTGATTTTTGAAAGAGGGACCGTGAGCAACGAAGATTGCCTGCATGTCAAGATAGACGTTGTCCCAACCATGAGCTCCGCCTCCTGACCATGCCTCTTTCTTGATAACTGCTCGCCAGCCGAGATCCATGTCAAGCATTAGGTTTGGAATTCGCCGCGAACGAACCGAATGCATTCGATAAGGGAGTTCCCATTTGTTGAAAACGCGCATATGAGGATCTTTGCATGATAAGGCTTCACCAATTCGATCTTCCTCCTCTATAAAAAAAACACAGAGGTACCCTTTAGCTTGTTAATTTTCTCTATGTCTTTGTGTTTGCCTTATTTACCTTGTGTCTCATTTAAAGGGCGGATCGACGTGACTGGACCTAAAAAAGTCAAAGTGGATTGCTGTATATCAGGGACGTACTTTTCCAAATCGACAAGCTGTTTGCCAGGAGGTGAGTCAGCCATTCCATGATCAGAAACTATTATTAAGTTCACACAGTTGGCAATGTTTCGTGCAATTAGTCCGTCAATAAGTCTTCGTATTTGGCGATCGACTATTGTCACTTTTTCGGTTACCTTATGGCGGGGAAAAATCGTACTGTTATGAGCAGTCAGAGCAGGGATGACAAAAACTACTTTTAAATTTACATTTGCTGTATTTGGGCCTGCTTTATGGCCGGTTGAATCGGGTTCCTCAAAGTAGAGTGTAGTTAGCGCTGGTCGTTTATCGGCAGGCAGATCCATCCATTCTAAAACTTGATCAACGCGCTGTCGGAAGCTAGTGGTTTTGTTGTATCTGAAAAAGTAATTCGGTGAACGCTGTTCTTCTTCGGTAAACTTAACATCGGAACCCGGCCAAAAATAAGTGGCGGATATTTTTCCCTGAAAGTTGAAATCATGTCAAGTAATTGGTTGTTATTCTATCTAACATTTTGGTGTGGGGTAGCTAACCTGTCTCCTCACAGTCGTCCAGACTGGCTCACCATTTTGCCACCATTTTGGATCAGTTCCGTCCGTATAAATGCTAAATGTGGCCTTCAAATCCGGATCATAGAACTGGTTACCAATAATTCCGTGTGATTCTGGGTACAAACCGGTCACGATGGCGTAGTGATTCGGGAAGGTAATTGTTGGGTACGAAGGCATCATGTAGGGAGACGATACTCCCCGTTCAGCCAAACACCTGATTGTCGCGGCTGCAAATTCACCGCGATGCTCTGTGTTTTCCAGCGCAAACCTCGATAAATACTCAGCCCGAAACCCGTCTAGAGAAATCAAGATGACTGGTGGTTGTCCTTGCGCCCAGAAAGAAGGGCATTCTTCGTGACTTGATTCTTGCAAAAATGAACAGCTTTCTTGAGCTTGGTGCTGCTCTGTCGTCTTGCCGTTCTCCATCGCTGGCGAAGGTATGGAAGCGCTCATACACCACATCGCCTAAGGTTTTATTTTCGTAGTTTATTAGGGTGGCACAAACTAAAGCTAACATTCACTTTTATAATTTGCCAACACCTTTTCCTCTTTTGTGTCAATATACGTAGGAACAAAGATTCTGTTAAAACGATTCGGTTTAATATCAATTATATTAATCGCCATCTCCTAGGCATCTTCCATTGCTTCTTAATTTGAGATGCTGCCGTGCAAGTTAAAATGTGTAGTGCGCCGAGATGTCCTATTTGGGCATATTTGAGCATTCTTTAAGATAATTCCAGATAGTCGCCTCCCGTCCGATCCCGCCGTTTTAACTAACTGCTTTGAACTAGTCTCGTATATCTTTAGTATGCGCTGCGTCAAGGCGATGTAACTGTTTTAGAGAGAGAAAGCTCAAAATACATTGCCTAAGGATTGTTTTGATTTTACGTTTCGTGGGAAAACCCAGATGAATACTTTTCATCCCATACTAGTTTTTCACAATAGAAAAAAAAATTTGACACTTACTACGAATTTCCCACCTTTTTCAAACTCGTTATTTAAAAAAAATAGTAGACCCATGCAAAATACCTTTTGCGGTTTAAGTGAAATTTTGCACGTTGACTAACCTGAAGAATCAGTAATATAGTTGGGTAAAGCATTTGCAAGTGAGCACTAAACTTCCTGCTGTTTGTTTTCTTAGCCTTGGAATCGTGGTACCCTCACCTTCCTCAGCTGTAGCGATACTGACGAATGCGATGAAAGTGGTTCTGCGCTCCCCTTATTTCTCTCAAGGACTCCTTTTAAAAAAAGAAACCCCGTCTCATGATAGGAAATCATGGCTTTATTGTACCAACCTCAAAACAAATCCAGCCAAAGGGGCTAATCGTTTTAGGAAAACTAATATCCACCAAGTGTTTTGGGTTAGTGTTTAAAATTCGTGATGAGTTTCTCTTAAAACTTATTCATGTATGATTAATTAAGCAGACCTGTAAAATAGGTCACTGATATCGGTGTTGATTGCTAGATATTTCGTGTTCGATCCCCAGAGGTTTACAATGGTAGAACAGGCAAACATTTTCTAATCCAATTGTTTCCAAATACATAATATTTTTTTTGTTTAGCTATTAATTAATTTAAGAAAACGAAAGCACTCTCGAGTTCTTCATATGAATTTTCCTTGTTTTTCTGTGTACCCATAAAGCAGGATATGGTAACATTATCAAGGCAATTTCCGAAGTTTATTTCCTTATCTGTCATGAAATGCATCCGTAAGGTAGATAACTATGTGTTAGAGTATCCGTTTACGGTGCAGGTTGTTTTGGATTCGAATCTTGAATGAATGAGTGGTAAGTGTCGCAAAAATTGACGTCGAAAATCGTAAATTGGTGAGCGAACGGCTAGGGTTTTTTTTTTGAGGAACAGAATTAAATTCTCAATTTAATTTCGTTCCTAAACCAAAAAAAAAAATCCTACCCAATCGCCATCTAGCGGTTGATTATGGATGGTTTCCTAATTGAATTTGCAAACAGTATATCGATATAATCGGACTGGTTTTCAGACATTTTTTTTTTTTCAAGGGCGAATGTTACATGTAATGGAAGGAAAACCAAAACCAGGTGAAGGAAATGATGACGGTAACATTTGACATTTCTAGATTCCGAAATAATGACCCTTTAATTTACATCTAGTGCAGTGCACCTATATTTAAACTGGAGGATGATTAAGATGTCGGAGGAACTAGATGCATGGTGATGGTGATGCAAGGTGAAAACTGAAAATGCATAATCTAAAACAAATTTCAGTAAATTAGATCATTTAGATCATTAGATTAATCACAGGTCTTCTTGGAAAGCAGAGATGGTAAGCAGTAGCAACAGAGTGTAACTATACATTTGGCATTTGGCGTAACACAGCTGATTGCAGGGTGAAACAGTTTCTTCTTGAAAGTGGTATCAAATTAAACATGTTTCAAGATGTAAATAACTTTCCCGGTGTTTTTTGTGCCACATTAAGTGTTAGTGTTCTGTAGGTACCAAAGCAGCGCTCCAAAACTGTGATTTTGGTAAAAAATTTGACACACCAGCTAATGTTCGAAGAGTTTTGAGATCACATAGATAGCCTATTCAAAATTTCGACATATACATCTATCTTGAATGGGCTCCAGTGGATGTGTTTCAAATGGCTGCTCAACGAGCTATGTCTGAAAAGTGTAACCTTAAAACTGAACTTGTTCTAAGGAGTAAAAGAGCATGGCACAATTATCAGTGAACAACATGTGACCAGAGTTGATACTTGTGATGCAGAGGACAATGCAATTCCCATTCAGTCGAATACAAGTGCTACTGCTGGTAAGTAAAAGCAATCAATTTCGTACAATTGTACAGTATAATTTTGACATTACTTCCTTAATAATAGACGGGAAGAGGAATCGTTAGGGCCTCCTTGGCGGCGGTTACAGTTTGCGGAAGATTTTCTTGACGTCGTATAGAAGAAAAGACAGTAAAAGTTGTGCGTAGGTAACATTTTATTTTATTTTTTTATTATTATTATTTCTTCTTTTTCTTTTTCTTTTTTTTTTTTTTTTTTTTTTTTTTTTTTTTTTACACTAACAGCTTGTATTAGTAAATGGTTATATCCACTAATCCATCCGTTTGTGTTGCAGGTTAGTCTGTTTTTTATTTTCAAAAAGTTTTCAAAATTTTTGTTTAAAAAATCAACTTTCCCCTTGACGTAAAGCCACCAAGTCCAAGAAAGCAGAGAGGCGAGCGACCTCAAAGATATGACTGTACTTGATTTGGTTTCAAAGAGAATCCATCTTTTCCATCATCGTTGGTGCTGTACTCCTTTTGGAGTGGACGAAGTGGGAAGTGCGTATTATGGCATGATTCAGTTAAAAGTATTTGTTTTCCTTCAAACCTATTATTCGTAAATTGAAACATAAAATTTTGCTCCACAGGAAAACCAAAGCGTTCTCCTATAGTTCCACAGAAAAAATTTGGTTCTTTGTTTCTCAAAAAGGTTTCTTGTTGTTCTGTTTAGTTGGAGAAATGGAGCTGGCAAAACAAATCTCATGTGTGGTAAGTATCTTCAGAAACTGATTCCAATTGTTTTTCTAGCTGGTATTAATTATTCTCTTTAAATGTTTTTAAGCCATACAGTTTGTTTTGTCCTACGAATTTCATCATCTCTCGAAGAGGGCCAAAGAAAATTTACTGCATAGCTCATCTGGGTTCCGTGAAACTTCAGCTTATGTTGAAATAATTTTAAATAATGAGGATAGACGTTTACAGTGAGTTAAGTGCTATTATCATGTAGATCTGGAATGACTTTAGTTCTTTTAAATTCTAATAGGAAGATGAAAATGAAGTGAGATTGAGGCGAGAAATAACATCGACCAAAGATGTTTACCTGCTCAGTGGACATATAATATTGAAGCATCATGTTGAGCATACTTTGCAATTTTCTGGGTTTTCGAAAGTTAACCCATACTACATCGTCAAGCAAGGACAAGTAAGTTTTCTTCTGAAACTCATTTTCTATACTTGAATGTGTAGCCTAACAGGTGGATGCTTTTTTTGTTAGATTAGTAGCTTGGCGATGTTGTCGAATGAGAAACGATTGGAACTTGTAATAGAAATAACAGGGGCTGGTTTATGGAAAGAAATTCGAACTAAAGATGAAACAGTTTTTAAAGGTGTTCAACCATTTAATTGGCTTAAGCAAATTTAGGAAAATTTAATCCCACTCCTGTCATCATTGTTTAAAAAATTAAAATTTTAGATGTGGAATCCAAAATCACAGAATTGAAAAAAACTTCTTAAAGAAATGGCAGACAATCTTACGCGTTAGAAGAAGATAAACTTCAATATCAGAAGTGGTCAGAAGTCAATACAAAGAAACAAGCGCTGGAAGCCACTTTGGCTAAAAAGGATCGGGCTCAACTGGTAGAACGCATAAAGACGGTAACTAAGATATGTAGTCAACACAAAATTCTGTGAATCACATGATTTACATTATATTTAGGCGGAGAGGCTGTTGAATGATGCACAAGCTGAAGACCAGACAGCGAGCGCTGAAATGGCACAGTTAAATAAGGAGGTGGCCGAAGCCGACAGACGCTTCAAACTGTACCAGTCGGAATTTCGTGCAGCCGAAGGAAGACTGAAATATCTTGCAGAGATTGCTTAGGACCTTGCGCTGCAACATAGCAATGTGAAGTTTGAACTAGCTGACAAACGCGAAAGATCAGTGAATAACAATAAGGTAAGCATTTTTACTTAAGTAACACACCTAATTCTAAGTTTTTGATTTCTTCTGAACGCGCTAATTTTAGGAAAAGCTCAACGAGGAGCTGTTACGTATTGAAACAGAAATAGCCGAGAAGAACCAGAGTGTTTAGTAGTTTCTAATGATTACGATTCAATAGTGCGCGAAGAATTCGAGATTAATTCCAGGTGATAAAGTAAATATTCTAAATAAAATCTAATTTTAAATCTTTGATTCAAATCAGATTAATGCTGGACGAGCAACGCCGTCAACAACTTTTTGCAAAACTTGGGCGTGAGGCCTTATTTTCTTCCATAGAAGAAAGAAATGATTGGATTAATGAGGAACAACGGTTTGACATAATAATTCTATTCATCATAGAGAATCCTTAGTCACTAATTTCCAACTATGCAGTAAACTAGTAAATCGGCTCATTCTTCAAGAAGAGAAAGAAATGCAAAACATAAAAGAAGACATGAAGGACGAAGAATTGAAGGCGAAAAACTTGGAAACCGTTATAGCGGTATGTTGGCATGAAAAACATCCCTTTTTCATTTTTCACGTAATATCTTTTTCTCCCGTGTGTCAACGCCAGGGGATCGAGGTAGAAAAGTTGGCAGCTCTGAACTCGGTAAAAATGCTAAATCAACGTAAGCAAGAGATAATACTAGAGCAAAGGCGATTACAAATGTCCCGCAAGTATCGTATATGGGTGCTGCATTTCGGTTTAGAACATTACGTTGAGATTTTCTTTATTAACTTATGTGAATTATGGCGGAAAGAATGCGATGTGCGTGATCGCTGGAAACAGTCGTATGACAAACTGGCAGGATTCGGGTGCAAACTCAAGGGTGCCATGTATTAGGTAAGAAACAATTTTTACCAAGATTGAGTTTGCTGTGTTACCACTAGATGCTATACTTAATGCGTAAATCTGTTATTACAGCAAACACAAGTCTTCGTAGTTCGAAGGTATTGAAATGGTACTGGACAAAATGAAAAAAGAAGGACAAGGCACCCTTGCATTTGAGATGGCATCTCAGTATCGTAGCCTACTCGTCGATCAGTTTACATGTGCAGATTAAGTATGCTGTGCGATTGACGCTGTGGCGAGGAAAAGGTTAGGATATTGCAGTCATACCCTTCTAGAAATGGTGTTTAACATGAACTAACATTACCTACCGCGTTACGTTGGAAGGAGACACGGTAAAGATACTGTTAGTTGCGTGTCCTGTTTGTTCTGCAAAGTAAGTTGTAATTGTAGGTTCGAAGGAATGGTGTTCTTCAAGGTGGATACCACAGTATTGCTAATTCTGGCTCCAAGATCTATTTTGAATTCAAAAAAGCAAAACAAGTAGAACAAACAGAGTTGGCCAACCTGAAGGAAGTGGAAAGTCAAATCCAAGTAGTGGATTACAAATGCAATGAAAATGCAAGTGAATTACAAAAATTGAAACAAAGCTGAGCCAAACAAAAATAGGGCTTCTTGAAGAAGATCTGAAGAAGCACGGTGGCGAATTATCTATTTCACGGCAAGCCCATGAAAGAAAATTAGCGATAAACAGAAAGCTGATGATGTCTCTGGAAGCAAACCGTGCTAAGGTGGAAATGTGAGATGAAGAATTTCAGAAGGTAAAAAATGAAAATTCTTTGTGAGAGAAGAAAAAAATTAGAAGTTAACTTGTTATGTACTAATAGGATTTTGAAACGGAACTCGGATCGGAGGAAAGGGCCGAGGCTGACCAATTAAATGAAAGAATTCAAAGCGCCAAAATAAAGCTTACAAATGTACGTGCTACCCGATTGAAGCTTGAGGGTTTGAAGAATGCGCTAGAATCACGACTGAATGGCCATCTTCTGAGAACGAACAAGTTCTCGATGAAAAGGTACAGGAAGAAAGCGACTACAGTCAGCGACTCGAACAACAAATAGAGGTGGACAAGCGACGAGATGCTGTGCGTATCTTTTATAATTGGGGTTGACATTTGACGCTGATATTTTGTTTTCCATTTTGTAGACAAACAATATTTTACAACCCATCGAGCGCAAAGAAGCTACGCTAAGGGATATCATTTCAAAGCTAATTAAGCTTGGAAATTTTACCAAAGAAAATGAAAAGAAAATGTTCGACCTCTACGCTGAGTGGAAATGTGAAAGAGCTGGAGCGAGAACTAACCTTGGTAGTTCAAGCAAAAAAAAAAGAGAAAGGAATAAGTTATTTAATTTTGCAGACGTGCTAGTCGTCATTTTAAAAACAGGTTAAAGGCCAGCTGAAAGCTTTAAAGGAGTCGATCCGGATGCTGAAGTGAATTACGCGGACACGGCCGAAAAGCTGATCAAAATGAAGAAAGAAATGGTTCGTTTCACAACGGTCATAGTCGGTGCGAAGAACTGATTAGAAATGTGGAATTCGCCAAAAATAAGGCTATCGAGTGCGCGCTGGAGCTACTGGCCAAACGGTTCCACGAAATGTTTGAAACGCTGGTTCCTATCCCAGGGATTAGATATCTAAGATGGACTTACGATGGCGAAGAAAATGACTCAGACAGTGAAAACGAAGGCGAGCCCCAGGCAAGCTAGTTTTTTTTTTTTTTTTTCGGTAGTGTGTAAAGTGGGAACCTGAATTATGTCTTTGAATCTTTTTTCAGATCCCTGATGTTGATCGGTTCACGGTCGCCGTCAAATTGTCATTTTCCAGTACCACGAATATTCAGGATTTTAATAGCCTTTCGGGTGGTCAAAAATTGGAAAATTGTCAATATAAATATTGTTTACGTTAAATTTTAAAAACTTAAGTTTTGTTTCACACTTTACATTTTCTGACCTTTGCATTTCTTTTTTCTAGTTAGGATTGAACTGTATGCACTGCTGAGATGGTCACTGGCGTGCGGTTGTGCAGTGTTGTGTGAGAATTCCGGAATGCCTTTAAATTCCCGCAAATGACATTCCAATTCTGGAATTGGTAGCTGGCTGTTTACAAATTTTATTCATATATTATTAGAGTTTAATTAACCTGCAATTTGTTTATTCTTTCATGCAATTTTTGTATATATTACCTTATCAGATGTAGTGCATAGTTGTTGTAGTTTATTATTTAACTCTTACGGGGATCGATCTCCAATCTTCGGCATGCATTGCTGGTACTCAACCATTGAGCCATGTAAGTTATCAATACTATTCACTATTACTAGAAGACTCGAAAAGGTAATATTGTAAAGCAATTTTTGTGGGCTCGTAAAGCTATATGCTTACCTTGTTACTATTGAAATAAGGACAACAGCTCTGTGGTAGAGCGTTGGTGTACGGATGTAAAGGACTCGGGTTCAAACCCCGGTTAAGGATGAATTTGTTAAACGGAAACTAAAGATATAAATTCATATTCTTATTATGGACAAAAGTGTGCTAATATGTATTATCTTGAATCATGCTGCTAAAATTATTCTAAGTCCAGATTTGTTGAACTCAATTTACACGAAAAAGTAGAAAACGGGAAACCATGACAGATAGCTCTGTGGTAGAGCATCGGCTTAACACGCCGAAGGTTCAGGGTTCAAACCCTGAAAGAGTCATTCGGATTTCAACAATTGTTGATAATGGTTGAACGAAGATATGAATGTATATAATAAATTATATATTGTAATACAATTGTCAAAATACGAACTGATGTAAAAATGTTAGAAATCTTTATTAAAATTATTATTGGATATTATAATATGTAATGCCAAAATATCCGTCCCGTTACTTCGTAACGGGGAAGTTTCTCGACTCGACTTGCCAACGTGGAAGCTTGGAAGCCTGACTGGGAATCGAACCATGAACCTTCGAGTTGCTGGGCGAGTGCGATGCCTTCCTGGCAACCCCCCTATTATCCCCCCCATGGGAACTGAAAGTCTATTGACTGCTATGTACTCTTACCTATAATGAGTAGAAGACTTAGAATGCATCAAACTAACTGTCATAGCTCAATGGTTAGAGCGTGATGCTGGAATATTGTTCAACTTAGAGTCCTTGATTTCGAACCCCATCTCGGCTAATGCAAAAAAAAAGAAATAATAATAAAGAAATATTTTTAAATAAAATGAATTGTATTGTCCCTCCATCCACCCACAATTCCACCACTATTTACATTTTGTTTTACAATACAATACACATATACACACATACACATACAAGTAACCCGTTGGCTGCCACGCCATGCAACCCGTAGGTTGCGTTTCTACATTTGCTACGCGCCACTCAGAAGGGGTGGTGCCAAGGGGGACTTGTCCGAAGACAAGTCCGGGCCGACAAGTTCAAGGAGACCATTCTGGGAATGCACACCCCTGGTCTCCATGAACTTGCCAACAAAGGGGAGTCCCTATATGGTGCATTGCCTAAGGCCCGAAGGCCGGCCCGAAGGCCAATCTTGGGCAGTTGCGACTGTCCCACCCCATGGCAAATACGCCATGGAGCAGAACAGCGCGGCCCGTCCCTACAAGCTACAAAAAAAAGGGGACAAAGCGGCGTGGCAGCCAATGGGTTACTTTACATCACACATAACAAAATACAACGTTACCACGACGATGACGGCGACGACGGGGCGGCCACGAGGCGAAGACGGGGCGACGTGCGAGGCGATGACGGGCGAGACGATGACGGGCGAGGCGATGACGGGCGACCACGAGGCGATGACGGGCGACCACGAGGCGATGACGGGCGACCACGAGGCGACGACGGGCGACCACGAGTCGACGACGGGCGACCACGCGACGACGGGCGACCACGAGTCGACGACGGGCGACCACGAGGCGACGACGGGCGACCACGAGTCGACGACGGGCGACCACGAGGCGACGACGGGCGAAACAAAGGCGTGTGCTGGCTGGAAAAGTAGAAATAAAAATAAGAGTGTTGAAATGTTGGTTGTTAACTTTTAGCAACACAACATAAGAGGAACAGGCTGGCTTTACGAAACGGAAACTTACACGAAAATGATGAGTGGGCCAAAAGTAATTTTGCATTGTTGATGACTTTCCGTCAGGACCAGCATCCTTTGCATTTCAAGTTCCACGAACTGGAAATAAATGCAGAATCATGCCAATTTGATATTGACTGCTAATGTACAAGTCTAATAACTTACCTCTAAATGCAACATCCTGCCACATGATGCATTGAGCAGAAATGATGAGAAGATTGCTGAAATGGTGATAGTGGTTGCAACCACAACATACGGGACACTTGTCAAATCCTTCAGGGCCAACACCCTCTGCACTTTTAGTTCCACCAGTAGTTTCACAAGCTACTAGTTAAAAGAAAAAACTTGGCCATTGGATTTTGATTGGCGAAATATAAAACTAATACCTCTCCATTTGGTAACAGAATAGCTTGATTGAATGTAGTAGGTTGCGAACAGTTTTTTACAACTTAGCTGGTCAGAAGGTTTAGCCGTTGCACCAAAAATAATCCATTTGATGTTCTCCACTTGAATAACACATTTTAGATTGAAAACACTAAAAGTAGGTAACACATCATCGGTTTATATCGAATTTTCAATTGAATTGTACAGTTAACAAATACTCACACACAGGTTTCACAGTGACACGTACTATACAGCAATCTAAGTACAGACTGACAACAGCGCCATCTCGTGGTGCAATCTATAACGTGGTGCAATCTATAACCACAAAATGCTAGTTTGCTGAATTACAAAAACAATGAGCTTTCACTTCCAGCCAGCTATTGTCTGGTGTCTGCACCCTTCTACTTTCGTGCCAATCCTACGGAAACTCTTTCCAGTAGCCATTCCGCTAATCCGCTCCAACATTTACCATGCTGATTTCCTCAAATTCTTTTCCTAAAAATGAGCGCGTTCAGAAGAAATGAAAAACTTAGAATTAGGTGTGTTACTTAAGTAAAAATGCTTACCTTATTGTTATTCACTGATCTTTCGCGTTTGTCAGCTAGTTCAAACTCCAGCTTGCTACGTTGCAGCGCAAGGTCCTAAGCAACCTGCAAGATATTTCAGTCTTCCTTGGGCTGCACGAAGTTCCGACTGGTACAGTTTGAAGCGTCTTTCAGCTTCGGCCACCTCCTTATTTAACTGTGCCATTTCAGCGCTCGCTGTCTGGTCTTCAGCTTGTGCATCATTCAACAGCCTCTCCGCCTAAATATAATGTAAATCATGTGATTCACAGAATTTTGTGTTGACTACATATCTTAGTTACCGTCTTAATGCGTTCTACCAGTTGAGCCCGATCCTTCTTAGCCAAAGTGGCTTCCAGCGCTTGTTTCTTTGTATTGACTTCTGACCACTTCTTATATTGAAGTTTATCTTCTTCGTGACGCGTAAGATTGTCTGCCATTTCTTTAAGAAGTTTTTTTCAATTCTGTGATTTTGGATTCCACATCTAAAATTTAAATTTTTTAAACAATGATGACAGGAGTGGGATTAAGCCAATTAAATGGTTGAACACCTTTAAAAACTGGCTCGTCTTTAGTTCGAATTTCTCTCATTAACCAGCCCCTGTTATTTCTATTAGAAGTTCCAATCTTTTCTCATTCGACAACATCGCCAAGCTACTAATCTTACAAAAAAAGCATCCACCTGTTAGGCTACACATTCAAATATAGAAAATGAGATTCAGAAAACTTACTTGTCCTTGCTTGATGATGTAGTATGGGTTAACTTTCGCAAACCCAGAAAATTGCAAAGTATGCTCAACATGATGCTTCAAAATTATATATCTATTGAGCAGGTAAACATCTTTAATCGATGTTATTTCTCGCCTGAATCGATTGCGGTTAAATTGATCAGGCTCGACCGGGATTTGAACCCGGGACCTCTCGCACCCTAAGCGAGAATCATAACCCTAGACCTTCGTGCCGATATCATTTCCTGCCAATAAAATCATTATTACATAATAGTCTTTGAGGGCGAAAACAGACAATTATCACCTGAACCTATTACATTGGCATTACGCGCTGCACTTCAACGATAATTCGAGCTTCGTACACCACGGGTTAGTCCAACGACTTGCCATGTAGTCTTCACCAGCCTCGTGGAATCAAATCTACAATTAAAATGTCATACAACAATGGATTAGCTTTAATTCAAGAAATAGAAGTTTCGAGAATAAAGAAGTTTTTGCTCGGGATGGTATGTTTTAACGTAAAGTCAAGTTTCTGCATTGCTAAGACAATTGATTAAATAAAAGCATATAGTAAATGGATGAGTAATTAATAGACACATGCGTTTTATCCATTGAGAAATTAAACTTAATTCAACCCAAGAACGAAGATTCATGTTTGATTTCCCAACAACACTAAAGCTCGGTTTTCCAATAGAAAAATGTTATGAATGTAACCGGTGATTTAACATCAAACAGAGCATGGAAATTTCGAAGATCTTAGGAATGTTTTCCATCGATATCTAGCAGTTACTGTAAAAACCCTATACGTACATGACAAACGATTTCAGCAAGCATTATTCTATACTTCCATGTTAAAACTTACAGCTTTCAGCTATGGTCTGTCGGTAGCTCTTTCTCCTTATAACTTCACCAGTACATATAGAAAATCAAATAGAACTTACCAGTAGAGGTTTGAATGAGCTTTCATGGTATTATACAACCTGGTGTTGTCGCCAATTTAAACGTTACTGGTCACTGCGGGTAAGTTGTAATACATCCGAACCTGTCAACAATTCACTAATCATTAATCACATGTTGCTGTAAACAGCTAGAAATTGAAGGATAATATACGATACCTCCAAAAAAGAATCTCGCAGTGTGCGATTCCGGTGATATTTATAAGCCATGTGCTATTGCGAACTTGATAGTTTCCTAAGAAATATAAAATTGTGTCAAAAATGTCAAGTGATTTTTATTATATTACCTGTTTTTCTTTCTTAGAATACCTTAAACAGTAAGTAAATCAAACGTAAAACAAATCAAGGTAAAACAATAACTTAGGCAAAATCTGTGATCAATTTTGATAATACCGTGTGATTTTGTTTTCTCTTAAACCTATCGGGAACTGCGCGAACACTGAGAGCCCTTGAGTTAATGACAAAACATACGAACTATACGACACATGAAGGGACTCGCTAATGGCGCTAAGAAAAAAACTAATACACTTTATCAACCTGTAGTGACCCTACAAGAATCGCCATTCCAAATTAAAAGTAGTAAATCAACTCACTTTTTGTGGTACTCTCAGGCGATGCCTTCAACAGTTGCACGTGATTTCTCTAGCTCCTTCCTTTGACCAGGTAATCTTCCTTGGCAGTTGAATTTTCTGATATGCTTTTAATATTTCAAAAAATATGAAGCAACTGAGAATGATGTAATTTTTCTGTGATACAACCTGGGCACGAGCTGCATTACAGATTGTTGTTTGCCAATCTTGTTCAAAGTTTAATTGTCTTCCCACGAAGTCAAGACTTCGTCCATGACTTGCTCTCGTTTTCGCAAGTCTCGATATTTCTGGCCCCTTTCACTATGACTCTCTTCGTATGTCTGTTGAATAAATTTTCACAGAATTAAGAAAACGAATAATTAAAAAACTGATCGAATTCACGTTGTCGGTTGCAATTCATTCCGTAGTCTTTCTGTTTCGGCCGAGACTTTCTTGATCTGGAGCTCCATATCGACCACCTCGGCATTGGCCACCAGCTGCGCTCGCTCCCCTTCCGGATCCAGACGTTTTGCATCCTGTTCGTTCATCTGCTCGTATTTGGTTTCCAACTGATACAAAGACGGGCGCAAACTGAAGCATTTCTTCTTTTGCCTGCAAGGTATCAATTTCTTTAAAAATCCTAATATGCAAACCTCAAAAATCAATTTACAGATGAAAGACGCAATTCTTCTTCTAATTTCCAAGCACCGGCTTCCAGAACAGTCAACTGCGTAGTTGTATTTTCAACTTCCTTACGCAATCTATTTTGCTCAGTCTTCAACTGAAAGTATTTCTCCTGATCTTCTGGTGCTAAAGAAATGATGAATTTCTCTGCCTCGTCGTTTACCTGTGAAACAACCGAATAGTTAAGCATAAATTATAAATAACATTTGCGCAAGCATACCAACTGAATTTTCCGTTCCAGCGATGCAATTTTCTCTTTGACTCCTTTGACAATCTCAAAAATGTCTTCGGCTTCGTGAGCATCGCGTTCATTCTGAATCAGCAATGACTAAAGTTCTATTTCCATTTGCGAGTCATCACTGCTGATGGCGATCTTTTCTTGAAGTAAATTCAAATCGGCAGCCTAGCCCTGCAAATCTACCTTCCGACGGACACTACTAAGTTTTAACTGGAACATCGAAATCATGCGTATTATAGACCTGTTATTTCCGTCGCCATTTCTTTCACTTGCTTTTCAATGACGATAGACTTTGCAATTCCTTGTTATTTTTTTCAATGCCTTTTGGTAAGTTTTCCTATTTCTGCATTCACCTCCGTCATTTTGGCCCGCAAAACTCCAAGATCTAAATCAACAAAAGACTATCATTACTCATCGTTAACGTCCTTCTTTCAAATGTCTACTCTTACAATACGATTTGTCTTGTATTTGCCTTTGAGGGAGTCCACGTGAAGCTGTTTTTAAACCTCCTAGTCCTTGCTGAGTTGTTGGTCGGTCAGCTGCTGTCGTATTCTATTCAAGAATTCAGAAAAAAAGGTAATAGTTGTACAGAAGAAATTTTAAGTAATAGATGTGCAAAACCGTAGGCCGTGACAGTTCTCATAGCATTGGCTCTTGATGCAGCCCGTGCCAACACGAAATCCAGAGCGATTGACGGTAGACGTCCGTTGTGCAGATCCAGCAGACATCATTCCACTTGATTAATGGACTCCGTACTCGTTCACCTTAATGCACTTTCATATTTTCAACTGTTCAGTGTAACAATCACATTAAGCAAAAAAGTCAAATAAAAAATGTCTTCTTTAATTTTGGATTTAATCTTTACCTCATGAAATCAAAGCTGCTTAACAGCCTTGTTGAATTGTTGAAGCAGAAGGGCAGCTGGGGTTCCGACGGCTAGAATACTAGATTTCACACATTGGCCTCTGCAATTAATAACCTAAAATATAAATTTTCAATTAATAAATATTTCATGTCAACAACTCCCATGGCTTACTGGATAGGTGTTTGCCTTTGAAGCTGAAGATTGTGGCAGAAGCATTTTGTTACCGGAAACCCGAACGACCTCTAACCTAGAACCAGGTTACTAACCCTATCTGCCCAGCAGAAAAACGACCGAACGAGCATTGTGACAGAAACATTGGAGAACTTGACCGCTAATCTAGAATCGGAAACAGTCTGAGCTGAACATCCTTGTAACAGGAGAGAGCAGGTAAAATTCATATTTAGCTGTCATCGGGAATATTGAGCCTTACCTTTATGTTCGCGGACTTGAAGCAACAGACAGCCAAGCAGTTCCATCACTTTCCCACAATAACGTACTAGATAGTATAGAACTCCGGAGTAAGTGAGCGAAAAACAATGAAGTCATCAGGCAAAAGTTAAGTTTCAGCTGTAAAAATACGAGTCCTCTTCTGAAATTGGCCACCATTCTAATTAACAACTTATAAGATCCAAAAACAATATTCATTTCTATTATCATACCTATGTGTTTCTCCATGAATCTCAGAATGAAAGCATTTTCCTTTTCTAATCATTATTACAGTTGCCAGTTTCACTTTATTGTTTTTGCTACACGGCACAGCTTCAGTGGTATGTACAGTACAATCACCCTGTGGTTGAATGGGAACCAATTGATTTAAGTTTGAAGGTACTAAATAAAAAAGTATCATTCACAAGCTAAGATTCCCTTCAAAATACAAGTTTTTACCTCATGGCGTCTTCTTCTTCATAAATTATTCCTGCAGGATGAATCATGCACACCCTGAAAGAAAATGTGATCATTTAGGTTTATGGTTTACAGTTAATAGATAAAGTAAAATAGTACAAACAATGTAACAGGTAATTAACTTCAAAAGAAAAATGGGACAGTTATTCGGATAGGCACTAGGAATAATTTAGCCAAGTCTTTGAAAACGATAGTGATCACCATGGTTATGACTCTCTAGATATTAAGCTGCAATGTTTCTGCTCCATTGCTTAGGGTTACAATATTGCAACAACAAATTGACTGCTAGTGCAATAGAAAATGTGCACCATGAGTTTGGTTGCTTACTTTTCTGGGTAGGTTTTGGAAGATTTATCCTGTTAATCCTTTGTGCATTCTGAAACCCAAAAAAAACTGTGACACAAGGCTCTCACTGTAATTAAAGTATCTTATTTGATAATTGATACTTAGATTATTTACCAAACGAACATTGTATGATCCACAGGCTTAGGTAAGAATGACATCCTACTTGATCTAAATAAAGGGAGATGGTAGAATTTTCGGTGAAACAGGTGAACTCATGTATAAACTCAGTGAAATTGTGCAAACGTAAATTTAGAAAATTATTAACTATGCTGATGCTTTTTTAACAGACTAAGTTTTGAAAATACATAATAAATCACTACTTACAGAAAACAAGGAGCACTTCTAATGTGACGATGGCACCTGATATTAGGATTAGAACCTTACGCTTACAGAAGAACCATATTACTCGAGGAAATAATACCAGCGTGCGTTCCGCGGCCACTTGTCACACTTCCGAGCTTCCATCTTCCTTTCAGTGTATCGCCAATTTCGCCATTTTAAATCAATGCACCGTTGCCACAAAAAATTTGAGCAAATCAAACAATAATTAAATACAAAATAATCGAATAATACCTCCATAAAAATCTCTAAAACAAAAAAAATTTTTTTCCAAAACGAGGTATTCCAAACCTCGTTTTGTATTTTAGTATCCTTCATTTCCGCCTTCAGTTTCCAATTTTTTGTAATTGTATTTTTTTATGCTTAGAGTCACTTCTTTTTCAGCAGTTTGTCATGATTTTAAACACTGTGGGCTGTATTACAAACCTACACGAAGAGTTTGTGGTTTTTTCCTTTCCACTTTTCAATTAAAACTTCAAAATTACTTGTGGTTTCCTATCCAGTTTTGTTCGTAAGCTCATTATGGCGCCAGGAAAATACTGCTGGGTAGTAGCTGCAGAAACATGCCAAATTTGGAATGACAATTTTGAAACACTCCACAAGTTTGATAATGGTAAAATTATTTTTGCAATAACTTCATGAAATCAATAAATGCTCAAAGATACAAAATGTTTAGGCAATGTAATGGATGTTGCATGGAGCCATGATGGTAGCATTCTGGCATTTGCAAAAAAAAATAGCAAAAAAATTTTTACTGCATCCATCGGTCTGCAGATTTATGAAAACCACACAAGTTTATTAGAGGTTTAACTTACCCTTTTCATGCTTTTTATGGTGTACTAAAAATTCAAACAGTTCAATGGTTTTTCTAGGGAGAAGCAACAGCTGTAGGATTTTCAAATGAGACACTGCTGGTAGGAACGAACATGGGAAACATTGTTTTGTGGGACTATACAAAACACAAGTTGATCAGAAAATATGATGGAGTAATTAAGTCATTATTCATTACAATAATCTTATCTATACTTAACTCTCTTAACTTCAGGTTGATAAAAGTGCTGTGTGTCGTATTCAAAGCAATAACTCAATCATTGCTTGTGGCCATCAAGGAGGTGTCATCCAAATCTACGGCATTAAAACAGGACAGGCAATTGGGCAGTACTCCATCAGAAATTCAGCTGTACAGATAAATAACATTCACTATTTTTTGCCAAGTTGCTTATTCTCAGCAGCACTGTTAACATTTCAGGGACTACGAGACTTAAAAATTAGCTCAGTAAAAAATTCTCTAATGGCTGCAGCCTTTAATAGTGGCACGGTGGCTGCCTGGAATACCGTTTCGAGCAAAGGAAACAATTCGTTAGTCGTTGAATTTACAGGCGCTCACCAGTCCCCGGCAAGCGCTGTTGCATTATCTCCTGTCACCGATATCCTTATGGTTTCTGGTGGTTTAGACAAAAACGTCATATTGTATGATTGGCCAAAAAAAAAGTAATCTGTCAATATCCTATTGGAATTAATAGAAATTATTATTAATATTTTATTTTCGATGCAGAATTCTCAAGAAAATTGAAATTGATTCTCCCGTAACAGCGATTGAATTTTTACCAGATGGTACATCATTGGTTGTTGGTACCAATCGTGGGAAAGTTCTAGTTTACGACCTGCGTGCCATCAGTACACCCGTACAAAGTATGGTTGCACATACATCACCTATAACAAAATTGCTTTGTCGATCCTGCACCCAAATTCCGGTACGTCGTAATTCCATTCGTCAAAATTTTCATCGGTCAGTATTTGTTACGTTGCTATTATAGGACAAAACTGAATCGGGAATATTGACATCCTCCATACCTTGCAGTGGAGAACGATTGTTGCCATCCTCGGCAAAGGAAGGACCAGAGAAGCCCTCGCATTTCCCCTTTCTCTCGCCATTGACTTGTGAGCTGGAACCTCACACCGAGTTAAGCTTTATGCCTGAGGATGGAAGTTCCGGTTGTTGCACGAATTTTCCAGGAGTAGGATTGGAAAACGAAAGTAAAGAGCTGGAACACAAAAATAGTTCGCTTTTTTCTCCGCTGAAAGGAGGAGACACCAGCGCAGATGTCATCTCTAGTCCTAGTTTGGCAACCAGCCCATTACTGAAATATAAAGGGAAAATTTACAAAGAGCATGATTTACCGTTACACAATCAAATGGTGTCCATCGTAACTGAGGACGACACTGAAGCACCCGTTCGTTCGACTTCCGTAGACATTTCCATCCCTAAGGAGGGCATATCCAATCTTCAAGAATGTAAGCAGACCGAGAATATTATCCCGAATTCCAGTGGATCTACGGATTTTCAAGCCGAATTTATCCGCCGCATTGTTCATGATGTGGAAGATAATTTACGGGAAGTCCTTCGTTGTCGTTTCGGAGACCTAATCATCCAATCAGCTCAACAATTTCTCACGCTTCAAGTAATCCATTTACTGATTCAAGAAATGTAAATTTGATACTTAACAAAAAATTCTTCCTTCCTTAGAATGAGCTGGAATAGCTGAGAAGGCAAATTCACAAGCTGAAGAAGCATGCACAAGCTGAAGACCAGACAGCGAGCGCTGAAATGGCACAGTTAAGTAAGGAGGTGGCCGAAGCCGAAAGACGCTTCAAACTGTACCAGTCGGAATTTCGTGCAGCCGAAGGAAGACTGAAATATCTTGCAGAGATTGCTTAGGACCTTGCGCTGCAACATAGCAAGCTGAAGTTTGAACTAGCTGACAAACGCGAAAGATCAGTGAATAACAATAAGGTAAGCATTTTTACTTAAGTAACACACCTAATTCTAAGTTTTTGATTTCTTCTGAACGCGCTAATTTTAGGAAAAGCTCAACGAGGAGCTGTTACGTATTGAAACAGAAATAGCCGAGAAGAACCAGAGTGTTTAGTAGTTTCTAATGATTACGATTCAATAGTGCGCGAAGAATTCGAGATTAATTCCAGGTGATAAAGTAAATATTCTAAATAAAATCTAATTTTAAATCTTTGATTCAAATCAGATTAATGCTGGACGAGCAACGCCGTCAACAACTTTTTGCAAAACTTGGGCGTGAGGCCTTATTTTCTTCCATAGAAGAAAGAAATGATTGGATTAATGAGGAACAACGGTTTGACATAATAATTCTATTCATCATAGAGAATCCTTAGTCACTAATTTCCAACTATGCAGTAAACTAGTAAATCGGCTCATTCTTCAAGAAGAGAAAGAAATGCAAAACATAAAAGAAGACATGAAGGACGAAGAATTGAAGGCGAAAAACTTGGAAACCGTTATAGCGGTATGTTGGCATGAAAAACATCCCTTTTTCATTTTTCACGTAATATCTTTTTCTCCCGTGTGTCAACGCCAGGGGATCGAGGTAGAAAAGTTGGCAGCTCTGAACTCGGTAAAAATGCTAAATCAACGTAAGCAAGAGATAATACTAGAGCAAAGGCGATTACAAATGTCCCGCAAGTATCGTATATGGGTGCTGCATTTCGGTTTAGAACATTACGTTGAGATTTTCTTTATTAACTTATGTGAATTATGGCGGAAAGAATGCGATGTGCGTGATCGCTGGAAACAGTCGTATGACAAACTGGCAGGATTCGGGTGCAAACTCAAGGGTGCCATGTATTAGGTAAGAAACAATTTTTACCAAGATTGAGTTTGCTGTGTTACCACTAGATGCTATACTTAATGCGTAAATCTGTTATTACAGCAAACACAAGTCTTCGTAGTTCGAAGGTATTGAAATGGTACTGGACAAAATGAAAAAAGAAGGACAAGGCACCCTTGCATTTGAGATGGCATCTCAGTATCGTAGCCTACTCGTCGATCAGTTTACATGTGCAGATTAAGTATGCTGTGCGATTGACGCTGTGGCGAGGAAAAGGTTAGGATATTGCAGTCATACCCTTCTAGAAATGGTGTTTAACATGAACTAACATTACCTACCGCGTTACGTTGGAAGGAGACACGGTAAAGATACTGTTAGTTGCGTGTCCTGTTTGTTCTGCAAAGTAAGTTGTAATTGTAGGTTCGAAGGAATGGTGTTCTTCAAGGTGGATACCACAGTATTGCTAATTCTGGCTCCAAGATCTATTTTGAATTCAAAAAAGCAAAACAAGTAGAACAAACAGAGTTGGCCAACCTGAAGGAAGTGGAAAGTCAAATCCAAGTAGTGGATTACAAATGCAATGAAAATGCAAGTGAATTACAAAAATTGAAACAAAGCTGAGCCAAACAAAAATAGGGCTTCTTGAAGAAGATCTGAAGAAGCACGGTGGCGAATTATCTATTTCACGGCAAGCCCATGAAAGAAAATTAGCGATAAACAGAAAGCTGATGATGTCTCTGGAAGCAAACCGTGCTAAGGTGGAAATGTGAGATGAAGAATTTCAGAAGGTAAAAAATGAAAATTCTTTGTGAGAGAAGAAAAAAATTAGAAGTTAACTTGTTATGTACTAATAGGATTTTGAAACGGAACTCGGATCGGAGGAAAGGGCCGAGGCTGACCAATTAAATGAAAGAATTCAAAGCGCCAAAATAAAGCTTACAAATGTACGTGCTACCCGATTGAAGCTTGAGGGTTTGAAGAATGCGCTAGAATCACGACTGAATGGCCATCTTCTGAGAACGAACAAGTTCTCGATGAAAAGGTACAGGAAGAAAGCGACTACAGTCAGCGACTCGAACAACAAATAGAGGTGGACAAGCGACGAGATGCTGTGCGTATCTTTTATAATTGGGGTTGACATTTGACGCTGATATTTTGTTTTCCATTTTGTAGACAAACAATATTTTACAACCCATCGAGCGCAAAGAAGCTACGCTAAGGGATATCATTTCAAAGCTAATTAAGCTTGGAAATTTTACCAAAGAAAATGAAAAGAAAATGTTCGACCTCTACGCTGAGTGGAAATGTGAAAGAGCTGGAGCGAGAACTAACCTTGGTAGTTCAAGCAAAAAAAAAAGAGAAAGGAATAAGTTATTTAATTTTGCAGACGTGCTAGTCGTCATTTTAAAAACAGGTTAAAGGCCAGCTGAAAGCTTTAAAGGAGTCGATCCGGATGCTGAAGTGAATTACGCGGACACGGCCGAAAAGCTGATCAAAATGAAGAAAGAAATGGTTCGTTTCACAACGGTCATAGTCGGTGCGAAGAACTGATTAGAAATGTGGAATTCGCCAAAAATAAGGCTATCGAGTGCGCGCTGGAGCTACTGGCCAAACGGTTCCACGAAATGTTTGAAACGCTGGTTCCTATCCCAGGGATTGGATATCTAAGATGGACTTACGATGGCGAAGAAAATGACTCAGACAGTGAAAACGAAGGCGAGCCCCAGGCAAGCTAGTTTTTTTTTTTTTTTTTCGGTAGTGTGTAAAGTGGGAACCTGAATTATGTCTTTGAATCTTTTTTCAGATCCCTGATGTTGATCGGTTCACGGTCGCCGTCAAATTGTCATTTTCCAGTACCACGAATATTCAGGATTTTAATAGCCTTTCGGGTGGTCAAAAATTGGAAAATTGTCAATATAAATATTGTTTACGTTAAATTTTAAAAACTTAAGTTTTGTTTCACACTTTACATTTTCTGACCTTTGCATTTCTTTTTTCTAGTTAGGATTGAACTGTATGCACTGCTGAGATGGTCACTGGCGTGCGGTTGTGCAGTGTTGTGTGAGAATTCCGGAATGCCTTTAAATTCCCGCAAATGACATTCCAATTCTGGAATTGGTAGCTGGCTGTTTACAAATTTTATTCATATATTATTAGAGTTTAATTAACCTGCAATTTGTTTATTCTTTCATGCAATTTTTGTATATATTACCTTATCAGATGTAGTGCATAGTTGTTGTAGTTTATTATTTAACTCTTACGGGGATCGATCTCCAATCTTCGGCATGCATTGCTGGTACTCAACCATTGAGCCATGTAAGTTATCAATACTATTCACTATTACTAGAAGACTCGAAAAGGTAATATTGTAAAGCAATTTTTGTGGGCTCGTAAAGCTATATGCTTACCTTGTTACTATTGAAATAAGGACAACAGCTCTGTGGTAGAGCGTTGGTGTACGGATGTAAAGGACTCGGGTTCAAACCCCGGTTAAGGATGAATTTGTTAAACGGAAACTAAAGATATAAATTCATATTCTTATTATGGACAAAAGTGTGCTAATATGTATTATCTTGAATCATGCTGCTAAAATTATTCTAAGTCCAGATTTGTTGAACTCAATTTACACGAAAAAGTAGAAAACGGGAAACCATGACAGATAGCTCTGTGGTAGAGCATCGGCTTAACACGCCGAAGGTTCAGGGTTCAAACCCTGAAAGAGTCATTCGGATTTCAACAATTGTTGATAATGGTTGAACGAAGATATGAATGTATATAATAAATTATATATTGTAATACAATTGTCAAAATACGAACTGATGTAAAAATGTTAGAAATCTTTATTAAAATTATTATTGGATATTATAATATGTAATGCCAAAATATCCGTCCCGTTACTTCGTAACGGGGAAGTTTCTCGACTCGACTTGCCAACGTGGAAGCTTGGAAGCCTGACTGGGAATCGAACCATGAACCTTCGAGTTGCTGGGCGAGTGCGATGCCTTCCTGGCAACCCCCCCTATTATCCCCCCCATGGGAACTGAAAGTCTATTGACTGCTATGTACTCTTACCTATAATGAGTAGAAGACTTAGAATGCATCAAACTAACTGTCATAGCTCAATGGTTAGAGCGTGATGCTGGAATATTGTTCAACTTAGAGTCCTTGATTTCGAACCCCATCTCGGCTAATGCAAAAAAAAAGAAATAATAATAAAGAAATATTTTTAAATAAAATGAATTGTATTGTCCCTCCATCCACCCACAATTCCACCACTATTTACATTTTGTTTTACAATACAATACACATATACACACATACACATACAAGTAACCCGTTGGCTGCCACGCCATGCAACCCGTAGGTTGCGTTTCTACATTTGCTACGCGCCACTCAGAAGGGGTGGTGCCAAGGGGGACTTGTCCGAAGACAAGTCCGGGCCGACAAGTTCAAGGAGACCATTCTGGGAATGCACACCCCTGGTCTCCATGAACTTGCCAACAAAGGGGAGTCCCTATATGGTGCATTGCCTAAGGCCCGAAGGCCAATCTTGGGCAGTTGCGACTGTCCCACCCCATGGCAAATACGCCATGGAGCAGAACAGCGCGGCCCGTCCCTACAAGCTACAAAAAAAAGGGGACAAAGCGGCGTGGCAGCCAATGGGTTACTTTACATCACACATAACAAAATACAACGTTACCACGACGATGACGGCGACGACGGGGCGGCCACGAGGCGAAGACGGGGCGACGTGCGAGGCGATGACGGGCGAGACGATGACGGGCGAGGCGATGACGGGCGACCACGAGGCGATGACGGGCGACCACGAGGCGATGACGGGCGACCACGAGGCGACGACGGGCGACCACGAGTCGACGACGGGCGACCACGAGGCGACGACGGGCGACCACGAGTCGACGACGGGCGACCACGAGGCGACGACGGGCGAAACAAAGGCGTGTGCTGGCTGGAAAAGTAGAAATAAAAATAAGAGTGTTGAAATGTTGGTTGTTAACTTTTAGCAACACAACATAAGAGGAACAGGCTGGCTTTACGAAACGGAAACTTACACGAAAATGATGAGTGGGCCAAAAGTAATTTTGCATTGTTGATGACTTTCCGTCAGGACCAGCATCCTTTGCATTTCAAGTTCCACGAACTGGAAATAAATGCAGAATCATGCCAATTTGATATTGACTGCTAATGTACAAGTCTAATAACTTACCTCTAAATGCAACATCCTGCCACATGATGCATTGAGCAGAAATGATGAGAAGATTGCTGAAATGGTGATAGTGGTTGCAACCACAACATACGGGACACTTGTCAAATCCTTCAGGGCCAACACCCTCTGCACTTTTAGTTCCACCAGTAGTTTCACAAGCTACTAGTTAAAAGAAAAAACTTGGCCATTGGATTTTGATTGGCGAAATATAAAACTAATACCTCTCCATTTGGTAACAGAATAGCTTGATTGAATGTAGTAGGTTGCGAACAGTTTTTTACAACTTAGCTGGTCAGAAGGTTTAGCCGTTGCACCAAAAATAATCCATTTGATGTTCTCCACTTGAATAACACATTTTAGATTGAAAACACTAAAAGTAGGTAACACATCATCGGTTTATATCGAATTTTCAATTGAATTGTACAGTTAACAAATACTCACACACAGGTTTCACAGTGACACGTACTATACAGCAATCTAAGTACAGACTGACAACAGCGCCATCTCGTGGTGCAATCTATAACGTGGTGCAATCTATAACCACAAAATGCTAGTTTGCTGAATTACAAAAACAATGAGCTTTCACTTCCAGCCAGCTATTGTCTGGTGTCTGCACCCTTCTACTTTCGTGCCAATCCTACGGAAACTCTTTCCAGTAGCCATTCCGCTAATCCGCTCCAACATTTACCATGCTGATTTCCTCAAATTCTTTTCCTAAAAATGAGCGCGTTCAGAAGAAATGAAAAACTTAGAATTAGGTGTGTTACTTAAGTAAAAATGCTTACCTTATTGTTATTCACTGATCTTTCGCGTTTGTCAGCTAGTTCAAACTCCAGCTTGCTACGTTGCAGCGCAAGGTCCTAAGCAACCTGCAAGATATTTCAGTCTTCCTTGGGCTGCACGAAGTTCCGACTGGTACAGTTTGAAGCGTCTTTCAGCTTCGGCCACCTCCTTATTTAACTGTGCCATTTCAGCGCTCGCTGTCTGGTCTTCAGCTTGTGCATCATTCAACAGCCTCTCCGCCTAAATATAATGTAAATCATGTGATTCACAGAATTTTGTGTTGACTACATATCTTAGTTACCGTCTTAATGCGTTCTACCAGTTGAGCCCGATCCTTCTTAGCCAAAGTGGCTTCCAGCGCTTGTTTCTTTGTATTGACTTCTGACCACTTCTTATATTGAAGTTTATCTTCTTCGTGACGCGTAAGATTGTCTGCCATTTCTTTAAGAAGTTTTTTTCAATTCTGTGATTTTGGATTCCACATCTAAAATTTAAATTTTTTAAACAATGATGACAGGAGTGGGATTAAGCCAATTAAATGGTTGAACACCTTTAAAAACTGGCTCGTCTTTAGTTCGAATTTCTCTCATTAACCAGCCCCTGTTATTTCTATTAGAAGTTCCAATCTTTTCTCATTCGACAACATCGCCAAGCTACTAATCTTACAAAAAAAGCATCCACCTGTTAGGCTACACATTCAAATATAGAAAATGAGATTCAGAAAACTTACTTGTCCTTGCTTGATGATGTAGTATGGGTTAACTTTCGCAAACCCAGAAAATTGCAAAGTATGCTCAACATGATGCTTCAAAATTATATATCTATTGAGCAGGTAAACATCTTTAATCGATGTTATTTCTCGCCTGAATCGATTGCGGTTAAATTGATCAGGCTCGACCGGGATTTGAACCCGGGACCTCTCGCACCCTAAGCGAGAATCATAACCCTAGACCTTCGTGCCGATATCATTTCCTGCCAATAAAATCATTATTACATAATAGTCTTTGAGGGCGAAAACAGACAATTATCACCTGAACCTATTACATTGGCATTACGCGCTGCACTTCAACGATAATTCGAGCTTCGTACACCACGGGTTAGTCCAACGACTTGCCATGTAGTCTTCACCAGCCTCGTGGAATCAAATCTACAATTAAAATGTCATACAACAATGGATTAGCTTTAATTCAAGAAATAGAAGTTTCGAGAATAAAGAAGTTTTTGCTCGGGATGGTATGTTTTAACGTAAAGTCAAGTTTCTGCATTGCTAAGACAATTGATTAAATAAAAGCATATAGTAAATGGATGAGTAATTAATAGACACATGCGTTTTATCCATTGAGAAATTAAACTTAATTCAACCCAAGAACGAAGATTCATGTTTGATTTCCCAACAACACTAAAGCTCGGTTTTCCAATAGAAAAATGTTATGAATGTAACCGGTGATTTAACATCAAACAGAGCATGGAAATTTCGAAGATCTTAGGAATGTTTTCCATCGATATCTAGCAGTTACTGTAAAAACCCTATACGTACATGACAAACGATTTCAGCAAGCATTATTCTATACTTCCATGTTAAAACTTACAGCTTTCAGCTATGGTCTGTCGGTAGCTCTTTCTCCTTATAACTTCACCAGTACATATAGAAAATCAAATAGAACTTACCAGTAGAGGTTTGAATGAGCTTTCATGGTATTATACAACCTGGTGTTGTCGCCAATTTAAACGTTACTGGTCACTGCGGGTAAGTTGTAATACATCCGAACCTGTCAACAATTCACTAATCATTAATCACATGTTGCTGTAAACAGCTAGAAATTGAAGGATAATATACGATACCTCCAAAAAAGAATCTCGCAGTGTGCGATTCCGGTGATATTTATAAGCCATGTGCTATTGCGAACTTGATAGTTTCCTAAGAAATATAAAATTGTGTCAAAAATGTCAAGTGATTTTTATTATATTACCTGTTTTTCTTTCTTAGAATACCTTAAACAGTAAGTAAATCAAACGTAAAACAAATCAAGGTAAAACAATAACTTAGGCAAAATCTGTGATCAATTTTGATAATACCGTGTGATTTTGTTTTCTCTTAAACCTATCGGGAACTGCGCGAACACTGAGAGCCCTTGAGTTAATGACAAAACATACGAACTATACGACACATGAAGGGACTCGCTAATGGCGCTAAGAAAAAAACTAATACACTTTATCAACCTGTAGTGACCCTACAAGAATCGCCATTCCAAATTAAAAGTAGTAAATCAACTCACTTTTTGTGGTACTCTCAGGCGATGCCTTCAACAGTTGCACGTGATTTCTCTAGCTCCTTCCTTTGACCAGGTAATCTTCCTTGGCAGTTGAATTTTCTGATATGCTTTTAATATTTCAAAAAATATGAAGCAACTGAGAATGATGTAATTTTTCTGTGATACAACCTGGGCACGAGCTGCATTACAGATTGTTGTTTGCCAATCTTGTTCAAAGTTTAATTGTCTTCCCACGAAGTCAAGACTTCGTCCATGACTTGCTCTCGTTTTCGCAAGTCTCGATATTTCTGGCCCCTTTCACTATGACTCTCTTCGTATGTCTGTTGAATAAATTTTCACAGAATTAAGAAAACGAATAATTAAAAAACTGATCGAATTCACGTTGTCGGTTGCAATTCATTCCGTAGTCTTTCTGTTTCGGCCGAGACTTTCTTGATCTGGAGCTCCATATCGACCACCTCGGCATTGGCCACCAGCTGCGCTCGCTCCCCTTCCGGATCCAGACGTTTTGCATCCTGTTCGTTCATCTGCTCGTATTTGGTTTCCAACTGATACAAAGACGGGCGCAAACTGAAGCATTTCTTCTTTTGCCTGCAAGGTATCAATTTCTTTAAAAATCCTAATATGCAAACCTCAAAAATCAATTTACAGATGAAAGACGCAATTCCTATTTCTTCTAATTTCCAAGCACCGGCTTCCAGAACAGTCAACTGCGTAGTTGTATTTTCAACTTCCTTACGCAATCTATTTTGCTCAGTCTTCAACTGAAAGTATTTCTCCTGATCTTCTGGTGCTAAAGAAATGATGAATTTCTCTGCCTCGTCGTTTACCTGTGAAACAACCGAATAGTTAAGCATAAATTATAAATAACATTTGCGCAAGCATACCAACTGAATTTTCCGTTCCAGCGATGCAATTTTCTCTTTGACTCCTTTGACAATCTCAAAAATGTCTTCGGCTTCGTGAGCATCGCGTTCATTCTGAATCAGCAATGACTAAAGTTCTATTTCCATTTGCGAGTCATCACTGCTGATGGCGATCTTTTCTTGAAGTAAATTCAAATCGGCAGCCTAGCCCTGCAAATCTACCTTCCGACGGACACTACTAAGTTTTAACTGGAACATCGAAATCATGCGTATTATAGACCTGTTATTTCCGTCGCCATTTCTTTCACTTGCTTTTCAATGACGATAGACTTTGCAATTCCTTGTTATTTTTTTCAATGCCTTTTGGTAAGTTTTCCTATTTCTGCATTCACCTCCGTCATTTTGGCCCGCAAAACTCCAAGATCTAAATCAACAAAAGACTATCATTACTCATCGTTAACGTCCTTCTTTCAAATGTCTACTCTTACAATACGATTTGTCTTGTATTTGCCTTTGAGGGAGTCCACGTGAAGCTGTTTTTAAACCTCCTAGTCCTTGCTGAGTTGTTGGTCGGTCAGCTGCTGTCGTATTCTATTCAAGAATTCAGAAAAAAAGGTAATAGTTGTACAGAAGAAATTTTAAGTAATAGATGTGCAAAACCGTAGGCCGTGACAGTTCTCATAGCATTGGCTCTTGATGCAGCCCGTGCCAACACGAAATCCAGAGCGATTGACGGTAGACGTCCGTTGTGCAGATCCAGCAGACATCATTCCACTTGATTAATGGACTCCGTACTCGTTCACCTTAATGCACTTTCATATTTTCAACTGTTCAGTGTAACAATCACATTAAGCAAAAAAGTCAAATAAAAAATGTCTTCTTTAATTTTGGATTTAATCTTTACCTCATGAAATCAAAGCTGCTTAACAGCCTTGTTGAATTGTTGAAGCAGAAGGGCAGCTGGGGTTCCGACGGCTAGAATACTAGATTTCACACATTGGCCTCTGCAATTAATAACCTAAAATATAAATTTTCAATTAATAAATATTTCATGTCAACAACTCCCATGGCTTACTGGATAGGTGTTTGCCTTTGAAGCTGAAGATTGTGGCAGAAGCATTTTGTTACCGGAAACCCGAACGACCTCTAACCTAGAACCAGGTTACTAACCCTATCTGCCCAGCAGAAAAACGACCGAACGAGCATTGTGACAGAAACATTGGAGAACTTGACCGCTAATCTAGAATCGGAAACAGTCTGAGCTGAACATCCTTGTAACAGGAGAGAGCAGGTAAAATTCATATTTAGCTGTCATCGGGAATATTGAGCCTTACCTTTATGTTCGCGGACTTGAAGCAACAGACAGCCAAGCAGTTCCATCACTTTCCCACAATAACGTACTAGATAGTATAGAACTCCGGAGTAAGTGAGCGAAAAACAATGAAGTCATCAGGCAAAAGTTAAGTTTCAGCTGTAAAAATACGAGTCCTCTTCTGAAATTGGCCACCATTCTAATTAACAACTTATAAGATCCAAAAACAATATTCATTTCTATTATCATACCTATGTGTTTCTCCATGAATCTCAGAATGAAAGCATTTTCCTTTTCTAATCATTATTACAGTTGCCAGTTTCACTTTATTGTTTTTGCTACACGGCACAGCTTCAGTGGTATGTACAGTACAATCACCCTGTGGTTGAATGGGAACCAATTGATTTAAGTTTGAAGGTACTAAATAAAAAAGTATCATTCACAAGCTAAGATTCCCTTCAAAATACAAGTTTTTACCTCATGGCGTCTTCTTCTTCATAAATTATTCCTGCAGGATGAATCATGCACACCCTGAAAGAAAATGTGATCATTTAGGTTTATGGTTTACAGTTAATAGATAAAGTAAAATAGTACAAACAATGTAACAGGTAATTAACTTCAAAAGAGAAATGGGACAGTTATTCGGATAGGCACTAGGAATAATTTAGCCAAGTCTTTGAAAACGATAGTGATCACCATGGTTATGACTCTCTAGATATTAAGCTGCAATGTTTCTGCTCCATTGCTTAGGGTTACAATATTGCAACAACAAATTGACTGCTAGTGCAATAGAAAATGTGCACCATGAGTTTGGTTGCTTACTTTTCTGGGTAGGTTTTGGAAGATTTATCCTGTTAATCCTTTGTGCATTCTGAAACCCAAAAAAAACTGTGACACAAGGCTCTCACTGTAATTAAAGTATCTTATTTGATAATTGATACTTAGATTATTTACCAAACGAACATTGTATGATCCACAGGCTTAGGTAAGAATGACATCCTACTTGATCTAAATAAAGGGAGATGGTAGAATTTTCGGTGAAACAGGTGAACTCATGTATAAACTCAGTGAAATTGTGCAAACGTAAATTTAGAAAATTATTAACTATGCTGATGCTTTTTTAACAGACTAAGTTTTGAAAATACATAATAAATCACTACTTACAGAAAACAAGGAGCACTTCTAATGTGATGATGGCACCTGATATTAGGATTAGAACCTTACGCTTACAGAAGAACCATATTACTCGAGGAAATAATACCAGCGTGCGTTCCGCGGCCACTTGTCACACTTCCGAGCTTCCATCTTCCTTTCAGTGTATCGCCAATTTCGCCATTTTAAATCAATGCACCGTTGCCACAAAAAATTTGAGCAAATCAAACAATAATTAAATACAAAATAATCGAATAATACCTCCATAAAAATCTCTAAAACAAAAAAAATTTTTTTCCAAAACGAGGTATTCCAAACCTCGTTTTGTATTTTAGTATCCTTCATTTCCGCCTTCAGTTTCCAATTTTTTGTAATTGTATTTTTTTATGCTTAGAGTCACTTCTTTTTCAGCAGTTTGTCATGATTTTAAACACTGTGGGCTGTATTACAAACCTACACGAAGAGTTTGTGGTTTTTTCCTTTCCACTTTTCAATTAAAACTTCAAAATTACTTGTGGTTTCCTATCCAGTTTTGTTCGTAAGCTCATTATGGCGCCAGGAAAATACTGCTGGGTAGTAGCTGCAGAAACATGCCAAATTTGGAATGACAATTTTGAAACACTCCACAAGTTTGATAATGGTAAAATTATTTTTGCAATAACTTCATGAAATCAATAAATGCTCAAAGATACAAAATGTTTAGGCAATGTAATGGATGTTGCATGGAGCCATGATGGTAGCATTCTGGCATTTGCAAAAAAAAATAGCAAAAAAATTTTTACTGCATCCATCGGTCTGCAGATTTATGAAAACCACACAAGTTTATTAGAGGTTTAACTTACCCTTTTCATGCTTTTTATGGTGTACTAAAAATTCAAACAGTTCAATGGTTTTTCTAGGGAGAAGCAACAGCTGTAGGATTTTCAAATGAGACACTGCTGGTAGGAACGAACATGGGAAACATTGTTTTGTGGGACTATACAAAACACAAGTTGATCAGAAAATATGATGGAGTAATTAAGTCATTATTCATTACAATAATCTTATCTATACTTAACTCTCTTAACTTCAGGTTGATAAAAGTGCTGTGTGTCGTATTCAAAGCAATAACTCAATCATTGCTTGTGGCCATCAAGGAGGTGTCATCCAAATCTACGGCATTAAAACAGGACAGGCAATTGGGCAGTACTCCATCAGAAATTCAGCTGTACAGATAAATAACATTCACTATTTTTTGCCAAGTTGCTTATTCTCAGCAGCACTGTTAACATTTCAGGGACTACGAGACTTAAAAATTAGCTCAGTAAAAAATTCTCTAATGGCTGCAGCCTTTAATAGTGGCACGGTGGCTGCCTGGAATACCGTTTCGAGCAAAGGAAACAATTCGTTAGTCGTTGAATTTACAGGCGCTCACCAGTCCCCGGCAAGCGCTGTTGCATTATCTCCTGTCACCGATATCCTTATGGTTTCTGGTGGTTTAGACAAAAACGTCATATTGTATGATTGGCCAAAAAAAAAGTAATCTGTCAAATATCCTATTGGAATTAATAGAAATTATTATTAATATTTTATTTTCGATGCAGAATTCTCAAGAAAATTGAAATTGATTCTCCCGTAACAGCGATTGAATTTTTACCAGATGGTACATCATTGGTTGTTGGTACCAATCGTGGGAAAGTTCTAGTTTACGACCTGCGTGCCATCAGTACACCCGTACAAAGTATGGTTGCACATACATCACCTATAACAAAATTGCTTTGTCGATCCTGCACCCAAATTCCGGTACGTCGTAATTCCATTCGTCAAAATTTTCATCGGTCAGTATTTGTTACGTTGCTATTATAGGACAAAACTGAATCGGGAATATTGACATCCTCCATACCTTGCAGTGGAGAACGATTGTTGCCATCCTCGGCAAAGGAAGGACCAGAAAAGCCCTCGCATTTCCCCTTTCTCTCGCCATTGACTTGTGAGCTGGAACCTCACACCGAGTTAAGCTTTATGCCTGAGGATGGAAGTTCCGGTTGTTGCACGAATTTTCCAGGAGTAGGATTGGAAAACGAAAGTAAAGAGCTGGAACACAAAAATAGTTCGCTTTTTTCTCCGCTGAAAGGAGGAGACACCAGCGCAGATGTCATCTCTAGTCCTAGTTTGGCAACCAGCCCATTACTGAAATATAAAGGGAAAATTTACAAAGAGCATGATTTACCGTTACACAATCAAATGGTGTCCATCGTAACTGAGGACGACACTGAAGCACCCGTTCGTTCGACTTCCGTAGACATTTCCATCCCTAAGGAGGGCATATCCAATCTTCAAGAATGTAAGCAGACCGAGAATATTATCCCGAATTCCAGTGGATCTACGGATTTTCAAGCCGAATTTATCCGCCGCATTGTTCATGATGTGGAAGATAATTTACGGGAAGTCCTTCGTTGTCGTTTCGGAGACCTAATCATCCAATCAGCTCAACAATTTCTCACGCTTCAAGTAATCCATTTACTGATTCAAGAAATGTAAATTTGATACTTAACAAAAAATCCATTTCTTCCTTAGAATGAGCTGGAACAGCTGAGAAGGCAAATTCAAGACAAAGCGTATTTGGAAGAAGAAGTTAGGCAGTTGCGTGAGGAGGTTAATCAGCTGCGAAATCTGTATTAGTAAGTACACTACATTCCCCAAGAATCAATGTTGGAATTTCGCCATCAAATTTAAATTTTAAGGTTTCGTGGTATGGTCTAGTTATACCTTTGTGCATACCTTAGAAGATTCCAATGTGTGCTTCAAATGTATATTAACACTACAAATACACCATATCTTTACAGTTCATACCAAACATTGTTGGAGGTCCTCTGGTGATGTAACATTATTTGAAATGCCCAATAGGAAAATTCAACCAATGGGTTAATACCAATCTGGAAGACCGCATACGCGACCAACCTAATTTCGATTAAATTATTAGCTAAGAGAGGGCTAAATCAGGCAGAAATAGACGACGGTATACGTATACAGCATTACGAGACTAGTTCCATTCATTTGTGTTCTTTTCTTTTTACGATGAAAAAAAAAAAGAATCTAAATGGTCGCCACTCACATTAATTAAGTTACGCTAATCCAATTCCAATATAAAATTAAATACATACTCCAAAAATACCGATGCCAATGCTTTGGGGCTACCGAACAAAGCAACAAACTATGACTGGGACTAAGATGCATTTTTTTTTTTCGAAACGAACTTATGGCACTTCTAAGCCAAACTTTAGAAATAATGCCCGTTCAATTTTCTCAATTCAACGGACATGCATTGTGTCAATAGTGTAAGATGAATCAGTTCAAAGAGATCATTAACTGGGCTAACACCTGGAAATGTGCAACTTTTTAAAAACTAGATTTTAAAATGAGAAATCGCGGTTTTTTCACCTTTGTAGAGGAATGCTTACAATTTTTTTTGACAAGTTTCACCTTCGGGCCATCGTCGAACAGTTAATTTCCTTGGCAATTTCATTGTCATTCGGACACCAGTTCTAACCAGTGCAATATTGTCCAGTGGAAAATGGCGGATGCTAGAAAAGAAAAATTGTGACAACACTTCAAAACAAATTTGAAGCGCTGTTTTGTTTTTCATGTTTCATTTAGCAACGGAGGGTATTCGTTTAGTTGCTTTAACCGAGCGCTGTTTGGTTTCACTCCATCGTCCCAGCTGACGGAGTTTCTGACTGATCGAAGAGGTACTTGCTCTCGATCATGCAAAGCACTACGGTTACGGTTCCCTAGCCGAGGCGCGGTAGCCACGACTGCGGAGGACATGCCAGCCAGAGCCGCCATCGTTGCCATGACTGGACGAGTTGTAGGGGATTCTGGTATTGAAGCTAATGAAGCAATTCTTTACGATGAGTTGGATGTAGGGAAATTAACTACTTATTACCTGGTGGAGACACAGGGCTAGGGCAGTCTGGTTCATTTTTATACGTAGAACACCATATGGGATAAGGTCGACCAAAAGACGTTAGGAGGCTTTGAATGAGGGCTAGGAGCGAGGCCAGTAGGCTGAGTATCTGCATAGAAAATTATCTCTCTTTTTTCTCACAGTATTTAAGACAATTTTTCTTGTCCTTACTCCAGCTATGTGAAGAAAATATAGGCTATCTTCTGTAAGGGTTTCATCCAGCATAGAAGGTAGGTTAATATGATGAATAAGTAAGGAAGAGACTATTAGAAGAGCCACAGCTATGCATAGGAAGAGAAGAGTATTCTGCGAAAAGGGTTCTCATATAACACTATTAGTGGGATGGTTAAAAATTCTATCGTACTTACAAACTTGGGCCATGGTATTGGCAAGAAGTATATGATTCCTATTGTGTCAGCAATAAGCAGCCAAATGGTACAGAAGGCTGAAAACAAAACTATAAAGACCAGGAAAGGTGACAGATACATCCATTCACTGAGATATACACAAGTCAGACTTCCAACACAACATGTCTGTAAATTGGAAAAAAAAAAGAATTAATATGATTTGAGATGGCTTTAACTCCTTTAAGAATTACCAGAAATGCCAATCGAAATAGCTCTAGTTTCTCCAAGCACTGTGAAGGGCGGAAATGAACTAGTATAGATTGGATAACCTCAACTGGAGCACCCACGTTATCTATTCTATGACGATACATAGCATGAGAGTCCCATGACTGAACAGACACTGATATAGTTGATTCTCCTGTGTTTTGCAGGTGACGACTTCCATTGATTTCGAAGTCCTGAATGTCCCCAGACTGAAAATTGCAAGGTTCTAGATGGCGAATTTCGTCCAGTAACTCTTCCATTTCGTCTTTTCCATATATATCAGATACAGATTGGATGAACCGGCGAGACCTTTCGAACGACTGGGTTCTCGAGACGAAATTGGAATTTTGTCTGGACATTGTTTCACAAAAATGTAAACCTTTGACAGAAAATAGCTTGCGCCAAATAGCTCAAACTAGACCTAACAGTATCTCTCGGCATTTTTACTCTAAACTATTTGAACCAAAGCAATAGGTCCCAGAACTATTCATGCGACTACTGCATGAAGAATTTTGGGCGAAATCTTTACACAAGCAGACGCTACGGTAATGTAATTGCAGTACAGGAGGTTGGGAGTATGAAGAAGTGAACAAACCCTCAAGCCAAATCTGTCCAAATAAAAAAATCATCAACACCCAGTTGCAAAATTGCAAATGATTAAATGAAATAATAAAACTAAATCAGCGCACTTTTAATTATACATTAAATTGGGCTCTATTAAGATTTTTTCGAAGGTGATTGATTACACTGCTTACTTGACTAATGACTAGTAATTTTTTTAAGTTTTTAAACTGTATCTGTTGTAACTACAATAATACAACTACAACTACCATAGTAGTACTTCGCATTAGTCAAACTACAGACGCATTAGACTAAGGCAATATTCAAAGAAACATTTACGAGGGCTGTTATGTTAACACTTAACACGCTGATTGTAGCCAATAATAGGTCATTTAGTAGGAAGTTGGTGATAAAGAAAAACGTTTCGTTTACAAATTTAAAATCTTTAAAGTGTCATGCCACCTAAAAAGGCAGCAGGGGCTGGTGGAAAGTCAGGAAAAGGAGCTGCTGGAGGAGATGAAGATAAAGGAAAAGAGAAAAAAGCAGGAACAGGAAGTACAATTAAGGTAAAATAGGAAGTATGATGTTTTTGCTCTGTGTCTGTAAACCACCATTCTCTGTAGGTTAGGCACATCCTCTGTGAAAAGCAATCAAAAATTTTAGAAGCACTTGAAAAACTCAAAGCTGGCATGAAATTCAATGAAGTTGCAGCAACATACAGTGAAGATAAAGCCAGATCAGGGGTTTGTATGAATAAAGTGATATATTAGCAGACTAAATTTTAAAAAGATTTCAATTTTGCAGGGTGATCTTGGTTGGATGGTGAGGGGGTCCATGGTTGGCCCCTTTCAGGATGCCGCCTTCTCCCTACCAATTTCATCATTAGGCAATCCTGTTTATACAGACCCACCTGTAAAAACAAAGTTTGGCTATCACATCATCATGGTGGAAGGGAAAAAATGACAGAAGCGTCTTGTGTAATGATTTTGATCATCAATAAATTTGAATTGTACCAATTGATTATACAAACATTTAGCTGTAAATTTTGATTCATCGTTAAATCATTGACTCATTGGGATGCAGAAATGTAAGGTGTCTACAATATTTCATTTATTTAAAAGCAGCGCAGCAAATCGACTTGCTTGAAATCGATTTCTAGGTCTTGAAGGAAATCTTCATGCACGTGTTTCTAGGCCATCCGCGTCACCAGCTCAACTGTCTCGTGTTACAAATTCGTCGGAAGTAGTCGTGAAATTCACCCTTATTTATACGTTTACTTGAGGCTACGAGAGCGTTACGTGTTTTTTAAAAGCGAAATCTAGTGCACTTAATTCGTGATTTATGGTTCTGCGATATAATAGGATTTGCAAAATAGAATTTTTATAGCTTATTGTATAGAATACTATCCTTTTTAATCTTCTTGTGCCAATGACAATCACAAGCATAAGATTGATCATGTTACAACACATGTATCGTTTGCCATCCATCTGTTGCATCATTTAGCATTCAACTTTTAACTAAGAAAAAATTACAATAGTCGGCAGGATGTATTTGCTTTGTCGAACCATTGTGTACATTTTACCAAAAGAACCCCCAATACCTAGGAAATTTGAATAAACATATTAATCGATAACAATTTCTCAACCAAATTTTTTTTAAATAAATTTTTGTTTAGTACCAATCTATGAAGAATGATTATGAAGATGCAGATTTAGGATTATTAGCTGAAATATAGTGATAGAGTATCACCATTAGGAAGAGTGATACTCCCAAAACGTTCGAAAAGATGGCCAACTGAATATCCGTAATCATTTTCCTAAAACACGGCAAAGAAGGATTTAGATAATTTCTGGCACCTTTTCTACCATTAGTTGATTGTAATTACTTTTTATCCTTTTGTGTGCTTTCAACAATCCGACAAGACTCAAGCGTTATCTGATCTATCCTATAGGGAAAGTACGTGGCAGAATTCGATTCAATGACAGGACGCACTGCAGTGTGCAGACGACAAATGCAGCGTTGCCAATTAGAAAGAAATTACACCCCTTCCCAAATCACTCCCCCCCCCCCCCCGGAAAAAAAAGAATTTTACGTCATTTTACGTTTTGAAAATCCGCAGTTCATTTTTCTAAAACGAGAAGGAAAATGCGCTTACAAAACTGAGTACGTTTAACATCTTGCGTATAGTCACATTTCTGTGCGCAGTATTTAATGCCCTATCTCACGAACCGTTCAATGTAAGTTTGTTTCAATTACACGATTAATTGTAGAAAAAACGCGTAAAAACTTGGGAAAATACAGAACTCCAACGAGATTGCTTAAAACAAATTAATGTCAAATTCTGCCCCACCAGTCCTCACTGTAAGGCTTGTTAAATACCCTTTTTATATTTCATCTATTTACCGCTTTTGCAGTTGCTCTGACGCTCTTGATGGCGTGATTTATCACGATGGCATGAAAAACAGCATAAGGAGAGACTGGCTGAAACGCTATTGAGTTCCATGCGCGTGACACGACAGACATTGTCCTAATGTCGTAATGTGTTCGTCATTATGAGCTAATGGTCCGAACAGACACCGTTACGCCAGCAAAGCCTGTCACATAGGTTTCCCAAATCAAAAGCCTTGGATTATCACCGACCTTCCCCAAAAGAAACCGCCCACATTTCCCTTCAACATGATTAATAATTGTTCCACTGTCTCTTGACTTGCCTCTCTAGCTTTTAAAGAGCGAACCCCTCTTCCCATATTTCCTCGTGGAAATCGATTCCGTACTCCCCTCTTGTCTTCTTGATAAACTCTGGCGTTGACACCAAACAATATTTCTTTCGATCAAAGAGGATACGTAAAATGGGAAAGAGCTGCGACGCTTTGCTCTTGATTGCACTCTAATGAGCAACCGACATAATACTCCTTTTACAACTGAGGTGAAATAAACGCCAAGCTTTCTGCGATGAAAAGACAAAAGAAATACGTGGTACAGGGCAAATTCTGCGCTATTGGCGTCACAAACGAAAATGAAAATGAAAAACAGCCGCAGTGTTTGAATTGAATTTGGAAACCAGCTCTCAAGTGGAATTGTGCGCATAGGCATCACATGTGTACTCGCCTTGCCTATTCTATTGCAAATCTTTTTTTTTTGTATGCCAAGATAGGCTATGGCGTACAATTGAATTTGCATGACGAAAATTTTAACTAGAAGAAAAGGGAATGTGTTTTTTAACTGCCTTTTCCCAGGAAAGTTTCATCGATCTAAGGATCTACAAAGAACTGGATGAAGGATACCAACAATCGAAGGTGAAAGGAAAACAAAAATAAACAGAAAACACGTATAGCTCTAAAGAATTAAAATAGATCGTGATTGGTTGTTACATACCAGCGGCGATAACGCATCCAATTTGAATTTCGTGTTGGCCCATTTCCCTGCTGAGAGCACGCGCCAGGTCTTCGCCTTTCTTACAGCCAAGCCTGTTAACACATATCAATAGTTAGCATAAGAAAAGCCGCTGGGAAGTACAAAGAAAATAAAAAAATAAATTGCTGAAATAAGTTCAATTCAACGAGAGAGACGTGCATAAAGAAGAGAAATGTTAATTTAGATGGAGAGAGGGAAGGAGCGCGATAGAAACTTCACGATGATGCACAGCTGCCAAAAACTTCACTCCCACCCAAAGAAAAACTATACAATATGGGAATAGGAGATCGAGGCTCAGAGTGTACTTTAGTGCTTGTAGTAATAGTGCTGTATCACATAAACGCAGCATGAGATGGAGTCGGCTTTGGTAGCCCCCGTTTCATTCGCTACATCCACTCTTCTTCATACCCCCTCGGAAAAAAGAAGGCGAGGATTGTGAGACAGGTTGAGTGCTAGTTTTTTAATCAACTTGGATTTTTCTTCTTTTTTTCCTTGACACTTGACACTATGCAATGCAAACAAGGCTCGAATGGCACAACACATGTATGCCACGAATGTGTTCGCAGTGAGAAGGATGTACTTGAAGCTTCAACGGTCAAATATTTCGTTTCGAATTAGTTTTTAAACTATAAAGCATACCTTTATTACTCGCGCGTTTCTGCACGGTGAGAATGCAGAGAGGTTTGGGGGCAGCGGGTGACGTCTTGAAATACAAATTCGAATTTCCCGCCTGACTAATTCTTTTCCCTTCTGCTCCAGCGTACAACCATCATTTACAATCCTGGAGAGGCACGATCTGCTAGCGACTTCTTTCGTTTGATTTTTGGGTTTTTCTCCTCGCCATTTTTCACAAACGGAAAAATGTGTTGCTGGAATTGTCAGTTTCGAGAGTGATAATAAATGGGGCTTACAAATCTGTCGGCAGTTGATGATGAAGATGCTTGCCCCCGGCCAAAGGGACCTTTTTCACAGTTACATCCAGAAAACTTCAGCAGTCCTGTGAAATTCGATGGCCATATCCTAAATGTGTGCGTCAATAAAAGTTTAGGGATGACGTTTCACATAAAAAAGTCTTTGATATATTCAGCTGGTGTACCTTTTTTTCCAATCGTCGCTTCCTTTTTGGGCACATAATGCGCAATGTCCAATCTTTTACAAGGACCAGCGTCGTAAATCACGAGTTCCTATTTTTAAAAATTATAAATTATAAAAGAAACTAAACACAAATACCATTTGCTTTCTTTGACTTGCCACTGTGATTCCGTGAGATTACTTCCAAGAATTAATCACGGCCAAAGACAAGATTTTATCGTTCATTATCTCCTTAAAACCAGTTTAGTCAAATGTCAGTCCACCAGTTACGAAGATTGATGTTTACTGTGCAAAACTGATGGCCTGTTCGTGAAGATTGACAACCCTGTGAAAAAAAGGGCCACACAATTTTAATTAGAACAGCTGTAAAAGTCAACTTACGTGCGGAACATTGGAAAAAAAAAAAAAAAAAAACATTTAAAGATAAAACGCTATGTATCAATATAAATAACTGCGAGGTCAAATATTATTACGCACTAAACGAAGATTATGCCAAGCAATGACCGTACAGTGGGTTCGTCGTCGGCTTATTGGATCATTGTCTCCACGGCTGCCGTTTCGGGTGACATTTGGTTCGCTGCCGGGCAGCCGGCCCGCTTAATTGCTATGAGAGCGCAACATCAGCGCGAAACGTGCCGTTCAATGGAGCAAAACGTGGATTCTATAACGGATTTGTTTCATAAACATATAGACTACATTGCACTACTTAATAATACATGTTTTTTAAGTTCGGTTCCCCTTTCCCCATTGGCATCTCCTTTTCTGAATCTACTCGTTAGACACACACACACGGGATATGATAACAAACACTGGAACATCAGAAGGGGGAATTAGATGAAAGAACTTAAAATTAATCGAGAACTGTAGCTCATATTGAGTCTCCTTTATCGTTTACTGTTTTTGCTTTGCCAATCCCCCCCCCCTTGTTCCTCGTGTTTATGGAGAGGCAAGAGCCGAAGATACTTGAATGCAATTAAATAGGCAGCAACTTAACATAGCGCGCGCACACACACAGGATGGTGTCGTCGACTTTTTTGATTTGTGCACCGTGACCTCGTGCCTCCGAGACCCGGCACGCAATTTTGGCAAGCGGCGTCAAATGGCCGTCTGGCGCAGGCCGGAGTTTCGCTCTCCTGCTGTTGTTGTTATTGAACGTGGGGTTCATTTTTTTTTTCATTCGACTTGCATAGCTTATAGTATATAACAATCCAGCCAATTGCCAGGATTCAACAACCCGGAAAATTTCCGATTTGGATTCAATCCCGCGTGCCTCTGCTCCGCATCGCCTCTCCCAGCTCCGTCCATTACTTTCATTCTTGTTCCTTCCCAGCCTGGCCTTTTATTTTTTGTTTTTCCTTTTTTTGCTTAGTTATTTTTGTAATTTTTTCAAAGGGGTGGAAGAAATTTCAGAAGGGGGTGAAGGGGCGACGCATCGTAACGACGTTACGGAAGAATGCATTGCATAATGTATACACGACTTCTCATGCACAGCAATAACGTGAAAACGTTTTTTTTCTAAAACTACCATTTTCTTTTTATGAGATTTAGATCGTATCCTCAGTGACCTATACGTCGAAATGGAACAGATCAACAACGACAACCGCCTTCTGATTGTACAATGTACATATTCTTGCAAGTCTCATCGAAACGTGATTTGTCCGTAGTACGTAACGATATTTGCACACTTGCATCGATTTGGCAGCGTTCTACGCAACACCCTTCCCGAAGCTAACACAGTGCTTACTTTTATGTTTTGCCAGCAGTTTCACGTCCTTACGCGAAGGCTGGTGCCTGGTGAAATACTCCCGTCGTTTGCTGTCACGATTGGCAGACAATTTTTTTGGTATGCAGGACTTTCTTGAAAAATGGCGATGTTTTTTGTTTTGAAAATTGCAAGGTCGATGGTAGTTTCTCTAGTAGGGAAAGAGAATCAATACAACAACATTGGAAGCGATGTATAAATCTCGCTATAAAAAAAGAACGCCAGGAGCGGCCTCGGCAGAGTTGGGGGGTTGGCATAAAATAAAAAAAGCGCAAAACAGAGCCCAGCTGTTTTTCTACAGTGTCATTCAATCGGTTACGGCAAAAGGCGGAGAAGCCAACACGGCGGGAGGCGGCGAGAATAAGAGAGGAAAAGAAGCTAGCGTATAGTGTATAACTGCTGTATAATAATAAGAACTCGAGCGTGCAAGAAAACAAAATTGGAAAGAGAGAGAGAGAAAAAAAGAGGCATCTCAAATTCGATGCATGTTCCAGACCAAATCAAACGAGGCTCGACATTTGAATTTCACGCCAAGTTTGCTGAGCAACGGCAGAACCAATCGTCGTGGATATTTATCACTTGTCAGGAAACAAGAAGGGAACAAAAAAAATAATAATAAATGGCATCGTATAGTAGTCGTACTAGTTGATACCATATAGCTGTATGGTATAGACGTGGAAATGTAAAAGTGAGAAGGGAAGTAACGGACGCAACTGAACGAAAAGCTGGCAGCCAAAGAAAAGAGCTTGGCGGATCGTTTATAATAACAGGGAGGAACATACAAAAAAAAAAGGGGAAATTGGAGGAGAGGCATTCGTGGAAGAGTGAACTAAAAAAGCAAAACAAAAAAGAATCGTGAGCAAAAAAAAAAAAAAATAGGATCCAATCTTCTCTTTTTAGTTCAAGCCAAGAGCTAGAAAGATTGGGGAGGGTTAACAACGTTCCCCTTTCTTTTAAACAAAATCTTTTTATACAGCGCAATGTTCGCTTGTATCGGAGGCGGCCGAGAAGAGCGGTCGGCACGAACGATATTTTTTTTCGTCGCACGGTATATACGCTGGAACGTTTATGGAACATGAAGAAGAGAAAATGAGTTGGAGCGTGAAATGAAACGCTAACCTGTTCTATCGAATAGCGTTTTTTTTTTCTTCTTCAACGAGCGCCAAGCTGTTCCAATATGAAACTTTTGATGGTCTCCCCAATTCCCCTCTCTTTTTGGTTCAAACCATCACACAGCACATTTTCTTTTTTTTTCCAGCCCTCTTTTTTACGCCCTTCTTTAAAATCCCATCACTCGTTCACTCTCGATTTTCGATGACGAATCGTCAAGCGCAAGTTAACTTTCGGACACTGTGTACTCGTATAAAAAGTTGGGTAACAGTTTTCAACTTATACGACCTTCCTGTTCATTGCCATCCAGTACATAAATTCGATACTAAACTAACTGTGCGCTTACATCTATATCTCCTCGGTCACGTCCAGTCAAGTGTTTATAAATAGACTGGTGTTTGGGAAACAATGAACCGACGTCCGAATTGATTAACAATAAGTTTTCAAAAAAGAGGGGGGAGAAACATTTTCGCTTTTCTTTACTACGCAAGCAGATGTCTGCTTTCATCTTTTCCTCATTTCATGGCCTATTCTTTACGACTAGACGATTGGAGCTCTGGCAAAAAAGAGTGTAATCATTTTTCTTTTTAGATGTGCGGACCGAAGCAAGTGTTCTGCCGACAAGACGGAAAATGCCGGCAATCTCGGAATCGATCCAACTTGAGGGATTCGTAACGGTGCCGTCGTCACGCTCGATTCCTAGTCATTTCCCTTTCTCTTCCTCCACATGTTTTCTTTTTCACCTCCTTGCATCACGCCATCGTTCCACGAATGCGCCACCGAGCGATCGCTACATTTACAGCGGCGTTGCTCAAGAGATTTAGAGTGGGCCAATGGATGCGTGTGCGTGTCACGGCCTGATCCGTCTGTCTGGTCTCCAGTTCCCCCTTTTCAATGGAATATTTCACGCAGTATGCCGTGCTGATCGAATGTGGGCTAAATTATGCAGCGAACGGCGCTCCTCTTTTGTTTTTGTTTTTTCTGGCCGCTTGTTTTCAACGAAATTGTCTGTAGTCGAGTATACAATGTGAAAGCATTAGTTTTCTTAGCCGGCCCGGCGGTGCACAATGCATTCAGTCGACGCAGACCCATATAATTTTTCTTCCTTCTTCGCTATTCACCATCGGGCTCGATAAATCACGATCACTACACGCTGAGCTGCGAGACGCAATGGATCAGAATTTTTTTTTTCTCTAAGAATATGTGCGTATATATACGAAATAGTTGGTGATGTCTGTATCTAACGAGTCCTCTGCGCTTTCATGTCCGCTCCATACATCTTCGTTTTCATTCCTTCCGTTTTCAATCAAAAGCGACACAAATATCGACCCTGCTGAACACCCTATGCATCCCGAGGCTCGTTTCCTCCCCCCATGTTTTCTCTGCAGACAATGTACACAAGCAATGTTGAGCATACAACAACAACAAAAAAGACATCAACGTGATGAATGTTTGAACATGGTACATATATATAAAAGCTCGTACCCTCTCGAAGCTTTGACCTTGTTCAAAAATCACTCTAGATTCGAAAATACGAGGAACAAGAGAATACTCAATCGGCAGAGAGCGAGAAAGATATTGACATTAAGAAGGAACTCGTTCAGCCATTCTGTTCAAGTGGATAGGAATAAAATCTGGGTAATCCGTGTCAGCAAAATGACCTTAAAGTCTAATGAAATAACAAAAATAGAAAAAATTCAAATCGATGAGCTAAGACCAAAGATTGGATGGCGTCGTTTACGTTCAACAGACGAGAATTTCTTGTCAACTTTGTTTAAATTTTCACGATGCGCTACACGAACGTTAAAAAACTGAAAAATGTGATTCTATTAATGCGGGATGGTGTGGACGCAACTTGTACACAACACACTTTACGCGACTGTGTGTTCACATGTTTACGTTGGGATGTTTGTGTGTTCCGACGCTCAGTTTAATAGTGAATAATGCGACAGCTGTTTTATGTCCGCTAATAAAACTACCGTCCACCGTAAGGAAAAAAACGCTTCACTTGAAAATTTCGATAAAATGTTGGAATATGGGGGAAGATTGTCTCTCTAATACCGCGCACAAGTTAAGCTTTTCGCGATAAGAAAACCCCAAAAATTGTCATTTAACTTCACCCTTTTAGTGCCTGAATATCAAACTTACAGCACGAAGCCACCCAAGTCATTTTTGCCTAACGTTCAATGAGAAATACACACCGCAATGTGCAGACTAGCTTCTCTCGGCCAACGTTCTATAAATAAATCTTCTTACCATTGATCAGAGTGGCGAGTACAAAAGAAAAGACAAGTGCTGCATGCTAAGCAAAGCCTCTAAATACAGTTCACTTCACACACAGCGATTCAGCGGAGGCGTTGCGCATCTCCGTCTTTCCCAATGAAAAGCTTTACACTGTCTACACACACTGCAGAAGAGTATCCAGCCCCCCCTCGTAATCGGTTATTCAGCTACTTGAGCAAAGTTTGATTAGTTCCAGGGAGGGAGAGAGCTTCTCGTTAATTCAACGTTCAAGACTCGAATGCATAATTTGCCATGAGAGGTGAATTTCCCACATGTTTTTATATACGATTGCAGTTACCCGCGACACTAGCTCATTACGGATAATACAACAACAATAAAAGAAGTGTTGGATTGCTCCCATTAGATGCGTTCGCCCGATGCTGGACGAGATTTTGTTCGGTGTTTGTAGCGGGAATATCAATTAGATTTCAACAAAATGATGACAAGATTCAACACTGTAGAGCTTTCACTTTCTTAGTGAATTAACAACCGCCTGAAATGCAATCAGCAGATCTAGATCAGTGACACGCGGCCATTGAACTCGATTCATTAAGAGAAGTAGTGCATCACGACTTTCTCTCAAGTGTCTTTCCTCTAACATAAAGGCTTTTTCTTATACCTTCAAATCCGTTTGATATCGTTCCGAAACAATATCATGAATCACGACGGCCCAGTGCATTTTTTCACAAGACACAAATGAGAGGGTTCTGTTCCATCGAATAGCTCTTTCGTTAAACGAGCTTGTAAAGAAAGAAAAAAAAGCCTCCGCTTGAATGGAAACAATAAGGCGAGTGTATCTACAACGGTTGTGTGCACATAGTTGCATTCTATCGGTTTGCAGTGTGTATATATAACTAAAGAGGAAGAAGAGACGCAAAAGGGTAAAATTGTACTCTAAAGTTCTTAATTAGTCGTTCGACCTTCTGGCGCAAAAGGGGGATGCTTGTTGTTTTAGTTTTTTTATTTTCGTTGCGTTAGCTTTGATATATTCACGGTCCTCTGGCGAAACTCGTAAAGAAATAACAAGACATTAAATTTGTTTTGTTTTTTTAAAGAACACGAACTACCAAAGAACAAAAGAAAAGAAAAAAAACGAGTGGGGCAAAGCATCAGAAAAACGTGTAAACAATCCAGCAGCTGATGACTATCGATAGAGTATATATCAGAAAAGCAGGCAAGATTGTGGCGGAGGCAATCGAAATAGAACTTGAATAGAGGCGTGAAGATCTAAATTATTATAATAAAAAATAAAATAGAGAAGGGGAGGATGGATCGAAAAAGGAAATCTATAGCCCGTGAGATGTGACACGTAGACGAAGAGACACAAGAAAAAGGGGACGCAACAAACACTGTCAATGTAAAAGGACAAGTCGCGACGACAAGTTCCATTCGATTTATTACAGCCTAGTATTAAGACGCTATACAAAAGGCAAACAGTCCTTGTTACAAAGTATAAAGGCTGCCTTTTTTAAAAATTCAAATTCCGTGGGAACGATTGAAAGAGCTCGATATAGACATCGATTATTTTGGGAAGTTGTAGACAACTGAATCAATGGATTCTAGAGAATGTTTTTCAATGATTTTCGTCACTACCGTAAGTGATGCAAGTCTAACGATTATGAAAAAAGCTGTTTACTCGACCAGCCATGTGCATTATACTGTTAAGTAATTAGAGCGAGCAATAGTTATGAAAATACATTGCCCTTCCTTACGTCGGCCTGAATCGTATAACGCACCAGCCGGAGTCCATATAACGTTAGCAATTTCTTTTTCCCTCTCTCCCCCTGTCTCGTCCTACATATGTGTGTGCGAGCACCACCGGAAATGAAGATGAATGGATCTTGATAGCCCTTTTAGTGGGCAAGAGGAGTAGAGAAAAAAACCAGAAAGAGAGACAGCAAAGAGCGCCAGCAGCCAATAATAATACGATTTGATAAAGAGCAGCTTTTGCTGGTGCTCATCATTATTATTTAAATGCATTAGAAAAGAAAAAGGCGAAAGAAACCAATTGCATATCTAATCCCACAAATTAATGTTTTACAGGCATATCGCCATTCAGGTCGGACGGGTTTTCGTTCGCTTCGCAGAAACGAATGTCTGCGTGTTTTTATTAGAACATCGCACTTTGCGTAATAAGAAATTCGGGAGATAGTTGAAAAATGTCCGAGAAGTGCTGCACTCGTCTTCCCAGAAAGCGACACATTTGTGCACTTCATTAAAGGCGTTCACCGGTTAGCCGGGCGGCTCGATTAAGTCGAGAAAATAAATTCGCAGGAAAATCACTTAGTCTAATTACGAGAAACCTTGACATGGTCTGTAAATATTCCAAAGGAGGCGCCTGCTGTATCGCGTGTTACACCCAACTTCGGATTTTAATAGGGCAAATTCGGCATTGTCTCGTCATCACGGGGGATACACGGACGCTGTTTAACTTGTTTGGCAAGAAGCAACAACGGGTTTTTATCCCCATCAAGATATTAATGATGTATGCTGTAAAAAAAAACTTATTTACAGTAAATGTAAGCAATACATCCACGATTTTTTAAAAATGGAAAATCTATTATCTAACGCTATATAGCGTTATTCACGAGCTTCTCGAGTTGTTCAATCTGACGCCAAAAAAGGGGGGGAAATCCAAGAAGAAGAAACAACAAAACAAACGCAAGCTGGCAATATTATTATTCTAATAGGGATTCACATCCAAGTTGATGGATGTTTCCAGGAATTACATCCAACGTGAGAGAGGTCGATACACTCCGGATAGAGCAAGTATATCTTCGTTGCTATCTGTTATTTACCTACATCGCATTATTCCACGCATCGACAACAGCACAATTCAAAATTTAAAAAAAAGCGGGTCCGTGACTCCCGGCGCCAGGTATTCTTTCACTTTCCAAAAGCTTATTTTTTTCTCCCCTTTTACAGAGAGTGACGTATACAATATGTAGAGGCTATAGCTGTACATTTCTATCCTTCATTATCATTTCCCTCTTTTTGTTCGCACCGAGAATAGAATACTACATCTACATACCGTACGGGGATGTGTACAGGTACAAACTTCCAAGCGAAATGCGTGTATACGTGCCACAAAAATCAGCATACGTTGTGTATGGTGTGTTTCTCCACACAACAACAAAAAATTCGGAGGTATTACCGATGCAAACGGCACTGGAAAGGCAAAGGACAAAAGCTGATTCAATATCTACGTTCCGTTAAAAAATTTGATTCCGAGAGTACGAGCGTAGTACATGTTTGCCCACTTGTAACAGTAATATACGTCAACAAAAGAATATGGAAAACAGGCAGCAAATGATTGAATAAATATTCGGTTCGACATGGAGATTCCCCCATTCACCATTCCTTTTGGTCAATGAAGAAAAACTACGACGTGCTGCTGTCCGAATAGCAAACGAATTTAAAAGTGAATATAGTGGGCGAGAAGCAAAACAAATCTTTTCAGCTGAGTCACATCCTATGGAAATCAAAGTGTCCGCCTATAGGCCCTCTGTGTTATATTGATTCGTCGTGCCAAGGGTATCCCAATGTTATTAAATATTCTTTTCTTTTCCTTTTTTGGGACGACACAGAGGAGAGTGAAGTTCCAAAAAAAAAAAAGGGAAAAAAATAACTAAGAGATGACAGCGAATCCAGGGTGATTGAAAGAGCAATTCATGATAAATTTAGAAATTGCCTCCCAAACCCCCCCCCCCCAAAAAAAAATAAGCTCTAACATCAGACCCTATATATCGTGCGTGTGCCAAAGAAATGGCGTAAGATAAAAATATGATTATAGCGTTTATAATAATAATACTTTCCAAGAAAAAAAGGATAGCCTATATGGTTGAAAGAAAAAATGGGGGAATAGGGACTTTTGATTATCGTATACATGTATGAAATAAACCAGATGCGGGGGAGGTTCGAAGGCGACGTCACAAAAAAAAATGGAAAGAAGAGTGCTGCTGTATCAGCAGCTCTATGTATAGCGACCATCACCATATATATTATAAAAATAAACACTATGCCGTTCGTTGTTGTTTTTTTTCCCATTTTTTTCTTATTATTGTGTACAGAAACGGAGAGAGGGTTGCAGACAGGCGCGTGCACAACAAACACGCCAGCAGCACACAATTATGGGACGTAATCACATTGATGCAACCCCCTATATACTGCCACCAACGACCATACCATGTACACAGTGGCGGTAACTGACGATGTAATATCGAAAGTAAAAAGCAATAGTCGCATTTAGACATTGCCAAAAAGAAACCCACCAGAAGACGATAGAGCAAGAGAGAATAGGATAATAACAGATACAAATCTATAGAAATAGAATATTTAAAAAAAAAAGTCGTTCCAATGCTCATTGGAATGTGAACAGCCGAAGAATAGTGAAAGGACTCAACAGTGTATCAACGATATTGTTTTTGAAGTAGGCCTATACCTTTGCGTTATGGGTCTCTTTACTGGCAATATTGAAAAGAAAAAATGGGACACAGTCGGAGCCGAAAGGGCAGATAAAAAAATATTTTTTGTACGAACGTGGTAGCGGTGCCTTGACGTTGATGCGCATTCGAATCGCCGTCGTCACAGCCGGCCCTCCATCCAATTCATTTCCCCGATGAATACTTTGATGTAAATACGCAAGGCCCACTTTTTTTTAATAATAAACGAGCCAATGTCAATAGGAAAATGAAAAAAAGGGGACAAAATTGAGCCGACATAGTCGTGCGCTGTCAAAGAAAGATGCAAAAAAAGGAGGAAAGATAGAGCGGATATTAGGCAGCAGCAGGCGCACTATATAGGCTGCTATTTTACTATCCATACTGCTGCGCATATATTTAGATGTAAAGAGGCGAAGGGAGAGGATGTGAGACAACGTGAAAGAGACTGAAAGAAGCGGATGATGAGGCAAAAGCATTGATTGCTCTTGCGTCGATAGATATTACGACCCTTCCGGTATCAAAGAAAAAATGGTCCCATACCGTGGAGGGTCTTAAATTCAAATGCAGCGCAGTACGTACGTAACGGGAGGGAGGGAGGAGGCTTTCAAAACAGTTTTATACGTAACAAAAATGACTCGACATCAGCCTCTCAATTTCAGCAAAGAGAAACGGAGCGGAAAAGTATTACCTCATTACGCACAAACCCGCGTAACGTGATGCTCACGATCCCGATACGTAACCCGAGTGTGGCTCTACATATTCCCTATCTATTAAGGCCAAACCATCGCCGAACAATGTCAGACATTACGTCGCTCTTCGAAAATGATTCCTTTCCCAATTTTTATGCTCTGAAAATTTTACAGCCGTTACGTATACTCCGGGTTTTAATTTTTACGTTACACAAATGATCTCCTCTCCTGAATTCGATGAATTTCTAAACGGGATGTAACGCAACAGTTCATTAGCTGGCCAGTAAAACACGCATTGCATAATTAAAGCATTTACATACGAGGGGGGGGGGGGCTAACAAGTTACCGACAGCCAAGTTGCGCATCGTTCGTACAAAAGCAAAAATAGAATGAATAAAAGGGGACTTTCGAAATCGATCAGCGGGAGACTGTTGTACTATTGTACCACACCTTATACGCTCGTGTTCAGTTGCCCTGCTGTCTCGATTTAAAAAAAAAAAAAGAGAAACTTTGTTCCGGCCCCCGGAGCTACCAGAGTTGCTGCCGTTTCGTCTTTCACGCTGCCCAATTTCCCGTTCATAATGCAACAGCGATATTATGGCCATGCGGCGCTATCCTCGCAGCGAAATGAAAATCATCGTAATCGCTGTTATTCTCGTCTATCAATAGCGGAATATAATGTATAAAGGGGATGAGAGAAGGGGGGGGGGGGGGGTTTCAAAGCTGTTCCAGTACTTTTCACATGATATCCATCATCATCTGCGATCCAACTTGTGTACATGTAGCCCTCCCAAATACGAAAACGAGTACACAGTTATTTTCGAAGCCAGTCGATTTGCATACATGGCCAACTATTATATCTATACTTTTAGATCTAGATTTTTATTTGGAACCCTTTGTTATTTATTTTCTCAGCATCACAAGAGAACGTTTCATTTTTAAAAAATTCTGCGTCGGGCCATAAATGTTCGGTATGAAAATCGAGTCTGTAGCGAAGAAGAAAAGAGAGGGGAAAAGAAATGCGTAAAAGAGTTCCAGCTGTTAGCTGAGACAGCTCTAATATATTCCTGACATCGTGTACAACTCGCACCGATAAGAGTGGCGACGCTTAATTACTTCAACAAGGAGCTTTTGCTGACCGTCTGTTATCTAACGTGCTTTACACTACGCCAGATAACAAGGTCCCATTGAGAACATTGAAGGCAAAAAATGTTGTACATGTGTTGGCCGTTCTTAATTCCTGCTGAACATTGATGTTGCTCAAGAAAATAAGATTCATGGCCTATTCATCAGAAGATGGGGGGGGGGGACAAAACCTGTTGGCTATATACAAGTAGCTATCTGTGCTGAATTTAAACCTACTTTTCCCATCTTTATTTGAATTTTTATCGGATTTCAATCTACCGTTTTCTTTTGATCGACCGTGGAAATGTATACCGAGTGCTATCAGAATCGTTTTTGGGTTAAAACATTCAAAACACTGATGCGCACCAAGCTAATCGATTGAGCCTGTGCTAACGACAGAATGAATGGCGTGTTAATACAATCGATTGTACGCATAAGACAGGGCAAAAGAACTTTGCAAAAAAAAATAAGTCAATAATGTAAATGCTTACGTGCTACCTTATTGATCAAATGGCAATGGCTGATTGTTGTACAACTCAGAGTTTCACATTATCTCCGTTATCTAAATTTGTCAATTGCCGCTGTCTTTTGCTATGCAGGTCATCTATTCTGAATAACATTGACGTCGATACAACAGATACGGCCAACTTGCCAAAAGTCCTTGATTTGAATAATGCGTGTTATTAAACCCGTTTAGCAAGAAATAATTTCAGCCTTTATTCCTCCCTGAATTTCAAATTGCGCATCCCTTTTCCCTCCTCTTGTTAAAAATGTAAACAAGAACGAATTACAAATTGCCTCTTAAATAATCAATAAAAAAAATTCAGCACAAGGCCAACAAAAAATTGTTTAACAATTCGGGCGTACAAAAGAATCGCTCGCGTGATTTAAAAATCCAAATATCGCCCACCCATTTGCGGAAACTAATGTATAACGTTTTAAACGCCCCGCTTTCGTTCTGCGATATTTCTCGCTCCTTAATGCCCTACGTGGCACGACGGAGATCAGTGACAGGCCAGTTTCCATTTCAGAAGAGCGCGAATAACAACAAGAGGGGCGCATTATACGCACAGAGGACACTATGTTTCACGTTTAGGCTGTCTCTCTCTAGCTGCGTCTCGTGTTTCGTTTTTGTGTGTCCTGCTTATATAGTATGGCGTGTTCTTTATATGGCAATACGGTGAACGACCGTTACACGGTGGCTCGCCTCTCAGCTAACCCCAGATTTTCTTTTTTGGGTTGTCTCCTTTTAGAACTGAAAAAGAAGAAGAACTCCGGTTGTTTGTGTGTTGGGTCTCTCTCAAGTCCTGGGCCCATCGATCGAATAAACGGCCAGCTTACTGCCAGCTGTGTGTATTGTGTAGTGTAGTTCTATATAGCCCCCTCCGTCTATATACATATACATGTTATGTATATATACAGCCTACACTGTTTATGTATCTACGGCGAGGTCGACAGAGATTTATAGCCGGCCAGTGTGGGCAAGGCCATTTCGCATCGAACCCAAACGGAAAGAAAAACTGCACTGAACGGGCGACACGAAACATTTCAAATGTCACGATTTGACTTTTGACTATTTTTTTTTTTCGTTCTGTTTGTGTGTGTAATAAAAACACACATACAGAAAAGAAAAAGACATTTGAATAGAGCAAAAAAAAAAAAAAAGTTTTAAAACGGGGGGTTTGAACAGACGGTCGTCACGCATAACGCGCAGTTTCACTTTGTGCTCAGAGGTGTATTTCACGCGCGATGGACGTTTGAATATCAAACTGCGGTCAGCTGATTTGTTATCCAATTCTTCTTCCCTTCCGTCTATCTACTTTTTTTTTTCTATTTCCTCTTGACTTGGCAAAGGCCAAGTTCTTTCGAATGGGGGAAAAAAAAGAAAGAAAATGGAAGCGCGTGGCCCGCATCGACCGAATTCAAGTTGAAAGGTTTCTGGGGCGCCCCATCGGCGTCAATACAAACAGCGCTTGGCGTGTAACACGTTCCCTCATCTTCTCTCTCTTTCGTCCTACCCTTCTCTATCTTCCTCACAGCCAACAGAGTACACGCTGCTGCTGCTGCATCATTATGCAAACAGCTAGGCAAGATGAGGAAAAGTGGAACCGTCAGCGCCTTCCACGTTTCTTGTATGCGTCTATTCAAGCGGCTCAAACCATACACTGTAGATCGGGCGTTTTGTATTGCGTGAAGAAGAACAAATAAAAGGGAGCTAAAGAAAGATAGAGAGAAAAAGCGAGAGAGCTAAAAAAGAAATACGCGTTTTAAAAAACGAGTGTGCGGCTCAAGAATGGGGCGTTTTGTGCTGTACAAGATATTGCACAGACTACTGTTCATCCATCTGCTGTGTATAAACATGGAGAAAAATTCTTTTGAATTGAGGAAAAACAAATGACCAGACTATGCGAATATTGTTAAAACTTGCCGATTCATTTGTCATTTTGGTCTATAAAAAAATTCGGCTTGGACAGCAAATCGAATGAATTAATCGATATGATGCGTGAATTTCAAAGTCACTATAAGCTCAAAGGATCGGTGATATGCTTTCCGACTGAAAAAGGAAGATGAAAAGACATCTATGATCAGAGCGACGCTGTAATTGAAATGTAGATAAAAGGGCAGGAAAAAACAAAAGGCGGTAAATCCGGAAGAGTTTCAAATGAGTCTTGTAGGATGGAGGAATCAAAACAAATAAAAATTACGGAATAAAAGGCGGAATTCCATCCCCCCCCCTTCCCTTTTGTTTTAAATTCTATCCGTTTCCGCTGAGTTGAGCGCAAATCAAGTCACACGCCGTGCGGATGGATACCTTCAATGGAAAGAAAGCCTCGGGGGTAAGGGATGAAAGCGGCAACAGCAAAAAAGAAAGAAATAGAAAAGTTTACATTTGATACTAAACAAATCCTTATTAATGAGAACGCCCCGGACGTCGCACGCGGATCAAGACACAAAACCAGACTTGCCATGTGTTTCCCTCCACTTTGGCGGAGTATCAAAGAAGAAGAAGCGGCTCCCCTGCCGTTTTAATGATCCAGCCCCAGACGGATTTCACACGTCAGCCTATTCCGTGATCCTCTTTTCTTTTTCGAGCGTCGAACGCAAACAAGCAAAGGCAAACAACAACAGCAAGCAGAAAAAAAAGAAATCTTCTCTACTTACGAGTCTCCTTCGTTAACATTTAATTTATCCCTGTTTGGGGTGTGTGTAGGGGAATCATTTCAAAGCTCTAAATGTTTTTAAGGGGAAAGGTTTAATCGTGTTTAGATACGCGTGTGGTTCTCTTGATTCTCAAGAGATGACTCTGATTAAGGGGAATCCCCCCCCCCCTTTACAATTCGTTTGCATAACACGAAAAAAGATAATGTCAAATGATGAAAACAAAGCCCAACCACTGGAAACTGGGCTGTTTTATCCCCCCCCCCTTTTTTTGGGTTCTACACTTTGACGTAACGGCGTCTAAAAACGCAGGCGTTTCATTAGTGGCCGTTACCGAGTTACATGACTGATGATGTTAGGGTCCCGTCGCAGTCGACGTCATTTGTTATCAAAAAATGAGCGGAATAAAGAGTTTTTTGTTTCGTGAAAAATTAAAATTAAATACCATCAAGAGCTACAAAGACTGTTGCCCGACTAACGCTGTTGTTCATTACTGCACGCACCAGTTGCCCTGTAGTGTTCTTATACAGTTCGTGTACATGATACACAGCGCTCGCATTTCCATCGAATCGTTTGGATTCGTTGCTACTCGGATTGAAGATGGAAGGGTTAATTGCATCGCTGACTAAATCAGTGACCATCCCCCCCCCCTCTTCTTCATCCGCACAAGACGCAACCGACGGAATAATAATTCCTCGTCAGCACAAAAGGGCAAAGAAGAAAAGAATTCGAATGAAATTGTTACGAAAAGGTGTTGAGCGGAGGGAGCGGTTCGACCTTCCCGTCTCCCGTTGTTCTCTCGAATTTTTCACGTTTTTTAACGATAGTCATAAAATTATCGGACAACAAAAAAGAAACAGAAAAAAAAAATAGGGGCGGATGCTTTAAAAAATGGGGGGACTTTACCGACGTAGGGGAAAAAGAGGTAACAGTTGACTGCACGTTCCAAAACGTTGGGTGTCGTGTTGCCCATCAGCGTGATCGACCGAGCAAAAGTGAGAAGTTGAAAGAGAACGTCTTCGTCTGTTTTGATCTTTAATAACAAAACGCGAGTGAAACAAAATAAACGAATAAATTGCGCTAATTCGTGAAATTATTTGCGTTCAATTTTCTTCTCAAAATCGACTCCAGCTGCGGGAGTGAGACGATGATTACGAGAACAATAAAAATTTTAGAAACAAAATTTTTTACTTCAATCCCCCCCCCTTTTTTTCAATGCTTCTTTAAATTGCAAGAGGTTTTGTTCTGTTTATAAAGAACGAAAAGTCAAGAGTGAAATAGAAAGATTGCCTTCGTCACGGCTTCGTGCTATTCTAATCTATTACGTTAGCGATCAGACAATTGGATCCCTACTTTTCTCTCTTCTTTTCCTTTTTTAATTTCTTTTTTAAGGGGGGGGGGGGGGTATTCTCCTTCTCTTGGCAATCAAACGATTTTGCTTGTCCAACAAATACGAGAAGGGCGGACTGAAAAAGAAGACGCCCATCTTAAATCTATTTTTCTCTCCTGATTTCCTTTCGAAAAAAATCATTAAAAAAAAATAATTCCAGCACCTTTTAGAAATTCAATTTAAAAAAAAAAAAGACGTTTGTTTCGTGATTCTTCTTTTGCATAAACACGGGGGAAAAAAGGTGCAAGGAGTTGAGAAACAAGAGGCTCAATTCGACGAATAAATTGAAACTCCGAAAAACAAATAGAAGGGGAACGAAAACGTAGTACAACGCATTATAATTAAAGACAGCAGAGCCTTCGCACATAAATCTCTTTGGCTTGTTACGCGTAGGTGTCGCTTACGACCACTGTCTGTTCTTTCCGGAAAAATTCTTTCACGAAGCAAACAACAAGAAACGATTAAGGTTAAACTTGAACAATCGCCCGTCTGATGGGAAAGAAAAAACACGTTGCATCACATTTCCCGACCGTACAAGGGGGAGAGGAAAGCGAATGGCAACACCGCGTTCCAAGAAAAAAGAAGCAAAATCTGACAGCTAAATAAAAAGATTGGCTTTTTGAAACGTCACATTTGGGGTACGATTCTACGGGCTCGTTTCCCCTCCACCTCTTCTGCTATTATGACTGCCGATAATGAGGCTACGTCTAAGTGCTACCGCTACTTACGATCGCATCGTGAAGCTTTATCCGGAACCATCCGTGCGTTGTCAAGCGCACCCCAAAATCCCGACGTTAAAGCTCTTCCCTTTCGCTCGATTTTATTTCTGATTTTGCGCTATTCCCCTCTTTTTTTTTTTAATTACCGTCACTTCCGCACGGAACACGGCCATTTAATAATGCGGATGGTTGTCGATTATTTGATAAAGAAAAAAAAACCAAAAGAAATTCGTTAACGATTAAAAAGACGCACATCCTTGAGAAGAAATGTAATCGGTGATTATATTCGCTGTCTTCAAGGCTCCAACCGTTTCGGATTATGGAACAACATTTCCGCTCAGTTGCCCAATTTTTTTTTTCCAACTCGTCCGCGTGACGATTCCGCACGATTAATATCTCGTACCGATAAAACGAAAACCTTCAGCCGAATTGTCAATTCTTGTTGACGAAGACGGTAACTCAAGTGCGCTGATGGTGTTCAACTCCGTTGGCACGGAAAAAAGCTTCACGAAAAACGCTCCAGGCCGTCCGTCCCCCCGCGGCTCGGAGGCCCATTGGCACGTCACTGTGCCCGTACCCCCAAGTGCCGGACATCAACATACTGGGAAAAATACATGAGTGTTACGACTTATTGATTGCACCGAGGGAATGCCTGACGCCATCAAACCAAAATAAAATGAAAGAAGAAGAGACATTATTTTGTTCTATTAAAAAGGCCGTCTTTCTCCATTTTGGCGTACATTAAATTTAAAAAACAAAAAAAAAATTCAAATTTGATTATTATTCAAGCCTTTCGCGAAGGCGACGACAAAGTTTTCCCACGTAATAGACGAGCCGGGATTTAAAGGCAGCGCTTTCAAATGTTTATGTCGGTGGATAGCGTGTTTGTCTTGTCCCAATCTCACGACGCTCGGCATCGAACATTCAAATACCACCTACACGTTCTAAAAGAGAGGCTTTCTACACACAATGCGCCTGTGTGTGTATCTCAGATTGCTAGTTCCTTTTCTGTTTGGCTGGACTATTGCCCATCGATGGCTGTGCCCTGACAATGGCGTTTGGCATCCATATTTATAACGTCTACACGAAGAAGAAGAAGAAGGCAACTAGTAGATGACTACTACTAACCTGGCGCATTCAACAAACGTATAGATGGGCACCATGAAATAGGTAGCGCCGTCCTGGCGGCCAACAGCGCCCATGAAACTGTACACCGCCGATAAGCCCAAAACAACGAACAAACCCAAAAATACATTTTCAAAAAAAAAAAGAGAGAGGATGGAAAAAAAAAAAAAAGACTATAGTCGGGACTGGTGTCAAAACTCAAACGCCCTCATCACCATAATCAATATGTATATTAATACTTTTTGAAGGCGTGCGTATACAGGCGATTGCCGACTGATACGTCACACATGCCATTCCCCGCCAGCGCAATTGCCTATGCCTCCTCTTTGGAAAGCCTTTTTTTTTTAAATGGTGAAAAGGAAGGTAGCTTAATTGATGAAACAGCAGATTACAAGCGGTACGGCCGGTTCATCAACAACGAACGAACTGCGCACAGCAATAAGAAGCTCGAGATGAATATAGAAAGTGCTGCACAGAGGGGGGAAGATTGGAAGGAATCGTTTAAAAAACAGTTCCACAAAAAATGCGAGGCTGTACGGAGGGGCTTAAAGTAAAGAAATAAAAAAATATAATAAAACCGCACGAAAGCATGACTGGCGTTCAAGGTGTAGTTCACCTTGAACACCTAGCCCTCGAAACGCCATACTTGGCAGGTGAAAATGATTGTTGAAAAAAAAAAAGAAAGAAAATGGGGCCTTATACACTTGGCAGCCGAGAATGGCCATGTTTACGCGCTGTCATTAGCCACCAACAGTGCTTTAAACAATTGAAAGTGGGCTTTCAATCAGCGCCTAGCTCAAAAGAGAAAGACAAAAAATGTTTAGTGAATAGCCTGTTAAGAAAAAAAAGGAGCGCTTTTTATTTTGTTCAGACTATCGCGTTCCAAGTAATTTTCCTTGTGCCAGAGAAGAAAGAAAAAAAGAAACAACTTATCAGATACGATTCCACCTGGAGTAATTATAAAACAAATTTTCTTTTTCTTTTTTCTTTTGGCTAGAAAAAAAAAAATTCTTTAATTATTTCAGAAAGGATTTTGTAGTTGTTTTTTTTATTAGTACGCTCGGTTAGAACATTTGTGATTCCAGTTCAATCCAAGCGTACGACTGACCGTTTTTTTTTCTGATTCAAGTCACACGAATTCTCATTTCAAGATAATATCTTTTCTGAAAAAATAAAAAATTATTTTTTCTTTTCTGTTTTAAATTTATTTTTTCGATTCATCTGTATTCTATGCCCTTCGCGTTCCAGCGCGATATATCCACGGCAGGGGTGTTCCTCCACTCGGGAATGACTACTACCTGGATAAGACTTGCTTGTTTCGTCCTATCGATGCATAATCAACGAGGAGCGTGAGACACAAGGAAATAAAACAAAACAGAGAAAACCGAATAACAATTTCTAAAATCAAAAAAAAAAAGATAAAAAGCCCCAAAAATAAAAAAGGATAAAAATCGAGTCAAAAGCAGATTTTGATTCTTCTTCTTTCGAAAAATCTCCTCTTCTATGGGCTCTCGTTTTTATCTTCGTGTTACCTAACCCACTGCAGACGTGTAAAAAAACAAAAGGGGGGCCCTTTGCCAAATGTGACAAGCCAAAAAAAGAAAAAAACCAACTGACGTAGCTCGTCATCGTAGATTATTATTTTAACGTTTCATTCTTTTCCATTTTCAAGTTCCCAGAAATAAAAGGGAGGTCTCTCCCCTTCGTCTTTTTGATAAGCAAAATCCTTTGAAAGGCAAGCAAGAAGTTAAAAGCCAAACAAGTCGGTGGGTAAATGCAATCAAGAAGCCTTTTCATGCGATTGCCACTTCGGCAAAAGAAGAAGCAAAAAGGGGGCCAATGATGATAACACAAGAGAACGCAGAAACGTTCGTGAAAAAACTCCACTTCAAATGTTGGCTCTATTTGCTTGGCCATCTCTTGTAGGAGAAAATGACTAACGAGCGAGATTAATGAGCATCATGGAACGGTTTTAGTCGTCAAGAAACTACTTAACGGGACGCGAAACTCCCGCCAAAGTCGATTGAAATGACCCCGTTTTGCACGACGTGCGTGCGGCGTGAGATGAAACACGACGTGGCTTTAAGCAAATGGCAGACGACTCATATGTAGGTGATGGTTAAATCAAGTCTTAAGGAATACTTGGGTTGGTTTTCTTTTTAAAAAAAATAAGATACGGATTCGTTATTAGTTAAAGAAGAAAAACCTGCTGGGACGGTGGATAATGAGAACCTGACGTGGACAGTTGGGTGATAATGAGCATTTTCGGGAACAAGTCACTTTATTAAATTCTTTTTTAAAAATAATTTTTACTAAAAATAAAAAAATTTGAATGCTTCTACTAGTCCACCTTATTAATGTAATTGATGTGTACTTTTATCGAACATATCTACACCAGCCATTAGCTTTGTTGCCTGGACCGGAAATACGGCAGGACGATCTTTCTCTTTCTATTCATTTCTTTCTTTTTTGTTTTTTTAATTAAAGTGTACCGCTGTTTGTCCCACAAACAAATGACGTAAAAAGGGGGGGGGGGGTGCACGTTAGCAAAAAAAACTATAGAAAAAAATTGACGATTATGAAATGCAAAAAAAAATGCGTCTTTGCTTTGACCCTCAATCGCATCACGGCAAGAAAAAGGTGGGAAATTGCGTTGGTGAGCAAGATCGTGCATCAAAGCTGTCGTAGAAAACAGCCGATTGATTTTGCTTGTTGGCCGTCCTTTTTTCACCACGCACAAATTTAAGCAAAATTTAAAAAAAAAAAAGAACCGGTATGTTTTGAATATTTTCTTCAGATCTTCGATCAAAACTGAACGATAGATGTGAAGGAAACAAAGTTCTAAGCAGCCACACATTAAAAAGGAAAAAAAAAGAATAAAGGAAAAAATAATAATAATGATATGAGTCGGGAATAGACGCGGGAGAAATGTGTTCGATCTAACGAGATTGCTTTTACAACTGCATTCCGCCTGCTCGTCAAGGCGAATCTAATCGTTCCCGATGTTATTTTCGCTCATTTTCGTTTTTCTTTACGCTAAAAATAAAAAAAAAAAAAAAAAAAACAACAAGGATGAACATCAGTCTGTCGGCGTGTTTGGACCCAGTATGTAGAAAGGGAGGACGTTTGATCCCATAGTCGTATATTCCGCATCTAACTCCAAAGTCGTTTGAATACATGCTTCCCCCCTCTTTTATTAGAAATGCTGTAAGAGCTGAAAATTTGCCTATCGCTTGTTAAGTCGGTTTAGAAATGTAGGGCGCAAGTGGAACATATGCATTCCCCCCACCGTAGCCAGCGATGTTTCTTTTTTGCTCCGTGGGAATGCAATCGAATCCAAAAGCAGCTGTACACGCGTGTACTTGTCGTGAAATCAGATTGACTCGCGCAAGCCCTTTCATTTCGACGGCGCCCAGGGATATAGGCAATATTTCAAACGTTAACGTAGGCCCTGTTTAATTTTTTCCTCTTTCCAGTGCATTCGTTCGGTAAATTTCTACGCGCTAATTAAGTTCAAAATGATGGCCGCCAACAAAACATTGAAACGCTGTGAAAAAGTTGAGAGAAATGCGAGTACCTTTTCGCGAGATCGTTCAATGACGCAATAGAATCAAAATCAGCATCACCAGCAGCTTTAAAACACATTGGCTGATTTTGAATAGAAAAGCAAAAGGTTCAGCAAACAAATTAGCAAATAAAAGACAATGGATTCGTAAAGGTGCTTTTCGCATTCAAGAGGTAAAATCAAAGGCTTGCTTTGCCCAGCAAAAATGCGCAAATCAAATTTGAAACAAATGCTTTCAAAAATAATGTCGGTTTCATTTGTTTTCTTTCACGTCCTATCCAATATTTTCTTAATTCACGCTACTCGAAATTCGTGTTTGTGTATACCCGAAGAACAAGAGACTATGTGGCAACAGTCGAGCCGGTCGGATTGATTGCAAGAGCACGCACCGTGATCAAGCTGTTTTGTTTACTTGTTTTTAGAATTTTTCAAATTTCCCAATTCCCCCGCAAAGAAAAATGCGTTTGATTTCTCAATAAAGGCAAAAACTGTTATTGTTTTCGAGTTTAAGCGCGACACTCGTTCAAATCCGCACGTAAATAATAAAAAGGCAAACGGAACGCCTCATTAGCCATTCCGTCAGCGTCGCGATCCAGCGCACGACACGGTGGTGGTTGGATTACCAAAAGTAAGGAAAAAAAACCAAAAGAGGGGAAAAGCAAATTAAGTACGAAACCGAAAACCTCAAAAATAAAATTTAAAAAAATCGTTTTTTTTTTCCAAAGCCGTAAATGTCACGCAAACAAATTCGTGACTTTCCCTCTTTTTCTTTTACGATTCAACGGCATCAAAATAAAAATTTTCAATTCTTACTTCATTTCAAAAATTAAAAGTGAGCAGGCACATGACGCACATTTTCGAATCAAAATTAAGGTTCATTAAAAAAAAATACGCAATCCCGAAATCTAGACGCTGTACGGATTGATAGATGCGGCATTCCTATAGGATCGGTATCAATCAAAAAAAGAAAAGAGTTGATGCGTGCGTACAGGTTCTCTTTCCCGATTATTTTTCCTCGTCCGAAATATGTGTATAACGCCGCGATAATTGAATACGCACCAAACTCGTTATTCGTGTACGCACGTCGATTAGGGTAGAATAAGAAAGAAAAAAACGACTTTGTTTTGTTTTTCCTTCTCATTTTTAAGTGCTAGTCGAAATTGGTCACGTTCCCGCGTCTCTGATGGTTCCCGATATCATTTTGTATTTACGTGACGCAATCATTTTCTCAAACAACTCACCCCGTAACTCGAAAAGGAGGGGAAAAAACCTTTTTTTTTATCGCGTGGTGGGTCAATATTTTTTGTTTTGACGACTTTTAGCGAGAGATGTGTTTCTAGTTTTTTTCCTTGCGTTTAAAAGACTCCTGCACGACGTGAAAAGGCACTAGGGGGGATTTAAAGGGGCCAGCGAAAGTGCTCAAAAGATCGCACACTAACTGGATTTCCACACACACAAACTTATATAGCCCATCGGGAATCAACATTTCTGTACGCGCAGGGCCATCACTCACGCTTGAAGTCGTTAACCTTTTCACGAGCGTCGGAACCAGCGTGAAAGGACTGCAGGTATAAAAAAAAGGGGGTTTGACTTGATCTGCATACGGAAACAGAGTTAAAAACGACGAATTTCGACGATAAACAAGAGCGCAGTTGAGTTGGAAACGCGGTCCATTTTGTTTGGTAAAAAATCAAAAAGATGTATGCAAAAGAGTTTTTTGTTTGTGGTGAACAGGAGATGGAAGGAATAAAACAAAAAAAGGGGGGTGGACAAGGTGCGGCTCTATCAAGGTGATTACTTCCGTCTTTTCCATGGGCGTCCCACAAAACAACGCAAGAAAAAAATTCAAAATCGTCCCGTTTCACGCTACGGTGAATACACACAAACAACACGAACGCATAGCCGAAACACGACACAGACGACCCTTTGATTAAGCCCTTAAATAAAATTGGATAATTTTTTTTTTTTCGTTTTGGTACGCCCGTTTGCCTTCGGTATTTTTAATGAGACTTCCAACGAAAAATGTATAACTCGTTCGTGTCCCGCTCGATCCAAAAAAATAAAAAAAAATGTGTGTCTTTTTGACTTACCGTTGTAGTTATCGTTCCACGAAGTCGCGATCGTCTCCTTTCCTGTTTCAAGTTTATGCGTGTTGTCGCCAATGTTGTTGTTGTTGCCAGGCGGGGGTGACACAAGTCGGTTGGGAGCTCGGCGGGAGTCGCGAGCTATTTCAGGGGTGTCGTGGCGATAGATTTCCGTGTAAATCCGAGGTCTATCCCGAAGATGCATAGGTGAAACCCGGACTGCAGAGGCTCCCTCACGGGCGAAAGTCCCGCAACGTCGCCAGCGTCCCCACACGCCCACCTACAATTTCCACACAAAAAAAAAATAAACATTCATAACGGATTTCTTTTTGTTTTTTTCAAAATAAATGTTTTGCAAGGAGTGCGGACTTAATTTATGTGTCACAACAACGTGATTCATGCTCATTGGATTTTACTTCTTTTTTAGTTTTTGGAACGGGGTCCATCTGTCGACTTGTCGAGCCCCCCTCCCCAAAACGCTTACGAGAATAAATATTTCGTGAACAACAAAAAAATACAAGGCAAATAAATAATCTTTACAACGAAATTCGTAACGCCATCTCTATTCTTCAACTCTCCTTTTTTCTTTTAACACTTTCTTTCTCTTGATTTTCGTTTTTTCTTCTCCCGCCGAGCGAACGCGGGAGAAACTCGTGCACGGAACGATGCCCTAGAAGAGAGGATAGTGTGACATTTATACACCACAATGTTTGGCGCATTTGTCTCCATCAGGTCCCCCACCCTATGGCCGTGTCCTGGAGGAATTCCGAAATTTATGTTTTATTTAGGAAATAGAAACAAAATAAGCGTTGCTCCATTTCACGATTCCCGTTCTTTCCCGCTACACTGACAACAAACTCGGTGAAGAAAAAACAAAAGAATGGGCGCCACCTTTTCGAAATGGCCGTCTATTTGGGTTATCGCCGCCCATATTGTTTTCGACTTTATTAGAGATATTTGTTATGTTTTTCTCATTATCATAACCATTATCCGTACGGGCAGAGACGTAGGGTCGACGATGAATAGGGAAAGCGGCTGGAGACGAGGTCACAGATTAGACAGAAACAAAAAAAAGATCCTTTGGCACTAGGATCACCGATTTCTCTTTTAAAAAGTGCTCATTCGAGAATATAAGAAAACAATCATCAATGAAAAGAGCGAATAATAAATACGGTGCCGCCGACTTTGTGAGTGTTTGAACTTATTGAACCGCAGCAGTGAGTCGAAAGATTGTTGTTATTATAAGAGGCAAACGAAAAGAAAAAAAGCCATAAAGAACGATTGCATTTGACGTACAAGGATACACTATAATAATAGACGCTCGTTCCTGGGAGGTAGTCATTTCTGATTTCCCTTTAATGGATTCAACGGACCTCTAAAGTAGCATCAAACCCAGCGAAAAACCCCCCCGTGAATGTGGTGAAGTTGTTTGCCCGTCAACAAGCCCCTTCTTCAAAACAAAAATAAAAACAACAAGTGGCCACGGATAAATCAGGTTGTCTTGAAAATGCAACGAATATAACATAACAAACCAGTCAGCCTAACCCATCTTTTTCAGTTATATAGTCGGAGAAGTATAGCAATTCGCAGTCTATGTAAATAAAAACATCGCGTTCTTTATGGCTTTGACGGCCATACAACGCGGTTCACCTTTAAATTAAAACAATTGAAAAAAGCTCTTCGGAGAACAAAAAAACGGGTTTTCTTCGTCTTTGGGGTCCCATTATCTTTAAAATAAATTCAAAGCCACAACGTCTTTTCGTGAAATCTGGTTAAAAAACAACAAAAAATGGCTGAGGAGAGATGGCGAATAATAAAGTCTTGCTCCGGTCTCAAACTGCTAGAAAAAAACGCCATGAAACGGGTGGGGTAGGTGGAGGGGTAGTGAGCGCCTCTTGTACACGTTTTAAGTTTCGTTGGCCTATATGTGGGACGGAGCAGATAGCAAACGGATCAAGAGAGTTGGACAAAAACAGAAACTGCTTGCCATTAAGCTGGCCTCGTAAAACAAGTTAAGAGCTGCCGTCAAATGTGGCAGCCCCCGATTGCCAGTCTTATTTATAGATAAACTTGCGCGCCTGTGTGTAGACGTCGTCGCAAACTAGCAACACACACAGCCAAGAAAGAAAAACAAGAAAATTACGTGTGTGTGTGTGTGATGTGGGTCTCTTGTTAAACTGAGCGAACGTATGGTCCTCGTCGACAATCATCTCGCAGCATCATATTTCTCAGACTCGACTAATGAACGATACGTTCCATCACAGCGGGAGCCGCTCCACAGTTTTCTTCTTTTTATTTAAAAAAAAATGTGAAAAGGGATAGAAAGTTGCAGAAGAATTAACAGCACAGAGGAGAAAGCGCACAAGCTTTTCCTGACATTCTCAAGTTCATCTCCCGTTTGAAATTCAAATACAATTTGAATTCCCGCGTCGTTTTCTCCAATAGTCAACTACTACACAGTCAACTGCTACATGTATCTGTTTCCCCCCCTACACTCATTTACTCTCGCCCAGCTCTTTCGATTCAGGGGGTTCCCCGTTACCCTCTTCAAATGGAATCAGTTTTCATCCGGACCGAGGAGGCATTAGATGCTGATATGAGTAAATAATTTACATATTTAAAAAGTCAAACGATTCACTTCCTCATCTTTTTTTTGTACTTAAAGCTGCTGGAGTCTCTGGTGGCTGTTAGAGATCAATGTCATCAAAACTCCGCGTGCAAAGGGACTTCCCGTTCGATATGCTGGGCGGATCCCCCCTGATTTCAAATTGCCTTTGAGGTTGACTACATTTTGGGTTATTGTTTTGATTTTTAGGTAGGACTAACAGTTGAAAAAAAGCTTTGTATAATACGACCAAACGAAACGAAAAAAAAAATGGGGGAAGGAATACACAGAGATTGAACGCAGTATACTAAAGTGTGTACACGTGTAGGGGACGCATTCGGAGACCCCCAGGCCCAATTCAAGTCCCGAAAATAATAATGACGATAAGCTTTTTGCTTGAAACGAGTAAAGAAAAAAAAAACAAGATGGATGCTCAAAGAGAAGGATAGGGAAAAAAAACTAACGTAGAAAAAGCCCGTTTGATAAGACGTCTACACCTTTTTCCCTGGGCTTTTGTTGCTGTTGTTGTTGTCGGCTCTGTTATTACTGTTTTTTTTTTCTTAACGTATAAGAAAAAAAGTCTTATCAAGACGAGAGAGAGAGATGGAAGAAAAAGAACGACAGGCAAGATAGACAGACTGAGAGGTTTTCTTCTTGTTTTGGCTTCAATGAGAAAGAGACTGAGTCATCCCTCGAGAAAGACCAAAATGAGTGCAGACAACAATCAACGAAAAATAGAAATAATTCTTCTTTCGATAGAACTTTGAAGGCAGACATTTCTTTTTTTTACCTTTAATAAGATTATTGTTTCCATCAGGTGAACAGCTTCCTGTAGACTCTTGGCAGCCATTGATGGTGTTGCAACACGTTTTTCATCACTGTTTTCACTATTGTTGGTGTGTTCAGGCCACGTTGTGCACTGTGCATGACACGAAGGGGAGAACAAAAAAGATGGCCTGTCACTATGCAATCGAGAAATCAACTGAATGACGCAGAACAAGCGAAGACACTGACCTAGACCTACTAACCTTGAAAAAGGTAGTCCTCCCCCCTTTTCTTTCGAAAAACTGTCGATTCGATTTGAAAAGAAAGTGTGGGGAAGGGGTGACGAAAGATTGAAAAATTGGCAACCTCTCATGTTCTACTGGTAAAAAATTTACAAAAAGTTTTTTAATGACTTTAAAAAATAGAATTTTTTTCCTAATGGGAAAAACTGAGATGTTCTAGAATTAAATGAATCACTTGAACCATAATTTATTTTCAATTTCGCCCAAATTCAGAAAAAAAAGTCAACGCTGTGCTGCAAGGACAGCGCCGGATCTCCATGATGGCGGTTTATTACAGAAGCCACCCCCTTTTTCATTTCGATCCAAAACACCCAAACTTCTTTTCTTTTCATCACAGACTCTCTTAAGAAACTTTCAGACGATGAGATTCTCCTCTCTGTAAAGCAAAAAATGTAGAAGTTAGCCAGTGTCTTATTGTGGTAGTACTACAAATAACAAGAAGAAAAGAAAAAAAATGAGATGAACATTTAAAATGAAAAGAACGAAAAACATCTGGTTCTTGTTTCATCTTTTTTTCTTCTTCTTGACGTTGGAAAAATCAAACGGACCTCCTGCTGCGTGCAGCAATTCAAGTCTTGCTCTCTAACTGCCTTGTCTGTGTGAGTACTATGTAATACGAAAAAGCTTTCAAGTTGAAAAAAAAAAGTCTCGCCAAAGCTTATGGAAATGAGACGTTTGTGGCTGTTTGTGAAAGAGATTTAACGTTTCTCTTTTATAATTTTATTTTTTTTAGTGATCACGTCATTGGCTCAATTTCTTAAAATTACTCAGCGTCCAGTTCTGAGGGACTAAAGAGATTGATTATGTATCCAGCAGAGATGCCACATTGCTCCAACAACTTCCAACTTTTTTTAAGGAGAAAAAAAGGAGACATAGAGCGTTGACAAATATTCCCCATGAATTTGTTTCTATCTGCTTAAACAAAATGAATAAAGCATAAATAGCTCAGCATAGACGAAATGTATTTGTTGTAAACAATTCGATAGGTGCATTGACCTACTGCGTACCGCATGTGGTGACACCTAGCCGAGCAAAAAATATGAACAAAGTCAAACGAATAGATCGAGTCTGCAATTTCACCCCGAATTTCACCAGATTTTTCATCCAATACGCACCCGAAATAAAATAGATGAAACAGAAAATGAGTCATGGAATTATATATTTTCTGTCGAAGCACAAGAAAAGGGTATGGAACATTTGACAAAGTAGGCGTGGTGGGTGTGAAAACACTATGTCGAGCTGAAGAATGAGGGGAGGGATAGAATTAACAACAGCGGGAGACGTCAATCGTTTCGAAACTGCACATATGGACTCACGAAGTGTTGAAGAATAAATATAATTTTTGAAAATTCACATTTCAATGTAACATTAGTACACGAGATTTCAGCAATATCCAATTGAGACGCTCAATCTGGAAAAGGACGATCAAATTTAATAAGCGATGCAAAGTTTGCAATCTTTGGGTGATGTACTTTCTAAATGGGCGAAAGTTCATTTTTTTTCTATTTTAAAAAACTGTATACATAAATACGTTTTTCCCATCAGTTTGTTCCGACCGGTTTCCCGGACCCATCACTTTGGCGACGGGCCAGTGTAAGGCATCTAAACTCCTGTCGAAAAGATGAGACGGGTTAGCCTCTCTCTCCGTTTCGGAGCTTATTCCGCCCACTTGTTCTTCCATCACGCACATGGGGCGTTTTTGTGTGGTTGTTTTTGGTGGCTGGCTGGACAGGATCAGATCACGGCGTGATTGGCGGGTCGTGAGGGAGAGGAACTTGAAGATCAGACATCTCCCGAGAAATTCTAGAATAAAAAAAAAAGTAAACACTAAATTATACGAAAAAAAAAGAGATAGGCAAATATACAGTCGAAAAGCCAGAAGACAAGCAAAAAGACGAATAAAAATTGAATTAAATGAAAGGAGTAATTGACGAAGTGGCAGATCCACGTCATTTATAACATACCAGCCCCACAGGTGTTGTTGCAATTCATTCGGAGAACTTTGGATTTTCCGTTGAACATCTCAAATGAATGTTTTTGGGTTGAGTCTTTGGCAGGTTCAGCGATTGTTTCTCGTGAATCATTTCGTCCGTCCACTTAAAGTACGCACATGACGAGATAAGGAGAAGAAGAAAATTCCCGGAGAACTCTGAACAAATCAAGAGACACACATCAAAATTAAAGGAAGAAATAAAATAAATTCAATTCGAACAAGAGTCGTCTAAGTGAAACAAGTTAGGTGCACGAGCACGTTTGGAAACGATTGAATTGATTTTGCCCAGCAGCGTGTAGCCGAAAACTTCAAACGAGAACAAGATTATAACAGATGCCAACTTGTTAACCAGACATTCACCGAGTCCCGCGCAGATTGCGTAAAAAAGGACGGGAAATCAGGTAGAGTGGCGCACCGTTTTTAAGAAGGAAAAAAAATTAATAAAGACGAAACATAAAAATGATACAGTAGATGCACAGAGTTTTTGGAAAAGAGAGGATTGGGCTTGAAAAGTTTGCATTTTCCAGAAAAAATCGATAAAGCCATCCTGAAAATATTATGTCAATTAAGCAGTGAACTTATACACGCACGATTTTGGGGACAAGGAAATGAGTACGCGTTACGTAATACATTAAGAGTGCTGGCTAGTATTATTCAGCTATAGACTTGAGATTCAGTCGTTCTTCAGCTTTTTTATATTACTCACTCCCTTTTCTTTTTTTTTTTTACAGTCGCAAGGGCTTTTGGAGGCCTCCACTCACGCGATGCCATGAATTTTCAATTTAAAAGAAAAGCAGGAAAGGATCACCTTGTCGTGGCTTGTTTTGCATTCTCGGTTGACTGCTTGACTACATACTACGTAGATATAGACCTATATAACATGAAGGAAATCACCCATGTAGAAAAAAGAGAGGGGGAAAAGGGGGAGTATAACTCAGAGAGCAACAGAAGCACCCCGTTCTTTTCTCAAGTTTCAAAGACAAGCTGAATTCATCACTTTCGGGAGAAAATTGCGCTCGATGTTGCACGAATCTATAAGAGGAAAAAGAGGGGGGCGAAAAAAAACAGAAAATATCGACTTGGCATATGCGACGTCTGCGCACCACTTTTCCCGGATTACGTGATCGTGAGGTTGGAGATGATGGCGGCTATCTCTTATGTTGCTTTATGGTAAATCATTTGTTGTACGCAAATTCAAGGCAAACTTGTTGTTGTTGTAGGACTCACGATCTGCTTTTTTTTTCTCTGGCTCTTATTAATCAGCCTTTTCTGCTTCTCTTGAAATTCAAACTTTTGATGCCGAAACGGAAACGGAGTTTGGTGCTTGTTTGCGCTCATATAATGACGGTTGGTAGAGCACTGGTAAATACCACGCCATTGAAAAACTTTTCTTCACAACTTTCTCTGAAGTTTTATATAAACGCGTATGCAACTGATTTTCTTGGACGATATAATCAGCAAGAGAAAAAAATAAATACATATCCTCCTATTCTGCTGATGAAGGAAAAGAAACATCAATTGTAAACACAGTCCGGAGCAATAATCCATTCAGTTTGCATTCGCACAGAAGCCGAGCTTGTTTTTAAGAACAACTTGAAATTTTTTTTTTTTAAATAAAAATATCTTTCTCTTTTCATAACACAAAGTCGAATAGCTGAGAAGGAAGGCACATAGATCCTTAAAAAAAAAATGATTGGTGCCAGACAACTCGATTGATCGTTCCACTGCTCACGAGAATGAAATTATATATCTAAGTATACTGTATCTTGTTTGTCTTTTGATTTGTTGCTCGTCACATACGCCGGGACATTCAAGCGGAAAACCTTTCCCTTTTTTTTTTGTGGCCTTTTGCTTCTGGCGACTCGGTGACTATGACGAACTGGCTGACAGTTATCAGCTGACAGCTCTTCATTCCCGATCGCTATTGATGAGTTAAGGCTCGCTGTGCGGTTTGCGTTTTTCAGGACGTTAAAAAGGAAAAATATGCGAGGCAACAACAGGTTGGCAAGGATAAAAACCCAGCCTTTTCTTTTCTCTCCTTTTTTCTTACGAAAAAGAAAAGAAAATAAACAACAAGTCAAATAAAACGAAAAAGCACTTTGGCCGTCCGTCAGCGCTTAAGGGTTCTAATTTCTTACACGCAAAGTTAAAATATATGCAGAATTTGCGGTTGAGGTATAGGATGGCGATGTCGCGAATCAAAATGAGAAATGTGTCTGCGGAGAATAAAAATGCAAACGTCACCCGAAATAAAAGAAAAAAATCGGTGACAGCTTTTTCTTCGCCCGTCCGCATAAGTAATCAAGAGACGGCCAAAAAAAGAAAATGCGGGTTGCGTCTTGTTCGAGAGAGAGACGGAAGAAAATGTAATCGGTTTAGTCGATTTCAGATCAAGTGGAAAAGGAAGATAAGAATCGGCGACGTGGAAAGAAATTGTTGACGGATCAAAGTAACGGACTTGATCGATGAGTTAAGGGACTTCAACATTTTTTAGGAAATATGGTTAACTTAAAATTAATAAAAGTGAATGAATTATTAGAACTAAAATCGAATGACAATGGGATTGCACATCTAAGTAAATTCTGATCATATATAAACACCTTAATAAACCATTCTAAATTGCGTTTTAAAAAACGAAATTGGCTACGTCGAAATCAAGCGGAAGATGCTCATGGCGATGAGCCGGCCCAATGTTTTAAAAGCCGGAATTCCATCCTCGCCTTTTTGTTTCTTTCGATGAGCGTGTCTTTTAAAGTATATACACCAAACAGACGAGGATGCGGCTAATCTATTCCAAGTGTTCATTATCCCCACCGTTATAGAGAAAGAGAAAAAAGTGGAAAGATGTCCATGGTGCGGATGGAAATGAGCGACCACCACAACTGCCAAGTCTCTCCTTTCTGTATTGTCTTTTTTTCTCTCTCTCTTCTCCTTCCTTCATTTCTATCTCTTGTTTTTTTTCTTCTTTCAAGTCCTCCTCTCCTGTTATTAGAGACATGGAAGCGAATGCTGGTTATTCGGTTTTCTTGTTTGCCTCGGCTGTTATCTCTCACCGTTTTCCTTCATTTTTTTTCCTTTCCAGTCTAGCCATGGACGCCGACGAGTCGATCTCGGAGCTAGTAAAGGCAATTAGCGCGCTCGATAATGTTTCTCCATATGGATATGAACTGATGGTGAATACGGCCGCTACGCGTGCGCCAATGGGTGGAACCGTTTTGCACACGATGTTATGGTGGCGATGGAGAAAAGAAAACGATTTTCCCAACAAGCAATTCAATCCGTTAAAATACCACTCTCGCCTCTAATCAACAACGCAGCATTTTTCTGTTTTTTCCCCCCTCACTTGCTGAATAATTTAGTGTGTCAAGAACGCGCTTATAATATACAACAAGAGTTTGACTAATAAACGTTTTCACGGCGTTGAAATGAGCTGAGAAAACGGCCACTAGGGTTAAATAAGAAGATTCAAACATTTGTCTGGTTGGTGTGAAATATTTTTAGGTCACTCCATCGGGAGCATTTTGGAACGTCAATAGGTACGCGGTTCAGCTAATGAAGGGGGTTATGCAAGGCGGAAAACGAGAGATATTATTCCATTTTTGTTTTTCTTGTTGATTCCCCACTGATCTTGAGAAAGAGAAAGAGAAAGCGACGAGCGTTGCGTAGATGTGATTCAATGTGGCGCATTCAGCGGAGCTAATGTTTGCGTGACGAATGTCTATAATGCCCGTAGTACCGCGCACTCCCGTTTCTCATCCACCAACTTTTGCCTCCATCATCTTCGTATATCCTTATACATTTTTTTTTTTTTATTTTGAAAAGAAACTTGATGATGATAGAATTCAAGCTCCCTTCACTAACTTGGTCTCCGTGCGGATGGAAAAGCGAGAGGAAAAGAAACCCGAGATGAAAAAGACTCACGAACTTTTATCTTGTTTTGCCTTGTTCTATTTTTCATTTCTTCTTCTTCTTCATCTTTTGATTCTTGGATTTTTTTCTTCTTCCTCTTCCAGCAAACACCACCTTTTATGGTAGCTAATAAGAATGATTGGTAGATTTCTGGGTACGAACTACAACGACACCAACGTAACGTAGTGTAGACACACACGCAAAAGATTCGGCGAACGGACGAAACAAGACGGGCACATTTCTTGTTTTCTAATCACACGTTTTCCTCGTTCTTTTTTTAACATACCTTTCACAGGCAATCTATAAATAGGTACCCATCCCGAACGACCATCAGATGACTGTATAGCCCCATGCATAAAGGTAGCGACGAGCTAATTATTAACTGATTAAACCCTTCCCCCCACCACCTTCAACAAAACAGGATTCCTCCATTAAATTTGTCGTTGTTGTTGTTTTCAAGAAAAAAAAAATCTCTGACGGTTGTTTGCATCGGTATCGTTTTGGGCTCTTGTTCATTTTCCTCTGGTAGTATGTTTTGTATACGCAGCCTCCTTGATTAAAGACATTCATTTGCATAGCTGATGTCCGTAATCTTCGGTCGTAGAGAAAGACGCTCCCCCCTCTTTAGAAAGAGATGTGGGCCTTTTGGTTGAACGAAAGAGAAAAAACGAAAGAAAAAAAAAGGAGATTATGAGAAAGAAAAAGAGGCTCGACTGTCGTGAGCCAACCAAACATATACAAGAATATACCCCCTGCTGAGGTCATCAATCAGCGCGGAGACCAGTGAGCCCCATGCAACGGGCCAGCCAAAAGCCACGACGGGTAAAGCCGTTGCAAAACGAGAGAGAAAAGTATGCGATGAAAGATGACGACCAACAAGGAAAGAAGAACTTCGGGTGTATACGGTACGAATGTTCCGCATGAATAAAAATGCATCCTGCTCTACGCTCACCCCCCCCCCCCCCCCGGACATGGCAATTACCCGTCGATCCAGAATCATTTATCGCCCCATATTGGTATGAAAGAAAAGGGGGGAGGCAGCGAAGGTGTTCACGCTGTGCGTCTCCATTTTTCAATGAAAAGATTCCAGTTCCATCTCATCCATCATGACATTTGAAATTAATCGAACTCCTGTACCCTTTTTTTTTACCATCCTAGATCGACCTTCCGTTTTATTTCGCATCACACGCGCAAAAGTTCAATATTCCTACCTATTTAAAAATTTAAAATGAATTTTACACGAGTTTGTATACAGGTAGGACAATAATTTATAAAATATGCTGCTATATTTAATCATGTAGTATACCTGACTAACTTTGGCCTTTTAGCAACAAAAAAAACCTGTCCCTTTTTTCATCCACCGTCGTTCAAATGACTCACGATTGAGTCACGATTGAACGCTGGCAGAGAAATGTCAAATGGTGGGAAAACGACAGATCGGAGCTGCAGATATTACGCGAGATGGATGGAAAAAGAGAAACCCGCAATTGCACTGCGTCCACTGAAAAAAGCCCAAATTGAAGCATTTAACAAGCTACCATCAGAAATGTTTGGCCGTATATCCGTCCTTGTCACGCAGGGCTAGAGGAATTCTTCGAATCGCCGCTGCGGCGACCGACACAACAAGTTACGAGATGACGACGAGTTCTTGATATCTAGCGAGACTGCGGCTGCAAGTCGAGAATGCCAATAAAAAGCCGCAGGAATGGAGAAAGAAAAAAAAAATGAGAAAATAATAATAAGAAAAAAGAGCCGAAAGCAGATGACATCGGAAATGATTACGCGAGAGAAAGAATGACAACGAGGGGGGAGAGAGAGAGACGAGGCGGGGGTTGGAGAGAGGTCGAAAAATAAAAATAAGTCAGAGCCTCTCTGTTGCTGACATTCCTCTTCGACTCATCCCATTAACAAGACGCAGTAAAAAAAAAAAAGAAAAAAAGAAACAACAAAATGCAACACACACATACAGATGAAAAGAGAGTAGACATTAGCCAGCGAGTTATCGGTGTCGTTTGGAAAAACCCGACTGGAATTTCTGACAGCGGCCTCTCTCGCCACCGCCATCCGCTTGAACAACAACAACAACAAACAAACAAATAAAAGTATTAATAAAACTTGTATATATAGGCAAATACAAGTCAGCCGGATCGTCAAGAAACTAAATCAGCAGCTCCGGCTGCGGACCCCTCTTTCTCATTTCTTTTTCTTTTCTGGGTTCGTCTTTTTTGTTTGGTTCTTTTATTAGCGAGACATTGTTCAGAGCAAAAGCTCGCGATCGATGAATTATTGGACAGGTACAACTGATAATGATGTCTTGACTATCAACGATATAACCTCAAATAGAAGAGAAGACCAGAAATAAAAAATTCAGGGGAGCGAAGGTCTCATTCTGTAAAAAAAAAAAACCGGAGGAAAGAAAGAACCCACAAAAAAAAAATGGAAAATCTATAATAATAACAATAATAAAAAAGGAGGAAACCTGACATGTTTTTAGTTGTGGGTCATCGAACGTTTCTAATAAATTGGATAACGCCCCCTTGGTTTCTTATACCTATCACGGAGCGATTAGATCGACCGCAGACCTTTTGGGAAATTTTGGGATTGTAAAAACAGTCTTTGGCATCGTCAGAGACGCACAAATAATAAAAAAAAAAATGAATTTCCAATAATAAAATTATTCATTTTTCATATTAAAAGCGCTCACGAAATGAGATTGCATACCTATCGCTCCCTGGTGTTATTAAGAAAACGCAACACACGAAAAAAAAAATGACAAAAAAAAGTCGAAATACTAAATTTTCTGTTCATCACAGAAAATGAAAGAATCTATGAATTGCCTATAGCTGATGATGGGCATTTTTCTTTTTCCAAAAAATAGATAGGGTGCCATTATATTAGTAGGATTGCTCTCCCTCTCCTGTTGTCGATCCAATCTACAAATGCGTATACATGGCCGTGCCATGAGTCAAGCAGCTACAAGTAGAAGCTACAATAACGTACGGTACATAGATTGAGATCCGACATCCCCAATGGGTTAGTATTCCCCCTTTTCTTTTTCCATCATCATCTCCCTGTCCTTCCCTCCTTTTCTTCTCGGTTTTCTTTAGAAGTTTCGTCATACCTTTTCTAAAATGTTAAGTCTCTTGTAACATGCAAAGACGATGATGATTTAACAGCTGTCCTTCCTTCACATTTTCTGTTCCTCTGTTGTTGTTTTTTGTGTGTCTGTATACCTCGAAACCTTGAAAGCACTTCGTCTCACATAGATTCCGAGAACTTGATGCTATCTGCCAGTTGAGCCAAGTCTTTATGCAACGTACAAAGTCCAATCCCAACCGAGGGGGAACAACAAAAAAAAAAAAGAGAGGCAATTGCATATTCCCTTGATTAAATAATAGGACTCGTATACTGAACTCGAGATATCGTGGATGCATATCATTAAAGGCAATAGAAATATGTCAGGGATGTATCCCGTTTCATCGTTCGACGTTTTTTTTTCTAAGAAAGCCACATAGATACAGTACTTTTTTAACAAAAAAAAATTGAGTATTATATTCTTATTGCTGTTCGCTAGGCCTCGCCCTGTCAACAGCAGGCGTGGTGTATCTCGCTCGTCAACGACATCTTTCGCTTTGCCTTCGCCCCACATGTGCGTGGTTTTCTCTGTCATCTTTTCTCATTAAATGGAGTGGCTTCTCTGCACTAGCGGATTGCACGCAGAGTATAAGAAAAACGTACATGTATAAAAAGAATAACAACAAGGCCCTAGATGAGATACCAAAGTAAATGCGTTTGTACAAGCCTCTTTCTTCAGCTTACGGTTCTCTTTTTTTTTTGTCTACGCCCTTATCGCAATTACCCATCGTTTCGACGCTCCGTCTCTACCACCCCCCCAAAATACTCGACTTGTTCCAAATGATTTATTCATTCACATTCGCCATTTCGTATGCGCAGCGGGCATGTCTTGCGCCTTAAAAAAAAAGACATCCTCCTCCTGTGATAGCGTCCTCTGTCAGAGACATCCGACTACGAGTTGCGTGTAAAGGATAATATCCTTAGCCTTGTATAACTAGTTCAGCTTCTCAGTAGCACAAACTCTTGCTCGTAGACGTTCTTCGGCACTTTACGCAGAACAAGCTCGAACGGAGCGATGGGTTGGAGCGTATAGATGAACTGTTCTACCTATTCCAACTTGACTCTCGTTTGTTGTTTTCGGAAGAAATAAAGTCGCAGTTTTTTAGAGCGGGGGAAGCTACGTGTATATCGTGCTGGAAAAAGTGTAGCGGGCTCCATTTAATCCTCCGTAATTGCATCATAGCATAATGATTTCCGAGCACGTCTTCCCGTCATAACTAAAGCAAAGCTTCTAGATAGTCGAGGGAGAAACGAAAAACATTGATCGAAACTCGCAAATTGTGAGCAGCACAAATCTCATATGAAGGCAAAGGGGACAAATGAAAAAAAAAAATGATAAATAAATAAAATAAAATAAATAATAGATGAAACGAACCCAACCAAAAGTTGGCAGCATTATTCGTTACTGACGAAGCGCGCAGGGATTTTTTTTTATACGCTACTCAGAAAAAGCCGGTGGGAAAGAGAAGGAAAAAAAAAAGAAAGAATAATGGGGCACCTAAACCAAAAGAATTAATCATTTATTATCGAGATAGTTTTCTCGACTGTGTGAAGAAAATAAAAAAAAGGGAATTGGTGAGGAAGTTTTGGGATGGGTCTTCAGAGTTCTATCCTGTCGTGAATAGTGAGTCTTCATCTGCAAGCTCATTCCTCATAAAAAGTTTATCTTTTTTGTTTTGTGCCCTTCCAAAGAAAAAAGCTTGGTGGGGGATGTCCTGATCCGTTCAGTCTTTCGTTCAAAAGACTTTGCTCTTTCGTGTCTAGAAACAACCAAAGCCCCCTCTTCTCCATCTTGTGTCTTTTTACACCCTGTCATCCCTTCACAACCCGGGTATTAATGATCCGGAATCTGATCCGCATGCGGGCAGTACACGAAGACTAAAGACTAAAAAAAAAAAAGAACGAAAAGAGCAAAGTCTTTGGGTGTGATGGTGTCGGGTTCAACACGCGGGAAACCCAATGACCTGCCATGGTCCTTTTCCTTGGCCGTCTGTCTGTCTCCTTCAAAAATCCCCCTATTTTTTCCGAAATTGCAAGTTTCTCTTTCCTTGAGGAGAAAAGCCAGGATAGTCAACGATTTTTATATCCTCACGTAAAAAGAAAAAGGTGAAATAATAAAATCAGCATACGGAAGGGTCAAAGACACTCACGGTGCGTCTATTCACGAAAAAACTACGAGAGAGGCTTGGTAAACCAAAAGATAAAGACACGAAACGTCCTTCCAAACATCTTTGACGTCTAAACAAGTAGACATAAATAAATCCACACGATTCGGTTAATAAATCACTGTTGTCATAGCGTTCGAACAGGTTTTGTTTTCAAAGAAAACTCAATATAATTTCTTTGTTTGTTCAAAAAAAGGGGCTTGAAACACCAGCAATAGCCAATTTTGCGAAAAAGAAACGATAGCAAAAAATGATAAATAAATTGTAGCAATCCTGTGTACACGTCCCACACGAATGCGCGTGTAATATGGGTTCATTTTTTCCCGGAGAAACTGGCTTATCCCCGTGACTGTGCAACAGACACATCCGCCCCTGTTACGAACGCGCAAAAAAAAGAAACATGGGAAAATAACAAGGCCAGATGTAACAGAAAAAGAGCGGCATCAGCGGGAGAGATGAGACGAGGGATCCCGTTAGCTGCGTGAACACACAAAAAAAAAAGAAGAACGTGCGCATAGCAAAGCTACACAGGTCTGATGAAGATGAAGTGCATAGAACGCTCGGAATTGGGCAATATGGGACTTGGCATCACCGTCAGATCGTCTTACGTTACGCGTTCTCCATCTCGTACAATTTCCCTCTTTTTAGAATATTTGCATAGAACTAGCGAATGTGCGCCGATATATTGTTACTCGTATGTTTAACGGCATATCCCGTTGTGTGTGTGTGTATAGTAGATTTGAAACGAAAAAAGAGAGACCTAGAGATTTAAAGGGGAAAAAAAAACAAGTAAAATAAATAGGAAATTTCGGGAAAACACGCCAGCATCAATGCGGCCGTCACCGTTGGCGCTGCGTGACTAGTAACCGAGGAAAATAAAATAAGAAAATTGGAAAAAAGAAAAGGAAGAAGGAAAAATCAAATGCATTTCTCCGGACAGAAATCGATCGCTACAGGGATCTTTCATACAGTACCACCAACCGTCTTTCGCCTTCCCACTTGCCACATTTTTAAAAAACCATCTAAAAGACATTCCTCCTCCTCCTCTACGAACTGACGAGAGAATATAACAACTTCAAGAATTCAACCCACTGACGTAATACATTACATAGAATGTTTGAAATCAAAAACGATCGTCAAACAGATTAGTTTCATAATGCCAAATGAAAAATACAATTGAGGCTGCAGTAGCTTCTAGCCATGCCATCGAAAGTCTGACAAGAGAGCACGTCGCATAAAATAGAGTGGCGGGATAAAAAGCAAAAAAAAAAGAGAAAGGAGATGGTGCAACGCCGATTTTGTTCACGGTGATGGATATAGTCGACCGTAATAAAGGGGGGGGGGGGATAGAGAGATAGAGTGAACAAGTTTAGAGAGATAGGGGATTGCTGGATGAGTTTCGTGATTGTCCCTGAGCGACTCTGGGGGAATATTCTCTAGCACTTCGTACAGCACTATGTTGGATTGCTGCACACTCTTTTAGGTTTTCATTTTTTTACGTAATTGTTTGTTGTTGACGCTGAAGGATATGTAAGATATTACCGTCCGGTTTGGAAGATGGTCTCAAAACGAATAAAAAGAAAAAAAAATTAATACTGTTTAAATATTTGCTATTCTTCGTACGGTCGGATTTTATCCTCGCTCATTTTCGAAGAAAAAGAAATCAAGCAATAATAAAAAAAAAGTCGTTTGCGTCATTTGATTATCGACAAGCTTGACGACGCCTCGTCATAGATGAAAGAAATGGCGAACGCTGCATGAGAAATGCGTCAGACAACTTCCTATTCTGAGCGTATCGATCACGTCGATTCGAGCGACAAGAGATTTGATTTGATTTTTTTTATATTCCAAAAAGTTTCTTATTTAAGAAGAAGCGGAAAGAAGAAGAGAAAAAAAGCTTTATTGAATTTCTTTTTTTTTTTTGTTATTGGTTCAACCATATCTACGCACTCGCATCAGCAGAAGCTCGTGATGTTCTATCAGTCACTTAATTAGCTTATGCCAATGCGAAAAAAACAAAACGAAGAAAATTAAAAATATACATTTTCCCATCAAAGCGCAGTCATTTGAACTTCCCGCGGCCAAAAAAAAAAATAATAATCAACAAGCCTTGTGAACTTGGGATTTTTCAATACCAAATCAAAAAGAAGGACCGTCTTTAGAAAGTGAAAGTGGGACTAGGACAAGTTTTCGTTCGATGTGGGTGGTTCTGTTTGGCGAGCAAAAGCGCCGTTGAATTATCGAACGAGAGACCTGGGTGCGCCAAAAAGCAAGATCTATCGGCAATAAATAACGTGCAAGCTTGTAAAAAAAAAAAACCGAAGTCGTATTGACCGGTGTTTCTGAAGAGGATAACAGAAGTTTTTTCTGGAAAGCAATCATTAACAGAGATGAGGAGTGAATTGGTGTAGAGACAATGTAAGCGATGCCAATCCGGCCATAGCAACTGCTCAAACGACAATGCAACGAGTCATCAAAAAGCAGGCGGAGTTGTGAGAGAGAGAGAGAAGACATTGTGGATAAGGGCAAAAAGGGGGGGGGGGGGAGGATCGGTCGTGAGAAAGTCTTTCGACATTCCTATAGCGAATGAGACAAAAAAAGAAAGAAACTGATGGAAAGAGGTCGCCCGATCTTTTCCGTCCCGCCGAATGCGTTGACTCCATTGATACACGGCACTTCTTTTAGTTTCTTCCGCCCATTATATCCCGCACGACCGCCACTATTTCATCTTTGCCCGCCATTGGCTCCGTTCCTTCCCCTTCTTTTTTAATGTGTCCATCGAACGATATGGGAGATGTTGCGCTCTAAACCGGACAAAAATGAACAAATCCCCTCTCGAAAGAAAAAGCCCCAAAGTTTTTCACTTGGCTGCAGATAATCATTGGGAATAACTCAACCAAATGTACGATAATAGACAGACTCGGTTTGATTTTTAAAAAAGACCCAGAAGGTTACACGCAAGATGCATAACGAAACGATAGAAATTGAAAATGAGATCAACGTGCTGTCTAACCGGACAACAAAGTAAGGCGACGACTGTACACAGAAATGTTTCAAATGTTAACCCAGATGTTCATCTCTCTGTCCGGTTATTCCATCCCTATCTTGTTCTCTTTGTAGCTTGTCGTTAATTGCTGGACGTCGCGCTCGTCTAACGAGTAAATGTGGCTTGCGCAACATACAACTCGTTTGTCGTCTGATGTCGATCGATGTAGCGGTACATTTTCGTTCGTACTATATACCCTTCAAAAAATACCTTCTTTTGCGCATCACAATCGTCCCTGTGAACATTTTCTTTTTGCAGAAGGTCCCACGTATTAGATATTTAAAACAAAAAACTCGCCTAACTCTTCGTTCTCCTGTTGAAAAATAAAAGAAAATCGCCCTTGTTTTTCTCCATTTCAACGTATCTAGAGAAATAACTTGACAGGAGCGCTATCAGTTCTTGACACTTTGAGCCACTTATCTCAATTCGATTCTTGTTTGGTTGTAAATAATCTATACGCGATGATGTGCTGAAAAGAGCGAAGAAG